>CM077013.1:31041827-31700508 GCA_039090855.1 Macrothele yani | reverse complement strand
TTGCCACAGTTCATCAGGAGTAACCGCGGGTGGTGCTTGCCGGGCCACTTCGTTGCCGATCAGCGACCAGACGTGTTCGATGGGCGACATCTCGGGAGAACAGGCGGGCCACGGCAGTAGTTACACCTGGTGGGCCGTGAAGAATTGTTGCATGATGCGTGCCACGTGCGGGCGTGTATTGTCCTGTTGAAACGTGACCGCTGGCTGGTCCTGTAGGTAAGGGAGGACTACAGGCTCCAAAACGTCGGAGATGTAGCGGTGGTTGTTGAGTGTACCGGCGATGCGTAAATGCAGAAGGGTGCGGGTGTCATATCCAATTGCCCCCCAAACCATAATGCCAGGCGACGGACCGGTATGGCGATGCACAATGCGTGCGTCATACAGTCTCACCGCGGTGCCGCCACACGCGGATCCCACCATCGTGGTGTTGCAGGCAGAAGCGGGATTCGTCCGGAGAAGACAATATCGTGCCATTCCGTAGTCCAGGTGCGGCGTTCAACGGCCCACTGCCGCCGCCCTCGCAGGTGGTGTAACGCGTCAATGGTAATCGGAAGCAATGGGAGCCGTGCGACAAGTCCCTACGCTCCCTGCAGAGGACGTCGAACGGTACGTGCTGACACAGGTTGTTGCGCAACACACCCTAATTCCTGCACTAACGTTCGTGATGTGGCGGTGCGAGCCGTCAATGCCCGCCGCACAACATGCCGGTCTCCTCTCGTTCTGTGGTGTGCCGCGGCTGCCGCAATCGCTCACGTCGGTCCGTCCGTCCCTCCTGCACCCACCGAATTCATACTCGTCTCACTGTGGCTGGATGTGTTCCCACACGAGGCGCCAATGTCTCGGTACGATAAACCGCTGTCGCGATACGACACCTATTCGTCCTCTGTCGAACTCCGAAACGTGCTGGAATGACTGCCGTATTCTGCGACAAGGCATCAGGAAGCTTCACAGATCCGGCAGCACAACACATTTCCACTACTTCCACGTCTTCTGTGCACCCTTCTTATAGTGCTTCTCGGTGGCGTGCCGGGCGCACATGATTTGCATATGCCCTGCAATGCTAATCGTTTGCATGTCCTCTCGCGGGGCGACGCATGCTGCGAATTTCAGGCCCAATCGGATACGCTTCCTTCTTGAGTGTTGCATTTTGGGTGGCCAGCAGTGCCAAGAATGACGCAAAACAAAATTCATTTCAACAGTTATTCTTAACATCTAAACTGCCGTTAATTATCAACTCAAACCAGCACGCACCAACTGAAAACAAAAAGAAATATTGATGAATAAAGCCATGCAATAACAAACATATTTCTGGTATAAACAACACTGAGAAATTGTTGAATCAGAATTCCTAACAGTAATAATTGAAAAGAAGAAGATGTTAGGAGCTAAAACACTTAATAATGCTGCAAAATTGTCAACAAACGACCACTTTCTCGTCAGCGTACAAGAAATCACAGTGGAAGGAGATACTTCTTCTAACAACGCTTCTCTTTGGTCGAATGGGAGACGTCACATAAGGGACCGTATTGGCGATTACCAAGTGATGTCCCACAACGTCAAAACGTTATACAGGACCCTGAAGGATTGGCTACTTTCACAGCTGCAAGACGACTCCTGAAGATTACATTTTGCGGCAGGACGGCGCACCGCCACATTGGAACCTCGAAGTTCGTCGGTTTCTAAACGACACATTTCCTCAATAGCGTTGGATTGAACGCCCCAGGGGACCCCATGACTTGGCACTACACGCTTGATCTCTGAGATCTCCAGACATCACACCATGTTACTTTTTTTACGGGGATATGTAAAAGACCGTGTTTGTGTTCCCCCTTTACCCGCTGACTTGGCTTATTGAGCGCCGAAAAACGAGAATCACGGCCGCGGTAAATTCTGTGACTGAAGAGACTCTCCGACGCGTTTGGGATGGAATTCAGCTATCGGCTTGTATGTCGTCCGTGCAGCAGGTGGAGGGCACATTGAGCATTTCTAATTGTGGTGAGTGAAACTAGAGATCTTCCTTCATACTTGGCTCCTTGTTTTGTAACTATCCCACATTTGCCTTATTAAATATACTACTTTGAAGTCCGGTCATTCTTTTTGAAACACCCTATATATATGTACACATAAGCCTTTGACACAGCAGCCCCCTAGGCTGTGGCTGAATATCAGAAATGACAATTTGCAGTTGACAGTATCCTATGCCGAAATTATTTCACAAAATATAACCTGTATAAGCTGTAACACCAAAAAAAAAAAAAAAAAAAGAACTCATTTCAACAAACACGAACCACTTATGCACTGCTGGCCACTCAAAATGCAACACCAAGAAGGACACGAGATAGTAAAGCCAGATTTACTGGACACGTAACAACTGATACAAAGATGAAACGATTGAGCTTACAGGCCTGTGTGACTTGCGGAACACGCAGATATCAATAGTTCGTGTAGCCCAGATAGCTGGCAATAACGGCCAGCCTTTTACACACCGCGGCATCAAACGAAAGAGGCTTTGGATATGAGCTTGAGGGGTATGTCTGTCCAGGCTGCTTCCACACGTTGCCACAGTTCATCAGGCGTAGCCGCGGGTTGATGCTTGCCGGGCCACTCCGTTGCCGATCAGACGACCAGACGTGTTCGATGGGCGACATATCGGAAGAACAGGGGGCCACGGCAGCAGTGACACCTGGTGGGCCGTGAAGAATTAATGCATGGTGCCTGCCACATGCAAGCCTTGCGCATTGTCCTGTTGAAACGTGGCCCGTTGGCAGATCCTGCAGGTAAGGAGAGGACTACATGCTCCAAAACGCCCGGAGAGATGTAGCGGTGGCTATTGAGTCGTACCGACGATGCGTACGAGAAGGGTGTGGGTGTCATATCCAATTGCGCTCCCCAAACCCTAACGCCAGGCGACATACCAGGTATGGCGATGCATAATGCAGGCGTCGTACAGTCTCTCGCCGCGGTGCCGCCACACGCGGATCCGACCATGTGGTGTTGCAGGGAGAAGCGGGATTCGTCGGAGAAGACAATGTCGTGCCATTCCGTAGTCCAGGTGCGGCGTTCAACGGCCCACTTCCTCCGCCCTCGCCGGTGTAATTGTGACGTCAATGGTAATCGGAGCAATGCGCACCTTGCGACAAGTCCCCACTCCTGCAGACGACGTCAAACGGTACGTGCTGAAACAAGTTGTTTGCGCAACATACCCTAATTCCTGCGCTAACGTTCGTGATGTGGCGGTGCGAGCCGTCAATGCCCGCAGCACAACATGCCAAAGTCCTCTCGTTCGGTGGTGTGCCGCCGCTGCGGCAATCTCTCACGTCGGTCCGTCCGTAACTCCTGCACCCACCGAATCCATACTCGCCTTCACTGTGGCTGGATGTCGTCCCACACAGGCGCCGATGTCTCGGTACGATAAACCGTTGTCGCGATAAGCTACGATTTGTCCTCCTGTCGAACTCCGAAACGTGCTATAATGACAACCGTGTTCTGTGACGAGTGGCATCAGGAAGCTTCCCACGCACAGGTCCGGCAGCGCAACACTCTTCCACTACTTGCACCCCTCGGCTATCTATGTACCACTTCTTATGAGTGCTTCTCGGTGGCGTGCCGCGCGCACCATGATTAGCACATGCCCTGCATTGCTAATCGTTTGCATGTCCTCTCGCGGGCGAGCGCATGCTGCGAATTTCAAGGCCAATCGGATGCTTCTTTCTTGGTGTTGCATCAATGGCGGCGGAACAGCCCGGGCCCGGTCAATAATTTTAGCCAAGATTTTTATTTGGCATATGTCTGATTTTTTTGTTGTGAAGTGCCTTAGAGAAGTTGCTCTAGGTAAGTGGTCAGCTGGTCCTAACCCCTCAACAAATCGCGCTTAGGCATTGCTTTGCTTCTGTTAGTTCCGGGAAACGGGAAAGGAAGGAGGGCAGTGGCGTACCTACCAACCCCGCAATCGCGGGGGTGGGGGTGGAGAGTGACCAAGGGGCGTACTGCAGCTTCCAGTTATAGTCTCTTTGAAAAATTTCTTCTTCTTTTTTTTTTTTTTTTTTTGATTGAAGGTTTAACGACCACCGTGAGCAACTCAATGGGCTATAAGCAGTCGCCCGTTCCCTAATTTAGGGTCACTGGTTCCAGGGAATGGGGAGAGAGCCAGTGCCGTAAGACAAACACAACTATCCATGCCTCACCGGGATTCGAACCCGGACCCCGTTCGGACTTGAATGATCAGAGGCCATCAACTTAGACCACAGCGCCACCGGGGCGGCTGAAAAACTTCGAACGCGCACAAAGACAGACAAACAAACAAGTAATTAACCCAAAAGGTTCATATTTTTCTTTTAAGGTACATTTAGCTTTGCCTAAATAAATGCAAAGTTTCCTTTTAAAGCACTGGATGCCCTACAGAATTGAAGCTATTCAGCCCTTTTGGCTCCCGGGTTGTCATACGATCGTTCAACAATCGTCCTCTCTCTCTCTGCGCTGCTGAGGAAAAGCGCGAGGCCACATGAGGATTCCTCGTGTAGGATGTGGGGAAACAGTCAGCCAGTCACCTAGGATTACGTGCACGACAGGCGCGAACGTTTATTCACAGCAGTCACGGATCTGCTATGTACAAGAGGGTGAATTTCTCCAAGTGACTTATTTTGGTTCTTTTGTACAGAACAATTACATATACTGTATTATTAAATCTATTGCTTGAAAAGTTAAGGCTACAGAGCTCTAGGTACCAGCATTACTTTTCCAGACACTCTCCCATACCCCCCCCCCCCCCACTAAACACACCCGCGAAAAACGGATCCTCCCTCGTGCTTATGAAATCCTTTTTGAAAAATTACTGCCCCATCATCATCATCATTGTCAACCATTATCAATCCACTGCTGGACGAAGGTCTCCCCAAGTTTCCTCCACAACGGTCTGTCTTGTGCCAGTCTCCTCCATGTCACTCCCGCATATTTACGAATTTCATCCACCCATCTCCCATGTGGTCTTTTTCTGGGTCTTTTCCTGTCCCTTGGAATCCAATCTAAAATTTCGGCTGTCCATCTATGGTCTGTCCTTCTGGCAGTATGTCCAGCCCATTGCCATTTCAGGGATTTAACTCTGATCATGATGTCTTCCACTCTCGTCATTTTTCGGATCCACGAGTTCCTCTTCTTTATCTCTCCTGGTTACACCAAGCATGCACCTCTCTATGCCGCTTTGAGTTGTTCCTTGCAGCCTTTGTATGTCTCTTTTAGTTAAGGTCCACGTCTCTCTGCACCATACATGTAAGCACTGGAAGGATGCATTGATCAAACACTTTTCTTTTTAAGACATAACGGCATATTGCTCTTGAAAATTATGCTGTTTTCTTCCAAAATGCTCTCCAGAGCAAGTTTGCTTGTACGCCGGATTAATTTTGCTTCATCAATGTGACCCTCAACTTGATATCTGCTGTCCAAGATAAACATACGTATCTGTTATCTCCAGTTTTTCTCCATCAATCGATAAATCTTCATTTCTTGTAAAAGCATTGAACATCACTTTTGTCTTCTGAAGAAAAGTTCATTTTTAATCCCACTTCTTTACTCTTGTCAGCAAGTTCCTGGATCATACTCTGCAGCTCCCTGATGGGGTAGTTGCAAAAATGACTACGTCATCAGCAAAACGAAGGTGGATTAGATAATCTCCATTAATCTTTATCCCTTTGTTTTCCCAGTTCCAGTGATTGAAAGACATTTTCCAATGTGGCATTAAAGAGCTTCGGAGATATGGTGTCACCTTGTCTCACTCCCTTTCCAATTTTTATGTGTGTTGTATTTTCAAACAGCCGAATCTTTGCACTTGCATTTTCATAGATGTTATTAATAATATTAATGTATGCATCTTCAATACCGCAGGATTTCAGAGCCGTGGTAACTGCTGATGGTTTCCACCCGAATCAAAGCGGCTTTTTCATAATCGATAAAAAGCCATGCACAATGGAAGTTTCATATTCCTCTCGCTCTTTCAATTAGTTCTCTCAGTACGTGGATATGATCTATTGTGCTGTAGCCACTCCTGAATCCAGCTTGTTCTCTCGGTTTGAGCCATGTCCACTGTTACCTTCAAGCGGTGTGAAAGAACTTTAGTGAAGATTTTATAAACCACTGATAGGAGGCTGATAGGTACCTGTAGTTCCTGAGGATCCTCAATGTCACCTTTTTATGTAGCAGGATCATTGTAGCATTATTTGTTCCAATCCTCAGGAATCTTTCCCTTCATTAAGGCATCGAGTGAAAATTTAGGGAGAGTACTGTTTCGATTTCTCCACTTGCTTCTTGTATGAGTGTCTACAGTAATTCCATCTTCTCTTGGAGCTTTTCCCCGCTTCATGTTCTTGATTGCATGTGCAACTTCTGCTGGGAGGACTGGAGGAACTCTGGTACTGGTACCTTCCATGATGTCTGGAGTACATGTATCATCCCTTTCATATAATTTGGAGTAGAAATCTTTCACTCTTGTCAAAATTTCACCTCTATTTCTTTGTTACAAGAACCATCTTCTTTTCTCAGTGCCATAATCTGTTTTCTTCCCTTACTGAGATGTCCCTTTGCTATCTTTAGGCTTTGGTTGTTTTCTAATTGCTTTCCTTACTAGTTCACAGTTGAATTTTCTTACCGTCTCCAGTGATACTTTTTCTTACTGTCTTGCATAGCTCTATATATTCCACTTTGGAAGTCACATCTTCTTTAGTTGTCCTCATCTCTCTTCTTTTTTGCATCAACATTTTTGGTTTTCCCTGGATAATTTGTTTACATGCAACTTGTTCTTAGACCCAAGCTAATTTTGTTGCTGTTTCCATAAGAGCTTTGGTTACTTTTCTGTTAACTTCAGAAATATCCACTTCTTCCGATGTTAGGCCTTCTAAAGCAGAGAATCTGTTCTTCAGTTCCAACTTGAAAGTATTATGGTGTTTTTTAAGGTTGGTTATGTCAATACATTTTGTTTGTCTTATGAGCTTGCCACGTTCCAGTTTAGTGTTGAGGTGCATCTTACATCTCACCAATCTATGGTCACTACCTGTGTTGAACTTGTTTAGCACACTGCAGTCTTCGATGGCAGAATTTTTTGTTACACATAATAAAATCAGATTCTGCCACTTGTCGTCCCAATTGGATGTCTCCATGTCCATTTCCTGTGTGGCTTTTTCTTGAAAAAAGGAATTCAAGATAGAAAAATCCTTCTGCCTCTGCAAACTCAACGAGAGTATTTCCACGCTGGTTTTCTGTTGCCGTGACCGAATTTACCTACTGAAGTTTCATTCTGTTGCCGGTGCCCTATTTTTGCACATTGAAATCTCCCATAATTATCTTCAAGTGCTGCTTACCTTTTATTATTATTTAGATGACGAATTTTCTCATAAAATTCTCTCCAATTTCTTCTTCAGGATGACTTGTGGTGGGTGCATAAGTTTGAATAATCTGAGCCTTGTATCTTCTCGATAGTTGGATAACGAGTCTTGCAGCTCTGTCAGAGGAACTTTCTAACTTCTACCACTTTATCCTTCAGTTTCTTGTTTATTATAAATCCAACACCACTAGTTCTGCCAGTATCTGTCCCACGATAATAGAAGAGATGTCCACTTTTCAGTTCAATGAGATCTTCTCCTTTTCTCCTTACCTCACTCAGCCCGACGATGTCCCACTTGATCCTTTGTAGTTCCTCTTCCAATTCAAGAAGCCTTGAATCAGAAGATAGGGAGCGTCCGTTGTAGGTAGCCAAGGTCAGCATCAAATGGCAGCCTAGTCCGGTCCTCCGGGGATTCTTAGCACCCTCTGCCAAGAATCCCCGGAGTGAGGGCCAAGATTTAAGTTGTAGAGTCATTTTGGAGGTGTTTGGCCATAACTCACCACGCTGGCCAAGCGGGTTGGTGAGTGTGGGATAGCATTTCCTCTGATCCCGATGGTATAGTTATACCGCTATTTGCGGTCGTCAGAGCCCCTTTAGTGGGAACAGGATGCACCACGAGAAGGCGGGGTTGACATTTGTCAAGGAGAGGCTGTGATGTTACGCATCACCTGACCTTACATCCCTACTGCCCATAAGGGCGCTGAAGTAAATCTCGCGGGGGGGGGCAAGTTGTGCTAGTTACGCCACTGAAGGAGCGTGCACCACGATTCGAAATTTTGGGCCCGGTCAACGTACTTCACTTTCCGCCACCCCTATGTTGCATTTTGGGTGTCCAGTAGTGTATATCATGCAGAAACGTGTATAAACAATTTCTGAGAAATATTGAGTGAAACACTCAATATGTAGCAGCATTAGCTCATTATAATTTGTAATAATAGCAAAGTTTATTGTCTCTTCAATGTAAACAACAAGTAAAAGAATATTATAACTGACCATACACAGTAATTCCATATGCACTGGGAAATCCATCAGTTCCAATGACAATTCTAAAGTACCCCAGTTCATATGTGTGAAGCAATGATGTAAAGCAAAAAAAGTAAGGCTAACAATACCTCAGTCTTCATTTACACCCCGCACGGGAATAACTGGTTTTCCAGTTATTTGGGAGCGGCGCCCCACGGCCCGAGCTGACCTTGTGACTGGTCAACATCTGATGTCATGCCACAGCTTGTTTTTTTCTTATTTTGGTGCTGTTGGTGTTTGCAGGGACGGCTGTTCATCCAGCTGTTGGGGAGTTGCGGCCCCACGATCCCTAGCTGGTCTTGAGTCTCGCTTTTTCGTTTTCCTTTATTTTCTCCACTGGCTAGTTGCCCGTGTTGTGTTCTCTACCTAATCTCTACCATGTTATGTACTAACACCCCGGTCTTGTTTTTTTGTTACCCTCCACCACTAACTGTTTTATATTAACCGCTCAGTTCGTAGGTTGCTGAGATTCCGTTTAGGTTCCCTTCCAGGGTTTTGTCTTCCTTGGATTACTTTTTTTCTTTTAGCTGGTTTGGGTGCTAGACCTACCTGCATGTTTGCCGCGTGCGGAGACCCGTGAGGCGGAAATGGGATGTCTGGCGGCTGAGGTCGCAGGAGACCGGTTAAGTGCCTCCTGTTTACCAACACTCCTCTTCGACCCCGGCTTCGCTGTAAACGGGAGGCTAGAGACTAACCCACCTCTAGTCAGAAGTCTTGTACCAAGTTGTGTACAGGGCTTTAGCGGCTTTTTGTCGTATAGCACGGCAGGGCAGCCCGGGGGCTGTGGGATCATGCCAAAGGCGTTGGCATGACGGTACCCGGAGGCCGAAGTGTCCGCCGAGTGCGTGTGATCACAGCCAACGGACTATATCTGCAACGTATAAGCTCCAGAACTGTGTCCAGCGTCATTTTCTTGACTTGCAGACCTCCAGTTCTCCCTCGTAGGGCTCGGTGGTGGGTGGAGTAGTTTGCAGACGAATCCTCTTCCTTTTTTCCATGGGTAAAAACAAAAAGAAAAACTCCAAATTTAAGTCGCCTGGAGAAAATGATTATTGACAATGAGCTCTCCTTCGTCTTCTCAACCTACCAAGTCTCATACCCTTAAACGGTCTTTAGACCTTGACCTGGACCAAGAATGTGGAACCTCTTCTTCGGCGGCTGTACCAGTCGCTCCGAAGCGTCGTCTCCCCTCAATTGCTGTGACTACGCATGCTACTCACTTGCTTGTAGAATCCATCGATCCGCATGAGAGACTGTCCACCAGATCTCCCTTTTTCATTTCTAAAGCTTTGGACGCTGCGGTTGGCCCCTTGAAGTCTGTGAGGAAGCTTCGCTCTGGGGACCTGCTTGTCCAAACTTGCAGTGTTTCTCAGAGTAACACTTTTCTGAACCTCACTAGTCTTCAAGGCATTCCTGTAAAGGTGACACCTCACCCGTTTCTTAACACCTCTCGGGGTGTTATTTCGGAGTTTGATCTCTTGCCATGCAGTGAAGACGAATTCGTGACTGAACTTGCTGATCAAGGTGTTATTGCTGCACGTCGTATGATGTTCCGGCGTGATGGTTCCATGATTAAGTCAAAAAATGTCATCTTGACTTTTAACTCCCCGAAAGTTCCGACCGAAATCAAGGCTGGCTACTTGGTCTGTGGAGTTCGCCCGTACATTCCCAGTCCTCTGCGCTGTTTCAGGTGCCAGAGGTACGGGCATTCACAACGTTTCTGTAAGAGTTCCGCTCGTTGCGCAAATTGTGGCTCCAGTGAACATGACGGGGAAGGTTGCACTTCTGCGGCCTGCTGTGTTAACTGCGGTGAGGCCCGTGCAGCTTACTCCCGCAACTGTATGAAATGGAAGGACGAGATGGCGATCCAGCGCCTCAAGACCCTGGAAGGCCTCTCGTACCCTGCTGCCAAGGCCAAGTTGGGTATACCCACCACCCGACAGCGTACTTTTGCCGCAGTAGTTCAGTCTCTGCCACAACCCGTGCAGCCCTTTGTTCCGCGCCCTGTAGCTCTCGCCGCCCTTGCCAAGCGATCTACAGCTGACCAAGCGACACAGGTGTTTTTCCCCGAGCTCGAGATTTTTCGAATACCTGATTCTGGGCCTTCTCTTTTGCAGCCGACCATCTCTTCCAGTTTCCATCCGAAAGCCTGCACGTGCGGAAGACCCGGCCCTCAATCCGCAAAGGTGTGCAGTGTCCATCCAACTGTCTCGGCCTCAGCGAGGTCCCCACCCTCAACCAACATTATAGAGGAACATAGGGGGGAGGAGAGTGACAGTTCGTCCCCAGCCTCAAACAACATTGCAGAGGAACATGGGGGAGGAGAGTGACAGTTCGTCCCCGCCACTCTGCCAGCATTGCAGAGGAGTGTGGGGGGAGGAGAGTGACTCATCCTTTGTGTAGTTGTGTTAAAAAAAACATTATCATTATAATAGTAAATTAATAAATTTTTATATAAACCTAATTAACTACCTTGTCTTCACAGCTTTCATCATACTCTTTTTCAACTTTTACCAAGCCTGTCTGCTCTTAATCATTTTCCACGTTTTTAAAAATCTGTGGCTGATAGTTCTTTGTCTGGCGCTCTTTGGCCAAACCTGGCCCTTGCGCCAATAAAATCCAACAACCAACCAACCAACCTTCATTTACACTGCTGGCCACCCAAAATGCAACATCAAGAAGGAAGCATCCGATTGGCCTGAAATTCGCAGCATGCGTCGCCCGCGAGAGGACATGCAAACGATTAGCATTGCAGGGCATATGCAAATCATGTGCGTCCGGCACGCCACAGAGAAGCACTATAACAAGGGTGCACAGAAGGCGGGGTGTAAGTAGTGGAAGTGTGTTGTGCTGCCGGACCTGTGCGTGGGAAGCTTCTGATGCCTCGTCGCAGAATATGGCAGTCATTCCAGCACGTTTCGGAGTTCGACAGATGACGAATAGTGGCTTATCGCGACATGGGTTTATCGTTCCGAGACGTCGGCGCCCTGTGGGAAGACATCCAGCCACAGTGAGGCGAGTATGGATTCGGTGGGTGCAGGAGTGACGGGCTGCCCGACGTGAGCGATTGCCACAACCGCGGCACACCACCAAACGAGAGGACCGGCATGTTGTGCGGCGGGCATTGACGGCTCGCACCGCCACATCACGAACGTTAGCGCAGGAATTAGGGTGTGTTGCCCAACAACCGTGTCAGCACGTACCGTTCGACGTCGTCTGCAGAAGCGGGGACTTGTCGCAAGGCGCCCATTGCTCCGATTACCATTGACGTTACACCATCGGCGAGTGCGGCGGAAGTGGGCCCTTAAACGCCGCACCTGGACAACGGAATAGCACGATTTTGTCTTCTCTGACGAATCCCGCTTCTGCCTGCATCACCACGATGGTCGGATCCGCGTGTGGCGGCACCGCGGCGAGAGACTGTATGACGCACGCATTGTGCATCGCCATACCGTTCTGTCGCCTGGCGTTAGGGTTTGGGGCGCAATTCGATATGACACCCGCAACCCTCTCGTACCCATCGCCGGTACACTCAACAGCCACCGCTACATCTCCAACGTTTTGGAGCCTGTAGTTCTCCCTTACCTGCAGGACCTGCCAGCGACCACGTTTCAACAGGGCAATGCGCGCCCGCACGTGGCACACATCGTGCAACAATTCTTCACGGCCCACTAGGTGTCACTGCTGCCGTGGCCTGCCTGTTTTCCTGATATATTGCCCATCGAACACCCCGATATATCGCCCATCGAACACAACCCGCGGCTACGCCTGATGAACTGTGGCAACGTGTGGAAGCAGCCTGGACCGACATACCCCAAGCCCACATCCAAAGCCTCTTTCGTTCGATGCGGCGGCGTATAGCGACCGTTATTGCTAGCATTGGGGCCACACGAACTATTGATGTCTGCGTGTTCCGCAAGTCTCACCGGCTGTAAGCTCAATCGTTTAATCTTTGTATCTGTTGTTATGTGTCCAGTAAATCTGGCTTTGCTATCTCGTGTCCTTCTTTGTGTTGCATTTTGTGTGGCCAGCAGTGTATATTGATAAGGCATAAATTCACAATTCCTAACCATTGTAATTTTTTTATCCAACTCAGAAACAGAGACGAAATAACCCCTGTCCACACGACTTGTGACTTAACTTCAGGAAGTAGCTGCCATCAATTTATCTGACATTGGACAAAGAATAAATCTTAAATTGAATGTATGCAGCAAAGAAAAGTTATGTTCTGGCACTTACTTTCTGAGGAAAGAAATTAGAAGTTGTGTTGCCTCTGATTAGGAATTAAATTGTGAAAATGAATCAAATACTATGTTGTACTAATGTAAATGTTAAACTTGAAAATTATTAGTACATGCTATGGTACTTTTATACAAGAGGTTCCTCAGAAATTGAGGACATATGTAAAGTACAGTGCTTTTAATAGTGAGATTTTTACCATGAATTTTCTTAGGTTCTCATTTCAATGGTAAAAGTTTAATGACAGAATGTATGGTTGTTTAATGTCTTGTAAATACAAAACGAAACATGCATATTCAGATTATCTCTTAGAAGTTGAATGAAAATGATTCAGGGAAATTGATTTATGAATTTTATTTTGTTTACATAGTATAAATACTTATTATTCACGACCATCAGAAATTAATGCCATATGCTGTTTTTACTTATGTTTAAGGATGTCAGTTTGAAAACTCAGCTCATGAGGTTGATTGTTATATTTTGTAAAAAAGTAGATGAACATTGTAGTTTGGAATGTTAATGCTTGAAATTAGACCATTTGCTAAAAAATTATGTAACTCCTGTTGAAGCTTTGGTAAGAAATATTTTCAGTACTTCAATTGTTAAATTAGTTTGTTTTAAATTACTAGCACAGATTAAAGTTCATTTTCTATACAACAGAACAGCAGTTTGCAAATGGTGTCAAAAGAGTGGTTGTAATATAAATCCTGAATTAATTTTAACCACTTGTACAAGTTTATTCTGATCTGTAAATATTTATTTGTAGCAGTAATTAAATTTATCTTAAAATATGGTGCACAAACATGCTTAGAATTGGTTTTTGTCAATGATTGAAAACAGTCAGCTTCATGCAAGAATGACAAAGACATAAGTCATTGTTTTTTGTCTATGGTTGATAGAATTTTTTTTCATTTACTGTTAAGATTTGGAAACTTGTTCCCAATATATTGCTTGTAGTTTTCATAAATAACATCAATATATTCATGTCGGATGTAAGGTCAGGTGATGCGTAACATCACAGCCTCTCCTTGACAAATGTCAACCCCGCCTTTTCGTGGTGCATCCTGTTTCCGCTAAAGGGGCTCTGACGACCGCCAATAGCGGTATAACTATACCATCGGGATTAGAGGAAATGCTATCCCACACTCACCAACCCGCTTGGCCAGCGTGGTGAGTTATGGCCAAACCCCTCCAAAATGACTCCACAACTTAAATCTTGGCCCTCAGTCTCCGGCAACTGAAATGTACCTGGCCATGGCAGCAGCCAGTGCGACATGAAGGCAGAGGGTGCTAAGAATCCCCTGAGGACCGGACAAGGCCATCACCCCCTAATAGCTTAACAGGCCCGCTCACCTATTTGTGACGTCACTAGAGTAGTCCGTAGTCGCGGAGAGAAGTATTACGGCGATGTGCGAACGAACGCGTCTTTACGTACACCAAATAACCAGGTCGTGCGTTCTTTTAGAGTTTCACTGCATTTAAATAAGAACTTGTGTGTTAGTTTTTAAATAACTGCAGAGTTAACAAGTTTGTTTAATAACTTTTAAAATACAGAAGAAAAAGAAATTACAGCGTAAAATTTAGCGTAGCAATAATTTCGACTTGAAAGGGTAAGCAAGACAGATTCGTCAACTTAATGAAAGCATCACTGTCATTTCACTGGAAGTGATAAACCATTCCTATAATCGAAATTATAAACTGTTGTCGTAGTTTCACTTGAAGTTATAGTGTCTTTATTGTTAACCGAATGATTCATGTACTTGTGAACAAATCGCTCTTGTACTTGAAAAGATTAGTTTGAGGGTCCATTACGAAGTATCGCCGTCGTTTCAAAAGATGTCGATTGACTAATTTAAGGAATCAGATATTTCATTCATTGCAAACTTATGACTATGGAAATTTTAGTAACGAAATAATTCCTTTAGTGAAAATGTATTTTCACATCAGACAGTAACTAGCAATTTATATGCAATCCGTGATCACTAATATTTTAAAAAAGGTCAAGAAAAACTGAATGTTTTTCTGTTTTTTTTTAAATTACCAAAGGCTCAATAAAACACGTTTTAACATACATACAGTAAATTGCTGCTTGATTCACTGATTGCATCACATAAATTAAGATTTCAAGAAAATTATGCAATTGCTACATTATTAAACGTACAATAGTGACATAACAAGTTTTCCTAATTTTAGTACCATCTAGTTACGTGTTTGGACAACTTCATTTTGATAAGCAAATATAAAGTTTACAATTTTTGTCATCCAGAGCACTATTTCAAAAAAGTTACCTTTGTCAAAGTTCAACACATCTGTATTAAGTATATTAGTAGCATTAAGCAAAACTATTTGGATCCACAATATAAGCATTACTCTTTATCTGGAAAAATACAAGTAACTTATTGGCAGAAATTTCCTGAAATTTGATTTTCAAGAAGTATTCAGGAAAACTGCCAATGTACAAATAATTATGGTTGTGTAGTTCTTTGTGTATCACAAACACAATTTGATTATGTGTCCGTTAGCTGTTTCTTGAAGAATTTCAAAGACACATTTCTAAGAAAATCTGAAATTTGTTCCAATAATTTCTTAAAGTATTTTTTCAGATAATTATTATATTTTTTGAGAACGTGACAAATGCACATGCAGTTATTGTACTGAATAATTTTAAGCGATTGTTTTGGTACTATAGGATGTATTTTAAAAGATGTACATGTTTCATTATAAATTGACTAACTTGATGTACCATTTTCTCAGAAACTATAAAAAAGCAATGGTATAAAATTTTGCACAAATGTTTTGTCATTACTAAAGCTATTGAAAAAGATTGCTTTTTCCTTTTTTTATAATTTTGGTTTCAAAATAAATTCTATGAAGGATTGAAGAAGTTATAACGGTATCACTCGACTGTAAAGCCCGAGGTTTCTCTAATGCATTTCTCTTATGTTTTTCGACAGATCTCCATAAAAGTGGTATCAATACAGTCTTCAGTTCAGAGGAAAGAAGGTTCATACAAAAAAAATTAGATAGACAACGGATTTACCTTGTTTAAGCACCTCAAAGTAACCTCACTCGCTTCGGCAGCGAACGCGAGCCTCCACGTTAAGCCTAAGCGTCTGCTATCGTTAAGTTACTTTCACGGCAAAGCTTTCTTAAGCAGACGCGTCCGTGTCATCGTAGCTCCAAGTCTTGTCAAAATTCAGTAAAATTTTCCCACCTGACGGCAGGTAGCGCTGTGGCACTATTTATTGATCGCTTATTCCTAGAGGAAAAACTCTCGAACGTAAAATGAATGTATCAAGCGGTAAGATAATTCGAAGAGTTTAACACCTTGTGAGTTGTGTGCACAGATACTGCAGTTTACGTTGAATATGCCACGTGCTCAGTTTGGGAATCTTTGTGTGTTATACGCAACGAGATAGAAATACATAGAGTGCTTCTGTGATTGGTTCTCTGCCGAGGCAGCTGAAGCCAACGCGGGGAGAGCCCGCCATCTTTGATGAGGTACAAATTCTGCGTGTGTCAAGGAGTCACCTCGGTTCTTTCAGCTGTTCGGCGATCGTGTTATATGCTTCATTACAAATTTAGTGCTACAGTTTTCGCGAATTATCACAATTATCAGCACATTGTTGATATTTAAAATGCCATATTACTGAGCAGCTTTTGATTGTAAGAATAAAAGGAACAAGGATTGTGGAACTACATTTCACAAGTAAGCATTTTAAAATAAGGTTGAGCTGTAAATGCTCAGTTAATCAAACACAAAAAATAAAACATCTAATCCGTGTAGCTGGTGATTAAACCAGCAGATAAGCCATTTCAATATCTGTGTTATCTTAAGACTTTTTATTTCTTATATTTTGTAAACAGTCGTACTCAATGTGAAAACTGAATGATGTTTACTCTGGGAAGCTGAGGTTAACTGTGGGTTACCAACTTTGAGGCTTTTTGGGTACAATTTCTACTTATGTAAATGTTTTGTTTTTTTCAATATACTGAGGATGTCTTGCAAATGGCATTTGCATATATATATTCTAGAATCTGTACAGTGTACATGCAACTTGTCTGACAAGACAACAAATATTTCAAAATCTTAGGAAGCAGCAATTTCTTTTTATGTGATAAAGATGATGTACCCATGGCTAATGCCCATTAGATAGCAAATACTGGTAAAGCAATCAATTTATGGTTACTTAAATTGCAGAAGTAATAATTGTGATTGGTAATATAAATTTATTGCTTGCTGACACCTGTCAGGAAACAATCTAGTATTTTATCTGAAAGCACAGGGTCACCCAGCTTGTGTTCTAGGCATTTGTCTCTGATTACTGATTAATCTGTAGTATTACTTCAACAAAGTGAGAGTGGGGAGCTTGAAAATTTCTTGACAGAATACTCTTTATTTGTGAATGTGTTAGTCAATGTGTGTGGTTTTTGGGTAGCAAAAATACAGGCAATATTGATTTAAAACTGAAAATAGGAAACAGGGAGTACAATGGTACCTCAAAAATGCAAACAACATAAAATATTTATGAAAACTGGCACAAACGATTATGAAATGACAATTGAAAAAAAATTATGGAATAATACAAAAGAAAGGGACTAGCAACATTTTGTAATAACTACTTGCATTTGATTTTTGCGTGATAGGTGGTGGTTTTTTTTTTTTTTTTTTTTTGAAGAATGTGACCTCTGATTCATGATGAATGTACAGTCAGTATGTCCATGTATAAATTGCCAGTTATGAACCCACAAATAACAACACAAAACATAAACATTTGCTCGCCAAACTTTTTGCACATCATGAATGCAAATCAGTAGTTGTTAATTTCTCACTTCATATTAATAAGAGGTTGTGCCCTTAAAATTGAAACAAAAAAAAACTATGTACAGTACATCTTAACAATTGCCAAAATGTGTCCAAATATCAGGTGAAAACTACAAAATTTCAGCTTTGGGACAACAAAAAACTAGGCTTCTTAAAAAAAAAAAGTAAAATATGAAAGTGCAAATAAAAAATATTAAATACTTAATACTGAAACAAAAAAAAAATACAATTATTTGTCCCATAAAAAAATTAAAGTCCATAATCTGAATTTTTTGGTCACTCAGCCCAGAGCTTGAATAATATCTAAAATAATACATGCCCAGAGAAAATTTACCTGCCCAGATATTAAAAGCAGGATATATAGAAATATTTTTCTTTGATACCAAAAAAAGACATGCAAAGAATGCTGACAACTCAAAGAATATATATGCAGAGAGAGATAGAGTGACATCACTGAAATGGCAATGGGCTGGACATGTTGCCAGAAGAACAGACCACCGATGGACGACTGAAAATTTGAACTGGTTTTCGAGGGACAGAAGACTCATGGGAGATGGGTGGATGGAATTCGAAAGCATGCCGGAGTAATATGGCGGAGACAGGCTCAAGACAGACAATTGTGGAAGAAACTTGGGGAGACCTTCATTCAGCAGTGGATTGATAATGGTATATATATATATCATCATTGTCAACCATATATATATATATAGCATGCCGGAGTAATATGGCGGAGACAGGCTCAAGACAATGATTATGCTATATATATATGGTTGACAATGATGATATATATATATCATCATCATTGACAACTATTATCATTACAATATATGTATACTGTATATAATCAATATATATATCATTATCATCATTGTCAACCATTATCAATCCACTACTGGATGAAGGTCTCCCCAAGTTTCTTCCGCAATCGTATGTCTTGAGCCTATCTCCTCCATGTTACTCCGACATGCTTTCGAATTTCATCCACTCATCTCCCATGGGATCTTCTGGGGTTTTTTCGGTAACACCTAAGCTATGATTTAACTTCGGGGCTCCAGATGTCTTTCCCTGAAGAGTGGTTTGGGGTTCCTGAGTTGTTTTATTCCATGTCATTTTTGTTTAGAACCATGAAAGTGGGTTACTTCTGGTTAATTCTATGTTTATTTCTACTACGTCTGATTCCTGCAGCAAGGTGCAGTGTTGACGTGGTCTAATTACTACATGAGTGTGCTTTTTTACTTCTTTTTACTGATAAATGTATAACATCAACCATTATCAATCCACTGCTGGATGAAGGCTTCCCCAAGTTTCTTCCACAGCTGTCTGTCTTGAGCCTGTCTCCTTCGTGTCACTCCTGCATGATTTCGAATTTCATCCATTCATCTCCCATGGGGTATTCTTCTGGGTCTTATATATACATAGAGAGAGAGAGAGAGAGAGAGAGTGAGAATTATATTGTGTTAAGTATTTAGTGTATGTGCTGGGAGATACCTTTATTATGGTCAAGTTACCACAATTGCCTTGCGTACCCACGAATAAGGCTTACAGATTTGTGTTGTTGAATGTCAAGACTAACAAACAGATTAGAAACATGCCCAGTGCTAAGGACTTTTAATTTTTATTAAATAAAAACCAGGTAAGTAGTAGTTTTCTTCTGATTATATAAGATAGGGGCAGTTGGTAAAAAGTATTTTAATAGTGGTACCTCTTGGCTGTGTAAACTCATTGTTTGTTTTCCGTTTTTCTTCGAACTTTTTTTTTTCATTTAAAACTCTCATAAAATATTTGGCGTCTATGTATTTGGAGTGATAAGCTGTGGGATGATTCAGCATTCTCATGGTGATGACCCACGAATATCTAAAATTTTTACCGAAATTGCGGATTGACTGCAACTGTATTTTTTATTTTTGTATTTCTTTTTTTTTTTTTCATTTACTCTATTACCGCTGACTTATATTTCTCTGAAAATTTGCTCAAAAAAATTTGTTAAATGTCAAAAAATTACGGCATGAGATTTTATTCAACGACAGCAAGCTGCATCCATTAAAATATCATTTTTTTTAAAAAACACTATTGCCGTCAACTAACAATGAAAAGCGTTATTTGATACGTTAAAGTTTTAGTCTCACCCCCTTGGTGTTTATAACAACATTTCTGAGTTATATCCTTATTTAACATCAAACCATATATTACGAAAACTCCTTGCTTAACACGGAACGGAAATCGTTCTGTACCTCATCAAACATGGCTGCCACTTGTTTCCGGTGGCTTCACCCGTTCCCCGACGTAAGCGCTCTACGTATTTCTATCTCGTTGGTTATACGTCATCGGATGTGTTGCGTTGCCACTCCTGTGATTTGAAGACTCGGAATTTTTTTCTCTTTTTTTTTTTTTGCGTGCTTGCATTGTTTCTGTTTTGTTTTCCTTCTCATTTTTTGTTCCCTTCTTTTATCAGTATCTTCCATGGAATTGGTATTTCTACTCCACTACTAATGTTGCAGTTGGTTACGATTGCTTCGGCTAAATGGATGGTCTTTTCGGTTGGTTGTTTGCAGATAATTTCGATATTTCCAAATTTCTGGCATTGTGTTATTTTTTATGCAATAGTGTAAAAGTGCTGTTTTTCCTCCTTTTTTTCCCAGTTCTTCATATGTTATGTCAATCTTGTTTTTAATTTGTTTCTTGTGCTTCCTATGTATTTCACTCTATTGTTGTTTTTGGTTGGCTTAATTGAAATGCCATACACTCCCTGCACTGTCCAATAGTTTTGTTTTTCTCTGTTACTGATTATTATATTTTTGTAGTCTTTGACTGAAATTCCAATATCTAGATATTGTTTTTTGCATTCCTTTTTGATTACATTTGTAACATGTTTTATGTATTGAAATTTACCACAATATTTTATATTTCGCTTGGTTTTATTTTTAGGATTAAAAAGGAAGAGAATATGATAGTGTACGCAAATTAATGTTAAGCTGTAATACACCAATATTACTTTATATTAGATATATTATGATTTTGCCTTTTCACCTGTGAACAAGCATATACCTTGAAAGATTGCTTTTCCGAGGAAATTACTTGGAACATATATCACATTGGTAAGGCTTTTCAGCTGAATGAACAAGCATATGCCTTAAAAGATGACTTTTTGTGAGCAAATTACTTAGAGCACACATCACACTGACGAGGCTTTTCACCTGCATGAAGGAGGATGGGCTGTGATAGAAGACTTTTCCAAGAAAATTGTTTGGAGCATAAATACATCCCATTGGTGAAGTTTCCCCCCTGTGAATGAGGAAGATTACTTTTTCCGTGAGAAAGAAACATCACATTGGCGAGGTTTTTCCTCCCTGTGAATGAGTAAATGCTTCGAAAGAACACTTTTTCGAGCAAATTGCTTGGAACATACATCACATGGTGAGGCTTTCCACCATGTGAATGAGTAAATACTTGGAAATAACGCTTTTTCGAGCATACATCACCTTGATGAAGTTTTTCTCCTGTCTGAATGAGTGAATACTTCTAAAGATCACTCTTTCGAGCAAATTATTTGGAGCATACATCACATTGGTGAGCCTTTCCATCACCCCTTATAGCTTACAGGCCCGCGCACAGAATACCGGAAGCTGGGTAACGTAGGAGACAGTATTGTGATAATCCGTAGTGGGTAGTCGAACGGTCGAGCTTGTTCGCTCGCTGTATAGTGTACAAGCCTCACTGTCAATGTGTGTGGCTGTTGTTGGGTTTCAACTAAGTTTTCCTCTCTTTGTTATCATAAATATTTTTAGGACAAACAGCTTCAGAAGAAAATTCATTATGCCGTTTAGATGCAGTGTACCCCACTGTCACGGTAATTATGACGATCGACCACGTGTTATATTATGCACCACGTGTTATTATTTGCTTATTTTTTTCTGAAAATTGTCGGACTATTCAAATTCTCTACTAACGGGGACCTCCTAATACGTTGGATTACTTCAATCAAGCGGGGAAATTTTAAAGTGACCAAGAACTCCCGGGTAAGTAGAAATCTTTTGTAGACCCAAGGCATGCATCCCGTAGCTGATTATAAACAGCATTTAAAGCAAAACCACATATGGTTCCAATTTATGGGCGTAGAGCATTATATAATTGAAGATGTGATATTTGTCTTTCCTTGGCACTTCGTAACAATAATACAACTTCTGGTAATAAACAATGAAATGCAACACGACATGCGACGACTGTCTTTTTACTTGTGTAGTAGGAAATTGTATTACAAACTTTTTTTATCTTAAAATTTAGTTGCCCAGCGTGGGAAATTAGATTTTTTATTTACCTGCCCAGGCCAATGATTTACATGCTCCGGGAATCTCGGGCGTGGTATTTTCAAGCCCTGGATATTATTTTTATGAGAAAAAAAGTACCTGGATGTGCATGAATCCGCATATTGTGGAAACTATGTTCTAAACAAAAAATATTTAAAAAATACAAGTAGAAATATATATCATATTTTTTTTGATTGGAGGTTTAACGACCACCGTGAGCAACTCAATGGGCTATGCGCAGTCGCCCGTCCCTAATTTAGGGTCATTGGTTCCAGGGAAGGAGAGAGCCAGTGCCGTAAGACAAACACAACATCCATGCCTGACCGGGATTCGAACCTGGACCCCTTACGGACGAATGATCAGAGGCCAACGCCTTAGACCACTGCGCCACCGGGGCGGCATATTTTTCTTTGGATAAAATCTGCCTAAAATTATAGACCAATTTTTGATTCATTTATCTAAACTTATCACTTATTTGTTTCCAGACTTCCTGCACCTTTTCTTCACAAGCTACAGCTATAATAACTAACTAATATATCTCATATTATCCGATTACTACTGGAACGTGTGCTTTCAAATATGGGAGAGGGGGAGGGGGGTTGGATTCAATCTTTGTATCGAGATAAACTTTTTAAATCCTTCATAGAATTTATTTTGAAGCCAAAATCATAAAATAAGGGAGAAACAGTCTTTTCAATGGCTTTAGTAATGACAAAACATTTGTACAGAATTTTATGCCATTGGTTTTTATAGTTTCTGAGAAAATGGTACATCAAGTTAGTCAATTTATAATGAGACATGTTCACCTTCTGAAAAACATCCTATAGTACCAAAACAGTCGTTTATGTTTATCCAGTAGAATAACTGCATGTGCGTTTATCAGGTTCTCAAAAAAAATGTAATTCTTATCTGGAAAAATACTTTATTAAAAACTTATTGGAACAAATTTCAAATTTGAAAAATACTTTATTAAAAACTTATTGGAACAAATTTCCAATTTGGAAAAATACTTTATTAAAAACTTATTGGAACAAACATAATTATTTGTATATTGGAAGTTTTTCTGAAAACTTGAAAAATCAAATTTCAGGAAATTTATGCCAATAAGTACTCGTATGTTTCCAGATAAAAAATAATGTATATATTCTGGATCTAAAAAGTTTTGTTTAATGATACTAATATACTTAATGTTTTAAACTTTGACAAGGTAAGTTTTTTAAATAGTGCTCTAGAAGACAAAAATCATAAACTTTACATTTGCTTACCAAAATGAAGCTGTCCAAACATGTAACTAGATGGTACGAAAATTAGGAAAACTTGTTACATCATTAAAATGTCGTTATGGTACATTTAATAATGTAACAATTGCGTAATTTTCTTAAAATCTTAATTTATTTTATACAATCAGTGGATCAAGCAGCAGTTCACTGTATGTATGTTAAAGTGTTTTATTGAGCCTTTGGCAATAATTAAAAAAAACACAGGAAAAAATTCAGTTTTCTTCTTGACCTTTTCTTTATATATTAGGGAACATGGATTGCACATAAATTGCTAGTTACTGCCTAACATGAAAATACATTTTCACTAAAGGAATTATTTCATTAGTCAATATTTCGTAGCCGTAAGCTCGCAATGAATGAAAAATCTGATTCCTTAAATTCGTTAACTAACACCTTTTTTTTTTTTTGATTGGAGGTTTAACGACCACCATGAGCAACTCAATGGGCTATAAGCAGTCGCCCGTCCCTAATTTAGGGTAACTGGTTCCAGGGAAGGGAGAGAGCCAGTGCCGTAAGACAAACACAACATCCATGCCTGACCGGGATTCGAACCCGGACCCCTTACGGACGAATGATCAGAGGCTAGCGCCTTAGACCACTTCGCCACCGGGGCGACACTAGTACTTTTCCTCCTCAGCACAGAGAAAAAGGCGATGGAGAGCAATCATATTATTTACAACTCATTGCAGAGCAATCGTTTTACAAGCCATGCAGAGCAATCGTATTATTTACAATCCTTTTGCAGAGCAATCATATTATTTACAATCCTTTGCAGAGCAATCATATTATTTACATTCCTTTGCAGAGCAATCATATTATTTACAATCCTTTGCAGAGCAATCGTATCACAAAATATTGCAGAATGATCGTATTACAACCCCGAGCCAAATAGCTTCAATCTGTAGGAAATCTAGTGTTTTAAAAGTGAAACTTGACATTTTATTAGCTAAGTTTATCTTAAAGAAAAAATCTGAATCTTTGGGTTGTTTTGTTTTCCATAAAATTATAACTAGCAGCTGCAGCATGCCACTTCATTACCTAGTAGTTATACCACTGGTTGCAGCATTGCTACAAATAGAAATATATAAGGATTTCTCGATATATCGAGATGGAAAAACATAGAAAAATATGCATATAAAGATCTCCAGAATTTGTACTTTTAACTTAACCTAAAGGTATCAAAAGTAGCTACTTTTCAAGAATGTGATTGTATCAGTAGTTAGCTACTTTTAAAAAGTAGTTTTTCAATTACTAGTATAAATATACAATATGCAATACATGAATACGAAGTCTTCCTCCACACATATGAGATTGGACTGATGGTGCCAGGAGTTAAGTGACTGTAATTTCTTCACACAGCTTACCTCCGCAAATTTGTACACATTTATTCAGGAAAAAACTCATTTATGTTTCGAAACTGCCCCAAAAGAAGCGTACGGTATGGCGAAAATACATGCTGTCTCCTATATTAATTTGAAAATTATTCATTGGCACCTACTCAACCATACTTACCGCTTCGCCTATGTAAAGATGTAAACATTTATCACAATTCACAACAGAGCAAATCTCATAAAAAAAACCTACAGAGCAGAACACAACGCCATCTAATGACAATAATTCAAAGTGCAACAGAATATCCCTTGCAGCTGAACATGAAGACATCAATCATCAAATCCCTACCAAAAAGAAGACCACTCTCTTCCAATTGTTCAGACCAATCACAGAAGGAGCGTGAACCTAGTCTGTGGGCTATATTCACGCATAGCGTGAATATAGCGTGAATATAGCTTCAGCCAAGTAAAGCCGGGTCCGCTGTGAAAGTAGTACCGCCAGCTTTGGCGTGGTTACCCTCAAGAAACAAAAGCAGACGATTTTCCGTAGGAAATCATTAGTGAGACTGAGACATTGTTCGTTTTCTTAAGATTTTACATTGTCTTAAATTATAAACGAAATCGAAAAGCAGTGGAATAGGTTTAAGAAACTCTTAGGTTTACATGAAAGGAATTTCAGTACAAAAACTTAGATTTTCATGGAGGAAAAGAGATCTAAAAAAGGGTCTTCGTAACGACTGAGACGTATATGAACTGACGATTTAAAATGTGTTTATACTAAACATAATTTTATAAAACGTTTAAAATCTTTCTCTGTTTTAGCAGATTATCGTGAAATATTGTTTATCATAGAAATTGTACCGGTCGAATTTCAGAGAATTTGTATTATGAGTGAAATTTTCAAAAGATCGCACTTTAAAGGAAGGGAACACTTCTGCCATGTTGTCAGGAGGAAAATTAAAGTAAACAACGCCATTCTACGTACGTTTTACTTGAAGAACAATTATGATTGTTCTTAAGCAAATAAACAAGGGGAGGGAGGAACAATATTCCCATTGAACATAATTATTAAAAAAAAAACAAAAAATCATGAAATATCGAGATTTTATTTCAAAGCCTTGGTAGAAAAAATGGGGTATCTGCGAGCTTGTTCAAAGAAATTTAAAAATAAGACTCAAAATATGACGTTACTGTGTCTTCATTTTATTCTTTATAATTGCTTTAAGCACTTGACTGATTTTAGTTTCTTCTAATGTAAGTAGGAAATTCCAGCTGGTTTGGTTAGAACTAAGGTTTTCTTTAAAGGTATGAATGTAAATAATTTTAAAACTACAGGCCTTAATAGGACGGGAACTTTTTTCGGGGGAGAAAAGGTACCTTTTTAAAGGGTGCAGTTTTCAAAATATAGCAAGAAAATATACAATTTATTAGTTTGTGGAAATAGTATTTACAAGTCCTGCTGATAGTAAAGGAAATCTGACTTGATAAAAACAGATTTACATAAGCAACAGAAATAATTCCTACTGTAAGATCTCTTTTAAAATAAATCCAACTGCATTCAAAATATTATACTTCTAATACACATCACTATTAAGAGAGGCACATTCATAATGTAATAAATTAATAGCTTTTAAGTAGCAAATCAAACAGACGTGTGTATATAATAAGGACCTTTAATTTGGTTTGTGAAATATACGTATACCATTTATGAGCAAGGTTATATTTATTAATAAAGAATTCATTGAGGATAAATCCTACAGTTTGCTGCTAGCACAACATATGTTCAAGAATAGGAAAATCTAATCAACACAAGGTGATTAATTTTATCTCTAATTACAAAGAGCATTGTTAACAGCAGCCCATATGCTAATGCACATTTAACCTACATTTTATGGCCACAAAAATTAATGGATAACTAATCAGAAGTGCATGGGAAATATAGAACTGCAAATTTTCTGCCATCAGATACTAAATCATCTTTAGTTCACTGTTATCCATGTAACATCTCCAGTACTAAAATCTGATTTCCAAAGTAATGCTGACCTTTTAAGCTAGAATTTCTTATGACAGCCTATTTCATCTGATTAGTTAAGTAATAAAGTATTTACTCAAGTAATTTATTTGTTTACCATAACTATACATTTTCATATATTGCAATTAATATCTTTATAATTTTATGCTGTTATATTTTATTTCAGCTGAATTCAAAATTTACCCCCATTTCTGTCATCAAAAAGCCTAGCTGTGAGCTACATTTCACACTCATTACTGTACATTGTAAGATGTAGAAAATATGTCAATACTATCATTTCCTAATGGGGTTTCAATATACCTCTAGTTACACAAGATAAAAGAGAATGAGCTAGTTAGAACATAAAGAAATATTATTATGAATTGATGCCCACATACATATTAAACTTCTTGAAGTCATTTTTATATATGCGTGAAAAGAAAAGCTTACCCAACAGTATTTGCAGCCGGAACTTAACTTACTGCTGCAATTCGACCATTAAAGACAAATATTTGTATGGAAATTTATATGTAAATCCAATACAAAACACTTATCTCAAATAGTTAAATCTCATCATCAGTAACCTTCACTAGCCGCAGCAAAATGCTTTCCTTCACATACAATGGTGCCACACCAGGTATGAGCGACTTTTCTCTTAAAAGGCTTAGTCCTTTGTCCTAATGGGAAAACAAAGCATGAAGGGTGGGGGATGCATGGATACACAACAAGAATACAAAAGAATATAAAAACAGATACAATACAGGAAATCTGTAACAACTATCAAAATATTGGGAACAAGATATTTACACTGATGTGCAAAACAGTACAGGCTAATTATACTGAGCTAATCAGAACATGAACTGTAAGCAAATAAACCACAATACATATTTGAATGTTTCAGCTACCACAAATACCTCAACTTTGAAGGAATTACAATCTGTTGATAAAACAGAGACATGCCATAAGTTGGATAGACAAAACACACATGCCACACCTACTGTGCAAGGAATGACATTTTAGCTACATCTCACTGATTTTACCAAAAAAAAGTAAGATATGATGTAAAGGAAGAAAAGGTAACAAGAAGGACTTTAAATATCAACAGAGGACCAAAAGGGGAAAGTTTAATTAGAGCATATATGCTGTAGAGCATTAATGCTGTAACTAATGCTAGGCAGAAAAAGCAAAGAGAGAGTTAAAATGCGTGAAAATAAATGTTTAATCTCAAAACATGTACATGCATTACAGAATAGCAACTAAATCAGGTAAACAAAACATTCGGTACCAGAAGTGAATGAAATATACAGTATTTGACTTATAGCTTATTTATGGAATATCAAAGCAACTGATGATACTAAAATATTTACTGCTCTGTAAAATGAATAAGAGAACATGAAGTTTAAGAATACCAAAAATGTGAAATGACTAGAAATGAGGTGGTAGAAGAGAATCAAATCTATTTTTGGAATGGACTGGAAATACAGGCAATTTGAGATGTATGATTGCTGTGTTAATAATTCTAATGCATTTCCATGTATTATGACAATATTTCTTCAAAAATCAAAATGTACATACATATGTTTACAGGGTGATTCATAGCTTGAGAGGAGCCAGAATTGCAAATCTTCACTGTAAGGTACTTATGTGCAGTCACTTTCAAATGTTTCCTTGTTCATTTGTATACTTCTATTCTTTTTTTTTTTTAATCATTTAAAAATCTGTGCACCCTTTGTGTTTCAACTTTAACTTTTCTCATCTACTATGCTTAGTTTCACCATTATTATATGTTTCACATTCGAAGTGGTTTTGTTGCGAATCAGGAGATATTAACAGTGATGTCTTGCGTTGTCATATAATTTCAAGAAACAGTGAGTGCAGTGTCTTACATGCAAAAGTTACTGTTTTAATGTCCTCTGCTAATCCAGAGAATCTTTTTTTTTTTTATTGGAGGTTTAACGACCACCGTGAGCAACTCAATGGGCTATAAGCAGTCGCCCGTCCCTAATTCAGAGTAACTGGTTCCAGGGAAGGGAGAGAGCCAGTGCCGTAAGACAAACACAACATCAATGCCTCACCGGGATTCGAACCCGGGCCCTTTTCGGACGAATGGTCAGAGGCCATCGCTTAGACCACTGCGCCACCGGGGTGGCGCAAAGTTTTTGGAAATGAACACTGTCATAATTTTTTTTTGATTGGAGGTTTAACGACCACCGTGAGCAACTCAATGGGCTATAAGCAGTCGCCCGTCCCTAATTTAGGGTCACTGGTTCCAGGGAAGGGAGACAGCCAGTGCCGTAAGACAAACACAACATCCATGCCTCGCCGGGATTCGAACCCGGACCCCGTTCAGACGATTGATGAGAGGCCATCGCTTAGACCACTGTGCCACCGGGGCGGCACTGTCATAATTATAGGTGCGTTATTAATAATTCAAAGACGAATATCTTAATAAAGTAGTTATGTTGAACACCCTTTTTAACGTGGTTCAGTTATGATACTTCTCCGATTACATAACCTACACTATTCCAGAAAAATTTGCTACAATTTTCGTAAACAGCTCTGTATAACACGTAAACCTAGCGACTTCTTTAATTTTGCTACAGATTTACATAATATGCTAAAAGCAAGCAAATCACAGCAAATTATGGAGTAGCCATTCACAGTAAATTGCAATCGACGATTGAATCCCAAGAACTTAATTAAACCTAGTAAACGAAAAAAAAATGTGATGCTAACCGGTGGAATGACATACCTGGTATTTTCTTTTTAAAATTTTTTGCACAACTGAATGCCACGAAGGATCCCATGGAAACTAAATATGAACAAGCTAAAGTATGCTGTCAAACACAGAAAAAAACTACGTTGACAAACCAGTTTAACAAAAAACATGAGTTTCTAAAAATCACAAATTTTCAATGCTTTCCTATGGCAGACACGACCAAGAGAGTAACCAAGCACGCGGAGGGTTATCATAGCAGTTAACAGGTCGGCTTCAGAAATCTGCGGTTAAGGCGTCTCCTATATTTCCTACCTCCATGCACTTTTACGTCAAAATCCTTTTTTTTTTTTTTGATTGGAGGTTTAACGACCACCGTGAGCAACTCAATGGGCTATAAGCAGTCGCCCGTCCCTAATTTAGAGTCACTGGTTCCAGGGAAGGGAGAGAGCCAGTGCCGTAAGACAAACACAACATCCATGCCTCACCGGGATTCGAACCCGGACCCCTTCGGACGAATGATCAGAGGCCAACGCCTTAGACCACTGCGCCACCGGGGCGGCTCAAAATCCTTACTACGCTAGATTAAATCAAAATGGGAAATTAAGCTGTTCATATCTAAATTTACTTCATATAAGCGCTTTACTACTAAATGCTCTAAAGAAATTAAAAGCCGCCTCGGTGGCGCAGTGGTCTAAGGCGCTGGCCTCTAATCATTCGTCCGTAAGGGGTCCGGGTTCGAATCCCGGTCAGGCATGGATGTTGTGTTTGTCTTACGGCACTGGCTCTCTCCCTTCCCTGGAACCAGTGACCCTAAATTAGGGACGGGCGACTGCTTATAGCCCATTGAGTTGCTCACGGTGGTCGTTAAACCTCCAATCAAAAAAAAAAAAAAAAAGAAATTAAAATATTTCATGTTGTATTTCTCCGTTGCTTACCTGTGAAAAGTAACTCCAGGAGGCGGTTACCCGGAATTCTCGTGACATTCGTAAGCGCAACAACACACGATTTCTAAAAAAAAATAACTTGAAAAAAAATTTTTTTTTTGATTGGAGGTTTAACGACCACCGTGAGCAACTCAATGGGGCCGCCCCGGTGGCGCAGTGGTCTAAAGCGCTGGCCTCTGATCATTCGTCCGTCTGGGGTCCGGGTTCGAATCCCGGTGAGGCATGGATGTTGTGTTTGTCTTACGGCACTGGCTCTCTCCCTTCCCTGGAACCAGTGACCTTAAATTAGGGACGGGCGACTGCTTATAGCCCATTGAGTTGCTCACGGTGGTCGTTAAACCTCCAATCAAAAAAAAAAAAAACTCAATGGGCTATAAGTAGTCCCCCGTCCCTAATTTAGGGTCACTGGTTCCAGGGAAGGGAGAGAGCCAGTGCCGTAAGACAAACACAACATCCATGCCTCACCGGGATTCGAACCCGGATCTCGTTCGGGCGAATGATCAGAGGCCATCGCTTAGACCACTGCGCCACCGGGGCTGCCTTGAAATTTCGAAAATCAAATTTTTCACATACGGCCGTCACACTGTCAGCGTTATCTGCTAAGAAAACTTCAATTTTGTGACGTCATATGTTCTTCTCTTATTCCTATCTCCATGGCTCCATTAACAAAGGCATCTCATTCTAACCTCTTTGGTACCACCCCGCTGAAACACCACCCCGCATGTCCACCAAAGCCAGTTTGCATGTCCACAAGCTCTAAATACTTGTTCCATTGCCTAACTTCAAGAAATGTGCAAAAATCAAAACGTTTGTCTTTGCATTTTTTGTTTTTAAGTAAAGGCAGTAAATAGTGTCCATGAGTTCCAAACAACCATTTTCTCAGTCTTCTAATTTAGCTCTGTCCCCAAGTACGTTTTGTCGTTTCGATTCGTTGAAAATTTAGCCAATGATCACATTCACATCTCATAATATTACAAAACATATTTGGCAACAGAAATTTGTATTGTTTGTTGACCTCGTGGGTTTGTTGACATTCATGTGCTATTTTCGCGCCAGTGTTACTCGTTTGCCCTAAAAGTTATGTAGTTCATTAGTTTGGAGCAGAAACGAACTTAAATAAATCATAAGTGTTACGTTTCGACACATTACGGAGTTAATTAAAGTTGCTGTATATTCATTCACTGACAATACAATTCCTCAGAGGTCAAGAAATTTAAGTAAGATTTAATATGTAGTTCATAATAAAGACAGTGGCGAAATTTCGTTAATTTTGTAACCGCTTTATTATGTTTCGAATAAGTCGTAATACTTGTCTCGTGGTATATGCCCTTAATGAATTTCGTCCTATGTTTGGCGTAGTTGTCAAAGCGTGGCCGCTTCTGGCCGTTTTTCCCAGTATCCCGGGTTCAAATCCCATGAGCCGCCCAGGTGGCGCAGTGGTCTAAGGCGATGGCCTATGATCATTCGTCCGAAAGGGGTCCGGGTTCGAATTCCGGTGAGGCATGGATGTTGTGTTTGTCTTACGGCACTGGCTCTCTCCCTTCCCTGGAACCAGTGACCCTTAATTATTGACGGGCGACTGCTTATAGCCCATTGAGTTGCTCACGGCGGTCGTTAAACCTCCAACCCCCCAAAAAAAACAACTAATCCCACGACACAGACTCTCTTATTTCTTCGACAGCCGCCCCGGTGGTGCAGTGGTCTAAGGCGCTGGCCTCTGATCATTCGCCTGTAAGGGGTCCGGGTTCGAATCCTGGTCAGGCATGGATGTTGTGTTTGTCTTACGGCACTGGCTCTCTCCCTTCCCTGGAACCAGTGACCCTAAATTAGGGACGGGCGACTGCTTATAGCCCATTGAGTTGCTCACGGTGGTCGTTAAACCTCCAATCAAAAAAAAAAAAAAAAAATTCTTCGACACTTAGGGACCGTAACCCCCCCCCCTTCCCTTCACATGCACGTGTTTTTAAAAGATAGCCGAATTTTACTGCTTGGTAAACTTGCTGACAACCGCCCTGGTAGCTAAGTGCCTAGTGGTAGGAGTCGCTGGTTTTTAACCATTCGATGTTAAAGCTAGTAGGCCGACCGACTCGAGCTCTCCGCTCCTGAAAACGCAGACGAAGTACCGCGGGCCGCCCCGGTGGCGCAGTGGTCTAAGCGATGGCCTCTGATCATTCGTCCGAAAGGGGTCCGGGTTCGAATCCCGGTGAGGCATGGATGTTGTGCTTGTCTTACGGCACTGGCTCTCTCCCTTCCCTGGAACCAGTGACCCTAAATTAGGGACGGGCGACTGCTTATAGCCCATTGAGTTGCTCATGGTGGTCGTTAAACCTCCAATCCAAAAGAAAAAAAAAAAGTACTGCAGTGTTTACGCAGAGAAAAAATTTCTCGAGCGCGATACTAGACAATTTGCACACACAACAATAAATCGACCGGTTTTATTTCTCTGTATTTTTTGTCCTTAGATAACATCAAAAGATTACATCCTTAGCTTTCATTTTTTTTTCTCAGTTTCCAGCAATGATATCCGTAAATTGGGGAATTCCAAAGTTTTGCTCTTGTGCTGGGAAATGATTTCATGAAATTTTTCCTTTAGTTTTCAATTTGGCTAAAGGAGCAAAAAAATAAGTTATTTCACGCATAATGTGAATAACCTAGCATTTTACGTTGGGTATTTTTGCAACTACAATCTTTTTAAGTGCGTTAATGGCAAATTGGTAGGACTGTATGAACATAACCATATCATTGAACATAATAATTTCACTTAAAACTTTTAGAAATTCCCTTTGTGTTTGATTTATTAAAATGAAAGAAAAACAGAAAAGACTTTTCTGTAATTACGTAACAAACGCGAAAGCAAAATTTCCGATTTAGTGAGTATATTTACTGAAAATACGGTATGATAGTGTGCTCAAGTCTTGCAACTATTTCTAGAAGGTAAAAAAAATATATATATATATATATATAAATTGAAATAATTTAGGTAAAAGTTCTTTGTCAAATGAACATGGAATATATTAATTTCAAACTTTCGGATACATGTGTTGGACATTCCAATAACTTTTCTTTGGGCTAGCCTTCAGATTATCAGCGCATCAAGTAGTTCTGTACATTTCATGCGGATTCTTGATTTAATTAGGACCCTGATGCACAGCAATTTTATGAAAAAATATTACATTTGTTTTGTGGAAATAAAATGTTGATTATTAAATAACGTAATTATTTATTTCCAGTTTCTTTGCCTGGTTAACTTTAGTACTTGATGCGCTGATAATATATGTACATCTTTTTTTTTTTTTTTTAATTTAAACACTACTAACTACGAATTTTGTAAAGAAAAATGACTATTACTTTATGGAAATGAAATGTTGAATGGTAATTAATACCAATATTTAAACGACAATAAATAATGAGCTGATAATATAGTAACTCCGTCAATAAAAAAAAAAAAAGACTAACAATTCACTAAATTATAATTGTATTTAAAATGAAAGCAGAAAATGCTGTCATGAGAACAATTAGGCTTAACTAACCTTTGAATTCATGGTGGGTTCAAATTCTTCATTGGTACTGAAGAAATCCTCCTTCTTCGAAAGCTTTCACTTTCAGGAAAGCTGAAAACAGTGGCTTTTGGATGTGCTTTGTAATTAGATCTTTATAAAGGCACCCAATATTTTCCTGGCATGTTGTATAAAAATGCTTACTCACGTGAACGACTACCGAAAGCTCAACACTGATCAATGATGCATGAACGCGAAGCTAATATCGGCATTCCCTTTACGTTTGCCCTTTGACCTCTCTGGGGAGAGGGATTGCGATGGCCCTTTGATTGTGACGTCACACCCCTTCGTAGTTCGCGCGCTGGGGCTTTCTCTCCAGGGGTTTTTAGATGGGTCCGGTTCGAATTCCTGGTGAATCATGGATGGCATGTTTGTCTTATGTCACTGGCTCTCACCCCACCTTGGAAACAGTGGCCCCAACTTAGAGATAGGCAACTGCTTATACCCCACTGAGTTGCTCACATTGGTCTTGAAACCCAAAGCAAACAATAAATAAAAAAAAAAAAACCCCACTTGGTGACACATTAGCAGTTTTTTTGTACCACTTATGGCTCTAAATAGAGGTACAATGATCTTGCACTTTTATTGTTGCAAGTGTAGAAACTGCAGTGGGTCAGTGGTGTATTATAAGTTTTCTTTCACATACATACAAGTTCCCAGCTGAGTAATATGATTGGAAGAAACCAACTGTTAGGAATAAAAATTGTTAAACATTAAGAAAAATTCTTAGTTTTAATCTGTGGGTAATTATTGGGTTGTCGGAAAAGTCATGACGTATTTTGGCACCCGTAGGCGTTTGAGCAGTTTTGGAAGTACTAGAGGCATGCGTAGCTATGTTATCGCTATGGCATTCGACAGGTGCCAGTTCTAGCTGCAGTCTAAAAGGAATAGTGAGCGATTTGGTTGATTTGTGGAGATTTGACATCAAGGTGCCAACGGTGGTTCGCACAAAATTCTGTGCTGGTGATTTTGACCTCAACAATGCTCCTCGGTCCGGGAGGCCCACCGAGGTTGATGACGACCAAATCAAGGCATTGATCGAGTCAAACCCACGTTACACGACACAAGAGATTGCACATCCATCATTCAAGCGTTCACGACCACCTGAAGGAGCTGGGATACGTAAGCAAGCTCGATGTGTGAGTTCCCCATGAACTCAAAGAAGCTCAATTGACAGCACATATGAACATCTGTGATATGCTCATTAAACGTGAGGAAAACGATCCGTTTTCGAAGTGAGTGATAACTGGTGACGAAAAGTGGATTGTGTGCAACAATGTGCTGCGTAAACGGTTTTGGTCCCAACGTGCTGCTTTGCCTCAAACGGCATCCAAAGCAAACATTCATCAGCGGAAGGTTCTGGTCTCAGTGTGGTGGGATTTTAAAGGTGTCATGTTTTTCAAGCTCCTACCACAAAACCAAACAATTCGAATGTGTACTGTCGGCAATTGGACAGTTTGAACGAATCCATCATCCAGAAAAGTCCAGAGCTCATTCATCGTAAAGGTGTTGTGTTCCATCACGACAACGTAAGACCACACACAAGTTTTATTACCCGCCAAAAATTATTGGAGCTTGGGTGGGATGTGTTGCCTCACCCAGCATAATCGCCTGACCTTGCGCCGTCAGACTTCCACTTGTTTTGCTCTCTTCAACAGTCCTTGTGTGGTATAACGTTCAATTCAGATGAGGCTGTAAATCAGCACCCTGTACAGTTTTTAGCCTCAAAAGACAGGCCCTTCTATGTAAGAGGCATTCTGCAGTTCACTGAAAGATGGCAAAAGGTTATCAAATGAAATGGGCGTTATATCATTCATTGATCTTTGTTCTTTCTATCAGTAAATGACCTTTGCAAAACATTGCTAAAATACGTCATAACTTTTCCGACAACCCAATATTTGGAATATGCGGTAAACCTTCCACGTTCGGCCTGGAAATAGTTTTATGAAGCGATGATAGATGGTGACACGTTATCGATACATTGTGAAGTGTTTTGTTACGTTGTGAAAGCTGCAAAGGAAGTGAATAATATGGATTAAAGGTGGACCTTGAAAGGACCTTTTTGATTGTACATTGTGGCATATGTGTGAAATTATGACAAAAGAATAAGTTTTTTTCATGGATATGAAACTGTCTACCTAGCAGAATAAAAGCAAGAAAAGTTTTATCTGCCAGGGAAGAACTGCCTGATCGCACAAAACAGGACTTCAAAACAATGTTCTGAGGAAAGAAGGCAATTCCGTCAGAATAAACATTCCAGAATATGGTCTGCCAAGTACATTTTGTAGTTGCCCTGTGTTAATTTACGTTTCAGGGGACGCCAGTTGCTCTCGACTCCTTGTGTATGCGCCCCTGTGATGGGATCAATGAAGTTGAGGGAGTGGTTGACAGTTCAATGAGCATAGCCAGAGTTTGGAAGATTCCAATATGTAGCCCACTGGTCCGTCATAATCGTTGTTCCAGGCTTGACGTGTTTGATGATGAGGGACAGCAATGTATCTGCAGATCTGTTGTTATGAGAGCAGATTTCCACCCTGAAACGCTTGGTATCTCGTTCAAAGATACCAAGAATCCAGTAGCCCTCAACAAGACGACTGCAGTTGTACTTCCATTTGTCCACTTTGGCTTCGTTCACTTCAACGATGATTCCATCACCACCAAGCCTTCCTTCCTCACATTGCGTGGCTACCATAAACTCTGAGACTAGTTGTTTGCAATACGAATACCAGTTGCTAACTGTCTCAGTGGATGTGGTAACATTACCATGTGAGGTTTCTTCAATCACCTCATCGTAAGACAATCCTTTGGTGATAAAAAAATAACTTACGTAACACAGGAGCTGAGACGAAGAACTAAGTTATGTAAGTAGCTCTAACGCATTTCACGTGAAAGTGCGAGAAGAGCGGAGGCAAGCGGAAGTGCTACCGTGGCACCATCTGTTATTGCTTTCGGAACTAGCTGTCGGCCGAGCGGGCAAAATGTGGAAGTTTAGCTGAATATGCCTCCTCCTCTCTCATGCTCTTGCTTTAAATTTTAGAGAATGTTTTATAGAAATCTATCAACTATGATTGTTATAAAAAGTGGTTAAACTGTGGAATTGCATCCTCACAAAATAAAGGCTAGGACATAAGATATGTAACCCTCTTATAGGATAAAAAACAACCAGTGATAAATATAGAGGGTTTGGTATGTACACCTTGTACCAAAGACATCTCAAAACATCCTCATTCCACCTTAGTGAACAACATACTATGTGTAACATTGGACATAAATATTTAGTTTGTTCTGTGGTTCTGGTTGTCTCTTTGTTGTGGAATCATTAACAGTTACCAATGCTCAAATTCTAGCTATTGACACTATTAAATGACCAAAAAAAAAAAAGTTTTCATCTTTAAAAAGTAGTGGTTACATATATAATAAGTGCACACACACATTGCTTGTGGAAGTAAATCAATTTTATCGTTACCAGGATGACATATTTTTTTATGGTTTTCCATGTATGTATATTTCATGTACTTGTAAAGAATTAATTCTGTTTATTTGCTTCCCATTGGTTTTTAAGAGCAAGTTTAGTACATACATACATACATACATATCACTAAGCTGCTCTGTGAGATTCAGAGGTTAGCTCCAAAAAGAAATACAAACTACCAGATACTTTTACTTACTGTTGTCGTATCAAACTTCTTCATTTACAGCGATCTTGACATACAACTCGGGCTTCACTGATATACATTACACGCCATACACAAGATATTTTATACTTCATACTCATAATCTTTTTCTCATGCAGACACTCCTGAATCTGATCCACCCATGTCTTCCTTGGCCTTCCTCTGCCTTTCCTTCCTGCCACTTGGGCTAAAAAGATTTTCTTAGTAAGCGTCTCATCACTCATTCTTTCAACATGACCAAACCACCGAAGCATATTAGTCTCCACCTTGCTAACAACATTTTGCTTCACATCACACAACTGCAACACATCTTCATTCCTCACACAATCAGACCGTGCCTTGCCACAAACCCCTTGTAAGTAACATATTTCTCCAGCACACAAACAACTCCTATGTTTCTTCTGTAGTACCCAGGTTTCACCACCATACATCAGAGTAAGAACAATTACACTTTCATTCACAGACATGCGGGACTCTCTAGATAACCCATCATTCCTGTGAAAACCTCCCAGAGCAGCTATAACTTTCAATGAAGAATTCACTCGCCTACTAATTTCACCATCCCATTTGTTCTCTCTGTCAAACATGCTTCCTAAATACACAAACTCACTCACCTGGTCAATCACAGTGCCATTTATACTTACATTACATTCAGTGCTACCAGTTCCTTTCTCAAAGACCATAACTTTGGTTTTTCCCTTATTTATACTCAGTTTGAATTTCATGCAAACTTCATACATCCGAGACAACATACTCTGCAAATCACTTTTGCTCTCTGCCAACAGGACAGTGTCATCAACATACAGCAATCTGCACAAACTGATATCACCAAGACATAAACCACTATTATCTGTTTTGGCATCACGCATGCATGCATCCATAAATATATTAAACAGCCTTGGTGACATTACACAACCTTGTCTGACTCTTGCACCAATAGAAAACCATTTTAATAAAACACTATTCACTCGTACACAGGCTCTACTGTCAGCATACATGGCTTTTACACTATTAAGAAGATTCCCAATAACACCATATTCATTCATTACCTTCCACAAAAGTGTCCTATTTACTCGGTCAAAAGCTTTCTCGAAATCTATGAAGGCAGCAAAAACTTTCTTACCAACAGCTAGATACTTTTCAATCATCTTGCGTTATGCAAAAATTTGGTTAGTGTAGCCTTTACCAGGCATAAAACCAATCTGAACATCCCATACTTTCTCTGATGTAAGACCCCATACTTTTTCAATAACAACCTTACCAAACACTTTCCCTGGTACACTTAGTAGGCTAATACCATGATAGTTCTTGTATTCAGTCTGATCATCCTTTCCCTTATACAAGGGGACAATAATAGCATCCTTCCAATCCCTAGGGACCATTCCTAACTCCCAGCACAACTGGCAAATTTCAGTTAACTATTCAATTACAGAGTCACCACCATATTTCAACATCTTCGCAGTTATGCCATCAACTCCCGGAGCCTTACCATTCTGAAGAGATTTTAGAGCTTTACACACTTCTTCTCTTGAGATCCCTCCTGTGCTTTCATCCCTCATTGTGACATCATCTGCATCTGAATCGTTTTTGCTCTCCTGATCTAATAACTCACAGAAGTATTCACCCCATCTCTCACTTAAGTCATTGGGCTCCCATATCATTTCTCTGATCTTATTCTTCACACAACTTACAACTTTGTTTCCCCTATTTTTCCTGAGTCTCATGTACTTCCAGAAGGACTTTCTATCTTTCCAAAAAGCCAGTTCATGCCTTTCCACTTTCTCTTTCCTATCTTTTGCCTTACTGTGGCGAACCAGCTTAGCAGCTTCACGCTTCTTACAGCGATATTCATCCACAGAGACTCTACCTTGCAACATCCTCAAATAGGCTTCCTTCTTTTTCTTTACTGCCTCATCAATCTCACTATTCCACCAAGCATCACCTCTATTGTTACCCACTATTGTGGGGACACAGACCTCTTTAGCAGCAGTAACAACACAGTTCTTAAAATATGCCCACTTCTTTTCTACATCCCTCTCACAAGATTTCAGATCCTTCAGGCGTTCTCTGAGTAAGTCAGAATACCGCTGATGATCTTCAAGGAGCCTTTCAACCTTTATTCTTTCTATCCTGGGCCTCTTCCTATTCCTTTTCCTCCAAACAACATTCAGTTTCACTTGTGACACTCCCAAGTAATGATCAGAACCAACATCCGCACCTCTCATCACACGGGTGTCAACAACTAAGTGTTTCATATGCTGATCGTAGACAACAAAATCTATCACACTCTTTTGACCAAGAGTACAATTTTCCCAAGAATATGTGTGGATATACTTGTGGTTGAAAAAATGTATTAGATAGACACAAACCATTCTCAATGCAGAGTTCAATTAATCTTTCACTATTATCATTCACACAAGGATCATTAAACTTACCCAGAACATTGTCAGAAACTGCATTCTGCACACCTACTCTTGCATTGAAATCCCCTAGCAAGTTTAGTAATTGTGCATAAATATTGGGAAGTATCAAGCCATTCATCCAAGTCCTCCCACACCCCGCTGTGCTATTGTGCCATGAATATGGGATGAGGAATAGTGTAATTAAGCCTGTACTTCAAGTCACATTTCAGTTGAGACAAAGAATTCAGGTCCCAAAAACAATTAATGAACATAGATAAAGATGATTAAACAAAATAATTTAAGCTCTTACAAAAAATGAATATGTACTTAGCTGCAATGGCTGATACATTACTTAAGGGACATTTAACCTGAGCAGCCGTAGTGCCTGAGTAGTCATTGGTGCTGGTTTCGGGTTCTAGCTCCTGACGAGATATGGGTGATACAGGAGCGTGCTGGTAGCCACGTTGCAGGGGTGTGTGTGATGAGGGAAAAGCAGCTACTAGAGATGATTTGAGGCCTCTTTCCGCAGCCATAGCAATAAATAGTTCCTGGTGCATATTAACAAGATATAGGTGCATATTAACAAGATAATTGATGCGAAAAAAGAAACATCCATTCAGTGAATTAAATTTTTACACCAATGAGTTATGTATTGTAGTCATTTGCATATAACTATGCATTCTTCAGAATATAATTAACTAAAAGATGTTGTTCGCGGAGACATTTTACTACGTGCAAAATATTCTGGCATTATGCTAAATGCGTTTTTTATATTCAAGAGAAAATAATTCAAGAAGTTTTGGAATTTTTGTGCTGCAGTTCTTAATTGTTACTTATTCGCTTTTTATGTTCTATATATTTGTATAAATTTGAAAAAGTTCTTCGACACTGTCACACAGCAGTTACATGTGGTGTTTTTCATTTTGTGTAGTCCGTTGTCTGATCGTCAGCTATTTAGACTGTTTCTTGTCATGTTTCTGTTTTGTACCTTACCTTTTGTTATAGTATATATTTTGCTTTTGTTTCCGAAGTAAACCATTTTGCATGGCGTTCTTTGGCTCATTAGACTCTTGTGCCAATAAACTTCAGCCAGCCAACTAACAGCAGTTATGTGTTTTATATGTTGATAGTGAGACATTTCAAAGAGGATGGCCTTAGTTCCCTGAAAGAATAAAATTTGCATATGATTAACTTTGGCATAAGTGTTTTGTAGTACTTCTTATTGGTATAAAACTATGTCAATTTTAATTACAACACACACATTTGTGTTACACACAGTAAAGTGCAATAATTTTGGTTTTACGAGAATACCTGTAGGTTCCAAAGAATTTGAATTATTAAAACGCCCACAATAATAATATAGAATTTAAAATTTACGTAATTAAAAGCTAAAAAGTTTTTCTCAAAGGGCCTGGAAGTAATTTTTTGCCCAGAGTTTTCCCAGTATGCCACTGGGGTGATATGTTAGTCCTATGGTTCTGGCTCTCATCTTTCCCCTGTGCCAGTGGCACCAAGTTAGGGATGGGTAACTGCTTATAGCCCTAAGAGTTGCACATAGTAGTCGTGAAACCTTGAATTAAAACAAAGCAAAAAAAACAATCGAGTGAGTACCCTGATATTTTTTGTAGATAATTTATGCAATACATCTTTCGCATGCCAAGACCTTTGTGGGTATGAAATAAAATGAGGGATTCAAAAATATACATTTATTTGCATACAAGACATTGCATTTTATTTATTCACATCATCCCTGACCACACTGAACCACAGTCTGGTACATACTAAGTGGAATTAAATCATAACAACAAACAATAAGGTTCATTAATTCCTGACATTGAGCGGTACTTAGGAAGGTGGATTAATGAATGTTATTATCATAAAACCAATGAAAGAATTTGAGGCATAAAAGTAAATATTTACTAAACTATCGTGATGGCAATAGTAAGTATTTTGACTGTTTAGTTTTTCCAAAACAACATTTATTTTTCTTATTATTAATTTATTCAGATTTAGATGAATGTAAGAAATTATCCTGACACCAGTGAAGTAGTTACAAAGTCCATCTGCTCATGCACAAGCTAAAATCTGACCTCAAGATAGAAAGAAAAGCAGAATCATATGTGTGTTAGTAAAAGAGATTAGTAACTTTTTGGTCTAGGATATCTACAGGTTCTCTGTTGTGTTATACATCACTTTAAAGCTCTCGTCTATAGCAGGTACCGCTCCTCCTTCAGTGTTTTATGAGGACGCCAAATTTTGCTACAATGCACTGTTTTCATAGCATCAAAAATGTATTTTTGTAATGGTTTTTATCACATTTAGCTTCAGGTTCTTGTAATTCACGCAGATTGCAATGAGATATTGTTATGTGTATGTAAAATATAAAGAAATAATGTTTGGTGATAGTATAGTGAAATACATATTGTTGAGTAACTATAAAAGTACCTATTTTTGTATCACTTCATGGGACAGCATTAAAAAATCAGATTGCAACTACTTCTGTTACCCATTTTCATTACATCAAAAATTTATGCATGGGATTTACTTTTCTGCTCTCAAGAAAGATGCATAGCATCGAAAACTGCTACTTTCCGCAAGCACAGACATAACATACGTTCGCAGCCAGGTGTCGATCAAGTGTCAGTGTAGAGCATTTGAGAATGTCCACGCAATTGGTCAGCGCCGAGAGCCCAATTAGATGCGAATTAGGTACATCTGTTGCCTGTCACGAGACACTAGTACTTTTGTGACCCATTTCCATTAGATCGAAATTTTTTGTGTGGGATTTACCTTACTACTGTCAGCTAATATGCACAGCATCAAAAATGCAGTAAATTAACTCCCAATGAGAAATTTAGGAATACAAATAAAATTTCTATAAAATAAACTCACTTTGTATTAATGAAGTTATGACAAGATCCTAGTGATGAAATATCTTAAAAGTATATGCAATGCATACTGTGGGATGACATAAATTTAACAAAAAGTAATATTTATGTCATCCTAGTAATCCCCATATTGCACAATTATACTTTAAAGATATAAACTCACTTTCACTTAACATCTGACCAATTTTTAACCAGTGGGGTTGACACAGCCGGGAATTACACATATTGTCACTGAAAATTACCAAAAAGTTATTCCAGAATACCTGACTGTATTTGTCACAGCTGAACTTCCATGTCAGCTGAAGCAAAGCACAGTTTGCATGATGCACAAAAAATGTGATGGTCATGTGGGAATCTGTAGTATTTTAGCCAAAGTTTGTTTGATACACAAAAAGTGTTGAATAAGTATTCAAAAGGGAAGTACCAAGAATAAAGAAATTGTAATGAAGTTTCAAATAAGAAAGCATTTGAAATAATTTCAGTGTGGTTAAAACAGTACCATATCTGAAGTCTTAGAATTAGGAAAGACTCGCTTTGACTAATTCAACTTGACCAGTAGTTCATTTCCCATTTCATGCTCAGCACAGCAAGCTACCATAGGTACAATACAGGATGTGCCATATAAAAGAGGCCTGAGTATAACGAATGACAACAGTCAGGCAATGTTACTATACATGATAAAGAATAGTTGAATATCCACCTTAAGTATGTGTCGGCGTGATGTGGCAGATATTCCCGTTGCAGACGATAATTGGCGAATCGACTTCCGAGGGCTTTGTAACATCAGTGTGCACACGTCTTCAGTGTGCACACGTCTTCAGTACAAATTGTCTTGGGTTTGTTTCTTTTCCTTTGTTTCACAAAATTTCTGCACTATCTTCTGTACCTCTGATTTCGCCGGTGCTACGCAGTGTTGAAATTTTTATGTAAAGAACTCATTTAAAACCTTGTATGAGTTATTTCTGAAATACTGTTCTACAATAAAAATCTGCTGTTCCGTACTTAAAACCATTTCTGTTGCCTTTGTTTTCTCTTCACTTACACTTATGACCGTGTACCTACACTGCACTGGCTGTGACTAACCACTCCGGAGAATTCCTTTGCAGCTGTACAAGCAGAAACCAGTTAGAAGTGGAACAAATCGGTTTTAACTGGAAACCCACCAAACAACTTTAACCTGCCTAGCAACATCTGGCCACGGGGCCTCTTTTATATGGCGCACTCAGATATTATGGGATATTGTGCCACCTTTATAAAGATAACCAGCAACAGTTATCTTTCTCCTACTGTGAGCAAGAGAAAGAAAGGCTTCCCTTACCTTATCATAAAGTACTATTATTAGACTGTTTGATTCATGGCACTAAATGGCCTATTTTTACTGTGTGTAGAGAGTTCTAACACAACATTGTGGTACATCATGCACAATATAAAAATACATTAGTAATGGCTGTTAGAATATTCCAGGTGAGTCATTTCTCCAAGAGGAGATACAGTACCATTTTAATCAGGCTGGAAATTTTTTCTAAGTGCTGATGTTTGAAACCACTTCTCATGCCATTGTCCTTGTTATTGATTTTTCAGTTCACAGTACTTGTTATAAAAAATATCATCATCATCATCATTGTCAACCATTATCAATCCACTGCTGGATGAAGGTCTCCCCAAGTTTCCTCCACAACGGTCTGTCTTGTGCCAGTCTCCTCCATGTCACTCCCGCATACTTTCGAATTTCATCCACCCATCTTCCAGTGGTCTTCTTCTGGGTCTTTTCCTGTCCTTTGGAATCCAATCTAAAATTCCGGCTGTCCATCGATGGTCTGTCCTTCTGGCAGTATGTCCTTGCCATTTCAGGAATTTAACTCTGATCATGATGTCTTCCACTCTTGTCATTTTTTGGATCCACGAGTTCCTCTTCTTATCTCTCTTGGTTACACCAAGCACGCACCTCTCCATGGTTCTTTCAGTTGTCTGCAGCCTTTGTACGTCTCTTTTAGTTAAGGTCCACGTCTCTGCACCATACGTAAGCACTGGAAGGATGCATTGATCAAACACTTTTCTTTTAAGACATAATGGCATATTGCTCTTGAAAATTATGCTGTTTCTTCCAAAAGCTCTCCAGGCAAGTTTTGTACGCCGATTAATTTCTTCATCAATGTGACCCTCACTTGATATCTACTGTCCAAGATAAACGTACGTTTCTGTTATCTCCAGCTTTCCCCCATCAATCGATAAATCTTCATTTCTTGTAAAAGCATTAAACATCACTTTTGTCTTCTGAAAGTTCATTTTTAATCCCACTTCTTTACTCTTGTCAGCAAGTTCCTGGATCATACTCTGCAGCTCTGATGGGGTAGTTGCAAAAATGACATCAGCAAAACGAAGGTAAGCTGTTCACCATGGAGCGAGATCTACTGATAAGACATTGGCGAGTGTTTCTCCTGTGATGTCTAAGAGGGTTGCCATGGAGATTGACCTGAGCTTCTCAAGAGATAAGAATCCAACAAGTCAAACCGGTCCTGGAAATCAACAGAGCGTGTCTTCGTGCGTCGCTGCTGAAGGAGTTTCTTCTGGGATAAGAATGCAGAAGGGTGTTGCTATGGAGACGGGAAATAGCAGTTGGGCATCGGTGGTTGCCATGGCGAATTCTGACAACACGAGTGATCAGCGTTGTGCGTCAGAGATTGAGTGTCAGGAAAACCGGTTTCGTTTAACTTTCAAAAAGGATTCCAAGGTATGTCAAGATGTTCATGATCTTTCTGAGAAAGCTATTATTTTCCATGCGTTACCACAGACTTCGTTACCGGTATATTTGAAAGCTTTGGAAGAACGAGTGCTGAGAGAGGCAATTAAAGGAATCGGTCATAGTAAACGAGGTATATCAGTGTTGTTTATAAATAGTGCAGATTGTAAACTTGTGTTAAAGCAAGGGATTTCTGTAAATAATCAAATTTTGTATCCTGCTTATGCAAGTGAACGACCGATCACTGTAACTTTGTCTCCGGTGCTGCTTGAGGTACCGGATTCTGCGTTGATAGTTCTTCTTTCTCAGTTTAGCCGGATGGTGGGTCCAGTTCATAGAGTTATAGAAGCCCCGCAATCTTCAAATTGTCATGTTGGTGGGTTGAAGCGGACTCTCCGGGTTATCTTCCCGAATGAATCAGCTCTTCAGACTTGTCCTAAAGAGGTTGAAATTGTACTGGATTCTCATGGGTTCATGTTTAATATTTATACAGGAATTTTTTGTTATGCTTGCAGTGAAGGAGGGCACATTCGTGCTAAATGTACGTATGTACATAGACCTCCCTTGAGGAAGAGTCTCTCTGATTCCCATGAGGAAAGAATTGTTGTACCTGAAGATAGATCGGATTTAGAACATGGTATTACACATGTCGTTGACTTGGTTCCTACCGTGGCTGAGACTTGTGAAACCCGAGTGTTGGATCCAGTCGAGCCGAGAGAGAAGACATTGATTGAAATGCCGACTTCTTTGGATCCTGAGATTCACACAACAGCAAATATTGGTACTTTGGGCATTGCTAACTTACAGAAATGTTCAGTAGCATTACAGAATCTTGCAGAGAACTCATGTACAGCTTCGACAATAAAAACGACCCAGCACTGATTCAAGCGGTGATCCGTTAAAACGGAGCAAAGCTAGAGACTATCTTCAAACGGAATTTATCCCTTGTGTAGATCTTTCTTTTCTCCTGGATCCTGATTTTGCCGAAGATAGAGATAAGCCATCATGGTATCGTCTTGTCATGGAACTTATTCAGGGATCGCATTCCTCCTAAAATTCCTAATATTTTGTGACCCTCCTTAAATTCCTAAAATTATACCTAAAATTTGCTATTCATCCTAAAATTTTCGTAAGCTTATTTATTAAAAACACAACCGTTATTAACGCCAATAAATTTACCATTACGCAGGGTGCGCACGCGTACTTGAAAACCTGGAAAGTCCTGGAAAATCATGATTACGTTTTCAAGGCCTGGAATATCCTGGAAAAACGGTGTTTTTTTTAATGCCGTCTTGAAAAGCCTTGAAATTTGAAATTAGTGCTTAAAAAATGTCCTTTTAGGAAATCGTGTTACTGTTACCCCTTCATTTTTTAAAGTTCCTTTTCTCTGTTCTCAAAGAAACCACCGGCAGCGGTTTCCGATGTGCACCAAATCCTAATTTGGCTGGGGGGAAAAAAAGAAAAAAAAAAGGCACTACTTCCAGTGCAATAAAATTGGATGATTACTAGTAGGTCGAAGGGGAGCTTGATGTCCGTCCGACAATTGAGAACAGAAGGGGAAAGAAGAGGCATTTAGCATTTGCAGGGGGTCGCGTATGTTTCAAGTCAGCTGGCATCCACCAGTGAGGAGTATGCCTGAACAACACATTCATCTTCTTCTTGTTTATGTGCATGCCACCCTCCCTCCCCTCAAGAGACTTCCACTACTTATGATAAAAAATAAGAAAACTATCTTTGCGAATTTTTCACGAAAGTGGCTGAAATTTTTACATTCACTGTAATTGGATTACAGAAGCTCACTTCCAAAATTCCAGTTGAATCGGTTTAAAACTTTAAAAGTTAGCATTGGTAATTTTTATTATGGACAAGTATGTGTGCCTCTTTGTACAGAGTGAGCCTCCAGCAGAAAGGGTGTTACCATAGCAACGGTTGATTGACAGCTGGGAGCGCTGATCTGAAGCCCTTGGTTGGGAAGAAAGCAAACACCTGTTTATCACTTCCACAGCACAAAAGGACTAGGAGAATATTTTCAGAAATCCATTTTTCTGAATTTTGAAAATAACACAGTAAAATTTTTACAGTAGTTAAGATACATCACAATAAAGTTCTAGTGCAAATTTCGCCAAATTCCGTTAGGAACTTTAGCAGATGCAAAAAAAAAAAAAAAAAAACGTTGCATAATCGGATTGAAAAAAGAAACAGTAATTATAAATTACGGGAAAAGCAAGTGAATTATTTTTTTTAGATGCCATGGTTTATTTAAACAGAGTGATCCTTAAGTTTTTTTCTGTGATGATATGGACTCTATTTGAATTACAAACATGTTTTTATTCAGACGTCTGAGTTACTGTTTTAATAAAAAAATCATCTATAATTAAAAAGTTTTCAATGGATTTAAGCAATATTCAGAAGATAAACAAACATATTTTAGTAAATTGCAACATCATGACGTAAATTTGGTAATTTAATTTTGTCGAAAATTGGGGAGCATTTTTTCTTTTTACAGTTTCTATTATAGTTAAAGTGAAGGAGGAAGGGTGCAACTTGACAGTTCAGTGAGCTGCAGGTGGTGATTTATGGCGATGTGCCAAATGAAAAGAAGCCATTCCATCAGGTAATTCCAAAGGTTGTGTTGTGTGGACGCATCCTCCTGCTGTTTGATCTTAATTGGAATGTTTTTGTGCAGGGGGGGGGGGGGGGTTCGAGAGAAATATCCGTTTCAGCTTTACAGCTTTCACGGCTCTTTTTTTTTTTTTTTTTTTCTTGGTAATAAATAAAAATCATAGTTGCTGCATTCATCATTGATCCATGTTTGCATTTCTTGAATATAAACAGCAGACAATCAGAAACATAGTGTTGGGCGGGTCTTGATGATCTTCATTTTGCATATGCTGAATTCAGTTCTGTGGGAATAAGGAATGACTTATACTGTGAATATATACAAAACTACATATTTTTGAGCTGAAAAAATAGGTCTACTTGTACACAGTAGCTAAAGTGTGAACTCAGATGAAGACAATCAGACATACGGACGTCTGATTCCATAAAAAAAATCAACATAGTTTTTTTATTTACACTACAGGTAAAAAAGCAAAAACATGTTTTTAAACGTTATAAAGGAAAACGGATTTTTGAAACGCATGACTTGATGATCTTAATTTCTGAAAGTTTCTTTTTTCCACATCCTTTTTTTTTCAATTACAATACACTGTAACAGGATACTGTGTGTTATATCACTTAGAGATATGGCAGATTTTCGGTTGCTGATATCCGCGATCGTAAGCGGTAGTTGCATTGCGATTGTTGATGATGACAAGATAAATACTGGAGTGATGTAAAATGTTGCATAAACTAAAAAAATAAAAAAAATAAAGCCCTCCCCCCCCACCTCGAACTTTTATGCGGTCATCATAGCTGATCAACCATTTCATTCCATGAACATCAGCACATTTCAATCATTTGAACATTGGGGGTATCTGAAGGAATTCAGCCGTGCTTAAGCGCCCTAGCGCAACGAAAACATGCTAATTTTGGACAGTTCTATTCCCTTCCCCTCTACCATCCCTAATAATTGAGAGTGCATACATTGAGAGTGCATACATTGAGAGTGTTTCAAATATTCTATTTATGAGCTAGTTTTCGCGCTGTTTGTTATGCTTTTATTTTCGAAGAAAGAGAGGGAAAATAAGGAAAAGCAGCTAGAGAAAAAAAGAAAAGCTGAGTTTGATGACAAAATAAAAGAAAATGATGCAGAAATAAATAGGCTTAAAAAAGATAAAGAAGCCTCCCTAGCAGTAATTCAAGAGGGAACAGAAAGAATGAGAAAAGCTGTAGAAAAACAAAATACTGTTGAAATAGCAGTTGCCTCTAACTTGATCATACAAGGTTCAGCTGAAATAAAGAAAACTGAAAGTAAATTAGTTGTGGTGGAAGCAGAAAAAGATAGGCTAATCAGGAAAAGGTTAAAACAATAATATGAAAAAAGTAATTCAGTGAACAATTGTACATAGTTCTTGGTTTTCAATTACCTTTTTAGGATATTATAGTTTAATGTGAAACCTGAAAACTTTACTGTGAAAATCGTGAATTGCTTCTGGTTCAACAGCATATTAATGTTCAAAGTGAAACTTGAATGTGGTAAATGTACTTGAATATGATAATAACACGTGAAAAGATAAGAACTGAACATTAGAAGTAAATCATACTTAAACTTTAGACATTAGACGTTATGCAAAAAATTTGGGTGTGAACTTCGACCATATATACTAATGGACTGCGCATTGGCAATAGCTGCATCAAAGCCGCCATGGCTCAAACATTGGGCACGTCATCATCAGACTCCAAATTTGGTGTAAAAATGCTGTTATGATTACTAATTTACGCTGCAGAACTTCAGTGTTTTCGGTGTATTATGTGAATGCACCTCATATATAATGAAAACTCTTCAGGTAAGTTTACTTATGAGCTATATACATGCATGATCGTGTTGTTTACATTTTGTGATTTATAATGTGATGAACATTTGCGAAGAATTTGGAACATGCATTCCATTTTTTTTTCTTAAGTTACTATATTTTTATATCAATAGCTGCAAGTTTCTGGTTAAGTAATTGAACTTTATTGACTTAGGTATTTAATTCGTTTCTTACCCATGAAAAATCATAGAACTTTCTTTACTATATCGGTCAGAGCAACCATAAGCACAGCAGGTGTAACCCATCTTTTTGACTGTTGTCATGTGATTTTATGTTGGAGCCAGAAATTTTGATGTCATGCGCAGTCTATCAGTATATATGGTTGAAGGGTGTGAAGCAAACTCTTTACAATGTATACAAAGTTGTTTTACTAGATGTATACAAATATACATCTAGTTTTTATTGAAATACACTCCTAAAATTTTCCTAAAATTTTTCTAAAAATTCCTGAAATTCCTAAAATTCTTACCTAAAATTTTCCAGAAGTATGCTATGATCCCTGCTTATTGCATCTTGCCCAGATTATGACGAAACTTTGGATCTTTTTGAATTGAAAATTTTTTTTGTGCCTAATAAAAAGATATGTTCACTCACTCCGGAGTTTTACGAGTTAAATATGTATAAGTTAAATGCTATTGTACATCGTTTGGATGCCGTGTTTAATTGGATAATTACGAAAAATCCTGTTCCTGAACTTTTAGACACTTATTACGAAACATACTATAAACGTATAGAGGATGTTAAAGCTTACATAAAGAAACATAATGTGGTTGATGATAGTGTCTTTGATGTGTAGAGATGTTTCAGATGTATTCCTTGATGTTGGTTTCCTTTTTTCTTGCAGTGTTTTTGAAATGTTCTTTTACTTTAATAGATATGGATTTCTGCTTACCTATGTTTTAAATTAGCGTTGTTAATTAATGGTTCAGTTTTTCGGGTAGCTTTGTTAGTAAGATAATGTAATGTTGTTGTGTTTTACGGCACTGGCTCTCTCCGTTCCCTGGAGCCAGTGGCCCTAAATTAGGGATGGGCGACTGCTTATAGCCCATTGAGTTGCTCACGGTGGTCGTTAAACCTCCAATCAATCAAAACGAAGGTGGGTTAGATAATCCCCAATAATCTTTATCCCTTTGTTTTCCCAGTTCATTGACTGAAAGACATTTTCTAATGCGGCATTAAAGAGCTTCGGAGATATGGTGTCACCTTGTCTCACTCCTTTTCCAATTTTTATGTGTGTTGTATTTTCAAACAGCCGAATCTTTGCACTTGCATTTTCATAGATGTTATTAATAATATTAATGTACGCATCTTCAATACCGCAGGATTTCAGAGCCATTGTAACTGCTGATGGTTTCACCGAATCAAAGGCTTTTACATAATCGATAAAAGCCATGCACAATGGAAGTTCATATTCCCTCGCTCTTTCAATTAGTTCCCTCAGTACGTGGATATGATCTATTGTGCTGTAGCCACTCCTGAATCCAGCTTGTTCTCTCGGTTGAGCCGTGTCCAGTGTCACCTTCAAGCGGTGTGAAAGAACTTTAGTGAAGATTTTATAAACCACTGATAGGAGGCTGATAGGTCTGTAGTTCCTGAGATCCTCAATGTCACCTTTTTTATGTAGCAAGATCATTGTAGCGGTGTTCCAATCCTCAGGAATCTTCCCTTCATTAAGGCATCGAGTGAAAATTTGGGCGAGTACTGTTTCAGTTTCTCCACTTGCTTCTTGTATGATGTCTACAGTAATTCCATCTTCTCCTGGAGCTTTCCCCCACTTCATGTTCTTGATTGCATGTGCAACTTCTGCTGGGAGGACTGGAAGAACTCTGGTACTGGTACCTTTCATGATGTCTGGAGTATATGTATCATCCCTTTCAAATAATTTGGAGTAGAAATCTTTCACTCTTGTCCAAATTTCGCTTCTATTTCTTGTTACAGAACCATCTTCTTTTCTCAGTGCCATAATCTGTTTTCTTCCCTTACTGAGATGTCCCTTTGCTATCTTTAGGCTTTGGTTGTTTTCAATTGCTTTCCTTACTAATTCACAGTTGAATTTCCTTACGTCTTCAGTGATACTTTTTCGTTCTGTCTTGCATAGCTCTATATATTCCACTTTGGAAGTCACATCTTCTTTAGTTGTCCTCATCTCTCTTCTTTTTTGCATCAACATTTTGGTTTTCCTGATAATTTGTTCACATGCAACTTGTTCTTAGACCCAGCTAATTTTGTTGCTGTTTCCATAAGAGCTTTGGTTACTTTTCTGTTAACTTCAGAAATACCCACTTCTTCTGATGTTAGGCCTTCTAAAGCAGATAATCTGTTCTTCAGTTTCAACTTGAAGGTATTATGGTGTTTTTTAAGGTTGGTTATGTCAATACATTTTATTTGTCTTATGAGCTTGCCACGTTCGAGTTTAGTGTTGAGGTGCATCTTACATCTCACTAATCTATGGTCACTACCTGTGTTGAACTTGTTTAGCACACTGCAGTCTTCTATGACGAATTTTTTGTTACACATAATAAAATCAATTTCCCTTGTCGTCCCATTTGGATGTCTCCATGTCCATTTCCTGTGTGGCCTTTTCTTGAAAAAGGAGTTCAAGATGAAAAACCCTTCTGCCTCTGCAAACTCTATGAGAGTATTTCCACGCTAGTTAAAAAATATATATATTTGCTGACATTCGTATAAACAGTTACCATTTTTATTTTTTTAAAATGTGATTCCTTCTTTTGCACATAGATAATCAGTAAAATGTTTTGAATTTCCATTTTGTATGAGATTTTGTTATAGGACTTCTTTGTTTTCATAGACATCATTCAGTAATTCTGAATTCTTAGAGGTTATGCCATCATGACCCTGTAAACATGACATAAAGGTTCAGATTTATTAGCTAGTTCTAAAATTTAAAACTGGATAAGCATTCCAGTTTTCATAGTAAAACATTTATGCAGTATGTGATAAAATTGAAAAAGCAAGGTTTGAAAACTTATCTCACTGTTTACATCTTTTAGTACTGCACAATAAAGGTTTTAGCAGCTTTGCTGTTAAGACCTTGGTGTCCACACAAAGCTTCAGGGGCGGATTATGGGGTCGCGCAAGTCACAACCGAGAAGAGCCCTACGTCCCCGGAGGGCCCCTGATTCAGTGTGAAAAGAGAAGTAAAGCAAGGAGGAAACAAAGAAGAGGAAAAAAAGAGTGAAAAAGTTGTGTTGATGAATATAATATTTTGCGGATTCATAGAAAAGCAGCCGTGGTTCAAACTTTACAAATTAAAAGTTATAATGTTAAATTGTACTTATCATCTGTTCTCTACTTAAGAAATGTAAAGTTGGCTATGCTGCTTGACAAGCGGGTAAAATTTTGCTAACTGTAGAGAATTTCATTCGTGCGTGGTGGCGACACTGACCACTGGTAACATTGCAACATAACCTAAAATATTGTCTGTACTTCTGTGTTGCCATTCGATCTCCACGTTGTGGTATTATACAGTGTTACTTACTTGATATTTTGATTATTAACACCTAACCATGCCCTTAAAATGGGCATTGTTACAGCTGTTGTTTCTGTTTTGCTTACCTATAGTTTGTGACTGATTCTCCTGAAAATGAAGGCAGTGAAACGAAGTTTTGAGTCAGGTTATGAAAAGCGGAGGAAAAAAGAGGAAGACAAACGTTTTAAAAAGCAAAAGAATAGTTTATTAGTATTCCTACAGAAGCCTGTGCAGAGTCATACTGGTGATGAGCGAATTGAGCAAAAGCCTCCGGATTCATGCGCTTCAAAAGAAAATGTGCAACTGGAACCTACACAGGGCCAGGGACGTCGTCAAGGAGATGTAAGGTTGGGCGGGAGTCCACCCTGAAGATCTCTTCTTGCCTACTCTAGCTCCCACACCTTTCAAGATGCACCATTTTTTATTTTATTCAACTTTAAAATATAATCTGGACTTTGCCAAGTAATAATGAGTCTCGTGTTTTTCGTCGGGTAGCCCTACGTATTTCCCCCCTAGGAAGTGCGTTGTTTACTTCCTGGGAAGGTTATCAAAATAGCATCGGCAGAGTAGGAAAATGTAATTGTTCTCCGCTTCCCGAAATCCTTAGTTTAAGCCATTTTTTCATATTCGTATGGAGGAGGGTGGATAGGAATTCACTGAGAAGTTTTCATTACTAATTGCTCAGCTGCTTGTTTTGCTAAGTATGGAATTTCAACACAGAAAGAGGAGTCTGAAGCTAAACCAGCGCTCTGTACACCGGGGCAGCGAGAGAGCGGGTCGTGGCTGACGACCCGCTGGTCATGGCTGGCATTGACATTTGGAGGTGAGAAGTGCAAAGCAAGGTCACTGACTTAAAGGAAGGGAGTTAAGGGGAGGGGCAGGTATGTCACAACGTTAAAATTTGATTTAGGCAAATAAATAAAACATTTTTCTTTAAAACAAACTGTTTAAGTACACTAGCATTTTCTTAAGAAAAATGCAAAATTTTAAAAAGCAATCAAGATAAAGTATTTGCAGCAAGAAAAAAGTTGGTGACATTGTACTAACACTTATATCTTACATCACTAACCTACTAGTCATTGTCATGTTATCTTGTTGGTTTACCAGTGGAATAACTTGTCAGATCTAGGTGTGTGTGTGTTCTGGGAAGGGGGGGGGCACTGAATTCTTTGTAGCCAGTAGTAAAATGCATTAAAAATTATTTCTTTTTGTTCTTTCGTAAAGTAAGTGCCCCACCAAAAATAATACTCGCCCACCCATTGCTCATTCTGATTTCAAAGTCTAGGGACATCCCTGTACAGGACCCACACCATTCAAGTTTAGATAACAACAATGTTAAGACTAGTTTAATGATTTCAAATCTTGACTCCAGCTACTTAGATTCATGTGAGAAACTTTCCTATTTGCTACTGAATGATTTTATTAGTCAGCTCTCAGAGCCAGACCAAATAATCAACCAAGAGCATGAAGCAACAAATCAAGAGGAAGAGGGTAGGCCTACCTGTTCAATGAATTCATACTATCCTACTGATATAGCTGTTTGGTCTTCAAACCCCACCTCTGATATAATATATTACTTTATTAAAAACAAAACAGAAAATAAAGTAGAACTAAAAAATCTGAAGAAAGTATTTTCTGACTCTGGGAAAACATATTTCAGGAACATAAATGAAAATCACTTTTATATGAAGACAAATGGAACAAAATAAAAAAGAAACTGGGTTAATTTTTTCTGAAACTTCTAAGTCTGTTTAATGCTATGTGTGTGTAAACTTTTTCCCGATCATAAGCAATCACATAGGGTTCTTGTTGATAGATTTTCTGATTGGTCCCGTACAGGAAAAGTTTCATGAAATCTCGAAGTTTCACTTGACAGCCATGGTCAATATGATTACAAGGAGTAAATTATTCGGGAGAGTTGTTTCTCAACTAATGACTTAGATTGAAAAAGAGAAGGGCTATTGGAGGCAAGTACTTTATCGAATAGTGGCCACTGCGAAACTACTTGTAGGACTCAGACATCCACTCAGAGGTCACAGAGAAACTGAATGCACTGAAAATGTAAATAAGGGTAATTTTTTAACTTGTAAGGAGTATCTTGCAGAGTTTATGACTTTCTGAAGGATCATTTTGAAAAGTGTGAGCATTGTGGTTCAGGCAGAACAAACTATTTGTCTCACCAAACATATGATGAGATATTAACTGTAATGGTGGAAAACCTTGAGTAGGTTTTTTGTGAGAAGGATAAAAATTCACGGAACTTTTCAATTATCGTCCATTCTACTCCTGATGTAAGTCATGTGGACCAACTAACTTTTATTTCGAGGTATGTAAAAGCTGATGGAAAAACTGTTGAGTGATTCTTTGTTTGTTTGTTTTTTTGCCCATAAAATCTCACAAAGTGGAGCATTTGAAAGATACTGTCTTGAAAAAGATTTCAGATCTAGGGCTAGATATAAAAAACTGTAGAGGCCAATGCCATGACAGTGCCTTGAAAATGTCAGGTGTATATGCTGGCCTTCAAGCAAAAATAATTGAAAGAAGTCCCACAGCATTTTATGTGCTGTGCTCAAGCCATTCTTTGAATTTAGTAAGCAATAATGCTGCTGAATGCTGCAGATATGCTGAAGCTTTCTTTGATTTTGTTCAAAAAGCATATACTTTTTTTTTTTTTTGGCCTTCACTCAATGTTGGGAAATACTTAAATCCCACCTTCAACCACATCAACACATTGTGAAACAGTTGAGTGATACTTGATGGTCAGCAAGAGCTGATGCTGTATCAGCCTTACGAGGAGCTTATTATATAGTGAGATTACAAAAGCATTAATTAAACTTTTTGAGTGTGAAACTGAAAAGCCTTTAGCCAAAACAGAGGCAAAATTTTAACAAATATGAAACTGAAAAAAGGGATATTAAACAGAGGCAAAATTTTAACAAATATGAAACTGAAAAACTATTAGAAAGTACCAATCACTCACCCTAAAGATCATGGTAATCTCCAACGATATCACACTTCCAACATGTCAATCATCGTAATGTTTCTGGCTTTCCAAGGTTTACAGACATCTTGCTTACAGTTCTTACTTCCTAGTGTGAAACATCGTATTTTTTTTTTTTTTTTTAGCCTTATGAGATGTAACTATAAAGCTTGTCAATTCCATAAAAAACCACACATACTACTCATTCATACAATTCAAGTTTAAAAACAAAAACTTCTAAAATATGTAGGGGCAATACCATATGTAGAAAATGTTTCAGCAGAAATTAATAAAGTTTGTGGCAAGTATGACATACAGGTAGGAAATCAGGTACTTACTGTAAACAATTTAGTGATTAAAAATGAAAAAATCAGCCAATTAGATAGAGCAGGAATTTATGAAATCCCTATGAACCAGCAACCACCTGTGTCATATATAGGCAGCACCAAGAATAAATTAAAGTACAGATTGAACCAGCATATAAATAATTGGAATAAAAAAGAAGCTAAGACAGCATTAACCCAATACTGTATGGAAAATCAACAATGTCCAAGGTTTGAGGATATTAAAATTATTAAGAGCTGTAAAAATGAAAGGCAGTTAAGAATTGCAGAATCAGTGTTAATTGAAAAAAACAGATCAAGATTATGCAACATTAATGAGCCTAGTAACTTAAACGAACAATGGAAAGCCCTAATAAAAATTGAACAGCAGCTTAGAAAGAAAAAGGGAAAAAAGAGCAGCAAGGACAATAGATGGCGCAAGAGACACAATGATTCAGAGATAGCGACTGGGGCCCGTGCCTCGATGGCTCTGCTCACTTGAGCTGTGGTGGGCGGGTGATACACACCTGCCTCCTGATGACGACAGTGGTCTGTTGAAAGTACTAGAGGATTGTGTGTGAGGGGCTGAATGAGTGTGACACTTGCAGGGGGAGTGGCAGGGGTTTGAAACAGAAGGAGCAGTTTGGTACTTGCAGTTGACAAAGTTTTAACCACCTAGGAATGTAAGGTTATGTAAATATGTACATAGTTTTTACTTGAATTGTATGAATGAGTAGTATGTGTGGTTTTTTATGGAATTGACAAGCTTTATAGTTACATCTCATAAGGCTAAAAAAATTAAAAAAAATACGATGTTTCACACCCGGAAGTAAGAACCGTAAGCAAGATGTCTGTAAACCTTGGAAAGCCAGAAACATTACGATGATTGACGTGTTGGAAGTGTGATATCGTTGGAGATTACCATGATCTTTAGGGTGAGTGATTGGTACTTTCTAATAGTTTTTCATTTATGAATTGCACGTAAACTATGCGCACTTTGCAGGAGTTTAATACCTTAAAAGTGCAAATATAATAAATATGAAACTGCCTTCATGACTGTCTTGTGAGACCGACTGTTGCAACGAAGGACAAAGTCAGCAAATCCTTGCAGAAAGAAGATGGAAACAAAGATGGCAGTAGATGTATTTCATCAGTCTCTGAAACTCTTCTTTGATGACATATGTAATGGCTATTCTGGCATTGACATGGAAGCCTAGACTTTGTCTACATCTGTGTAGCAATCAGACATGGAAGCCTCGACTTCGTCTACATCTGTGTAGCAATCAGACAAAAAGGAGAATAGAAAAAAAGAGCTTTGCTGATGAAAGTACAGACATTGAAGTTCATCTGAAGGGGAAAAAATTCGAGGGGAGATACTGAATGCTATCTGTGACAACCTGGTAGTTGAGCTGGAGAAAAGAAAAGAAAAGTTAGGATATATATTCGACTTATTCAAAGGAGTTTTTGCTGATGAACATGACCATTTCTGGGGTATATTCAAATGACATAGATGAAAAACTGGTTTGTGATGAACTGCAGCACTTCCGTCGTTTTGTGAATCTCATGGATCAAGATCAATCCTCAGTCCGGCCGGAAGATTGCTACAAACTGCTTGGACAGTGATAGTTTGTTTAAAAGAGACATTTCCAAATGTGGAAACCATTCTTAAAATTTCCCTTACTTTACCAATATCTAATGCAAATGGTGAAAGATTGTTTAGGACTCTTAAAAGAGTTAAAAACTATCTACAATCAACACTTTCTCAAGAGCACTTGGACAGTTTTTCAATATTGTACATAGAGAGTAATGCACTGAATCATGTCAATTACGATGAAGTCGTAGAAACTTTTGCTGCAATTAAAGCCAGTAGGAATTTCTTATAAACATGATGCTGTGTTTGTAAGTAAATGAAATAGTTTCTCTTTGTTGCAATGTAGAATAATAATAGAATTATTTGATAATGATGAAATTGATTATAGTCCATTTAAAAATTGTAGTAAATACCCGGAACCCGGATGTGTCTCAAAACGAAGGGCCCCCAAAAGGTTCAGTGAGACGGACCCCCTGCAGCATAAATCCACCCGTGCAAAGCTTCTGTGAATATTATAACACAGCCTGCAGTTGAAATTGCAGGGCATGCCGCCAAAGAATTTAAATTCTGTTGCTCTGTTTTCCTGAGTGATGCATGGGAAATTTTTTATAACAATTCATTTCATTATATGTAATCTGCACAACCTTTTTCATTCTATTTCTATAGTTCATCAGTTTTGCTATGCACATGATTATGTTGATACAGAAGTGTATTTATGTATAAGCACACTAGGAAAAATATTTTGACAGTTTCAAAAATGCACACAGCCATGTCTAAAAATGCTCTAGCCAGCACAAAAATTTCTTTATGAAAACACTAATGTTTTTAAAGCTTTTTTTTTTTTTTTCGTATTGTCTGACAAGTAGAAATAATATAATATGACACAAATATAGTAAAAAATAAACATTTAATAGAGTGTTATGCAGAAAAGCAGCCAGTTCTCAGGTTTTGCTCTGTAAACTATGTGATAATTTTCTGACCTCTCACAAGTTACATTATCAGTGGGCCAGTCTTTTCAAGGGATGTGTGGCTATAGAAGAAAGCTGTTGCATATGATGCTTGTTCATGATGTCCATTGATGTGCAAATGTAAACGATTAAGTTTTAGATTATGTACATTTTGGTTGTTTAGATTGTTTACACTGAATGATCACTGAATTATAATGGCCTAGCTAACACTTCGTAGGTCCTCCTTTCGCCCTCAATACAGCAGCTATCTGATGTGTCATCGACTTACACACAGCTTGGTTGACCGGAGATATAGTCAACCAAGCTGTGTGTAATGTGGCCTACAATGCACATGTAGAAGTGATTGGTGTATCCAGACACCTGAATACACCAATCGCACACATATGGAAGTGATTGGTGTATGACACACATATATGAAGTGATTGGTCTATGACACACATACACTGAAGTGCCAGAAAAACTGTTACAGACAAGCTTATGAAAAATATATAGCAACATCACCTATGCGTGTACACGGTTGCGTCCGCCAGTGCATATATAAAGCGACAGACATCCTTGCCAGCTGTCAGAGCTGTTTTCGGCATGAGAATGACAAGTAATAACGATTTAAGCGATTTTTAATGCTGTGTCATAGTTGGCGCTCATGAGATGGCCATAGTTCGGATTTTCACGGATGACCATTGCAAGGGTGTACCGTGACTACAAGAATTCCAGCAAAACCTCCAACCTACGATACCAGTGTGGCCGTAAAAAGACATTGGGTGAAGGTGACCATCGTTGGCTGCCAAGAATCATTTCATGCGATAGGCGTGCAACACTGTCGCAGGTATCATCAAAATTCAATGCTGGAGCCTCAACAAGCATCAGCGTCCGGATTGTGCAACGTACCCTACACGATATGAGCTTTGGGAGACGACGCTCAACTCGAGTCTCTTTGATGGGTGCACGATACAGAGCTATGCGCCTTGCTTGGGCACAGCAACACCACCACTGGACACTTGATGGCCGGAAACAAGTAGCCTGGTCCAACTGTATCAGGCAGATGGAAGGATTCGTATGTGGCGCAAACCCCATGAAGCCATGGATCCCGCCTGTCAACAGGGAACTGTGCCGGCTGTTGGGGGGGGGGGGCATAATGGTATGGGGTATGTTGTTTAGCTGGACTTCACTAGGACCCCTGGTACGTCTACGAACGTCTGTGACCGGCCAACGCTGTGTGCGTATCCTTTCTGACGAGGTACACCCCTTCATGTCCTGCATTCATGCTGATGGGTTGGGACTGTTCCAACAGGACAATGCACCTCCACACAAGTGTCGGGACACCATATTATGGTTAGAGGAGCATTCATCTGAGTTTGGGGTGTTGCCATTCCCACCTAAGTCCCCAGATCTGAACATGATAGAACACATTTTGGATGCCATGCAACCTGCTATCGAACACAGGAATCCTAGACTTTGGAATATGGAATGCTGTGCAGGAAGTATGGTGTGCATTGCCTACAGCATATTTCCAGAAGCTAGTGGAGTCCATGCCCCGTCGTATTTATGCAGTCCTGTGCTCCTGTGGGGGACCTACCAAGTATAAGACTGGTGTACCGGTTTTTCTGGCACTTCAGTGTATATGAAGTGATTGGTGTATGACACACATATACGAAGTGATTGGTGTATGTGTGTGGTTGATGTATGACACACATACGAAGTGATTAGTATATGTGTGTGATTGGTGATTCAGATGTCTGAATACACCAATCACACACATGCTGTTCATAGTGCCCCACATTGCTGGGTGTACAGTCTGCAAGCAATTCATGATGGTGGGCACCAGTCATACGTTGTTCCACATGCACCAGGAGCCCACGTCCTGGCCAGGTAAACATGCCCCACACCATTCAATTGCCTCCACTGACTTGCAGTGTGGAGATCATGCAAGATGGATTGAGTGCCTCATGTTGTTTACTTCAAATACATACATGACCATCCATGGAGTGGTATAAAAAAATTTTTACTTGTCAGACCAGCACACTTTTTTCCAGTCATCCGACGTCCAACTTACACGATCTTTGCATCAGGTGAATCTTTTGTGCTGACAAACTGTATTTAGAAGAAAATGTAGTCGGGGGGGGGGTCATCTGCTGTTATAGCCCATATGTGTCAGCATGTGATGCATGGTCATGACAGATACTGTTTCGGGTTGACCTCTGTTGTATTGGGTAGTCAACAGTTGAACAGTGCTGTATCTGTTGGCCCGTATGAGTCATCAGACCCTGCGCTTACCTCTCACATCAACCGTTTGCTGCCCTGTGCAGTTTTGGCAAAGGGTCATTGTTTGACCATTTATTTTCAAGCCATTCTTGATACACTTTAACCACTGTGGCTTGTGAACAAACATCCACGGTGGCTCGTGAACAAATATTAGTATCATTGGACGTCAGTTCTCTCTTTCCGAGTGTTCTGGTGGAGTTGGTTCATGATATTATAAGAGACAAGCTAACCTCCATGAGGATAGCATCCAATTTGGAGGTTAATGCTGTAATGGAGGCTCTTAAGCTAATATGCAGGAGGGCCTATTTCAAGTTCAACCAGGTTGTTTACAGACAAACAGGAGAGTCCCCGATGGGATCACCCCTGTCCCCAATTCTGGCAGAAGTTATTATGCAGAATTTAGAAGAAAAGGTCCTAAGAGAATCTGACTACAGACCATTACTAAATACAAGATGTGCTAATGTTTTGGGCCCATTCAAGGGAGGACCTCGACATATTTGTTTCTCAAATGTCTAGTCAATTTGAGTCAACTGATTTCACAGTTGAAATTGAGGACAACTACTCTTTAGCCTTTTTAGATTTATGGTTGGTTCATAATCCTCGTTCTAATCAAGTGACTTATTCAGTATTCAGGAAACCGGACTCGTGTGTACGTCAATTATCCTATATTCATCGGCTCATCCCTGGTGTCAAAAAACATTGTCCATCACCTATCTTTTGAGACATGCCTCTACCCACTTGGCGACCCAGCTCCTACGCCATCAAGAAATTGGCAAGATAGTTGGTATTGCTGAGGAACATGGATATACTGTACAGATGGTGTATGGACTGCTTGGTAGATTACAGAGGAATAATTTATCTACATTACAACCAGTCAATAAGCGACCAAAGAAATTTGTAGGATCAGTCATGTATGATCCTAGGATAATGTTTGCTGTAAAAAGGATCTGTAAAGACATCTCATTAATTCTGGGGAAAGAACTATTAACTTGCTCTTTTCCATCAAGAGTGTTCGTGATTCAGTGGACTTAACATATAAGAGCAAGTTAATGGAAAAGAGCAAGTTAATAGTTATAGAACTATTAACTTGCTCTTTTCCATCAAGAGTGTTCGTGATTCAGTGGACTTAACATATAAGCATGAAGTATATATACATGATACTTTTGCAGCCTGTGCTGCCCAGGGAAACAGAAAAAGTATACATAGGATCTACTTTTCGGACTCTCAGGACTAGGTTGGCTGAACATAAGTTTGACATAAAAATGAAAGCAAATTCAACCGCAATGTCACGTTTAGTCAACCAGGGCTTCCACGTTCCAGTTTGGGACCATGTTTCAGTACTGAATGTTCCAGTGTCCAGATCACACTTCAGGTTCACAGAGCATTTTCATTCATTCTTTCGGGGATAGGGTGTGTAACGATAACACACCGGAACTCATACTACTTCCTTGGAAATCGGCACTTCCCGATTCTACCCACCACAGTTCCCGGAGGAATTTCCATACAAACAACTCTTTAATGCCAACATCTACAATATCCAATCAAATTTCATATTATGTTTTGACTCCTCCCAGTGATCACGCCAATTATGTTGAGGGCTGTTCCTGTTGTGTGTATATATATGATGCGTAACATCACAGCCTCTCCTTGACAAATGTCAACCCCGCCTTCTCGTGGTGCATCCTGTTCCCACTAAAGGGGCTCTGACGACCGCCAATAGCGGTATAACTATACCATCGGGATTAGAGGAAATTCTATCCCACACTCACCAACCCGCTTGGCCAGCGTGGTGAGTTATGGCCAAACCCCTCCAAAATGATTCCACAACTTAAATCTTGGCCCTCAGTCTCCGGCAGCTGGAATGTACCTTGCCAAGGCAGCGGCCAGTGTGACATGAAGGCAGAGGGTGCTAAAAATCCCCGGAGGACCGGACTAGGCTGCCATCTGATGCTGACCTTGGCTACGTATAATGGACGCTCCCTATCTTCTGATTCAAGGCTTCTTGAATTGGAAGAGGAACTACAAAGGATCAAGTGGGACATCGTGGGGCTAAGTGAGGTAAGGAGAAAAGGAGAAGATCTCATTGAACTGAAAAGTGGACATCTCTTCTACTATCGTGGGACAGATACTGGCAGAACTAGTGGTGTTGGATTTATAATAAACAAGAAACTGAAGGATAAAGTTGTAGAAGTTGAAAGTTCCTCTGACAGAGCTGCACGACTTGTTATCCAACTCTCGAAAAGATACCAGGCTCAGATTATTCAAACTTATGCACCCACCACAAGTCATCCTGAAGAAGAAATTGAAGAATTTTATGAGGAAATTTGTCATCTAAATAATAAAGGTAAGCAGTACTTGAAAATAATTATGGGAGATTTCAACGCAAAAATAGGGCAACGGCAACAGAATGAAACTTCAGTAGGTAAATTCGGTCACGGCAACAGAAACCAGCGTGGAAATACTCTCGTTGAGTTTGCAGAGGCAGAAGGGTTTTTCATCTTGAACTCCTTTTTCAAGAAAAAGCCACACAGGAAATGGACATGGAGACATCCAAATGGGACGACAAGTGAAATTGATTTTTTTATGTGTAACAAAAAATTCGTCATAGAAGACTGCAGTGTGCTAAACAAGTTCAACACAGGTAGTGACCATAGATTGGTGAGATGTAAGATGCACCTCAACACTAAACTTGAACGTGGCAAGCTCATAAGACAAACAAAATCTATTGACATAACGAACCTTAAAAAAACACCATAATACCTTCAAGTTGGAACTGAAGAACAGGTTCTCTGCTTTAGAAGGCCTAACATCGGAAGAAGTGGACATCTCTGAAGTTAACAGAAAAGTAACCAAAGCTCTTATGGAAACAGCAACAAAATTAGCTGGGTCTAAGAACAAGTTGCATGTAAACAAATTATCAGGAAAAACGAAAATGTTGATGCAAAAAAGAAGAGAGATGAGGACAACTAAAGAAGATGTGACTTCCAAAGTGGAATATATAGAGCTATGCAAGACAGTAAGAAAAAGTATCACTGAAGACGTAAGAAAATTCAACTGTGAACTAGTAAGGAAAGCAATTGAAAACAACCAAAGCCTAAAGATAGCAAAGGGACATCTCAGTAAGGGAAGAAAACAGATTATGGCACTGAGAAAAGAAGATGGTCCTGTAACAAGAAATAGAGGCGAAATTTTGACTAGAGTGAAAGATTTCTACTCCAAATTATATGAAAGGGATGATACATGCACTCTAGACATCATGAAAGATACCAGTACCAGAGTTCCTCCAGTCCTTCCAGCAGAAGTTGCACATGCAATCAAGAACATGAAGTGGGGAAAAGCTCCAGGAGAAGATGGAATTACTGTAGACATCATACAAGAAGCAAGTGGAGAAATCGAAACAGTACTCGCCCAAATTTTCACTCTATGCCTTAATGAAGGAAAGATTCCTGAGGATTGGAACACCGCTACAATGATCCTGCTACATAAGAAAGGTGACATTGAGGATCTCGGAAACTACAGACCTATCAGCCTCCTATCAGTAGTTTATAAAATCTTCACTAAAGTTCTTTCACACCGCTTGAAGGTAACACTGGACATGGCTGAACCGAGAGAACAAGCTGGATTCAGGAGTGGCTACAGCACAATAGATCATATCCACGTACTGAGAGAACTAATTGAAAGAGCGAGGGAATATGAACTTCCATTGTGCATGGCTTTTATCGATTATGAAAAAGCCTTTGATTCGGTGAAACCATCAGCAGTTACAATGGCTCTGAAAACTTGCGGTATTGAAGATGCATACATTAATATTATTAATAACATCTATGAAAATGCAAGTGCAAAGATTCGGCTGTTTGAAAATACAACACACATAAAAATTGGAAAGGGAGTGAGACAAGGTGACACCATATCTCCGAAGCTCTTTAATGCCACATTGGAGGGTGTTTTTCAGTCGCTGAGCTGGGAAAACAAGGGGATAAAGATTAATGGAGATTATCTAACCCACCTTCGTTTTGCTGATGACGTAGTCATTTTTGCAACTACCCCCATCAGAGCTGCAGAGTATGATCCAGGAACTTGCTGACAAGAGTAAAGAAGTGGGATTAAAAATGAACTTTCAGAAGACAAAAGGGATGTTCAATGCTTTTACAAGAAATGAAGATTTATCGATTGATGGAGAAAAGCTGGAGATAACAGACACGTACGTTTATCTTGGACAGCAGATATCAAGTGAGGGTCACATTGATGAAGAAATTAATCGGCGTACAAAACTTTCCTGGAGAGCTTTTGGAAGAAACAGCATAATTTTCAAGAGCAATATGCCATTATGTCTGAAAAGAAAAGTGTTTGATCAATGCATCCTTCCAGTGCTTACGTATGGTGCAGAGACGTGGACCTTAACTAAAAGAGACATACAAAGGCTGCAGACAACTCAAAAAAGCATGGAGAGGTGCATACTTGGTGTAACCAGGAGAGATAAGAAGAGGAACTCGTGGATCCGAAAAATGACAAGAGTGGAAGACATCATGATCAGAGTTAAATCCCTGAAATGGCAATGGGCTGGACATACTGCCAGAAGGACAGATCATCGATGGACAGCCGAAATTCTAGATTGGATTCCAAGGGACAGGAAAAGACCCAGAAGAATACCACATGGGAGATGGGTGGATGAAATTCGAAAGTATGCAGGGGTGACATGGAGGAGACTGGCACAAGACAGACCGTTGTGGAGGAAACTTGGGGAGACCTTCGTCCAGCAGTGGATTGATAATGGTTGACAATGATGATGATGATGATATATATATTGTGTATTGCCAGCACTTGTAACATCTGATGATGGATCATATTTTATGATCCAAAAGGTCTTATGTAAGGTTTTATCTAGATCCATTAAAGGTTTTAAAGGTGTTTACTCTTATTTTAATCATGCATAGATGGTAGTCATTTGAGTAGTATTGATTGAATGGCACAAATAGTTTTTTAAACATTTAGATAACCATATGTAACATGTTAAATACTAGTACTGTTCTTCACTGACCATCTATATGTAAGTTTGTACTTATCTTCCTTAACAAAAGCTTTCACACTCGTAACTTTTGCTATTTCTTCTTCATCAGGATATCACAAAACCCCTAAAGATTAAATTTCATTTTGATAGATATAATAGTTTTTGAGTTATGGCTGCAACAAACCACACATACAGCCAGACTGACACACGGACGCCATCGTAGCGGTTGCTCTGGCTTTTTAAAAGTTTTCGTCAAATTCAATTTTTTTTTATTTCATTTCATTTATTTCATTATGAGGTTACATTTGACCATATGTTACCTTTCAAAATTAATTTTATAACATAATATTAAGAAAAAAAAACATGTATATATAAAAGTGAAAGTTTGTATATTTGTTTGTTTGTCCGCTATACAAATCTACAGCTTTCAACTTAGAACCACCAAATTTTATATACTATCTCATGGTACTCTAACTTAGACCATAGAAGGCTTTTGGAAGGGATCGGAGCCCAGGTTGGGGGTGGGTCAAGGGCGACCCCATACAAAATTTTCGTTATTTTAGTTAAAATTTCTACAGTTTTCAATTTAGAACCACCAAATTTTTAATACTATCTCATGGTACTCTGACTTAGACCATACACGATTTTGGGAAGGGATTCAAGCCTGAGGGTCAAAGGGCCCCCATACAAAATTTTTGTAAAAAGTTCTACAGTTTTCAATTTACAACCACCAAATTTGGTGTAGTATCTCATGATACTCTGACTCAGACCATAGACAGTTTTTGGAAGGGGTTGGAGCCAGGGGGTCAAGGGGTCAAGCGGTTCACCATACAAAATTTTTGTAAAAACTTCTACAGTTTCAATTTAGAACAACCAAATTTGGTATATTGTCTCATAGTACTCTAACTTAGACTGTACACGGTTTTTGGAAGGGGTTGGTGGAAAAACCAAAAATATTGTTTACCAGAAAGCCATAACCTAAACGAATTAAAATAAATTTACTGGAAAATAACAGGAATATATTTTTCATTCATAAAATTTCACCCTCTGAACTTGGTGATTCCACTAATATTTACTCGGGAAATACCGGGTACCCCTGCTACTATATAATATGAATACTTATGTACACTGTAACCATAGAACAGGAAATTGAGTAAAAGGCTATATATAAATATATATATAGCCTGAGTGAATCCCAATTCCCTTAAAGTACATAGTCAAGTCAAACGTCCTGCACATATAAAATTTACACATATGTGGTCTGATTAATAAATTTTACCATGGAATTTTATGTTTTAGTTTGTTAGCAAATATATTTTTAGTTGCTTTCAAAAGTAATTATAATTATTAATATGTGTTAGTTGACAAGGTAGGTTATTCCATAACATCAATCCCTGGTAATCAATAAATCTTTGTTGAGTTAAAGTGTTAGGCATTGGTAACAAAAATGCGTTTCTGTCTCTTGTTTGATAGTCGTGACCCACAGTGTTCAGCTGAATTAAATGTTGATACCTATTCTCTTTTATTCTTTTATACATAAATCCTAATAACCTATATTGCCATAATTTCTCAATATCTGAAAATCCATAATAATTAATCCATACCCTCACATTCAAATTAATTATCCTAAAATTATTTAAAATTTTAACCATCTTATTTTGTAATGATTGTAATTTATATAAATTAGTCTTAGTAGTTTGCTCCCATACTAATGAACAATAAGTCAAACATAGATAAATCAGACTGTAATGCAGCATTTTTAATGTTTTAATTTTTAATTTATTTGAAATTCTTGTAATTAAACCCAATACCCCCAAAATTTTGTTCACAATATTTTGAATTTTAATATTCCATTTTAGATTATCCTCAATTATTATTCCCAAATATTTAATATTATTTACTATTTCAAGGGTACAATTCTCCATACAAATAGATGGGGTGACTCAACAATCTGTCTATCTCCCTTTTTAAAAATCGTAATTTTAGCTTATTTTATATTTAAACACAGAAAATTTGTGTCTAGCCATTCCATCAGTTTTTCAATAAATTTATTACATTTTATTTTTGCCTCATTTATATCTACACCAGTAATCAGAACTGTGGCATCATCTGCAAATAAAATGAAATCCTCATTAGATTCAATATTAAAAATGTAATTTATATATAAATTAAAAAAAGTAATGGTCCCAGAATTGAACCCTGCAGTACTCCTATTTCATTAGTTAACTTGTGCAATTTTATTTTATTAATATGTACATACTGTTTCCTGTTATGTAAGTAGTCTCTAATAAATTGTAATATTAATTTCTTATTCCATTATCATTGAGCGTATCCATAATGATCCCATGATCAACCGTATCAAATGCTTTTCTAAGGTCCAGTAATATCGCAATGGTTAGTAATCCCCTTTTTCTATTATTTAATATGATATTCTGAAATGTTAAAATGGCTGTTTCAGTTGATTTTTCTTTTGAAACCCATACTGATTTTTATTAATAACATATTTCTCAAAAAAGTTATCTAATCTTGTATATAATAGTTTTTCCAAACCCTTAGCAAAAAATTATAAGTTAGAAATTGGTCTGTAATTATTTATATTATCGCTGGACCCAGTCTTATGTTTTGGAGTTATTTTCCTTATTTTTTGCCGAAGTGTTTATAACAGTACAAAAAGGTAATCATCGCAAAAACAATTTTTAAAATCATAAATTGTGAAGAATGTGATCGGCAACATGACCCCTGCCATCGTGATGATAGCCAAATCATTTTCGGGATAACTCAAAATGTCGAAATCTGTTGAAATCTCGTAGTTGAATTTTTTTTTTCAATTACAATAATTTTAGAAATGGGGGTAGGGGGAAAATTTCATTTTTCAAGTATAGTGTGTAAAGTGAGGGGGCCAAAACTTATGCTGTGCGTAGGATCCCTGTAACTCTAAAGCCTCCATTGCCATTCCTTAACTTATTTGCCACTGTTTTCAGGAAAAGTAGAACCAGCTCAACAGGACAAACTTCAAATTTATGCCTCATCCTGGACTCAAACCCAAGTCCAGTTTGAACAATAAACCAGAAGCCTACATTACTTACTACTCAGCCACTGGAAAGTACAATTGGACTGTTAGATAAATGTAGGGGTAAGCAAAGTTGTATAATTGAGATTTTAAATATGCACAATTTATATATATATATACACACACCCAAGAGCAGAGTCCAAGACAAAAGAATTTTTAACCTAAGAATTTAAAACCTAATTTGCAAAAAACCTGAAGATCATGACGCGCAACGCAGCAATTATGAATATTCAGAATTCACATACAATAAAGAAGTGACAGAAGCAAAAAACAATTTTTTGACAGGTACTAAAACAACAAAGAAAAAAACTCATATACAAACGGGTATGAGCAAAACAGGTGATTGTAAGATGTAAGGGCAGGTGATGTGTAACATCACAGCCTCTCCTTGACAAATGTCAACCCCGCCTTCTTGTGGTGCATCCTGTTCCCACTAAAGAGGCTCTGACGACCGCCAATAGCGGTATAATTATACCATCGGGATTAGAGGAAATGCTATCCCACACTCACCAACCTGCTTGGCCAGTGTGGTGAGGTATGGCCAAACCCCTCTAAAATGATCCTACAACTTAAATCTTGGCCCTCAGTCTCCGGCAGCTGGAATGTACCTGGCCAAGGCAGCGGCCAGTGTGACATGAAGGCAGAGGGTGCTAAGAATCCCCGGAGGACCGGACTAGGCTGCCATCTGATGCTGACCTTGGCTATGTATAATGGATGCTCCCTATCTTCTGATTCAAGGCTTCTTGAATTGGAAGAGGAACTACAAAGGATCAAGTGGGACATCGTGGGGCTAAGTGAGGTAAGGAGAAAAGGAGAAGATCTCATTTAACTGAAAAGTGGACATCTCTTCTACTATCGTGGGACAGATACTGGCAGAACTGCTGGTGTTGGATTTATAATAAACAAGAAACTGAAGGATAAAGTTGTAGAAGTTGAAAGTTCCTCTGACAGAGCTGCACGACTCGTTATCCAAATCTCGAAAACATACCAGGCTCAGATTATTCAAACTTATGCACCCACCACAAGTTATCCTGAAGAAGAAATTGAAGAATTTTATGAGGAAATTCGTCATCTAAATAATAAAGGTAAGCAGCACTTGAAGATAATAATGGGAGATTTCAATGCAAAAATAGGGCAACTCAACAGAATGAAACTTCAGTAGGTAATTTCGGTCACGGCAACAGAAACCAGCGTGGAAATACTCTCGTTGAGTTTGCAGAGGCAGAAGGGTTTTTCATCTTGAACTCCTTTTTCAAGAAAAATCCACACAGGAAATGGACATGAGACATCTAAATGGGACGACAAGTGAAATTGATTTTATTATGTGTAACAAAAAATTCGTCATAGGAGACTGCAGTGTGCTAAACAAGTTCAACACAGGTAGTGACCATAGATTGGTGAGATGTAAGATGCACCTCAACACTAAACTTGAACGTGGCAAGCTCATAAGACAAACAAAATCTATTGACATAACCAACCTTAAAAAACACCATAATACCTTCAAGTTAGAACTGAAGAACAGATTCTCTGCTTTAGAAGGCCTAACATCGGAAGAAGTGGATATTTCTGAAGTTAACAGAAAAGTAACCAGAGCTCTTGTGGAAACAACAACAAAATTAGCTGGGTCTAAGAACAAGTTGCATGTGAACAAATTATCAGGAAAAACCAAAATGTTGATGCAAAAAGAAGAGAGATGAGGACAACTAAAGAAGATGTGACTTCCAAAGTGGAATATATAAAGCTATGCAAGACAGTAAGAAAAAGTATCACTGAAGATGTAAGAAAATTCAACTGTGAACTAGTGAGAAAAGCAATTGAAAACAACCAAAGCCTAAAGATAGCAAAGGGATATCTCAGTAAGGGAAGAAAACAGATTATGGCACTGAGAAAAGAAGATGGTTCTGTAACAAGAAATAGAGGTGAAATTTTGACAAGAGTGAAAGATTTCTACTCCAAATTATATGAAAGGGATGATACATGTACTCCAGACATCATGGAAGGTACCAGTACCAGAGTTCCTCCAGTCCTCCCAGCAGAAGTTGCACATGCAATCAAGAACATGAAGCGGGGAAAAGCTCCAAGAGAAGATGGAATTACTGTAGACATCATACAAGAAGCAAGTGGAGAAATCGAAACAGTACTCTCCTAAATTTTCACTCGATGCCTTAATGAAGGGAAGATTCCTGAGGATGGGAACAATGCTACAATGATCCTGCTACATAAAAAAGGTGACATCGAGGATCTCGGGAACTACAGACCTATCAGCCTCCTATCAGTGGTTTATAAAATTCACTAAAGTTCTTTCACACTGCTTGAAGGCAACACTGGACATGGCTCAACTGAGAGAACAAGCTGGATTCAGGAGTGGCTGCAGCACAATAGATCATATCCACGTACTGAGAGAACTAATTAAAAGAGCGAGGGAATATGAACTTCCATTGTGCATGGCTTTTATCGATTATGAAAAAGCCTTTGATTCGGTGAAACCATCAGCAGTTACAATGGCTCTGAAATCCTGCGTTATTGAAGATGCATAAATTAATATTATTAATAACATCTATGAAAATGCAAGTGCAAAGATTCGGCTGTTTGAAAATACAACACACATAAAAATTGGAAAGGGAGTGAGACAAGGTGACACCATATCTCCGAAGCTCTTTAATGCCATATTGGAGGGTGTCTTTCAGTCGCTGAGCTATGAAAACAAGGGGATAAAGATTAATGGAGATTATCTAACCCACCTTCATTTTGCTGATGACATAGTCATTTTTGCAACGACCCCATCAGAGCTGCAGAGTATGATCCAGGAACTTGCTGACAAGAGTAAAGAAGTGGGATTAAAAATGAACTTTCAGAAGACAAAAGTGATGTTCAATGCTTTTACAAGAAATGAAGATTTATCGATTGATGGAGAAAAACTGGAGATAACAGGCACATACGTTTATCTTGGACAGCAGATATTAAGTGAGGGTCTCATTGATGAAGAAATTAATCAGCCTACAAAACTTGCCTGGAGAGCTTTTGGAAGAAACAGCATAATTTTCAAGAGAAATATGCCATTATATCTTAAAAGAAAAGTGTTTGATCAATGCATCCTTCCAGTGCTTACGTATGGTGCAGAGACGTGGACCTTAACTAAAAGAGACATACAAAGGCTGCAGACAACTCAAAGAAGCATGGAGAGGTGCATACTTGGTGTAACCAGGAGAGATAAGAAGAGGAACTCGTGGATCCGAGAAATGACAAGAGTGGAAGACATCATGATCAGAGTTAAATCCCTGAAATGGCAATGGGCTGGACATACTGCCAGAAGGAGAGATCATCGATGGACAGCCGGAATTTTAGATTGGATTCCAAGGGACAGGAAAAGACCCAGAAGAAGACTACATGGGAGATGGGTGGATGAAATTCGAAAGTATGCGGGAGTGACATGGAGGAGACTGGCACAAGACAGACGGTTGTGGAGGAAACTTGGGGAGACCTTCGTCCAGCAGTTAATTGATAATGGTTGACAATGATGATGATGATGAGCAAAACGAAGATAAAATAATAGCAACCTAAATGTTGAAAGTGTTGAGAATGCCAAGTCTTGGCTTTATCAAGGACCAGCAAAACTCTGCATTTTCTCACTTCCACAAAGACCTAGTTGGAAATGGGTTTCTGCAAAGTCATAGATGCAAGTTTTGAGCCAACCAAAATTTTTTAAAACATATCACATCCTCCTCAGGGTTGCATGATGAATCACTTAGTTAATATTTTTTACATGCATCTATAACTTTCATGGCCCAACCCATGCTCATCATCTGCCACTAAAAACAGAAAAACAATTACAAAAAAACACAAGTTGTGAGAGTGTCTGAATAAATCAAAAGAATTATTCATTGCCAAGTTACGCTGCCTAAGAGAGAATTTTAACAAGAATAGAAATACCTTACTACTACAAATCTTATGCTTTGCAGTGTATAATGCTTTATTCAAAATGCCAGATAATAAAAAAAAAATTTAGGGAATAGATTCCTGATAGTAAACAGGATTTTTGTCCCTCAACTACCTCAACAACTGACATCGCAAGAACAAAAATTAATGATAAAATAATAAGATGCTTTGGAAAAATTATATGACTTTAATTTTCTTTTTTTCGCATCAGGCAATTAAGTGCAAGCAGGTCTTTTAACTTTTTGTGTTTTTTCGCTTTCACTTTACTAGGTAAATTAGCGAGTTTTTGGAGACTGTATGAGTAGTTAGCCGTTTTTTTGTTCTTGTTGTCAACAATGTTTTTTCAATGTCGGTAAGAACATAATATCTTCATTATAATACTCTTAAAGCACTCCTGGAATATTCTGTAAATATTGCAACTAAGTGTTAAAGTCATATAATTTTTCCAAAGCATCTTATTATTTTATGATTAATTTTTGTTCTTGCGATGTCAGTTGTTGAGGTAGTTGAGGGACAAAAATCCTGTTTACTATCAGGAATCTATTCCTTAAATTTTTTTTTATTATTTGGCATTTTGAATAAAGCATTATACACTGCAAAGCATAAGATTTGTAGTAGTAAGGTATTGCTATTCTTGTTAAAATTCTCTCTTAGGCAGCTAGGTAACTTGGCAATGAATAATTCTTTTGATTTATTCAGACACTCTCACAACTTGTGTTTTTTTGTAATCGTTTTTCTGTTTTCAGTGGCAGATGATGAGCATGGGTTGGGCCATGAAAGTTATAGATGCATGCAAAAAATATTAACTAAGTGATTCATCATGCAACTCTGAGGAGGATGTGATATGTTTTAAAAATTTTTGGTGGGCTCAAAATTTGCATCTATGACTTCACAGAAACCCATTTCCAACAAGGTCTTTGTGGAAGTGAGAAAATGCAGAGTTTTGCTGGTCCTTGATAAAGCGAAGACTTGGCATTCTCAACACTTTCTACATTCAGGTTGCTATTATTTTATCTTTGTTTTGCTCATACCTGTTTGTATATGAGTTTTTTCTTTGTTGTTTTAGTACCTGTTAAAAAATTGTTTTTTGCTTCTGTCACTTCTTTATTGTAGGCTCAGATTATTCAAACTTATGCACCCACCACAAGTCATCCTGAAAAAGAAATTGAAGAATTTTATGAGGAAATTTGTCATCTAAATAATAAAGGTAAGCAGCACTTGAAAATAATTATGGGAGATTTCAATGCAAAAATAGGGCAACGGCAACAGAATGAAACTTCAGTAGGTAAATTCGGTCACGGCAACAGAAACCAGCGTGGAAATACTCTCGTTGAGTTTGCAGAGGCAGAAGGGTTTTTCATCTTGAACTCCTTCTTCAAGAAAAATCCACACAGAATATGGACATGGAGACATCCAAATGGGACGACAAGTGAAATTGATTTTATTATGTGTAGCAAAAAATTCGTCATAGAAGACTGCAGTGTGCTGAACAAGTTCAACACAGGTAGTGACCATAGATTGGTGAGATGTAAGATACACCTCAACACTAAACTTGAACGTGGCAAGCTCATAAGACAAACAAAATCTATTGACATAACCAACCTTAAAAAACACCATAATACCTTCAAGTTGGAACTGAAGAACAGGTTCTCTGCTTTAGAAGGCCTAACATCGGAAGAAGTGGACATCTCTGAAGTTAACAGAAAAGTAACCAAAGCTCTTATGGAAACAGCAACAAAATTAGCTGGGTCTAAGAACAAGTTGCATGTAAACAAATTATCAGGAAAAACGAAAATGTTGATGCAAAAAAGAAGAGAGATGAGGACAACTAAAGAAGATGTGACATCCAAAGTGGAATATATAGAGCTATGCAAGACAGTAAGAAAAAGTATCACTGAAGACATAAGAAAATTCAACTGTGAGCTAGTGAGGAAAGCAATTGAAAACAACGAAAGCCTAAAGATAGCAAAGGGTCATCTCAGTAAGGGAAGAAAACAGATTATGGCACTGAGAAAAGAAGATGGTTCTGTAACAAGAAATAGAGGCAAAATTTTGACAAGAGTGAAAGATTTCTACTCCAAATTATATGAAAGGGATGATACATGCACTCCAGACATCATGAAAGATACCAGTACCAGAGTTCCTCCAGTCCTTCCAGCAGAAGTTGCACATGCAATCAAGAACATGAAGCGGGGAAAAGCTCCAAGAGAAGATGGAATTACTGTAGACATCATACAAGAAGCAAGTGGAGAAATCGAAACAGTACTCGCCCAAATTTTCACTCGATGCCTTAATGAAGGAAAGATTCCTGAGGATTGGAACACCGCTACAATGATCCTGCTACATAAGAAAGGTGACATTGAGGATCTCGGAAACTACAGACCTATCAGCCTCCTATCAGTAGTTTATAAAATCTTCACTAAAGTTCTTTCACACCGCTTGAAGGTAACACTGGACATGGCTCAACCGAGAGAACAAGCTGGATTCAGGAGTGGCTACAGCACAATAGATCATATCCACGTACTGAGAGAACTAATTGAAAGAGCGAGGGAATATGAACTTCCATTGTGCATGGCTTTTATCTATTATGAAAAAGCCTTTGATTCGGTGAAACCATCAGCAGTTACAATGGCTCTGAAAACCTACGGTATTGAAGATGCATACATTAATATTATTAATAACATCTATGAAAATGCAAGTGCAAAGATTCGGCTGTTTGAAAATACAACACACGTAAAAATTGGAGAGGGAGTGAGACAAGGTGACACCATATCTCCGAAGCTGTTTAATGCCACATTGGAGGGTGTTTTTCAGTCGCTGAGCTGGGAAAACAAAGGGATAAAGATTAATGGAGATTATCTAACCCACCTTCGTTTTGCTGATGATGTAGTCATTTTTGCAACTACCCCATCAGAGCTACAGAGTATGATCCAGGAACTTGCTGACAAGAGTAAAGAAGTGGGATTAAAAATGAACTTTCAGAAGACATAAGTGATGTTCAATGCTTTTACAAGAAATGAAGATTTATCGATTGATGGAGAAAAGCTGGAGATAACAGACACGTACGTTTATCTTGGACAGCAGATATCAAGTGAGGGTCACATTGATGAAGAAATTAATCGGTGTACAAAACTTGCCTGGAGAGCTTTTGGAAGAAACAGAATAATTTTCAAGAGCAATATGTCATTATGTCTTAAAAGAAAAGTGTTTGATCAATGCATCCTTCCAGTGCTTACGTATGGTGCAGAGACGTGGACCTTAACTAAAAGAGATATACAAAGGCTGCAGACAACTCAAAAAAGCATGGAGAGGTGCATACTTGGTGTAACCAGGAGAGATAAGAAGAGGAACTCGTGGATCCGAAAAATGACAAGAGTGGAAGACATCATGATCAGAGTTAAATCCCTGAAATGGCAATGGGCTGGACATACTGCCAGAAGGACAGATCATCGATGGACAGCCGAAATTTTAGATTGGATTCCAAGGGACAGGAAAAGACCCCAAAAAAGATCACTTGGGAGATAGGTGGATGAAATTCGAAAGTATGCAGGGGTGACATGGAGGAGACTGGCACAAGACAGACCGTTGTGGAGGAAACTTGGGGAGACCTTCGTCCAGCAGTGGATTGATAATGGTTGACAATGATGATGATGATGATGATATATATATATATATATAATTATATGAAATTGTGCATATTTAAAATCTCAATTATACAGTCTTTTCCTTTTATGTATGACTGCGAATTTGGGGATGGACACTAAGGAAGCAGGGGCAGCATTCAGTGCAAAGGATGAGTCTTTAGCCACCAAAGTGGTGCACATTAAAATTTTTTTCATATGGTCTTGAAACAGAGGCTGAAATAAGCATTAGAATTCATAAAGTGTGAGCAGATTACAAAAAATATAAATGTTGGAATTCCATAAAATATTAAATAAAACTTGAAGATTCTTGTTATTCCTGTGAGTAGTCAGCATTGATTTCAATTTTTTTCCCTGAATTTGATGAATCACTGCTAGTTGTCAAATAACTTTGTTTTCATAAGTTGTGGAAGCATTATAATTAACAATATTTTCATTTCAGATTGTCATGAGACTATAATATACGATGAAACATTTGCCAACTAGGGGTAATTTGAACAAGATGCTTTCCCTCTGCAGAAAGCACAGATTCTGTACAGTTAAAAGAACAGATAATGAAATATCTGGAATCAAATTTGGTGCTTTGGGTTCTCAGCTGAAAAGAAATATTTTGAATCAATGGTAAGTTTGATTGTGATGCCACTGCAATTCTTAAATGTTTTTGAAATCTGCTTTATTACTTGTAGATGTTTAGTTGAAACCAAGCATGAAAAATATGCTTTATAGTTGCGCAAACATTTCATTTGTAAAATAAATGTTAATTCTTTGGCTCTAGAAGTATGCATAAGTAGTGACACAGAAATAATGATTTTTTTGTATGAAATGTTTTCTGTCCAGACTATGGCATCTAACATTTTAATTTTTCTCCTTTAACTCTCCTGTAGCTGACAAGCACACATGCCTAGTTGCAAAACATTTTCTCTAAAAAAAAGGTAGCCCTAATGAGTCCCCACCCTGCCACAGCACAGGCAGTAAGCTTCCAAGGTTGCAAATCCCCCACCCCCAGATACATGCCTGAGGAAAAAGCCATAATAGAGATGACTTAGTGCTTTTAATAATGCATTGTGTGTGTGAGTAAACTTAAAATATATCAGCTGATTCAGGTTCAGTTTCTTCCCCAAGATGATACAGTTTTAAAGTACTTTGAAGAATACCTTACATGAATGACAATTACTCATCATTCTTAAACCTAAAAAATTATGTTTTTGTGGTATAAAATATTTATATATTAAATAAAAACAGTGTGTTCAAAAAGTTATGCAACTCATCTGTTGCATATGTGGTTGTGATCAACATCATACCGCTATAGGAGTAGACTGGAATTTTGGCTAAGTGGCCAGCAAGTCCTAAAAGTTAGTGGCCAAAAAAAAAAAAAAAAAAAAATGGCTGGTAAGTTAACAGATCTTAGTGGCCAAAAAGAAGACTCCAGCATAAAAAAAATGGGGGGGATAGAATTAGTAGGAACTTTAATGTTACTGCTATTATTTACATGGATGGCTTTATCTGAACATAAAAGCAGCCATTCACTGTGCAAAATAAAAACCATTTTGCAAATCTTTTTTCCTCTGAGTTTACTCATTCCCAAAACATCGATAGTATCAGTGGAAATTTTCGATGTATCAGTGAAAACCTCGATGTTTTTGCTAATAAGTTGAAGAATTTGTACTTTTTCATCTGAAGCAGTAAATGGTCACATTGGTGGGTAAAATCTCTGCTCAGTATAACAGTGATTACTCACCAATTCAAATCGAGTAGCCAATAATATCTGTTAAAATACTCAATGTATCGGTGGAAACGATTTTTTTTTAATGTTTGGTTCATGTAGCATTGTAGCATTGAGGAAATGAATTCGATTTCGTCGACGAAACATTGGCCAAAACAGCCAATTCACGACATAAAAACATGATATTCTCTTCCTTCAAGTAAAAACGCTGTACTTTCCATAAATTTTAATATTTGGGGCCGAAATTTTTTCATGAATTTTATAAGATTTTTCTTAACATTTCCATAAATGTAATATATTTTTAAAATATATTATATTTCAGATAACTGAATTTTGTTTAAAAATTATTTTATGTGAAATAATTTTTTTGAAATAGAAATTGTAAATTCAAAATGAATTTTCAAAGACTATTCTCTCTTCTGAAAAAAAAAAAATAAATGAGGAACTATAATGATAACTCCCTTAATTTTGAATATACCTGTATGGATTAATGTTACTTTAAGGTGATCCAAAATCATCACTATCACTTGGCAAACTTTCATTCTCACTACAACCAGCCATCTCAAGATTTCCTTAGACTGATGTTACTCTAAGGTGATTCAAAATGCACGTCTGCAAATACTGAGGAACAAGCTGTTAACAAAGTTCGTCCTCCGTTAACACACGAGTTTGGAAAAAGATGTGGGAGAGTCATAATTTGCGGAGTTTTGCGATTGTGTCGGTTTGTTTGGAAAAAAGAAACTAATAGTGTGAAGAGTTTCTAGTAATAAAATACATTTCGTTCTCCTGTGCAGCAAAGTCCGCAACAAAAATAAACATGCCATTATCACTGAACCACAAGTTGGGACAAGTGACACGTTATTGTGCTTTGAATGTGGCTTGAAAAAGTGATTTCCGACAGTATCACATTCTTTAATTCACCCACAATCCCATGTGAACAGCCCTGCCTCCTGTAGTAGGAAAAGTTTTGGCTAAAATTAGCCTTCTTCCCGTCGTGCGGCGAAAGTGCATGGGCGGCGTGTAGCAAATGCAAACTTATTCATGATATGATTCTTACTGTATATTCTTATGATTTTTTCAATAATATTGCTGTCTGATGTATGATTCATGGAGATTTCATTTCAAAACAATATGATTAATAAATGATATGATCATTCACGCCGATATCTGCTGTCTGATTCGGGAACTACTTGGATCAAAATTGAGAGCTGATCATTCAGCCCACCGCACTTTTAGCAAAACATGCACGGGGTGATAAATCGGCTGCGTCACACTAAAAGGGTTATGCAACATGGTGAAAAAAACATCGATAATCGGTGGCAAAACTTCAATGTTCAAAAACATCCAGGTTTTTTGCCATCCCTAGTTAGGACTGGTTTCGCTTCCTTTTACCTTCATTTCTGAAATATTATACTTTTATGAATTGGCACTAAAAATAACAAATGGGCAAACTGGTGATCACTAAAATAAATTTCACCAAAGTTGCCAGTTAAGCGCCATCTGGTGAGTGGTGAGGCTAATTTGCACCTATACATATGACATATGCAATGTACCAGGACTATTCATGAAGGGTTTTAAACCCTTTGGCTGGAGTGCATTTGCATTTCCTAATTTTGTCAATGGGGGCACTAGTGTACAGGCAATTTAAAGGCTCTGCAACTTTATTGCAGCTTTTTTGTTATGGAAGCCATGTAATGTGCTGGACTAATTTTATTGTTCTCTTGTAGGAGGTGGATACGTCTAAAATTCCTCAACATGCTGTAGTTACGTGTTTGAAAGCGGAGAAAACGCCACCAAGTGAAATTCTAAGACAAATGAAGGTGGTGGGGTCATCTGAGTAATGGAAGAAAACAGATTATGGCACTCAGAAAAGAAAATGGTTCTATGATATGAAATATTTAGGAGACTTAAGAGTTCTACACAAAAGTATATGAAAGGGATGATACATCTTTTACAGGCATAACAAAATATAAATATGTACAGGCACTAAAGTTCCTCCTATTCTACCAGCAGAAGTTGCCCATGCAATTAAAAACATGAAACTGGGAAGAGCTCCAGGGAATGATGTAATTACCATGTACAGACACAGAAACTACTCTTGTCCAAGTTTTCACTAGATGCTTTAATGAAATAAAGATTCCTAATGTCTGGAACAATGTTAAAGCTATTCAGCTACATAAAAACCCTTGAGCATCTCAGGAACTAACATGCCCATCCACCTTGTATTAGTTGTTTGCAAAATCTTCATTAAAGTATGGTCACATTGCTTGAAGGAAACACTGAACAGGTCTCAACCAAGAGAACAACCTGGATTCAGAAGTGGCTAAAGCACTATAGATCATATCCATGTACTTAGGGAACTAACTGAAAGAGTGAATGAATATGAAAACCCACTGTGTATGGCTTTCATTGATTATGAAAAGATGTTTGATTCCATGAAACCAACAGCAGTTATATTGTATTTAAAATCCTGAGGTATTGAAGATGTGTATGTTAATACAGGGAAATTCTGGTTTTACATTTTTCAGCGGACCAGCATAAAAAGTCGCACAATGCGGAAAAACATAAAACTGAAGTCAAGGTAAAGTAAACTTTACAGGCATACATAATGTGTACAAAAAAAAATTGAAATACAATGTACACTGGTAATAATATACTAGAACATATACAGGGGGTTGAAAAGTCCCCTAGGGGTTTCAATTGACAACTGTTCAAAAACGAACAGATCTACAGCAATGCAGTTTGCAGCATTTGAAAGAGTAAATATTCAAGTTTAATAATCTTACTTTAATATACCTCTGCATGCGCACCTTTGGTGGCACGTAACACATGCAGTCGGTATTCAATTTCTTGCCATGTGCGCTCCAACATGTCAGGATCGATTCTATCAAACACTTCTGTAATGCGCTGTTTGAGCTCCTGAAGGCTGCTTAATCTTTTAATTAGTTCTTCAAACACACTTCGGTGTTGAACTTCATTACGTGGTTATAAGATTTATTGTATATGTATGTAAGGTCAGGTGATGTGTAACATCACAGCCTCTCCTTGACAAATGTCAACCCCGCCTTCTCGGGGTACATCCTGTTCCCACTAAAGGGGCTCTGACGACCGCCAATAGCAGTATAACTATACCATCGGGATTAGAGGAAATGCTATCCCACACTCACCAACCCGCTTGGCCAGCGTGGTGAGTTATGGCCAAACCCCTCCAAAATGACTTCACAACTTAAATCTTGGCCCTCAGTCTCCGGCAGCTGGAATGTACCTGGCCAAGGCAGCGGCCAGTGCGACATGAAGGCAGAGGGTGCTAAGAATCCCCTGAGGACGGGACTAGGCTGCCATCTGATGCTGACCTTGGCTACGTATAACGGACGCTCCCTATCTTCTGATTCAAGGCTTCTTGAATTGGAAGAGGAACTACAAAGGATCAAGTGGGACATCGTCGGGCTAAGTGAGGTAAGGAGAAAAGGAGATCTCATTGAACTGAAAAGTGGACATCTCTTCTACTATCGTGGGACAGATACTGGCAGAACTAGTGGTGTTGGATTTATAATAAACAAGAAACTGAAGGATAAAGTTGTAGAAGTTGAAAGTTCCTCTGACAGAGCTGCACGACTCGTTATCCAACTCTCGAGAAGATACCAGGCTCAGTTTATTCAAACTTATGCACCCACCACAAGTCATGCTGAAGAAGAAATTGAAGAATTTTATGAGGAAATTCATGATCTAAATAATAAAGGTAAGCAGCACTTGAAGATAATTATGGGAGATTTCAATGCAAAAATAGGGCAACGGCAACAGAATGAAACTTCAGTAGGTAAATTCGGTCACGGCAACTGAAACCAGCGTGGAAATACTCTCGTAGAGTTTGCAGAGGCAGAAGGGTTTTTCATCTTGACTCCTTTTTCAAGAAAAAGCCACACAGGAAATGGACATGGAGACATCCAAATGGGACGACAAGTGAAATTGATTTTATTATGTGTAACAAAAAATTCGTCATAGAAGACTGCAGTGTGCTAAACAAGTTCAACACAGGCAGTGACCATAGATTGGTGAGATGTAAGATGCACCTCAACACTAAACTCGAACGTAGCAAGCTCATAAGACAAACAAAATGTATTGACATAACCAACCTTAAAAAACACCATAATACCTTCAAATTGGAACTGAAGAACAGATTCTCTGCTTTAGAAGGCCTAACATCGGAAGAAGTGGATAATTCTGAAGTTAACAGAAAAGTAACCAAAGCTCTTATGGAAACAGCAACAAAATTAGCTGGGTCTAAGAACAAATTGCGTGTGAACAAATTATCAGGAAAAACCAAAATGTTGATGCAGAAAAGAAGAGTGATGAGGACAACTAAAGAAGATGTGACTTCCAAAGTAGAATATATAGAGCTATGCAAGACAGTACGAAAAAGTATCACTGAAGACGTAAGGAAATTCAACTGTGAACTAGTAAGGAAAGCAATTGAAATCAACCAAAGCCTAAATATAGCAAAGGGACATCTCAGTAAGGGGAAAAAACAGATTATGGCACTGAGAAAAGAAGATGTTCTGTAACAAGAAATAGAGGCGAAATTTTGACAAGAGTGAAAGATTTCTACTCCAAATTATATGAAAGGGATGATACATGTACTCCAGACATCATGAAAGGTACCAGTACCAGAGTTCTTCCAGTCCTTCCAGCAGAAGTTGCACATGCAATCAAGAACATGAAGCAGGGAAAAGCTCCAGGAGAAGATGGAATTACTGTAGACATCATACAAGAAGCAAGTGGAGAAATCAAAACAGTACTCGCCCAAATTTTCACTCGATGCCTTAATGAAGGGAAAATTCCTGAGGATTGGAACAATGCTACAATGATCTCGCTACATAAAAAAGGTGACATTGAGGATCTCAGGAACTACAGACCTATCAGCCTCTTATCAGTGGTTTATAAAATCTTCACTAAAGTTCTTTCACACCGCTTGAAGGTGACACTGGACATGGCTCAACCGAGAGAACAAGCTGGATTCAGGAGTGGCTACAGCACAATAGATCATATCCACGTACTGAGAGAACTAATTGAAAGAGCGAGGGAATATGAACTTCCATTGTGCATGGCTTTTATTGATTATGAAAAAGCCTTTGATTCGGTGAAACCATCAGCAGTTACAATGGCTCTGAAATCCTGCGGTATTGAAGATGCATACATTAATATTATTAATAACATCTATGAAAATGCAAGTGCAAAGATTCGGCTGTTTGAAAATACAACACACATAAAAATTGGAAAAGGAGTGAGACAAGGTGACACCATATCTCCGAAGCTCTTTAATGCCACATTAGAAAATGTCTTTCAATCACTGAACTGGGAAAACAAAGGGATAAAGATTAATGGAGATTATCTAACCCACCTTCGTTTTGCTGATGACATAGTCATTTTTGCAACTACCCCATCAGAGCTACAGAGTATGATCCAGGAACTTGCTGACAAGAGTAAAGAAGTGGGATTAAAAATGAACTTTCAGAAGACAAAAGTGATGTACAATGCTTTTACAAGAAATGAAGATTTATCGATTGATGGAGAAAAGCTGGAGATAACAGACACGTACGTTTATCTTGGACAGCAGATATCAAGTGAGGGTCACATTGGTGAAGAAATTAATCGGCGTACAAAACTTGCCTGGAGAGCTTTTGGAAGAAACAGCATAATTTTCAAGAGCAATATGCCATTATGTCTTAAAAGAAAAGTGTTTGATCAATGCATCCTTCTAGTGCTTACGTATGGTGCAGAGACGTGGACCTTAGCTAAAAGAGACATACAAAGGCTGCAGACAACTCAAAGAAGCATGGAGAGGTGCATGCTTGGTGTAACCAGGAGAGATAAGAAGAGGAACACGTGGATCCGAAAAATGACAAGAGTGGAAGACATCATGATCAGAGTTAAATCCCTGAAATGGCAATGGGCTGGGCATACTGCCAGAAGAACAGACCATCGATGGACAGCCGAAATTTTAGATTGGATTCCAAGGGACAGGAAAAGACCCAGAAGAAGACCACATGGAAGATGGGTGGATGAAATTCGAAAGTATGTGAGAGTGACATGGAGGAGACTGGCACAAGACAGACCGTTGTGGAGGAAACTTGGGGAGACCTTCGTCCAGCAGTGGATTGATAATGGTTGACAATGATGATCTGTCAACTATACAGTTGTGATAATTTGTACTGTTTCTCACATTGTATGAATATCAAAGTGCTTGCAGGAAACTTATTCATCTTTGTCTGACATTGAATTATCACAGTTGAATGCTACTCAATATTAAACAAATTAAGGTAAAATATTATATAGATAAAAGCTATTACTCACATTTTCCTTTTCCTGGAATACTTCGGAATATTGCACATTTTACTTGTCGGAAGCATAAATTTGCTTTGAAGTTTTCTGTTAGCATTTCTAGCAGTCACTTGGTGAAGATGTTATTCCACTTGGTAAGTTGATAAAGGTGGACAACCACTCCTTTTAATGAATCATGATTCTAATCAATAAAATAATTCAATATAAAATGAAATCTAAAATAATAAAATAGTGAACGGTCAAGCCTTCAAGTCAAAAGGAAATCGATCTGATAAAATATTCAGTCTTGATAACAGCTTAGACTTCGTTTTCCTGCTGCACTAATCTTCACAAATTAGTTTCAACTATCATTTTCGTAGTCTTCATCTGTGTGTTAAACGACGTGTTTCTCATCGTGCAAGTTGTTCATCAGCCAATAGAGCTGAGACGGGCTGAGCCCGAGCCCGAAAGCCCGAAGCACAGCCCAGGCCCGAATCAGGCTCAGGCTGTAGAATATTTACTACGGTGCAGGCTTGGGCTCTTAGAGAGAGGGAGAGCGAGAAATGTGTTTTTATATTTAAATGTGATTTTATATGATTTAGCAAATGAGAAACTTTAGAGTTGGTAAAGGGAATTCTTCGGCAACTGGTTCTGGTTGGGGAGCGGGCATTCAAGATGGTTAAACTAATTCTGGGCTTGGGTATAGAAAATGCCATAGGCTGCACATTAGTGTGTTTCTGCAGAGAAGAAAAAGCTTTTTCAAGAACTATAAATATTGGATAGTTGATAGCATGCCGACGATAATTTACCCCGTTATCACCACGCAGTAGCTTCCTGCTAATTATATTTAGCAATGTACATATTGCAGCATATTATGGCGAAATAATGTTAGCATTATTCGAACAACAAACAATTGCAGTACTGCCCGATCATGACAGTTACACTGTAAAAATAGATAGAGGTCCCTTCCCCACTCGGCACTTTGAGAAATATATTGGTTAATTGCAGGAGGAGGAGAGAGTGGAAGTGTGGAAAAGGAGATGTTTTTTATTAATGGTTGAATAGGTTAGCCAGTTTTCGGGGCACGTTCGGGCCCGGGCTCTATCTTGCAATATAAAATTCAGGCTCAGGTGGGCTCGGGCTCCGAAAATTGAGCCCGAACTCAGCTCTAGCAGCCAAGTATCTCGCAATCTGCAACATGACCCAACAGTTCCACGTTGGCAGAACCTATTGCGCATTCAAATCTTGATTTTATTGCTTAATCTTTCCTGGTAAACCATGTCCTTGACATAGCCCCAGAGGAACAAGTCTAAAGGAGTGACATCCAGAAATGGGGGGAGCAAGGAATGGTGGGACCATCTCTGTCAGATAACTTACTACGGTTCAGGTATTCACGAACGTCAAGTCCCCAATGTGGGGGGAGCGCCATCTTGTTGCAGTATGATGTTTGGTTGCAAGTCCTGTAGTTGAGGAACTGCAAAGTTCTGAAGCATGTCCAAGTAATTATTCATTTGCACTGTGGACTCGGAGAAGAAGAATGGCCCAATTACACGATTATGCATGATCCCACGCCAAACATTTACCTTTGGAATAGGAAGATTATTTTCTTGCAGTATATAGATGAATGTAGACTTTAGCCGTAGTTGCACGATGACACAATAAAACCTAGTGATGAGTTAAAAACATTAATAAGATAAAAACACATACACATAAGTTAAAATACCATTAGACCTTTCAAGGCTACATCAGCCTCATCTTCAGATGGAAGAAACTATGTCGTGAAACACACATGGGCACATATATATATATGCAGGAGTAAATTAGAGCAGTTGCCATTCAAAGAGACACAAAGGGAATAATAAAAGTTTTGGTCATGATGCCTAGGTTCAAAGGTGAAATGAAATTAAATCTGAGTTCGGTAGACTAGTGAGTAATGACAGTTAGTGACAAATATCATTTAACAAAAGTTTCCATGCTTGATGAACAAAAGCAGGTAGGTCCTTATTACAACAGGTATTTAAAAAATGACAAATGTACAAACTCTTGGTGATTAGTAGAGATGCCTTTTTGGGAGGGCAAGCAAGGATGGTTGCCTTGGTCCAGGAGGGGGAGTGTGAGCCCTTATTAACAAGGCAAGACAAGGCAGTAGATTGTGAACCAACTTTAATGTTATACACATGTTCAGAAAGTCTTGTTTTAAGCCTCCTTGATGTTGATCCAATGTAAACCAAGTTCCTAGTTTCTTCCTCCATGGATTTGAGGGGAACACAATACACACCATGTCTGTTAGTAAGCTCCACTGAGTCACGGTTATTTTTAACCGTTGCCTTGTCTCACCTTGTTAATAAGGGCTCATACTCCCCTCCTGGACCGAGGCAACCATCCTTGCTTGCCCTCCCAAAATGGCATCTCTACTATTCACCGAGAGTTTGTACATTTGCCATTTTTTAAATACCTGTTGTAATGAAGACCTACCTGCTTTTGTTCATCAAGCATGGAAACTTTTGTTAAATGATATTTGTCACTAACTGCCATTACTCACTAGTCTACTGACCTCAGATTTCATTTCATTTCACCTTTGTACCTAGGCATCATGACCAAAACTTTTATTATTCCCTTTGTGTCTCTTTGAGTGGCAACTGCTCTAATTTACTCCTGCATATATATGTGCCCATGTGTGTTTCACGACATAGTTTCTTCCATCTGAAGATGAGGCTGATGTAGCCTTGAAAGGTCTAATGGTATTTTAACTTATGTGTATGTGTTTTTATCTTATTAAAGTTTTTATCTCATCACTAGGTTTTATTGTGTCATCGTGCAACTACGGCTAAAGTCGGCATTCATCCATTTACCTTTGGACTGTGCGTGACGTGCTCCATAACTGAATGTGGGTTTTCACTACCCCATATACAAATGTTCTGAGTGTTGACTTTTCCGTACACATAAAAAGGTACCTCATCCGAGAACATTATACTGCGCAGGAAACTTTCATCAACTTCCAGCCACTCCAACATAATCTGAGTTAATGCTAAGCGCTGAGGTCAATCGTTCGGTTTAATCTGGTGTAGGAGTTGCACTTTATATGCAGTTAGTTACAGGCGTTTGTGAAGCACTCCCATCAATATGGATTGTGGAACATTCAGTTGTAAAGAGGCTCTTATCGTGGACTTGCTAGGACTGTGAGCGAAAACCTCCTGTATGCTCTGTACAGTTTCTTCACTGACAGGGAGTCTGCCACTTCTTTGCCAGTCCAGGATGCTACCAGTATCCAAGAATTTCTTCTGCCAAACTCTGATACTGAAATCACTCAGTGGATTTTTTCCATAAGTCCGACGGTAATTTCTTTATACCGTAATCACAGACTTCGTCTTAAAAAACCAATGCACACACATTCTTTTCTCCTGCGGCGGCAACATTTTCAGTTGTTTTACAGTCGGTGTAGGTATTTGCAAGAACATAACACCATCTGTTGGAAAGAGATGGCGTTAAAAACTCGAATATTTACTCTTTCAAATGCTGCAAACCACATTGCTGTAGATCTGTTCGTTTTTGTACAGTTGTCAATCGAAACCCCTAGGGGACTTTTCGACCACCCTGTAGTATGTATTGTAAACACATTTATGTAAGAACCAAAAATGCAGTATAACTACATATGCACTTACATTATGGGATGTTGGTTTGGAAAAAATTGGTAATTTCTGTTTTCTTTCTATTTCTAATGTTTAGGTCAAGCAAAGCTTTCTCAATAATTGAAAGGCTTTTGCAAATGTTTTTCTTGTGAATCGTGACCAAGGAAAAAGTTTTTCACAAGTTTTAATCCATATAATGCCACATTGAAAGAAGGCATAGGTTCCAAAATTTCGGCTATATTGTTGTCATTATCTTCTGATGAATAATCCGTACCTCAGAGATTGTTTTTTCAACCTGTGAAGTTAGCACATTTTCATCACATGCTACATGCTCTTCAAAATCGATTTTAAGTTCATTGATGTAATCATCTTCTGGCTCAATTGGAATGTCAAGTGCATTTGAATCATCCTCTGCTTCCATGGGAACTTCATATGATGTTGGAAATCCGCCCTCCCCAAATGAATGAGAAATACAAGTGCTTGTCAAACTATTCCATGAAGAAGATATGAAATGTATCACTTCCAATACATTGATTTTCTGCTTTCATGCATCTTCAAGGTTTCCAGAATCATTATTTTCTGCTTCCATGCATCTTCAAGGTTTCAGGAATCATTATCTTCTGCTTCCATGGAATCAAGATCAGCCAGTGCTTTTCTCACTAATTGTTTCTGGTAAAACCCTTTGAAGGAGCAGATTATCCCCAAATCCCATGGCTGAAATTTGCTTGTGCAGTTTGGAGGAAAAAAACTATATGCACACATTTCAAAGTTTCAAATCAACATGGGCTGAACACTGATCAACAAAAAAGAAAATGTTTCACTTTTGCGATCTCATTTTCTTATCTAGATTGGGCAAAAAATCTTGAGATGTAGTTTGTGTCACCCAGGCCTTTTTTTGTTTGCTTCATAGCTCATAGGGAAACTCTTGATATTTTTGAAATAATGTGGTTTCGTAGAATTGTTAATCACCAGAGGTGTTAACTTTTCACTCCAATTGGAATTGCAACATAATAAGTCAGTCAGTCACATGTTTGACATTTTTCCACCATGGCATGATTCTACCTTCACAAAGTACATTTTATCAGGTGGAAGAAATTTAAAAAATGGTCTGTCTCACTGGCATTGAAAATGTCCTGCGGAGCGTAATTTGCGACTAAAACAGGTATAGTCTTCCATTCATCAATTGCAACTGGATCAACACTTGCTGATTCACCACAAAGTGATTGATGCATAATATTGTGGTGTTTCTTTAGTCGATCCATCCATCTATTTGAAACTGTGAAGTCATTTAAACCAAGCTACACAGCAATTTCTAAGGCCTTTTCCTTCAGTATTAGTCCATATAGTGGTACGTTTGCAGCTCAAGTTTGCCTGAACCATGTCATTAAAAATTTTCACAGTTCATCATAAGGCAAACTTTTCAAAGTCCTCATATTAGCAAAATGACCTAACCTATTTTTTAATAATTTTGATTGACTCTTTCTGTTTTAAAATTGTTTTCAGTTTTGAAACTGGTAATCCAAGAGACTTGGCTAATTCAACTTTAGTTCGATGACATCCTCTAGTTTTTTTTTTTTTTTTTTTTTTTGTATAATAGAGGCTTTTGCAGCTAAGGAAAGACATTTGCACTTCTTACTCACCATCTTCACTCTCACATCTAAAATGTAGAGATTTAAACAGTAAACTGACTGAATTGCTCTTGCAACCTCATTCACACTGTTCTTGCCATGCTAAAACACAGGCCCATTCAACATGGGGATTTACTGCATTAGCTGAGGCACCCCAGCAAAGTTCCTAAAATGAGACACGTACAGTCTGTGTGGCACTGTCACAACTGGTCATAACATGCTTTCAACAGCAGTTCTAGGTTGGAAGAACCAGTTTAAGGCAACCTGTTTGTTAGATTCTGCTGACGAATGCGACAGGAAGGAGAGGAACCTGTTTAAAGCAATCTTACATGCACGGAAACCAAGAAAGACAAAATTAGAGGAAACTCAGGTTTGACACCAAAAATTTTAAATGACATTCGATGCAGGAAAACGTGTAATTGGAAAAATGTATGACATGAGGAAAATATAGGTAAATTATTGGGACTTCAAAAAACGTCATTCAGAACTGAAAAAAACATCAAGTGCATGGATGTAAAATCAGGATTTCACTGTATTAGGTTATTACTGGTAAAATGTCTGATTTTGCAGGCTCATGCAGGTGACAGGTAATTTAAGAACTAACACATGGTGTTAAGTGGCTTGTGAAATGTAGATTTAAAGAGCTGAGGCTGCCGTCTATAAAGCACTGCTCATTTTATCAGTAGTGTCAGTTCCAATCGCATTTTGCTACAGTGAAGAGGATGGGAGAACAGAGCCAAATTCATCGCAATTTCTTACGTCAGTTTAAGCATGGATACCATGCATTGGAAACAGCCCACAACACTCACAGCATCAATACAGCATTTGGGGAAGGCACCATTAGTGAATGCAAGACACAACATTGGTTTGCCAAATTCTGGTCCAGCAGTATGAACCTCAAAACTTACCCACATGGTAGACCAAAATCAGCTGTTGATGATGCTGAGTTAGAAATCTTGATCGAATTCAATCCACGTCAAATGGTATTAGAACTTGGCAAGAAACTCTGAGCAATCTATGCAACAATTTCCCGACATTTAACAGCCATAGGCAAAGTGAAGAAGGTGGATAAATGGATTCCACATGAGTTGGCGGAACAGTAGAAAACAAAACGATTTGATGTCTGCTCTTCTCTACTTATCCACAAACAAAGGGAACAATATTTTGAGGCTCCTCATCAGGTGCGATGAGAAGTAGATGCTGTATGACAGTTGCTGACATTCAGTGCAATGATTTGACCATGGTGAAGCCCCAAAACACATCCCGAACCCAGTACTCCATCTCAAGAAGACTATGGTCGGTGTTTGATGTTTGACACTGGTGTCATGCAACATGTGAAACACCAAACACTGACCATAGCAACGTGGGGTCTTGCATTAGCATGTGTCACATTTATCAATGGGAGTCTTGCATTAACATGAAGAAATATAGGCCTGTGGCGATTGATGAATATCCCCTCCTTACAACCATGTCAAAGCATCATGGTGAACAGGCATTGTCAAGAACATGATATTATGCATGGAAAGCTGCTCACCAAAGAGTCGATATTCATCAATCACCACAGGCCCATACTTCATGATAATGCAAAACCACACACTGCATTCCACAGAATTCAGAAGCTGCACCAGTTGCAGTATGAAACCTTACCTCATCCACTTTATTCACCTGATCTGTGTCCTATCAACTATTTCTTCTTCAAGCACCTAGACGTCTTTTTACAGGGTAAATCATTTCCCAATCAAACTTCAATTGGAACAACATTCCTTGATTTTGTTACATCCTGAAGCTTGACATTTTTTCATGACAGCACACAGAAACTTATATCCCAGTGGCAAAAGGGTGTTACTGCTAGCAGTGATTATTTTGATTATTAAAGTTCATTTTGCTCTGTGTTTTGGGTGTTTAAAGTTTCCATCAACATTCCGGCATTTCATCTGAAGCAACCTAATATTATTGACAGAATCTAAGGAAATACAACTACAAAATTTGACAGTTCAAGGACATAGCATGTATAAAAATTAAAAAGGAGGGCGCGATTTCACCGATTAGCAACGAGCTAGTGAAAATCAAATTTGCTAGTGAAAAAAAATCGTAGTAGCAAATATTGCTAGTAAGGTAATTTCTTTATTTAAAGTAACCAAAAATCATTATTAATCCACGAAATTTACATAACAGTTTCTATTATCACTTGTTAAAACAGTGACGATCAGCAATTCTCTTTCGCCAATTTCCTTTCGACACTTAATACCCATCCTCCCCATATCTTTCATCCCTTCCAGTGGAAACTGTCGTACATTGAAACTCCTCTCCATCGTGCCCTCATTGGTCTATTACAGAAACTGAACGTGACGTCAGCAATGGTTGCTGTGGCAACCCAGAGCTCTGGGATGGATCGGCTGTTTGACCACCTGCTCTGCCACCCTCCCTTCTTTTGCCCCACAAACTTTGTCCTCAACTCCTGTCGTACCCTAAGCGAAGCGATCGCCTACTTCCACAAGTCTTGATAGTCGTGCATACATCAAATACTGCGCTCTAATGATCAGTGATGAATAAGCAAGAATAATTCCACTTATTCGGATGGTAGACAAAACCGAAAGAAGCAAACCAAAATGTTACTGGAAAATAGCCTGCCAACACTGGCAAAAGTCTTATCCATAGTAACTAGCCTTATTGCGTGGCATAGATAGACGCTTTTTACGAAACGTGTTCGTGGAGGGGGTAAACGATTACGGAAGAAACTTTTGCTTCGTCTGACTTCTGGTTTTGGAAATTTTCCTTGTATTTTCAAGCTGAAATACGAATATTTATCCAGTAAAATGTTAATGAGCAATAATATTTGACAGAGGCAACATCGTGAGAAAAAAAAATTATGATTATGGAAAAAATCCGAATTCCGTCGACCTTTCGTTTTCTAGTTTCGTAAAGACGGAATTCCAATAATAACGAAAAAGCCGGAATTCCTTGAATTCGCGGAAGAATGTCATGCCTGAAGATTACAGAAAAATTTTGCAGCAGCCAACTTCCGTTTTTGCAAATTGTTCTCCACAGTTTCAAGCTAAAATGCAAACATTTATGCAATAAAATGATATTTAACAAGAAAAGCGGACACAAAGGCAATATTGGGAGAAAAATTTGCGATTACGGCAAAATTTTCTTACTCCGTTTCGCTACTGTGTTCGAAAGTTTTGAAGCACGAAATTTTGTCTCCTGATGGAAAACGACCCACTCCCCCCAAATATCGATCTTCAGAATGATCTAACTGATGACAAAAAAAAAAAAAAAAAAAAAAAAAGCGGGATTCCGGGAATCCCTGTAAGAATCTCGTTTATATCATAAAAATAATAGCAAAATGAAAATTTGTAGAATCCGTAGTTTTGATAGTGAGTTCCGTAGTGAGACAACTAATTCCGTAGAAACTACGGCATTGTGTGGTAGTTGGCAGATATGAAGTGTGTATGAAGTGTGTAGAAGTTTAGCAGAAATTTGTGCGATACTTCCACTTAGTACTGCATGTTGTGAGGTGGGATTCAGTTTTTTAAAAAGAATACAAGGGGATTGGAGGAACAATTTGTCTGTTGAAACTTTAAATGCTCTGATGACAATTGAAATAGAAGGGCCACAAGAAGTGATTTTTAATTCACGGTCAGCAGTTATAAAGTGGTATGATGACAAAGTCAGACACCCTGAGCGCAAACCATATGGGAAGAAATCTGAATTAGAATGTCAGTGAAATATATTCATGTGGTATGAGAATTTGTTAGAAATTAATAATAAAGATAGTCACTAAACTTATCTAAGATTCTATTCATTATTCAAAAAGGTAAGTCAAAATATTTATACACATATTTAAATTTCTGTGTAACTTTATTAGAGAATAAGTTATGACATGATTTAGTTTTACTTGCTAGTCATGCAAATGTTTTGCTAGCAAACTATTTGGTCACTAGCAAAATTTGCTAGTGAGCAAAAAAGATGAAATCTTGCCCTGGAAGTGAGACAAGGTAAGGTGACTCCATATCAACCAAGTTGTTCAATGCAACATTGCAGAATGTCTTTCAATCATTGAACTGAGAAGACAAGGAGATAAAGAGTAATGGAGATCATTTCATTAACCTTTGTTTTGATGATGACATAGTTAATTTTGCAAGAACCCACTTAGAGCTGCAGAGTATAATCCAGGAATTTGCTGACAAGAGTAAAGAAAGTGGGATTAAAGGTGAATGATGTACAAAAAACAAAATTGATGTACAATGCTTTTACAAGAACTGAAGATTTAAGGTTTGATGGAGCTAATTTAGAAGTAACTGATGCTTATGTCTATCTTGGACAACAGATAGCAAGCAAGGGCCGGATCAAAAAATATATTAAGAGGCATCTAAAACTTGGGTGGAATACCTTTAGAACAAACAGCACGATTTTCAAGAGAATTCTACTGTTATGTCTGCGTGTTTAATGAATGCATCCTTCCAGTTGTTACTTATAGATCAGAGATATGGACCTTAAGAAATACATACAGAGGAGAAATACATACAGAGGCTACAAACAACTCAGTGAAGCATGGAAAGATGCATGCTTGGTGTAACCAAGAAAGATAAGAAAAGGAGCTCTTGGATCCGAGAAATCGCAAGAGTTGATGACATCATGGTTGGAGTAATGGCTCTCAAGTGGCAATAGTATGTACATATTGCTAGAAGAACTATCCACCATCAGACAGCTGGGGTACTAGACTGGATTCCAAAGGACAGGAAAAGACCCAGAAGAAGACCATGAGGATGGTGGGTGAGTGAAATTTGATAGCATGCCAGAGTGACATGGAAAAGAATTGTTCAAGACAGAGAGTTGTGTGTCTGTGGGGGGAAGGGGGGACACACGGAGACCTTTATCTAGCCGTGGGTTGAGAATGGTTGATGATGTTTCATTAATACTGAGATTGTCTGAAGAAAACACAACATTTTTTCAATCAGCTGACCATTTCACTGCGAAATGATTCTATGTCTAGAGAAATACTCCTACTTACACTGAAGTGCCAAAAGTCATGGGATATGTACCTACTATCGTGTAGGACCACCTCTAGCCCAGTGAAGTGCAGCAACTTGATGTGGCATTGATTACACAAGTGGCTGGAAGACCTCTGGAGAGATGTTAAGCCATGCCATCTGAACAGCCACCCACAGTTCCCTGGTATTTGTAGGTGCAGGATCTTGGATGCGAATGGACATATCCACCACATCCCATAAGTGTTGTATTGTGTTCATGTCGGGCGAACGTGGTGGCCACAACATTCTTCGGAATTGTCCATAATGCTCCTTCAACCAATTTTGGGCAACTCATGTCCAATGACATGGTGCATTGTCTGCCTGGAAAATTCCATTGTTTTTGGGGTACATGAAGTCCATGAAGGGCTGTAGATGATCACCCAGCAAAGCAACAAAGTGATTACTGGTTAATGGTGTGTTTACAAGAATCAGAGGACCCAAACCGTGCCATGTAAAGATACCCCACACATGTATGGAACCACCACCAGCTTACACAGTGTCTTGTTGACAGCTTGGGTCCATGGCTTTATGGGGTCTGTGCCACATCTGATTCCTACTATCAGCTCATAACAACTGATAGTCTGAGTCATTGAACCATGTCACATGTTGCCAGTCTTCCAGGGTCCAATTACCGTGTTCACAAGCCCAGCTGAGGTGCTGTGTCCAATGTCGTGGTGTTAATAAAGGCACTCTGGTGGGTCTTCTGCTCCCATACCCCATGTATGCTAAATTATGCTGCACTGACCTGATGGATATGTCTCTGCTGCCTCCTGCATTGAATGTGGATCTTATTTGAGCCAGTATTGCTTGTCTGTTAGCATGGACTATCCTGATCACGGTTATTCAGCACCTGTGGTCGGCCACTGCACCGTTCACGGTGGGTGATAATGCCTACCATGAGGTATTTTTGGTACACACATGACACTGCAGATCAAGGAATGTTGAATGTTCACACAAATTTGGAAATTGAATGTCCCATCTGTCTGGATCCCACACCATGCCTCGTTCAAACTATCATAATGGACGTTGTCTTGCCATCATTCTAATGATGGTTGTTCAACCCTGACTCACAAGATTACACCTTGCAACTGATAAAAATCGTGGTGTGCGTAGAAGCCTTTATACGACGACAATATTAGTTAAAAATTTGCATACTATCCCATGAATTCGGCACTTCAGTGTATAATGATGTGTGTGTGTGTGTGAGAGAAAGAGAGAGAGAGAGAGAGAGAGAGAGAGAGAGAGAGAATTTAAAAAATAATCTGCACATCAGCTCTCTGTAAAATCATTGAAAACAAAAGCCTAGAACAGTGAAATCATCATTGGGCAACTTTTCGAATATTATGAGTAAATGTAAACAAATTTTCTCCATGGAAGAATAGTGACAGTTCAGAGGACCACATTGAAAATTTTTACCTGTTGGTTAAGCATATAAACAGAATGAAGTTTCCCAAAACAATTAGTTTTCCCCTCATTTAAAAAATAATTTCCATTTTATTTATGTTACATTGTTTATAATGAAAGAAATTGCCACCCTGGTAGCACAGTGGTCTAAGTGCTAGCTTCTGACCATTGGTCAGAGACGGGTCTAGGTTTGAATCCCAGTGAGGCATGGATGTTGTGTTTGTCTTATGGCACTGGTTCTCTCCCTTCCTTGGAACCAGTGGCCCCAAATTAGGGATGAGCGACTGCTTGTAGCCCATCAAGTTGCTCACAGAGGTCTTTAAATCCCCAAACAAACAATGAAAAGAACTGAAAAGTTGATTTGTCGAGCTGAATCAATGATTAAGTTTTTGTCAGACTTCAATTGCCTACACTTTTGTGGAAATATATTGAGAAACGATGATGATGTTCTATAATGAAGAAAGGATAAAATTCAATGTGCTGCAATTTTTAAAAATTGCATTTTTTTGGTGATTTTTTTTACCAGATCATCAGGAATAAATGAAATTATATAATTTCTTAATACAATCTTTTGATCATTTAAATGTTTTAATGTTTTGCTAATGGAATTGTAACACTACATAAACTGCTTTGGCAAAAAAAAAAAAAAAAAAAAAAATTATTACTCAGCTAAAAGAAAGTTATTTCCTTGCCATCCGTAGAATGCTTCATTATTAGCTAACTATACCAATCAGAATGTCTACAAGCAATATTTACTAAAACTAGAGTTCAAGACGACTGGTTTATTAATATTTGGTATCTTTGTCTGTCGCACGATTAATGTTGCAATTGAAAATTCACTATTTTCAACAGCACTTTATGGAAAAACTAAGTCAACAAGATGCCATTTCAACCACAATCAGTGAAGAATATTTTATAGATAGGCACCATAACCTTTTGAAATAATTCTTAAGTAGGTGCTTTCTGAATTTAGATATTTGTCATGGACATCTTTTGTTCATAATTTCTTAATTATAACATTTTCAAAACATAATTGTAGGTTTTCTAAAAAAACATTATTTTGATATATTCATTTCATAATTTCTTAAAAAGTTGTCTTTTGATTATTTCAATTTCAATGCTTTCACATTCAATGATTTCATCTTCAATAAAGTCATTCTTGATAAAATTCCTGCTACCATCACATCATAGTAAAACATGACAGTTAATTTTGCTTACACAGCACAGAGTATATTGAAGTTACTATATTCACAACAAAGTGTTCTTTGCTCATGAAATTTTTCTATACCTGTGAAATCTTTTGGAGAAACGTAATGATACGTATTCTCATGTTACTTGGCTTTTTTTTTCCATATTTCATTTTTAATTCACAATTTTCACTCTTCGTTTACTGTACTCTGTATGTAAAAATTCTAACTGTTGGAAAATCTTCATTTCAATCGTTAAAGAAACAACCTTTTGGGTTTTATCATTGTGCTATTTCTATTTGATTCTAATTCCACCTTGCTTCACAGAATGCACGCTTCATAAGAAAGTTCAGAATTGCAAAAAAATTATGAATTCATTGGGGATGGAATAATTCCAGCTCATGATTTAAGAATGTGCCATAGAGACTGTTGATCAATTTGTCATGTGCCAAATTTTTGAGCTGAAAATTTATATGGATACAAAATTAAAAACATGCAGAAAATCAAAACAATTGAAAAAGAAATGTAATTTTATAAGAAGCAGAGGTAATAAAATTTCTGTTGACTATGATATAGAAATGTCATAGCATCTCTCAAAATTGCATAATGGAATTGCACTTCATGGCGGAACTTCAAGCAATTACTGTAACAAAAAAAGTTGTGGTGGACAAGGCATGATAAAAGCAGTTAAACTAAAATTTTATATGAGCTTCCCATTTTGGTGTAATATTGTTTTCTGTTTTAGTAATTAAATTGGTGAGTTTGTGTGACATGTGTTACTTTTCTGCTGCTGCTTTTTTTTTTTTTTTTTTACTGTAATCTTATAATCATTGTTGCAGCATTTCTGAGTAATATTTGTTCATTCATTTTTTGTTGCTCACTGAATTTTTAAATTTTCAAAATGCAATTTTAAAGCACGCTTTTCTTTGTTTGCAGGACTTCTTCAGTTGTGAGTAACTCTGATGTAAATATTTTCCCTGTGGAATCTAATAAGTTGCAGTCTTCCACTCTTGTTCCTGAAACTTCTGAACAACACAATGAATCCTTATTTGAAGGTGACTTTTATTTTAAAATAAAGCAACTTCAAAAATTTGTAAATAAAAAAACTGACTACATGTGCAAACCTTAATAATATAATTAGTCAAAAAGGAACTAATCCAGGTCATCAAACGTGAAATAGAATATTTGCATAAAAAAAATATATATATGTTTAAAGTATGGCACTGAAATTACTAATGAATTCGGTTGTGTGTTGTGAAATATTGCTACATAATGATTTACCACAACATTTTAAAGAATATATAGTGAGTTTTATAAAATACGTGTTAAACATTGAAATGGCCCCCACCCAGAAAGAGTCTTGTTATTGATATACAAATTGGTAGGTGTGTCGGGCAGGTGGGACTTGCTAATCATTCTAATATGCAAAGAATTGCATGCAACATGTGAGAGATTAAAGGGCAAACACATGCTGCCAAAACCATATCATGTTCTATGCTCTAGGTTATATGGAACAAAGCAACAGAGTGATGAGAGCTGCTACAGCACATCCAGGGACTGATGCTTCATAGACCTTGTTGACAACTCTATCACCAGCTGGATGCATTTGAGAGAGGAAGAATCACAGGAGTCCAAAACTAGTTGATCAATTCACCAAATCATGGCCCATGTCATCAAGATGACAGAACAGTTTGATATTGTTGGGCGCAGTGGTTGCAAGAAGTGCCTCTAGCCACCATAACGGGACTAGTGCAGTCAGGCAGATATCAGTACACATCAATCTGCATATTTGTTATGAGGCAATTGCAGAGCCACAAGCTGCTACAGAGAGTTTCTGATAGTTAATTGAAGATTTGTGGAGACAGGTCTGCACTCCCAGCAGCCATTGTGTTTATTGTCATTGACCATAAGGCATTGCCAAGCTTGGTTGAGTTGATGTCATAGTATAGGAGTGTGGTGACAGGAATGACACCATGTTGTTGTGTTCAGTGACGAGTTTCAATTTGGCCTTGGTGCTGATATTTGCTGATTCTGCATTTGGTAATGACATGGCCACTTGGAGGATCTAGCATTTTTCTGCAAGCAGCACACTACTTGCCAACCTGGCATCCTTGTACAGGGTGCCTTCACTTATGACAGCTGGTCACCTCTGCTATGCATAATGAGCACAGTGATAGCCCAGTGGTATGTGGATGCTGTTTTACAGCCTATGCTGTTGGCATTTTGAAGTGGTATCCCTGGAGGCCATTTTCCAGCAAGATAATGCTCAGTCACACACTACTAACATATCTCGAATGCACATACAAAGGGGAGGCAGTATGCTTCCATCCCCAGCAAGATCTTTGAACCTATCATCCAATGAGCATGTATTAGACATGCATGAGATTCTTCTGCGAATTCGCGGAATTCCACTTTGTTGTCATCATTTGGGTCATTTCCAAGATCAATGCAGAACTGAAGAGAAATGGAGGTGGGGGTAGGGTGGGGTCGTTTTCCCTCTGGGAATGGTATTTTGTCTTTCAAAACTTTTGAAAATGGAATTTAAACGGAGTAAATATTTTTTCCGTAATCGTAATTTCTTTTTTCTCACAATGTTGCCTGTGACCAGTATTATTGCTAAATATCATTTCATTGAATAGATGTTTGTATTTTAATGTGAAATTGTGAGAAACGATTTCTGAAAACAGAAGACGGCGCTAAGATTACTCTGTAGTCTTCAGGCATGAAATTCTTCCGTAGATTCGAAAAATTCCACCATTTCCGTTATCATTTTGGGCATTCTCGAGATCAATGCACAACTGAACAGAAATTTTTGGGGACATATGGTGGGAGAGGGGTATTCATTTTAGGTTTGAGGACGGAGTTCCGTCGTTCGAAAACAGAGCGAAGATTTCTGCCATACTTGTATTTTTTTGCAATATTTATTCTGCCCAGTATTGTTTTTAAAGGTCCATTTATTCCACAAATATGGCATTTCAGCTTGAAAATGGAGGGAAAAGTTGCCAAATACAGAAGTCGGTTGAAGCGAAGATTTCTCTCGTAATCATACTTTTTCTTCCCACCGTGTTCTCACTATCCTGTGTTGTAGTTAGATGTTACTTTCCCCCATAAATGTCTGCACTTCTTGATAAGGGATGGGAAATTTCCCAAAAACAGGAAGTAACGAAGTCTGAAAATTTGTTAGAATTGATGCATGGTGTTCAAAAGTTTCATATTCTGAAACTTACACCATTTATCTAAAGTAGTGAAAGCTTTGATATGCATTCATTGTCCATAGGCTGAAAGTTCTTTCAGAATGATGAATAAATTGTCATCTGAGGGATTAAAAGGGAAAAAAAAGAAGAAAAGTGACAATGAAAAGATGGGAAGGGAATCATGAAATACTGGATTACACCAGTATACAATACAAATTTGAAAATGTGACTCCATCTATTGGTATAAATTATGACGAGAATGGTAAGTCAAATAATATCCGGAAATTTTAAAATTTCATCTTCCTGGAGCGGGAATCGAACCTGCGTCTCCCGGTTTGCTCATGAGTATGCTACCACTACACCACCCAGAACTACCAAGTCTGAAGTTTCCAAGTAATTTGAATTTAACACCTCACAGGAAATATTATATAACAGACAGAAAAATTAAGCAAAAATTGCTGTGCAGCTGCAGTCAACAAAAGACAATATATGGCCTTGGAACTTGTGGAGAAGAAAGCAACACAAGAGGAAAATTAAATGGATGTTCAAGCAAGTGCAAAAAGAAAAAAAGAAAGCTGTGTTTGAAGCAATGTCTTTTAAAACAACTTTATTTTGTTTTGAATTCAGTAAATTTGTATTGTGAATGCAGTGATGTGTTCTAATTAAATATGCATAAATAAATTACCATGAACAATTCCATCTTGCTGCATTAATTCACATTTTCTTGCCACACATTCTGATTTTTTGCCCGGTTAAAAACTTCAGCTCTTTTTTTCCTTGGTTGGTCTCATGTATGATTGCATGATGCATACAAGTCTCTCCTGGGCAGCCCTGGATTGTCACTGAATTATAGGACCAGGTAAGCATTTCATTGTGTGAGATCCCCCAGAACACCATTAAGGGGCTGTATTATTTCACGCTGCATCATGTGTCTGATTGCATTGCACAACATTATGGCCACATAAGGTTTTTGACTGTTATCACATAATCCTATCTTGCAACCTATTTAACTGATATATACTGCCTTCGAAATTAAATCATGTATCATCCACCATACATTCTATGTCTCTAGTGATTTTGGGCTTATTTCTGGGTGGAGCAATTTCAATGTCAAGCAGTGTATGAAAAAGTGAGGTATTAGTAATTGTTCAGAAATGATCTGATAGGACAAAAATGTAGGTCTCATGAGCAGTGATCCTTGAAATGAGTCACATAATCTCAGCAGTTATCTTTATCTGTAGTGAAGTCAAAGAGATCCAGGACAAAAATCCAAAGTAGAACTATAAAGGCACTCCAAACGTGTGCAGAAGTAGAATTACATGAAAAAGTTTTGTCATCCTCTCTTGCATAGTGTTAACAAAGATTATTTCTTCATGTATTTCTATAATGTGAAAGTGGTGGACACCTCTTTTTCCCTTTCGTGATTCAATGTATTGGATTCTTCATTCCCTAGCTTATATGAATGACTGCAAGTGTCATTCTCAGTATTTATTTTGTGGGTGTTGAGGCATTGATTTGTTGTTTTTTAGTTAACTTTTGGAAGAAGATTTTTGATAATCTGTAAGTCAGTGAGTCAAGTTATAAGATTGATCATTTTGTAATGGTAACGTTCTTCCAGAAAGAATCTCCAAAAAATTGTATAAAAATGCCTACCAACATCGATAAAGTTCTAGAATACTACAGTATTACCTTCCTACATTAAACTGCACATGGATTCTCAATTCCTAGATAAAATTGAATTTTATCTAGGAATTGAGAATCTATGCCTCACCACTCACAAATAAATACTGAATCTGTGATAGAAAAAAATTAATGAAAAAATAAAGTCAAATAAAAAAACAGTCAAACAGTAGTATAAAAAGAAAAAACAGCAAAGCAAAAATTGCTAACAGCATTTTAAGATACATGGAACATTGTTAAAATCAAAATGATTTCAATTTTAAAATGACAGGAAAGGTACTAACTGGTACCATGGTTTCAGCCTCTTGGGCACTTGTTAGCCATCAGAGCACATACGGAGTAGGATCCAAAAGTTCGGGGACAGCGCCTACCGATGACAACACAAGCATGTAGTTAAAGGTATGGCGTTTAAATACATCCCACTATCCGTTCCCTCTGTAGTCAGAATGGTTTGGCCCATGGAAAGTGATTGGAATGCGCGTGCAGACGTCTGTCTTCTGCAATGTGAAAAACATGGCTTTTGAAGAGCAATGTTGTAACATTAAATTTTGTCAGCGTTTGGGTAAAACAAGCTGCACAGACCTTAGAAATGCTTTTGAAGGTTTACAGGCACTATACGATGGCAAGATTGAAGGTGTACAAGTGGTATCAGCATTTCAAAAAGGGCCAAGAATCCATCACAGATAATGAGTGCTGTGCTCGACCCGTGACTGCACAAAGTGAGGAAAACATTACGATGGTGGCACAGTGTGTTCATCAGGATTGTCGCCGAACCATTGAGGAAATCACTAACACAACTAACTTATCGGAGACCACATGCCAGTGCATTTTGCTGGAGGATCTTAACATGCACCATGTATGTCAGCACATTGTCCCTCACCTTTTGACCTCCGAATCAAAGGCTTAACGGATATGGATATCGGGCGAATTAATCGACAAAGCCGATAGCGATCCTACATTTTTTTGATAACATCATCACAGGTGATGAAATATGATGCTACTTGTTTGATATTCAGCCAAAGCACGCTTCTTCAACATGGAAATCACCGTCTTCACCGCGATCAAAGAAATTCAGGCAGGATCGCAGCAAAAGGGAAAGTCATGCTGAAGGTGTTTTTTGATTCTCACAGCATTGTCTACCATTCCATATTTATTCCTGAGGGCACAACAATTAACAAGGAACGTTATGTGGACATTTTACGTCGTTTACGGGAGTCAATCCATCGTAAACGGCTGGAGATGTGGCAAAGTGGACAATGGTACCTTCTCCATCGGCCTCAACTGGTCATGGAGTTTCTCACCAGAATTGTATGATGAAAAAAAATCTGCAGGGACGTTGTTATGTGTCAACAAATGAGGTAAAAACAGCAACGCAGGAGGCATTAGGAAGGGTTGCAAAACGTGGCTTTCAGCAATGCTTCCAGAAGCTTCACGAGTGCTGGTAAAAGTGCATCATCACCCAAGGGGATAATTTGAAGGTGGTTTTGCGTCAGTGTTTTAAAATATTCAAGATAAGGAACTATAAGCCAAATCCCCGAGCTTTTCTATCCTCCTTGTATAGTATAGAGGAAATTTTGGGGATAAACAAGTAAATCACTAAATAAGATAACAAGTGAAACACTGTATGTGCTCTGATGGCAGACAAGAACCTAAGTAGCTGAAAGCGTGGTACCTGTTAATACCTGTTCTGGGATTTTAAGGATGAAATCATTTTGATTATGAACAACATTCAAAGTAATGTTAAACTAAACAGGAAAGCTACAAACCATAGAAGTTTATTTAAAGAATAGGAAAAAAAAAATTGACTTGTGACGGCCTAAATAATTTAATCAAAAAATTATTTTCTTGTACAAAATAGAAACAAGACAATGTTCTACTACAAGAAGAAGTCATGAATTCTGGTGGTACGTACGTAGGAAAAACTGGGATACAACTTAGGACCTGTGTAGCAGAATATGAAACCACTAAAGAGTGTCACCAGCAAATCAGTACTTGACAAAAATGTTTAAAACATGGCTTGAGCTCCATTTAAATTTTCTCTTTCCAGCACTTTGTGAAAAGAAAGTTGGAAGAAAAAGGTGTATGTATGTCTGTTGGAAGCAGAGGATCCACACTTAATAGCCTAAAAATGTTGGGACATTACCACTGGAGTTCCAAGACCCTTGAGTCAGCCCTGATGATGAATTTGAGCACAATCTAAGAATTTGTCAAATAGTAGTTATATAATAAATTTCTCTGATAATCAATTTAATTTAACTCCAGTTATAGCATAGCTATTATGACTAGGGTTGACATGACTTCATAAATTTAGAAAAAAAAAAAAAAAGATATTAGTTAGTTCATGATAGAGAAGGTAAACAACTGATAGATGTAGAATGGTTTTAATACTCTTGGGCTCAACCTTACAAAAGGGTGGCAGCTGCAAGAAGGTTGGGAGGGAGCATATGAAAGGATGATGGAATAAATGGAAAGAGATGTCAGGGATAATCTGTGACAAGAAATCCACAATAAAAGTAAAATAAAAAATATTTAGAACAGCTTTTATATGGAAGAGGAACTTGGGAAAATAGGGGGAAAGAACAGAAGCAACTGGAAAGAACAAAAAACTGGACTTGTATATGGATGAAAAGGATATCAGGGTAAGAGAACTTAGAAGGAATGAGGACATAAGGAAATAGTTTAAAAGAAGAACAGTTGTGGAAAGAACAGAAATGAGTGTGCTTAGATAGTGAAATGAAAATCAAGGAAAGAACTTGGAAGAAGTGAGGATACATGTAAAGAGCTTAGAAGAAGAACAGTTAGGAAAAACAGCAATGATGTTTAGTAGATGAAAGGAATATCAATGAAAGAACACACAAGAAATGAGGACATGCAGAAATACTTTAGAAGAAGAATAGGTGGAAAGGGCAAAGATTATAGTACTTGGATGGGTGAAAGGGATATTAAGGAAATAAAAGGAAGAAATGAGGACATATGAAAACAGCTTGAGAGAGAAACGAGTAGAAAGAATGAAAATGAAAGAAATCATGCTTGTATGGTTGAAAGGGATATCAAAGCAAGAAGACGGAAGTTGGGAGTACACAAGGAAGCAGCTTGGAAGAAGAACAGTTATAGAAAGAACAGAAACAAAGATGTTGAGGCGGACAAAAAGGATGCTTAAGAAAAACGTAGAATAAATAAGGATATCAGGAAAGCTCAAAAGAAAAACAATTGGAAAGGACAGAAATGATTATGCTTACATAGTTGGAAAGGGTTATCAAGGAAAGTACAAAGAAAAAAATGAGGACATAAGGAAAGAGCCTGAAATTAAAGAAATCAATGAAAAATTAAAAGTGTCATCCAAGATGTTCTTACATCTGTGGAGAAGAGAGCAAGAAGCCCAATTCCAAATGCAATGGAAAGGGAGATGCAGGGAAGTAGGAGAGCAGGATGATTGTGAAAAAGATGGGGAAAAAATAGCAGAAGGCATGAAGGAAATCAAGGCAAAAAATGGTAGTAGACTAATGATATGTACAAAATTGGAGATTTGTTGGAACACAGCATACCGTAGGATTGTCTGTGACTAAAGCTGCTGAAAAGAAGAGAAAGATTAAAGAATTGCTAGTGTGCTTCCAGAATTGTAACACTTCATTGCAATTGCTGGTGGATTACAATTTCAATGCTATTGTGTTCCTGTTTGTACCAATCAAAGTGATATTTAATCAAAATGTTCATTTTAACTGTTTATTAATGTATGTGTAGAGTAAATAAAACAATGCTATTTAGACCAACCAGGGGCTTAATGCCTGTGATAGTAAGAAACAATTTTACTTTCTGAAAGAGCATGGCCGCCCCGGTGGCGCAGTGGTCTAAGCGATGGCTTCTGACCATTCGTCCGAGATGGGTCCAGGTTTGAATCCCGGTGTGGCATGGATGTTGTGTTTGTCTTATGGCACTGGCTCTCTCCCTTCCCTGGAGTCAGTGGCTCTAAATTTGGGACGGGCGACTGTTTATAGCCCATTGAGTTGCTCATAGTGGTTGTTAAACCTCCAATTAAAAAAAAAAAAGCATGCTGAAAGTGATTTTTCATTCCCATAGAAGTACTGTTTTCTTTTTTTCTTTTAGATATTTTACATCATTATGTGGATACCCTCCCCTTAATTGGGGAAAATCTTCCATTTGGACTTGCATTAAGTAAAACTGTAACTGGTGGAGGGTTTAGGAAAAATATTAGTGAAATGATGGATGACAAAACACAGTCAGTAGCTACGAATAAAATTTCCTCTGACAGCCCCACAATTTTTTGGTATGTATAAGAATTTGTTCCTCTATTATATGTAGTGTTTATATGTACATAATTTATAGCATGATAAAGTTCTGAGAATGGTCATTTAGCTCTTTTTGTTTACATATAGTGTGTAGTGTGTATGCACATAATTTATAACATGACAAGGTTCTGACAGTGGTCATTCAGTTCCATTTGTGTTAACTCACATGTTTTAACATAGTTGCTTTAAAAATATTATCTTTCCACAGTATGTAAGTGCCCATTAAATTTTTTGAATTATCTTAATTTATTTAATTTAGAGCAGGAATTTCAATTACAATTTCTCTTAGAACTCTTCACCACTTTCTATGCAAAGGTGCATTTCCCAAAACCAGTCATTGAAGTATTGGTGCCATGTTTGTTTAGGGATTGTATGAATTGGTACTTTGTAGTCAGCGACCACCTCTTCTGGGCTCCCAAAATGAGTCATCGAAGCTTTTCTTTCGTGTTTGGGAACAGCAAAATACCACAAAGAGCTTGGTTGGGACTATATGGTGGGTGGTTCACCAAATGGAATCCAGACTCCTGCCAAAAGTTGAATGCTTTCATTGCAATGTGGGCAGAAGCAGTCTTGGTGGAACAAGATTCTGCAGAGTCTCGTTTTTGCTCTTCTCTCCATATCACTTGGTTCACACTTAAAATTATTAAAGATTGTGGTGTGAAGCAGCTTGCACATCTCTTCTACAATTACGTTACACAGCAATGACATGTGGATCAACTGAATATGACTGCTGCTCTCATGTAACTGAACCTGGTGTGCTATCTTTCACAGTGCAGTGGTGCCATCTGTTGGTCAAACTTGTAACACCTTTTTGAAGTTAAAGCAGATTTATAAGTTTTTAGTATATATTAATTATGCCAGTATGTAGTGATTTGTTTTATTCATTTTTTGGGGGGTGGGTGGGTCCTGTTTTTTTCCATATCTATTAATGTTTTTCATAAGTAATTGATGCTAGCTGGATCTTAAATATTACATACATTGTCTTTATATTTTTTAATTAAAATGCTTTCTGTTCTTTTTCATTGTTATGAGTGGTTAGTGATTGTCATTACGCAAACACATGGAGGTTTGCTGACCACACCCTAACACTTCTTTTGGATGAAGTCAGCACTTGCAATAAGCTCACTTCTGGATGTGCTGCCAATTGGAGAGGATGGCTGCCTCATGATAGAAGTTATGGGCTTCTGACAGTGCTCACAGAGCATGGTTTTACAGGTTTGAGTTTGACCATTCCCTTAGTGAAAATTTCTGTTTTAACTCAAATTTTTTAGCATGATCTTAATTTGGCATTTTTTTTTATCTTAGAGTTTGTTTTAATGTGCGTTAGGATTGCCCTGTTGTATTTATATGTCGATTAAGATGCAAATTTTGAATTCATGACTGGGGGAGTGGTCGGCTCGAACATAACATACTGAAAGTGTGTAACATAAGTATGTGTTTGTACAAATACCTTGAAATATTGAACTTAGCCTAAGTATGGATTTTAATAATGATAATATTGAATTGTATCCTCATTGTACTGATTATACTGGTGTGCTATGTGTTGATCCTCTCAGTAAACAAAAGCTATTTTTTAAGGTGGTGATGATAAAATAATATTATCTGTCATAGTTTCTTTGAAGTGGAAAAATTTAACAATCACCTTCGTATTTGCATTCAGATGATCCCTTGATTCTAACTAACAGTTGTAATTGGCTTGTGAAGTTTGAAGTTTGGAGGAAAAAAGAGTATTCTGTAAATCAAGCTTGCAGTAAACAATCCATCCACAGGACTGAGTGGCACCATTCTTGTTTTTTTATTGCAGGATTTTAAGAATATACAACTTGCAGGCAAATGGATTTACATTATAAATGCTCTGATCTGAAATGAAAATGAAAGTCATTTTGATGGATGATATTGAAACTAAGATTGACAGTTTTAGTGACAGTATTATAAGCAATGTTGTTTTGTAATATCAAGAATGATGATTTTTTTGTAACCAAAATAATAATTGATTTTAGAAATTATAACTAAGGTGTCACATAAAACAAGATTGGCCGTGCCTGTATCTGTATGTATAACCCTCACTTGTAAAGTTAACTCTAATGTCATTGTGCTAAGCAAAAACAATTCTTTCTGTACATGATATGTTTTACTGTAACATCATTGTGCTAAAAGAAAACAATTCTTTCTGTACATGATGATGTTAAGAAATTTAACAGACATTAGAAGAGTGGCATATCTTTATAAATAAGTATACTCAGATTAGGGTTTAAAAATTATATTGCCTAACATGCCTGGAGTACGTAAAACTTCTTTCCGGGCATGTACTTTTTTCCATACATGCCCAATCAGGCATGTAAAAAATCTTGCTCCTTACAGGATGAAATGTTTTAAAAGAAGTAATGTTTTTTATGTCCCAGCCAATTTTCTTACTACTCAGAGGACCCCTCCCTCTGATTTATTCCAGTGCTCCTGCTATTTTTGTTCACTTGTGGATATTTCAAGCTTCTGTTTACCTGAATTTGTTTGTTTGTGTAGTATTCATGAATGTTGTGAGCTCCAGTTTATCTAGGCGAGTTGCCTGGTAAGACTTTATTTAGTTTCTATGAATTGTTTTATTTTCGTAGTAGTGCCATATTGCTCGTAGACCAACTACTGTCTCTTACTTTTTCCCTCAAGTGCATCTTAAAGTGTTTCTAACAGCCTAATTCGGACTTACTAGTTGTTCTGCATGTCCTCCCTGCTGTTTTCTTCAGTAATTTGCTACTCTACCTGCTTCTTTCTGCTGGGGGATGCTGTATTCGGCTCGTTGAGAGTTTGTTTATATTTTACACGAGGCCTATCTCATTCCCATGAATGCTGCTGCTGCTTTGTTTGCTGCCAAGTTAGCGGGATTTCACTTGGACACTGCTCTTGGTGGACAGCCTGCTCTGATGCCTTCTCCTAGCTGCTCAGCTGCTTCCTGTGTGGACTCAGCAACAGTGTCAATGGATACTTCTGAGTTTTTTTCCTCCAGTGGTGCTGATCTCTCATCTTCTACTTTGATTCCCGATTTGCCTGGCGGTGTGTCGGTGATTCTCATCTCAAGGCTATGTCTAGTGCTCCCAGTGATTATGCCTGAGTCACTTCTGGACAGTGTCACTCTGCCTTCCCATTGAGTGTCAATTGTCATATGGATCCTGGAGTTTTTTTCTCGTGCAAAAGATGTTCTTCATGTGACTATTCCAGAAGATTCGTCTGCAGGTAAGGATCTTTTGTTTCATCAAGGTCTAGAGCTAGTTTTTGAAGTTCTACCAGATACTCCATTTAAGCTCTATTCTTCAGCGTTGAAACGTGTCCTTCCTCCAAGTGCCATAACCCATATGGCTCAGAAGCCATTTTCTGTTGTGTATTTTGCTACGTCGGCATACATTGCCCGTATCCAATCTACTGGTATTGTTGAGCATGACCACACTCTGTTTGGAGTGCCTCTTTCTCAGAATCCTGTGCTCATCACCCTATATCCTGTGGCTCCAGAAATATCTGATGCCTTATACGAGCCCTCTCGCAATGTGGCCTATCAGTTCCCTCTCTGCTGCTCCTACAGACTCTGATGACAAGTGCATTCTGGGTCTCTGACGCCAGGCTCTCCTGGTTTTCTCTTCGGAGGAAACTGTTGCAAAATGTCCTTCTTTTCTTGAGTTTGTCAATGGAGGACAACACTTTCATACTGAGGTGCTCACGGCTCTGCAGTGCTTTCAGTGCAAGGGCATTGGTCATATGATGCCATGTCTCGCTGTCCTCATCTCTCTTCTACTTCTTCTGCTGCTGTGCAACATCACACAGCCTCATCTTCAACTTTGCCTTTGGATTGTCATCAGCCTCCTCCATTCCTATCTTAGGAATCTACTCCCCTAGCTCCCAGCTCTCAGCGTGTGGTGTCTTCTCCTACCACAGTCACTCTTTCACAATCCATTGCTTCTGAATCTAGTGCTCAGCTGTTTGCTTCCCCCCCCTTGCATGATGTGCCTTCTTCCTTGGATATCAATTTGTTCGAGCAAACCCTTCCTGCTGTCACCAAATCTCAGGACATTCCAGAACTTGAATCTGCTTCTGGTTCCTCTGCCACTGAAGCCCTTGATGGTGATGTTGCTGATGTTCCTGAACCTACGTTCTCTCCATATGATCCCGTTACCTCATTGATAGTTAATTTTGAGTCTCCTGCCGACTATCTCTTGCCTGCTCACCCATCGCCGGAAGCTGTTGGAATCATCCTTTTAGTCGAACTTGCTGTTGGTCCTTCGGGATTCCCTGCCACCCCAGTTCCATCAGCTCTACCACCACTTGCAGCAGAGATTGTTTCATTGGATTTCATCCTTCTTCTGTGTGCTGTCTTTTGCCTTTTCTGGAGAGATATTAAAGACTCTGCAACCTATTATGATTGTCCTGAGAACCATACTTCTACATGGGAGCACTATGCTAAATACTGTCATAGGTGGACGCATCAACACTCCCGGCTTCAATGACCTGAACTTCCGGACTTTACATTTAGGTATTTGGATGATATTTCCTGTGACTATTGTAATAATGTGTACTATCTAGATGAGGTGGATCACGAGATCCTTGATTTTGTTAAAGGAGATGTAGTGACTATTCATAAAAATTGGAACTTTCTGCTTTCTTTTCGTAAGCTTCGGTCATAGACTGTCTTTTCTGATCGTCTATTACTAGTATGTGTCAAGCTTATTTGCACTATGCATGGTTCTCTGTTTGCTATGGACGATCACTCAGCTACAAGACTTTGTTATCTTCTTTGCTGTAGTGCTCCCAGTGTAGTTTTTACTACACATTCACACATTTGTATATATTTACCTGTATTTGTTTTCTCCATTGATGTACCTATTTTAATTTCTCCCATGCTGGGTACTGTGTACCCCTCTTGGATGCCCATGTATTGATGCTGCTGCTGTATGTTACTTTTTTTTTCTATGGTCTTGTGTCTGGCACTCTTTGACCAAATTTGGCCCTTGTGCCATTAAAATCCACCAACCAATTGGGTCCAGGTCAGAAATATTGCTTTTTTGTGCTGATTTGGCATGGGCAAGTTCATATTTCCCTGCTGGGTGCAATTTGTGAAATGCGGTGAAATATAGGTGAGTTCATATTTCACTGCCCGGTGAAATTTATGAAATGCAGTGAAATACACTATATTGCCAAAATCACTGGACACCTAGAAAAGAAACACAACATAGCATTTATTGATACACATTAGTACGGTGTCAGTCCACCTTTGGCCTTAATGCATGCACTGACCCTTCAAGACATGCTTTAGAAAAGGTTTTGGAACACAGCGATAGGTATGCCCTTCCATTCAGTACATAATGCTCCCGCTAACTGTTGCTTAGTAGTCGGCCTTGGTTCCAAACTTCTTTTGCGGCACTCTAATTCATCCCATAGGTGCTCTATGGCAGTGATGCCGCAAGCTTAGGCCAGTCCCTGTGTGAACTCTCCCTGCGAGGCCCTCTTGCTAACTAATATTTTTTGCTAAATCAACCTGGCTAACAGTATTTTGCGCACATATGCAATAGAATATTTTTATTTTCTGATAAGGTGATGATAAGCTTTTCACTCATTTATTTGTTGTAGAAGGAACTAATATTTTTCTTAAACTTGTAACTGCTATTATTATTAAGCTCAACTGTCATTCTCCTTTGCAAAATAATAAAAAAATGGTAAATGTTAGTGATACTATGCACTATGCAGTATGAATTTTTAAAATCTGTTTTACTATAGCTGTGTATTTTAAAAATGAAACCTATGCAGAACAAAAAGAAAAATGTTTTAAATAGGTACATCAGTTTCCTAGTGAATTGTAATGCATGAAAGAAAATGTCCTTTAAAAGTTAGAGAAACAGTCATCGTATTTCATGAATATACTGCTATGTAAAAGGAAAACTTCACATTTTAGCTGTCATGCAAAGGAGATTTTTCTCGCCTTTTGTCCAGCAAAATCTTCAATAATATCATCGTAATTTAGTTTTGATGCCACATCACATTCTATCGACAATGTAGCAAGTGCAGTTAACCTTTCTTGAGACATTCTTGTCCTCAGATACGATTTAATTAATTTCAAGCGAGAGAAACTTCTTTCTGCACTCACGACTGTTATCGGCACAGTTAACCTGATTTTGTACGCGATAGCTATGTTAGGAAAGGGATTTTGCATTCCGTTTAAAAATTGCAATGGTATTGATGTCGTCTGACTATTTTCAATTCTGTGAATAGCTCCTCTCTGCATATATCGTGGGAATTTCCTGAACAAAGAGTCAAATCCAGGTTTTTGCAATATTTTATTAGATCTTCGTCATTCATTTGTTTCACTTTCGGTAGAGAGTACAAATATCCAAACTTGTCATTGAACTCCTTATATTGTTCAAAACGAGATTTCAGAGACTGTAAAGCAGTGTCTATAATAGGATAAAAATACTCTATTTTGAAGACTTCCTCTGCAGATTTTGTATTTCTTACTTGAGGAGTCAGGAGTAGATCCCAACCTCTTAGTGATGGTACCTGTAATGTCCTGCTCCGTGGGACCTCCAGTTTCAATCGCATCAATCACTTGTTGGCCCTCATCTGGACCAGATGAAATAGTAGTGTCCATCATTTCAGTAGCATTCACTGTGGCTGCCTCCAGGTCTCACTCCTGTGCGCTCACAGAATCATCCGGGCACAATGCAACCTCCTTCTGAGGCAGCAAATAATTAGAAACAGGACATACTGGAGGCACCTCTTCACCAACTTGGATTGGAGGATTCCCATCAGAAAACTGTACTGCACTCGTGAAGGGAGATTTTGGCAACACTTTAACTTTCTCAGCTGCAGTCTCACTCAAATGTATAGCATAAGACTAGAGATGTTTTGGGCAAATTAACAAGTATGCTGTTACAAATTTTGAAGATGACAATCCGATTTTTGGCGTAAATGTGACAAGGATGGTAAGTCAGATAATTTTTGAAAACTTGAAAATTTTCATCGTCCTGGAGCGGGACACGAACCCGCGTCTCCCAGAAAACGCCTAGGTATGCTAACCTTAAAACGCCTAGGTATGCTAAACGCCTAGGTATGCTTTCTTTCATGAAGTATGCTGTTGTTTACACTTCTGGGACACTGTGATCTTATATGCCCAGCCAACTGACACAAATTACACCATTTTCCTGTGAAGATGCCAAAACTCATAGGATCTGACACCAATCTTCACTGTGGCTTTTGTGGGGCATTTGTTTATTGCTGTAACCGTCGGGAAAACAATGCGAACTTCTCGCTTCAGTCCACCCACATGGGTATAATGCATGTCCCTTGGAGCATCCGAAAATGTGCTGTACCTTCCCCACAATCTTGCAGACTGATGAAATGGTCATGGGAAGCACTGTATCCGGTACTTTCAAAGGAACCAGATAGAAGGTAACTTGTTGGCTTCTGGGTCAAAGGAGAAGGTATGAGATGTTGGTTACTAATGTCAATGCCATTAGCAAGCACTATGTCAGCAGATGTTTGTGTCGCAAAGAGGGCGGTGATGCCTCTAGGACACCACGATGCACCAGCAATCGTATGTGGATCCACTAGTAGCTCCAATGCTGCCATGTACTGAGGGATGGGAGTGTTAGATAGAGCATGAAATAAGACACCCCTATTTAGCAGCGCATGATGTTCCCGACCCACAACTGAGTCTTTTGCTATAGTGACTGTCACACTGCCATCACGGAGAGACACAGTTTGCGCCAATGCCGCCAAATGATTAGAAGGCTTTGAGTGAGGATTAACTGCATCAGCATAATTCAAAGGAGGAACAGGATCAGCAGACGTTGATGAAGTGGCTGATGACACCTGCTTGCTGCCTCTCGATGGATTCGTCCCCTCCACACTGACGTCATGCAGCGTCATGGAGCCAATGTGCCGACAAGATGACGCCAAAGGCTGCATAGGCTTGGGTAATCTGGAAAACTCCACAGGAGAAGAGGTATCAAGTAAAGGACAGCATCGGCTGCTGCTGACGTGCTACTCGCGAGCGTCACTGACGTCATGGCGTCTGATTGCCGAGACTTGAGTGACGTGAGACTCTGCTCTTCCGGTTTGGCTTGGCTGGCGTTATTTACACTGGAAGTTGCCATGTTGGAATTGAGTGAGTTAGGAATGTCGCTGAATGACAACAAAATTAGATTAGTTACAAAGGAAAATTTGCTTACCAAGGAGCCAGGAGTACTTTAAACGAAGCACTGGATCTTCACAAACACCTGGAACAGGAAAATACGCCGGGCCAAGCCTAAAAACTACACCAAATCGACAACCAGGTAGGAGGTCACAAAATGCACAACCTCTATCTAACACACACACACACACACACAACTGTTTTTGCTTTGGAAGAACAGCTTAGGAAAATCCACAAAAAGTGGATCCCAAGATAGGCGGTAAAACTCAAAGAATGTAGCGACGTGATGTCCACTCACACCCGTCAATCACTGAGTTTCCAGCGGCGAGAAGAAAATATATTGTTCTCGGCGCTGCACTTTGAATCAGGAAAAGGGAGCGTATCTATGACATCACTGTGATGTTTATGTATGCTAACTAGCGGAGAACTGCGATGGTAATTCATATATTTTGAACTGTGGGATTTTTCTTTTTGTCTGTGTACTTAATGTTATATTTTTCTTTCTTTCTCTCTTTTCTTTTATTTTATCTTATTCATCCACCAGTGCGAGGCCCTGTGTGGTCGCACACGCCGCACACTCTTAATAACATCACTGCTCTATGGGTTTAGGATCAGGGCTCTGTGCTGGCTAGTCCACACACGATACGGAATTATCGTCAAACCACACAGTAACAGTCCTTGATTTATGGCTCAGTGCATCATCCTGCTGGTACCAACAAGGCCCAGTTCCATGGTACTGCCACAGAGTTGGTAGGGCATAATTGTCCAGAATATCAAGGTACACTTGCTGGTTAACAAGTTTGCCCACAATAACCAATGGGCCGGGACCATACCTCGAGAAACACCCCCACACGAGTACACTGCCAACTCCAGACTTGACCGTAGGAACAGTACACTGTGGTAAATAGCGTTTCCCCGGCTACTGCCATACCCACACACGGCCATCAGACTGATGGATCATGTATCTGTATTCATCAGTCCATAAGACCTGTTTCCATTCATCTACAATAAATGTTCTTTACACCATGTCATAAGACCTGTTTCCATTGTCCACAATAAATGTTCTTTACACCATGCTTAACAACGAGTAGCATTCCGAGTGAAGATGAAAGGCTTATGAGCAGCCGCACGACCACAGTAACCCATGGAATGAAGTTATCTGCGAATGGTACGTGCACATACCGAGGTTCCAGCATTTTTACTCACCTGCACACTGAGGTCTTGTGCAGTACTCCGTTGATTAGCTGTAACGACTCTCCTGAGGCTTCGACGTCCTCTATCACTGATTTTCTTTGGTCTGCCCGTAAGTTTTGCTGCTTCAGGCACACCATGTGTCTTCCACTTATTTAGTACATCCAAAACAGTTGACTTGGGTATGTTTAAATGCCTCTCAGTTTCTCTTATGGACAACCCACTAATATAACACCCCACAATCTTTCCTTTCTCAAAGTCAGTTCTCTCCCACCACGACATTTTCACTCAACCTCACAGTGTGATATGATCGCGGTCAGTTGCAGGCTTTTTTTTATACCATTTACAGTTGTATCGTGCATCTTAACAATGCAGCTGATCTGTTCATTTGCTTTTAAAGGGGTGTCCGGTGACTTTTGTCAATATAGTGTATAGGTGAGTTCATATTTCACTGCTGGGTGCAATTTATGAAATGTGAAATATAGGTGAGTTCAAATTTCACTGCTATGGGCAATTTATAAAATGAAGTAGAAGTACTTTGCTTCTTGTATTGTTTCTAAAATGTTTGGAAAAAATAGTACAGTGTGTATGTGTGCATGTGAATTCAGGCATGTAAAATTTTGGTTTGCACGTGTATTTTTGTTGGACAACCTGCCCAACTGGACATGTTACATTTTTGAAAATTTGCTGTCCCTGACTCATATAAAATGTACCCTATCCAGTCTTAGAAATCAATGAGAAATGAATTCCTGTGTAGAAATAATTCTTTGCAATACCATGAAGGCACATACAAATGTTATTGGCACATACATACCATATTTCCCACTGTTTCCCATTTAACCATCCTTCAAGAAACTTGAAAATTGTATCACCCCGAAGTGGGCATTTCCTGATTTCAGTTTGAGCATGCTACCAATACACAACTCAAGAAAATGAAGTTTCAAGCAACTGAAGCTAAGCAGTTAGTTGTTTCTTAGAATCTGAATAAAACTTGGATTTGTACTAGTTAAAGTACTCTGAAGCTTCCTCATAATGACAGTGTGCACAAGTGGAAATTGAGTGATCTGAGTACAATTTCCACTGCAGAGCTATTGGTGTATGGTTTTTACCAATGTACATAGGTTGTTTCAAAAGTTTTACACACTGTGCAGGGGCTTCCCATAGGATGATGCAATCGCTCCAATCGTTGCGCCAGTTGTGAGTCAGACTTCAGTATACAAAGTTGTGTTTACATTTGCTGGCTAATTTGTTCCTGTTCCAAAAAATTCTGCCTAAAAATGGAGTTTTGTGGGGTTAGTGTAGTGGATCGTAGCGCCGTATCACAGTGGGCTTCTCATTTCCACCAAGGTCAGGAAAGCATTGAAGATGACCCAAGAAGCGGCCAGCCATCGGATGCAACGGATGACACTTCTGTGGTTATCATCAACAGCATTTTGGAAGAAGATTGATGGAAAACATGAGACGAGATTGCATATGAAGCAAACATGTCTACCGCTTTGGTTTTCAGAATCCTGACTGAAAAATTACAGAAGAAAAAAGTGGCTGCCAAATGGGTTCCGCATATTCTGAATGAAGAGCAGCAAGTGGTTCACGAAGTGAAACAGAAGGCGAACAATTTTGGGACATTTGTTGCTATAGATGAAACGTAGATACAAGATTTTGAACCAGAACTGAAATCTCAGTTCACTCAGTGGAAACATCCAGAATCACCTCACCAGGAAAAATTCTATTGCCAACAATTGAAGGTTAAACTGATGATGATTATGGCCTATGACAATGTTGAAGTGATAGCAACAGACAGAGTGACCAAGGGGACCACTGTAACAGCGAAATACTACAGAAGGTTTCTGCAAAATGTTTTGTGCCCAAAGATTCATCAAAGAAGGCCCTACATGCTCGAAGCTGGTGTCATCATTTTGCAGACAACACGAGGCCGCATGTTGCCCATACAGTAATAGACATTCTGGAAAAGTATAGATGGGAATTGCTTCCCTATGTGCCATACAGTCCTGACATGAGCCCACCAGACTATGACTTGTTCCCAAAACTGAAGAAGCCACTCTGCGGAAAATGATTCGGTACGATTTTGGTACCTCAGTGTAGTTGCAATATATCTTTTGATTAAGTTTCCTGGCTATCCATGTAATCAGTGCAATCATCATATATTGGTTTAAATAGCATGCAAGGTATAAATGATGAGTTTGTGTGGATTTTCTCCCTTCACTGAAAGTGGTAAGGCTAAATTAAAAATGAAAGGTTTCATTTAGTGGAACGCTTAATCTTTATTGGTAGTGAATTTAGTTCTATGCAAGCACCACATCACAGACTCAACTGTAAAAATGGTCGTAGGGCTACGATGAGACAATAACACGACTGTCAATGCAAGATGTCTCGATCAACAGAGTTCGTTGGTTTCCACCACGGATTGATAATAGGGGCTACATGAGCAGTCGATCCATACATGCAAATGGAAGCTGACTGAGCTGAATCTGCTTAGATACGACCTGGTAAACCTCCGAAGCTAACAGAAGAGTTCTTTAAAGGACTTGTGCACTCAGATTGCAAATCAGCTTTGTCTCCAATGACTATTGGAACTAATGTTAGCACCAATACAGTGCGCAGGGAGTTGCACGACGTGGGTTACCTTGGTTAAAAGAAACTCCAACTACTCTAGATTCTCCGTAGTCACTACGGAAATCATTGGCCCGCTACTGATTACTGAAAGCATCAGATATACTACAGAATTCCAAAATCTCAGTGAAATGACCTCTGTAATGATGTGTGTAAAGTTTATTTTCAAGTTTTCTAAATTCTAACATTCATTAAACATTTTGGAGAGTGTTTCTTGAATGTTTTCAATATCATTGCATTTCTTCCATGCCTTTTCAGTGTTTTGGGTGTTTAAGCATCTATGGCCAAGTGTAGAGTTACCATGGCCCATGGAATCCTGGAAACTTCCAGAAATTTCAGTTCCCTTTTCAGAGCTTGGAAAGTCCTTAATTTTTTGTAGTCCTGGAGTAATATTAGAATCCTTTCCTGAAAAAAAAAAAGAAATGTTTATTGTAGGGGGAAAAAATACAGGAAAAAAAAAATACATTCCTTTTCATTCCTTTTGAGGTTTGAAAATGACCATGGACAACTTTCAGTCTGCATAGGCACTTAATTTGTTTACTATAAGGTTCTCATTGGAGCACACACATCATGTGTGCGTGTTTTGAGGTTAACTAAAAAACATATTAGAGCCATTTAGTGTTTCTCACAAAATGTCTTCAATTTATGGGCAATTTTTAAAGCAAAAATTTGCTTTTTTATAAATGAAACACTGTCATTTTGTTGTTCTGGTAATTTGTATGTTATGGAGTGTGTAATACAATTTTATTCATTACTACTGAAAAATGCTGAAAACTACGGATTTTTGTTTTGTTTTCACTACTGAAAAAAGCTAAAAACTAGGCATTTTTTTAGTGTTTACTACTGAAATTTTCCAATCAGGGTTGAAGCATGGTTTATGTCCTGGAAATTCTGGAAAAGTCCTGGAATTCCATTTTGTCATGGAAATGTCCCAAAATTCTGTTACATGTCCTGGAACAGAACATGTAACAGGACATGTAACAGAATTATTCCTGCCAAGAAAAGGCATCTATTCCTGCCTTTTTGTCCCCGCTCAATGTTTTGTAATTGGTAATTGAGGATTTTTCTATTGACATAACTTTTGTCTAACAAATTTCTCTCCCCAACCCCTACACAAAATGTGTGTGTGGGAGGGGGTGTGTGTCTGTTAGGAGAACTGAAGCTGCGTTATTAGCATCTTTTGCATCATGCTTATGTTATCACTTTGTCAGTCTGGCCGGGGAGACCATATCTCTGCAATTTTTAGTTCGATTTGTAAAAATTCTTTTTGTATTGGGAAGCCTAAAATGTAAGATTGATTGATGGTCCATGGGTTTCGTTTTTTTTTTTTTTTTTCGATGCACAACTTTGCCTCTAGAAGGGCGCAAATGGAAATTGTATCGAATTTAAAATGCATTTTCTTTCGTATATTTGCTTCTAAATATCCAATTGAAAAATGATTTTTCCTTTCGATGACATTTACATCGAAGACCATTTTAGTTACAGTCCCTTTTCAAATAATGCATACATTTTCCACTAGGGGACCTAAAGGTAAATCATGATTTTCCCAATATTTCCACTTCTAAAAGTCCGATTTGAAAAATTCTTCTTGCGTCGGATACAGCTTTTGAGGGGAAATGTTTTGCATATAATTTCTAATTTTTGGTAAAGAATGGTTCGGCCACCAGAGGGTGTAAGTGTTTATTTTTGCTTCTGATGTATTTGTAACAAAAACTGAGCTGGAAACTATTGAAAAAATTCTTTTGTGAGCCGATACCGCTCACCTCAAAAAACTTTTTCAGAATACCTTCTGCTTAAAATAGTGCATTATTTTCCCACCAGGGGCACACATCTATATCTTACTTTTTGTCCATATCTCCTGTTTCTAGGAGTCTGATTTGAAAAATTCTTTCTTTGTTGGAGAATATTTCCGGTGTGAAATGTTTCTCATATAATTTCAAATATTTCTTAATGCACCAGTGTGCCACTATAGGGCATAATTTCATGTTTTCGTTTTCAGCAATATCTGCGGGATTAAAAACCCGATTGAAAAATATTCTCTTTCAATCAGATACTACTATGAAAATGCCTTGTGTGTATTTTCTTCCCAAAATAATGCAAAATTTTTCTGCCACTAGGTGGTGTCAGAATTGTGAACTATCACCACCTGTATGTGTGTTTGCAGCCTATCTCTGCCTCTAAAAACCCTATTGAGAAATTTCTTTTTTTACTGTATGCCATTTGCTATAATAAAGATGGAGAGAATAAGATTTTTAGAACAATAAGAAGACCCTCTTCAAATAATGTACAACTTCCACCTAGGGGTTGTGAAGGTCAAAACGTTTTTTTTTTTTTTTTTTCTTACTGTCTCTGCTTCCGGGAGACATATTTGAAAAGTTCTTTTTCCTTAGCATAACTTTTGCTATGAAGAATGCTTTTTGCCTGTTTTCAATGTTTCCATTATGCAAAATTCTTCCTCTAAATAAGACAGTTATATAATGTTTCCTTCTATATCTCTTCTTTTAACTGTTCGATTTTAAAATCTTTTTGTCTCTAATACCTTCCTTTTGCTATGGGAAACGTTTTTTTGCGCCATTTGTTAATTTTCGAACATACTTTTTTTTAGCCATTGGTGGAAAGTAAATAACTGAAAATTTGCCATAAAATCAGATTGCTTTCTAATATTAGAAACTTAAATCTAGTTGTTTCTTAATATTTTATAAGCTAAGTAATCACTTTGCATCTTCTATAATTACCTTTCTAATCATGCCCAATTAAATTTCCTTGATCACTAATAAATGCAGTTGTACACAGCCCTTGGATTTAAGGTTTTACCGTTATTCTCTTTCATTTTACGTTAGACATTTTTGTGCATACTTCATTTGCTGGTGAGTACAAATTTAAAACATAGCTACTGCATCAATATTATCTTGAAAATTATTTCCCTAAATAAACTGTAACACAAATACTTGCTCCCATGATTATGTGTTAAAGAAATAACAATCCATTTGGTACTTTAAAAAAATTCCAAATATTTCACCTTTCCTTACCCTTAAATTTCGATTATAAGCAATATTTCAAAATAATTAAATATAAATAGTGTTTTCTGTATTGATTGTGTGGTATATGAAAGTATTTCAAGAGTAATGCCACATACCTATGTATTTTTGAGTTTTATGTTGTTATTGTTTTTTATTCTATAATTTGCTTCAATAATTGAACTAATAAAGCCAAAGTAGAAAAATAAATTCTTCTCAATCAGTGCAGTATACTGTAAAAGTTTAGTAGATACTAAACGTGATCACATATTCAGTGGCAGTTTTGGTATTTCAGTATGTGATTCTAAGTTTTTGATTAGCTGCAGCAGACATCATTCTTAACATTTTGCATTAAGCTTGCCCAAGCATATAGGAAGTTGTTTGTTGTAGGTTACAGGTTGAATAGACCTATGGTTTTACGATACTTTAAGTAAGAGCTTTTGGATCATATGTCCTGGAAAGGCCTGGAATTTTGTGATTGAAAAAATGTATGAACCATGTTGGAGACTCTGGGTTAAACAGCAATGCACAAGCTGTTAATCACTTCACCTAATGCCATATGCCAGTTTCATGTTGTAACAAATGACCACATTTGTATGTAGACCTATGGAAAGCTATGCCTTGGACTCAGCCATGGTACTCAGTCTGATAGTCATTCCTGGGTTTGGCAGATGCAGGGGAAGAAAGGTACCTTCCAGACTGTATTGCCCCTCAATGAAGTTTGGTGGAAGCAGTGTGATGCGATGGAGATGTTTTTCATTGCTTGGCTTGGGCCCATTATTCATTTTGAACAAAAAATGAATGCTTAGCTTTATCTAGATATCTTGGACAATTATGCATTATCAACATTGCTGAAATACTTTGGCAAAAGCCCATACCTCTATCAACAGGATAGTGCACCATGTCATACTGCTTTCATTGTTACACATTGGTTTGAGTATGTGGGTGTTGAAAAGTTAGATTGGCAAGCCCAGATTCCTGATCTGAACCCTGTAGAAAATCACTGGGACAAATTGGTTCGTGAGGCGTATGAAAAAAGAGATTTTCCAAGTAAAGATGAACTGGTGACTGCTTTGAAACCTAAATGTCCAAGCAGTCAGATGGGCATTTTCAAAAAACTGGTGGAGAGCTTTCCTTAAAGCTAGATGCTGCCATAAGGGCCAAAGGTTTCACTGCAAATATTAAATTTTCTGTAAATAAAGATTATTTGTAGACATGCAGGTGTCTGGATATTAATCATTGAGTAGTGTATGTGGCACCACATAGAAGATTTATAAATAATTGGCTACTAAATATGTACTTGTGTAATTTCTTGAAGCAATTGAGAATAAGTTTTTGTGCTATTAAAAATTGTGTGTTTCAGCATAATTCAAACTGGATACTATAAAATGGGAATTTAATTGCCCCCAGGAATCCCTCGGAAAGCACCCTGCTGGTTGTTGCATTTTTTGCTCTCCCAAGAAAACTACTGACTGGTTTCATTACTGGCAAAGACTGAGGTATACCTGGTGGCGAAAAGTAAGCACTGTTTATAATAATTTTTGAAATCTTTGTTTCATGTTTAGAAAATATGCATGGAGAAACTCTCCTGCATCATGATAAATATGAACATAACCATGTAACTAAATTAACAATCATTAAAACTTCATAAACATGCTTAAGTTACTTAAAAAAATATTTTAAAACTCTCAACTGATAACTTCAACCATTTTCAACCTAGGAAAGAATAAAATCCTTCTACACCCCCATTTCCTTCTTTCTTTTTATTGACATAGCTATATTATATTAAACTGTTTTATTACTATAAAAAATATCTAACTGTAAATTTTGTGTTTTGTAAACCAAATTCTCTTGTTTTTATAGAAACCTGCTTAACTATTTAAGATAAGTTTTTGAATATTCTTTAATTCAGCATCTGCTGACACTATATATTATATAATACAGTGTTTGTCACAAATATTTTATATTTTCATTCAAGTTGACTAAGGTTTTGTCGTTGGGTTCGGACCTAGCTTTATCAGAACGAATGGCACTTAAATATTCAAATTGTACATGATATCATAAAGGGTACAACTGAAATATTACAGGTATTGCGTATCTAATACTGAACCATATATCGCACGTTACACGCTCAGTGAGACACGTGCTCCCAACCCGAGATAAGCCTAAATTATGCAACAAGTCTTTGTTAGTTAAAAGATATTTACAAATAAAACGTTTTAGTTAAAATATTAATTTACAATTTTCAATTAAACACTCACTCATTGAAACACTCATACATCTAAAAATATCCATTAATTAAAACATATCTCATTAGAAACAACTAATACTCATCGGGTTGGGAGGCACGGTTCACTCAAAAAACACTTCATCGACATTATCACAGTGAGCGCTTTCATGGTCCCATGGACTGCATCATCAGGCCACCTACAAACTGCACAACATTTTCTCGTGTGTGTAGCATGCAGAAGTTGCATGCTGAGAAACGAAGGAAGAGGTGCGATCTTTCACTACGTGTCAGGTGAATCTCCTCAAGTGCGGCCATCTATCGAATGAGTTGGTAAATATATCTGTTGTAAGTATAAATCTGTCTCTATTAATGTAGAAACATTGAAATATTACTAACTTTTTATAGAAACGAATGCAATATGATTAACCTCTTGTTAAATGGTGTGATTTTTATAATGCTCTTTTTTTTTTTGTCTTTTTCTATGCATTTTTTCACTTTTTATAAATGACTTCCAAGCTGTATCAAGAGTAGTAGGGTCCTGTAAATTACATATTTTATCCTTTTTTTGTTTGAATATAACACTCTCTGAAATCCTCAACTCTTTTGTAATTACCATGTTTTAATTACTATGAAATTATCCTTGGGGATATGTCTTATGATATGTATATATCATAAATGGTGTTTACAGTTACGGGTTTTGGTTTGTTGCTTCCACATGCTTGATAGAAATGGCGTGGATGCCTTGTCATTAACAAATTGTGAAGAATTCTGATACATATAGAAAGCTTCCAAAATATCAAGTTTGGTGATTGAATCTGGTTTGCAATTAGTTTTGCTTCTTCAAAGAGAAATTTATGGTCTTTTTTGTAACAGTGTTTAGCAAATAAAAAAATTAAAAAAAAATTCTGAAATTCCAGAATTAATCAAACTTATAAATTCCATTGATCCTCACATTCAATTCAGCTACAAAACTGAAAATAACTGATGCCTACCATTCCTGGACATCCTGGCTACCCGCTTGAATGGATCTCTTGCAACTACACTTTATTGGAAGCCTTTTGCTGTTTACTCATTTCCATATGCCAAGTCCAATCACCCTCAGCAACAAAAACTCAGTGCGTTTTACAGTAACTTATATTGCGTGATACATATATGTTCAGATAAAGACAGTTTGGAAAAATAACTTTATTTCCCTAAACATGTTGCAGTTAACTCCTGTGATGCACCCATTCTGGGAGAATTTTGCCATTATTCCATTTTTCCGTGGCATTGCCTTCAAAATTTCAAAATTTGTCAAAAACCTTTTGTTTCAAAGTGATTCTTAAACGTATAAACAAAATAAACTTTTTAGGATCAAAGGACTATGCTGAAGATTAAAACTAATGGGGAATTTATCAAATTCCATGTGAATGTGGCACTTCATATACAGGACAGACCCTTAGAGCCTCACATTTTCGATTGAAGGAGCACAAGAGTTATATTCTGAACTGTGACCTAAAGAAGTCATCGATGGCTAAAACACTGTTACGAAAAGGACCATAAATTTCTCTTTGAAGAGGAAAAACTAATTGACAAGCCAGATTCAACCACCAAACTTGATATTTTGGAAGTTTTCCATATATATATCAGAATTCTTTCCAACTTGTTAATGACTTGGCATCCACACCATTTCAATCAAGCGTGTGGAAGCAACTAACCCAAGCCTGTGACTGTCAGTGCCATTTATGATATCACATACAATTTGAATATTTGTGTGCCATTCATCCTGATGAAGCTATGTCAGAACCCAGTGAAACCTTGGTTGACTTGAAAAAATAAAATGTTTGTGATGAATATTGTATTATAAGAAAGACTAGTCTTTGATCCCAAGAATCTACTGACACTGCTTCTGTGACTTCCCAACCTGCTCAATGCATACATAGATCGTTACTCAAGGTTTTTCTTCCATCTGTGTATGATGACAAATACCTTAATTCCCTTCATGTGTAAGGTATTCTGTATGTTATATTCCATTGGCAGGAATTTCAGTGGGTTCTTCATGGCAGATGTATCAACCCTAGAGATTCCACAAATCTGTGAGTTGCTCAGGTGTACTTAGTCAGTTTGGTGATTTGTAAAAGGTTTATGGGAGAGAACCCTTACTACAAGGCACCAGGGTTGGGCTGGATACGACTAATCGGCCGCGCGATCCATTCCAGATCGGCCCGTGTGTGTGTGTGTTTTAAGTATGTTGATATTGACAAAAACACTGCCGCTCCTGACTGCGCATATTTGGGCAAAAATACGCATCTAAAGCTTACGAAAAAAGTAAATAAATTTAAATTTAGAACGTCGGACGCATATGGATATCATCTGCATAACAAACTCTAAACCTGCCGTTCCTTCATCGATTACCTGTACTTTCCACATATAAACTTGACCATCGTTGCACACCATACTTTGAAGCAACAACCCCTCCTCCTTATCATTCCTTAAAAAAAGGCTGGTTAATCAGTATTTTCTTGCTTTCAAATGAAATTGCAAAAATGTCCCAAAATGGTTTAAACTCCTAAATACAACGGCCGTTCCATAAAAACTGAGAGTAAAATACACAAAATGAAGAAATAAAGGTACAGCAAAATATATGTTATTCTTCCTCAGAGTATCTTCCCTCGGATAATATGCATCGATCCCATCGTTCAGTCCATTTCTCAAAGCATGTGGCAAAGGGATTTTGTGGAAGCTGCTTTAACGACCCCTGTACAGCTTGAATAACATCAGCATCTGTGTTGAATGTTATGCCATGGAACTTCTCCTTCATTGTTGGAAACAACCACAAATTGCACGGGACGAGGTCAGGACTGTAGGCAGGCTGTGGCATGATTTCAATACTTCATTTCGTAAGAAACTGTTGAATACAAGCAGTCACACGTGGGCGGGAGTTATCATGGTGTACGGTCCACTTGCCCACCAGTTCCGGTAGTTAATCGATAGTGCCGTCGCAGACCCTTCAAGACTGAAATGTAATACTCAGCATTGGCAGTAATTTGTGGAGGAATGGCACACTGTAGACTACACCTTTATGATCAAAGAAAGTTATCATCATCACCTTCCCAGCTGATTTGGTTTGCCGAACTTTTTTAGGAGGAGGTGAGTCTGTGTGTTTCCAGACACTCGTTGCTCGCTTCGTGAGGGGGTTGAAATAGTGGACTCATGTTTTATTAGCAGTTATTAATGAGTTTAGAAAGTTTGGATACTTTGCAATAATTTGTTTCCACTATTACACACCTGAACTCCGGATAACAATTGTTCTTGCGTCAGGTGATGAGGTGCCCATCTGGAGCACACACAATGCCGTAGTAATCTGTTGTGTAGAATGCGGAATACCGATGTTTTGAAATATTAGTTGACGCCTCTATGTCTTTACACGTCCTTCGTTGATCTTCTTCTTGCTGGATTGCCTAGTGAAAGTGTTGTTACGAAGCGTTAACAGTACACTCCGTAAGAACACTTTCAGGTCGACCAGGCCTAACAGCGAATTCTGCAAAAAAACCCCACTGGTTTTTTAAATCATGGTGGCATCTAAAAGTCATTGACTCACACAAACATTTATCTTTGTTAGCTTTTTTCATTAAATTAAGGTGGTTCCACCTAAAATCTCCACCTTATGTTTCCAGTGGTAAAACTTCTGTACATATTTTCGCAATTAGTGTATTCCCAAGGATGAAAATTTGCACATCGATAAAACTAACTTTAAGTTATAGCATGGGATACTTAATGCTTCTTAAAACATAACCATAATTACATTAAAAATCAATCATTTTTCATTGAGTAATGTTTAGACCTATTAATAGATGGCGCGACCTGTACATTGGTGACGTCAACAGACAAATAAATGTTGGATTGCTTACTTATATTGGGTTGTCGGAAAAGTCATGACGTATTTTGGCACGCGATGGCGGTTGGGCGGTTTTGGAAGTACTAGAGGCATGCGCAGCTCTGTTATCGCTATGGCATTCAACAGGTACCAGTTCTAGCTGCAGTCTAAAAGGAATAGTGAGCGATTTGGTTGATTTGCAGAGATTTAACATCAAGTTGAAGATGGAAGACCAAACTGTGCATTTTCTCCATATTTTACTGTTTTACTTCCGTAAAGGGAAGAACATACTTCAAGCATGCAAAAAGTTGCTTAAAGTGTACGGTGATAATGCTCTATAAGAACGTCAGTGCCAGCGGTGGTTCGCAAAATTCCGTGCTGGTAATTTTGACCTCAACGATGCTCCTTGGTCCGGGAAGCCAACAGAGGTTGATGACGATTTAATCAAGGCATTGATCAAGTCAAACCCACGTTACACGACACGAGAGATTGCAGACACATTGCACATCCATCTTTCAAGCGTTCACGACCACCTAAAGAAGCTGGGATACGTAAGCTAGCTCGATGTGTGGGCTCCTCATGAACTCAAAGAAGCTCAATTGACGGCGTGTATAAACATCTGCGGTATGTTAATTAAACGTGAGGAAAATGGTCCTTTTTTGAAGCGACTGATAACTGGTGATGAAAAGTGGATTGTGTACAACAATGTGCTGCGCAAACGGTCTTGGTCCTGATGTGCTGCTTTGCCTCAAACGACATCCAAAGCAGACATTCGTCAGTGGAAGGTTCTGGTCTCAGTGTGGTGGGATTTTAAAGGTGTCATGTTTGTCGAGCTTCTACCATAGAACCAAACAATCAATTTGAATGTGTACTGTCGGCAATTGGACGGTTTGAATGAATCCATCATCCAGAAACGTCCAGAGCTTGTTCATCATGAAGGTGTTCTTTTCCATCACGACAACGCGAGACCACACACAAGTTTGATCACCCGCCAAAAATTATGTGAGCTTGGGTGGGATGTGTTGCCACACCCAGCATACTCGCCTGACCTTCCGCCGTAAGACTTCCACTTGTTTCGCTCTCTTCAACGGTCTTTGCGTGGTATAACATTCAATTCAGATGAGGCTGTAAATCAGCACCTTGTACAGTTTTTCGCCACGAAAGACAGGTCCTTCTATGAACGAGGCACTCTGCAGCTCCCTGAAAGATGGCAAAAGGTTATCGAACAAAACAGGTAATTATATCATTGATTGATCTTTGTTGTTTCTATCAATAAATGACCTTTGCAAAACATGGCTAAAATACGTCATGACTTTTCCGACAACCCAATAGTTACGTTTTAGCAAGTATTAAGTATCGCATGCTGTAACTTGAAATTCGTTTTATCGATGTGCATATTTTCATCTTTGAGAATACATTAATTGCAAAGAAAATATGTACTGAAGTTTTACCATTAGAAACATAAGGAAGAGATTTTAGGTGGAACCACCTTAACTGTTTCTGGAGCCGTTTTACCCAAACAATAGCACAATTTTATCGCACGACGCATTTCACTTCTTAACTCTGAATCACTCACCTCAATAGATTTATGGCAAAATGCAGACGTACCTTAAACAACTGCGCATAAACAAAATTAGAATTGTCTTCCACGGCTAATAACTGTTGCCATAGATACTTATTTAATTCAGTTAGTCGTCTGCGGGGTTATTTTACCCCTTCGCACTGTTGCCCACTAAAAATTTTTTTTTATGAAACAGCCTTTGTATAGACCGTATGCATATGACATCACAGTGAGGTAAACCATCCTAGCTGATGTCGTGGTGATCAACTGGTGTACAAGCACTGCTTGGATTTGCATTGTGGAGCATTAAGGAAGATGGTGCTATGTGCTATTTTCGGCTGCAGTAACCAAAGTGGAAGAAATAATGATGTGTCCTATTATACGTAGATTACCATCTGGACGAACGAAGTGGGATCAGAATTATAAAAATTTCATTCGGAAGCGCTAAAATTTGTGGTTAGCACGTATCAGTAGAGTTGACATTGATGACCAGAAACGAAGGAACATTAGAGTGTGTAGTGTAACAGGTATGTTCATAATCATTAGAGTGTGTAGTGTAACAGGTATGTTCATAAATTTACTGATGCATTATCTACAAAAACTCTATGAAGATCTTTAGACTAGAATTAACCTATCTTATGAGTAAGATTATGCTGTTCTTTCTCGTGAATGTATCCACTGCTATAGAAAAGTGAATATCTTATGGAACTTTCATATGTTGGGTTCCCAAGCCAATTTTGGAAAAATTATCTCATGATAACATTCATCAGTTTATTATTATTGTCATTATTATATATGAGGTAAAGAGACTTAGTGCTACTCGCTATAATTATTATTACCTGTGTAAAGCTGGTAATTTTTAGCTTAAGTTTCAGGTTGGGGGAATATCTAAATTATTGAAAGGTAAATTTTTACATTAAATAATTAGCCAAAGATGATAGGACGTTTTTATCTTAATTAACTGTGTGAATATACTGTTAGCACAAAAGCTGGTAGCTATGCTGGAATGCAGAATTTTGAGTTCCTTTCAAGCAAAAACATTCCCCTTCCTATTATATTGTTCAGAAAAATTGAGTATGGAATTTCATAAGGGTCACCACAGTTGCCCAATAACTTTAATTTATCAGAATGAAGCTGTTTTTGATCAGCAGATAACCTACTTATATAGCCCATGCAATGCATTTTTGATCACACTTGTACAGCAGTTGTTCTCCAAGAGAGCAGCAGACAAAAAAGTGACTCGAACCGCGATTTCGTGATGTCAATGCACACGGTCTATAACATTCTGTCTCACCTGTTCAATAGTTTTGTATGTACTGCAACCACAACGCAGCCCACAGCTACATAACTTCGATTGACCTGAAATCATACACATTCGCTGATTTCCCGATTTGGAATTCTGGTAGTGCTATTTCCCCCTATCTTTTTAAATAAAATATTTTAAGTAAGACTGTTTTTTCATACGCCATTAATATTTCTTTTTCTTTTTAGGTGAATATTCTGCTTTTATTCATTTAAATAGATTCCAAATGATATAATATGTTATTTTCACATGAAATAATAATTGAACACATTTATGAACTTTCTTTACATTTCTTAGCCAAGAGACATAGAGAGTTTTGTATACACAATTTGATTGGTGAAATTTCTAAATTTTAAATAGTTAAACTGTGGGACAAAATCCTGTAAATCAATAAAAAAAAATCAAACTAAACCACAAACATATTTATTCAAATGGATTCCGAGATATTTCTTAGTTTTTGTTGTTGTTTGTTTGGTATCTGTTACTCCCACCGTCTTGAGTTCGGATATTATAAATATTTAGAGAGTCACTTCGAACGATATTAGGGACTTAATTCAAACAGATGAGAGGTGTGTACTATGTGCGTCGAACGATTTAAAAGCAACAAAAAAGGTCATCCGCATAGTAATGCAAATCGTGTTGTGTTGAAGTTACACTAGGCCGCCCCGGTGGAGCAGTGGTATAAGCGATGGCCTCTGATCATTCGTCCAAAAGGAGTCCGGGTTCGAATCCCGGTGAGGCATGGATGTTGTGTCTGTCTTACGGCACTGGCTCTCTCCCTTCCCTGGAACCAGTGACCCTAAATATGGGACGGGCGACTGCTTATAGCCCATTGAGTTGCTCACGGTGGTCGTTAAACCTCCAATCAAAAAAAAAAAAAAATCAAAAAAGAAGTTACACTAGAAGATTGTGAGGCAGAATCATTTTTCTTTTTCTAAATACTTCAATACTAATTAGTAAATGAAACAGTTACCGAATTCAATGAATTGAGATTATACTCATAGTAAGAATATTATAAAGTATTAATGTTTGTTCTAAATCAAAACAAATCATAGTCGTCGTATGGCAGACTATGTAAACAAAATAAAGTTTAACAAAACAGATTTTCGCAAAGCCAAGGTGTTCAGATCTATATTAAAAAATATTTAGTTTTATTTTGTTCAGTCCCAGCAGATCAGTTCTGCAATATCAGATGAAACTCTGTTTTACAGAAACAAAAGCTTTGACAAGGTTTTACTTGATTTAGCAAAGCAGTTAATTAGTCTATCTGAATTTAATATATACTAGCCCGATGAACTTGTTCACATATTTTCTCTTTTATTGCATTACTGATAAGAACAATGATTTTGTTTATGATTGGCTTTCATAGAAGAGATACAAATTTGCTGCGACCAGTCTTTGTTGTACTTTTTCGCCAACTTCATCTACATGCATTTTTAGTACTGGATCATGCTTGCTACTCAAGAGCAAAAAATTTCAAAAAAGTAATGATAATCTAATTCAGGAATTTTCAAAGGCATTCCGCTTTCATAGGCTGACCTCCTCGCTTACCAATAAATTTTGCAATTTCAATTATCCTATCTAAAACATACCACCTTTGGTGTACTTGTTCAGCTGTAATATTTTTTTGTTGCAAAAAAACAACAAAGAATCTGTATTTTGACTTCGTGATCTCACCATATGAGCTTCAACGCAGTGTAAATGTACCATTGATTGCTCATGCTCCTTAATATGTGTGTATACATTTTTTTGCATTGCACTCACCTGTTTCTTTAACGAATGCATTTACGTCTTTAGCTTCCGAATATGATAAACACACTGTGCAGTAAAGAGACTTATTTTGCATATTATAAGTCAGCCACTGTCTTTTTGTTCCATCTTTTTTATGAAATGTTAACCTTGATCTCCAAGAAAACGATCCCCTTAAGGGGTTGAATCAGATGAGCATTGACAAAACTGATTAACTCATTCGAGCACGACCTTGAGAATAAGGTATTCTTGTTGAGGGGTCTTCTGCTAGTACTTTGCGTACAGGTAATTTGAGATCCGATTAAAAACCTCGGATCTCTCGAAAACGAAGTACTTGGCAAAGATGGAATGAATTCAGCATGCTTCAAATAATTTTGGTTGTCAATGATTCCGGTTTGCTTTACCAAATCAGTCTCGGCCAAATTCAAAGGAGTAAGATTTATCACCTCTTCGGCTTTCCTTTTAATTTGTGAGAAAGAAGATTCAGCTTCTCTAGGGCTTCGAGTGTTGTTTCTGTTTGCCCAACTGAAAAAGTTAAGCTTCCTGTGCCCGACTCACTCTGTAAAGGTGAAATTAATTCCTTTGGTTTTGTGTGAGTTAACAGGAAGTCACTTACTTTTGTCAACCTTCCTTGAAAAAACTGTCTGATTGCAAAAGCTTGGAAAACTGGTTTTTATTCTATGCCAATAAATTCTGATTACTAGTATAGTTATACTATTTTCTAGCATGAGTTTCTTTTTCTGTTCCCTCTGTTTCTCTGGCCACCTTTTTTCGTTTGCGGTTTTCCATTTTTTAAATTACCAAAATGAGATGTTTTAACCGATGAATTAAATTTTTTATTGCACATTTATTGTGAAAAATAACAAATTTCTAAATTAAAAAATTTAAATCCAAAGCTGCCTTAAAGTTAGGGATCGTAGAAATTTCCTGCCATGCAAAACAAGCAGCTGAATGCAATGAGATGACTGTGTCAGTTCTGTATGCAATTGCCACCAGCTCACGCCTGACGTGTCCAAGTCTGCGGATTGCAAACTGAATCCTCTGCATGTGGCACTTTGAGCTTTAACCTACATATGAATCACAAAATCGTGTGAGCCATGTCTTTACATATAGTGTTTTTGCCTGTCAGGCGCCGCCGATAGCAGACACCACACCATTAGATGGCTACTGCTGGTTTATAGAAGAGGAGGAATGTGAGGTAGATGGTTAGTCAAAACAGCATTCCACTACAGACATTACGGAGTGTATGAGAATGGAAGAGTCAGAGGTGAAACTCCATATTGATCATAAGCAACCCAGCGATGGAATGTAGGGGAAGAAGAATATCTCACATTCACAATAACATAAATTTTTAGTTGGCATAATATATTTTCAAGAGTTGTCAGCCTGAAAAACTTCCACCAATGATGTGAAACTGCACACACACGTTTTCGCATAACTTTGAGTGCATGAGCGCGCACACACGCATTTGGACAAAGTTATGAGAAAACGTATTGCTTACCAAATTAGAAAAATGGGATTTTGAAAAAACAAACAAACAAACAAAACAAAAGCTTCAACACAATGGCCCAGCGAGCATTCACGTGTGTGCACGACTGGCCAATCCAACCCTGCAAGGCACCCAGAAAATCAAGAAAGAGGTATCCTCTTCTTCATCAGATAAAGAGGTCCTTGATACAAGAATTGCCATAAAAATGTTTTAAAAATTTTGCAGATCAAACGAAATAGAGGATTTATCTCCTTGTCTTACTTTGGTCTTTGGTATTCCCTTTCCCCTACCATTCCAGACATGGCGGTCATTATTTATTTATTTTTAAACTTTTTTCACAGAATTGCTAGGCTTTATTATGTATTACTAGCAGGGATACCCGGTATTTCTCTGATAAATATTTGTGGAATCACCAAGTTCAGCGGGTGAAATTTTATGAATGAAAAATATATTCCTGTAATTTTCCTGTAAATTTATTTCAATTCGTTTAGGTTATTGCTTTTTGGTAAACAATATTTTTGGTTTTTCCATTGGGAGCAAAAATGTAGAGATTTTTAGGATTGCCAACCCTTAAGCAGGTGACATAGAGTTGTCCATGTGAAAAGCAGGGTTCCTCCAAAATAATTCCAGCCACTGCAAATGACTATCCTTGTGCTTTGTTGATTGACATGGCAAAGGCCAGACGAATCGGGAATTGCAGACGCTTGAAGTCAAACAGCATATCTGTGGGAATCAGTGGAATCATCGGAATGAAGACATCTTCCCCTTTTGCATAGCCAGTCAGAATAGTTACTTCGATGATGTGCATGAACAAATTCATGATGCAAAGCCTGGTTCCATTTCCAAGTCTTGGTGGGTCTAAGTTCCTGAGCAGCATCATTGGTGCCCCCTTTTTGAGAAGCAAATTGTGGGGAGGCATACCTGGTGGCTCCAGTGAGTTGAGGAACTCTGTCGGGTAGAGAACTGCCTGTGCTGCTTCTGTGACAGTGTCAATTGATTTGTAGGATGTGGTGGCTCCAAGAAGTAAATTTTGAATGTGAGCATTGATATTGTTGATGCTATCATTTTTGGAGCGGGCGGTCGTAGTGAGCGATGGGTTTGCCTCTTCGGGGCGCTCCGTGGTAACAATGGCACACACAACAGCAACTAGGGCCTCTGTGAATCTTGGAGAGGTGCAAGCTAGTTCTGTGTGACATTGGCGAAAAGACCCCAACTCACTGGGTTTTGTTCCAGAATCCTTAGGTTGAATGACCAACTGGAACCCTCAGCTGTGGGCTAATCCCCCACACTGATGTACTTACCTGATTAAAAAGACAAAAAGAAATACTAAGAATGACTCAAGTGTGGGATATGGTGGACCTACCACACTTCAGAAGGACGGTCCACCACGGAATCGACCTGGACTTTCTAAACGGCGTATGAGAAAGAGATCTCGGCTGAGTGATTGTAAGATTGGTGTATGGAATACTAGAGGTATAAATGGCAAGATGAGTGAGGTGATTGAGGAGATGAGTAAGTATGGACTGGATGTGCTGTGTGTAAGTGAAACCAAAAAGAAGGAAATTAGGGTAGAAGAAGTGAATGGCACGGTGAGTGTGTGGTCTGGAGTATTGGATAATATGAGAGGACAGGCTGGTGTAGGTGTGATTTTAAGTGAAAAGATGAAGAACAACTTGATTCACTATAGTTGCATAAGTGAGAGAATTCTCTGGATTCGTTTGAAAGTGAAACTTCAGAGAATTGTAATTGTTGTAGTGTATGCTCCTTGTGACTCGGAACCTTCTGATAAGAAAGAAGATTTCTGGAATGAGCTAAAAGCTGTTTTGTGCCAGTTTGGTGCTAAAGAAAAAGTTATAATAGCAGGGGATTTCAATGCTAGAGTAGGTGTGCAGAATGCAATTTCTGACAATGTTCTGGGTAAGTTTAATGACCCTTGTGTGAATGATAATGGTGAAAGATTAATTGAACTCTGCATTGAGAATGGTTTGCGTGTATCTAATACTTTTTTCAACCACAAGTATATCCACACATATACTTGGGAAAATTGTAATCTTGGTCAAAAGAGTGCGATAAATTTTGTTTTCTATGATCAGCGTCTGAAACACTTAGTTGTTGACACTCGTGTGATGAGAGGTGCGGATGTTGGTTCTGATCATTACTTGGTAGTGTCATGAGTGAAACTTAATGTTGGTTGGAGGAAAAGGAATAGGAAGAGACCCAGGATAGAAAGAATAAAGGTTGATAGGCTCCTTGAAGATCATCAGCAGTATTCTGACTTACTCAGAGAACGACTGAAGGATCTGAAATCTGGTGAGAGGGATGTAGAAAAGAAGTGGGAATGTTTTAAGAACTGTGTTGTCACTGCTGCTAAAGAGGTCTGTGGCACCACAATAGTGGGTAACAATAGAGGTGATGCTTGGTGGAATAGTGATTGAAGAGGCAGTAAAGAGAAAGAAGGAAGCCTATTTGGGGATGTTGCAAGGTAGAGTTTGTGGATGAATATCGCTGTAAGAAGCATGAAGCTGCTAAGCTGGTTCGCCACAGTAAGGCAAAAGATAGGAAGGAGAAAGTGGAAAGGCATGAACTGGCTTTTTGGAAAGATAGGAAGTCCTTTTGGAAGTACATGAGATTTAGGAAAAATAGGGGAAACAAAGTTGTAAGTTGTGTGAAGAATGAGATTGGGGAAATGTTATGTGAGCCCAATGAGTTAAGTGACAGATGGGGTGAATACTTCTGTGAGTTATTAGATCAGGAAAGCAAAGATGATTCTGAGACAAACGCAGATGATGTCACAATGAGGGATGAAAGCACAGGAGGGATCTCAAGAGAAGACGTGTGTAAAGCTCTAAAATCTCTTCAGAATGGTAAGGCTCCGGGAGTTGATGGCATAACTGCAGAGATGTTGAAATATGGTGGTGACTTTATAATTGACTGGTTAACTGAATTTTGCCAGTTGTGCTGGGAGTTAGGAATGGTCCCTCAGGATTGGAAGGATGCTATCATTGTTCCCTTGTATAAGGGAAAAGGTGATCAGACTGAATGCAAGAACTATCGTGGTATTAGCCTACTGAGTGTGCCAGGGAAAGTGTTTGGTAAGGTTGTTATTGAAAAAGTACGGGTTCTTACATCATTGAAAGTGTAGGATGTTCAGAGTGGTTTTATGCCTGGTAAAGGCTGCACTAACCAGATTTTTGCATTACGCACGATGATTGAAAAGTATCTGGCTGTTGGGAAGAAAGTTTTTACTGCCTTCATAGATTTAGAGAAAGCTTATGACCGAGTGAATAGAACACTTTTGTGGAAGGTATTGAATGAATATGGTGTTACTGGGAATCTACTTAATAGTGTAAAAGCCATGTATGCTGGTAGTAGAGCTTGTGTACGAGTGAATGGTGTTTTATCAAAATGGTTTTCCATTGGTGCAGGAGATAGACAAGGTTGTGTAATGTCACCATGGCTGTTTAATATATTTATGGATGCATACATGCGTGATGCCAAAATAGATAATAGTGGTTTATGTCTTGGTGATATCCGTGTGTGCAGATTGCTGTATGCTGATGACACTGTCCTGTTGGCAGAGAGCAAAAGTGAGTTGCAGAGTATGTTGACTCGGATGCACGAAGTTTGCATGAAATTCAAACTGAGTATAAATAAGGGAAAAACCAAAGTTATTGTGTTTGAGAGAGGATTGGGTAGCACTGAATGTAATGTAAGTATAAATGGCACTGTGATTGACCAGGTGAGTGAGTTTGTGTATTTAGGAAGCATGTTTGACAGAGAGAACAAGTTGGATGGTGAAATCAGTAGGCGAGTGAATTCTTCTTTGAAAGCCATAGCTGCTCTGGGAGGTTTTCACAGGAATGATGGGTTCTCTAGAGAGTCCCGCATGGCTGTGTTTGAAAGTGTAATTGTTTCTACTCTGATGTATGGTAGTGAAACCTGGGTACTGCAGAAGAAACATAGGAGTCGTTTGTGTGCTGGAGAAATGCGTTACTTATGTGGGCTTTGTGGCAAGACACGATATGATTGTGTGAGAAATGAAGATTTATTGCAGTTGTGTGATGTGAAGCAAAATGTTGTTAACAAGGTGGAGACCAATATGCTTCAGTGGTTTGGCCATATTGAAAGACTGAGTGATGAAATGCTTACTAAGAAAATATTTTCAGCCCAAGTGGCAGGAAGGAAAGGCAGAGGAAGGCCAAGGAAGACATGGGTGGATCAGATTCAGGAGTGTCTGCATGAGAAAAAGATTATGAGTATGAAGTATAAAAGATCTTGTGTACGGCGTGTAATGGATATTAGTGAAGCACGAGTTGTATGTCAAACGCTGTAAATGGAGAAGTTTGATACGACAACAATAAGTAAAAATATCTGGTAGTTTGTATTTCTTTTTGGAGCTAACCTCTGAATCTTAGAGAAGAGCTTAGTGATATGTATGTATGTCATTTTTTGGAGCTAGAATTGCTCTTTCACACAGCCACTCATGATTCAGGTAATTGAGTTTAATGTTTAGAAAAACATTTCCCGCAAGTTCTTTGACAGTTTTTAAAACATTGCAAAATCCATTTGGGAATGCAATCCGTCCAGTTTCTGGCTCAGCTGGAATTTCACCATTACCAAGTTGATGCAGCTAGTGTGAAAACTCTCCTAGTGAAGCATGCCATTGCAGATGAGCTCGCATGTTGGTGGTCAATGACATTTTTTTGACATGCCTCCGAAATATGAGATGCTTTCAGGCATGCATTGCGTTCGTCAACTGGAGTTGATCTTGGTATAACTGGCAGAGTCTGGCAAAAGTCTCCAGCCAACACAACAATAGTTCCTCCCATGAGCGACTGGTTTGGTCACAGGTTTTAAATTGTTCTCTTTAGAGCTTCCAGGGCTAGTTTGTGAGACATCGTATACTCATCCCAAACTATGACACTGCAGTCTTGCAGGACTTTTGCCTGTCCAGATGCTTTGGTAATATTGCAAACTGGATATTCATCATGTGCCAAGTTCAAAGGCAATTTGAAGGAAGAATGTGCTGTCCGACCATCTTCCAGCAGTGTTGAGGCGATGCCAGAGGAGGAAGATGACAAATGTTTTGCCTGTCCCACCTGGTACATCAACAGATGCCTCCATTCGCATTGCTTATCATGTCCAGAACTTGATTGTAGGCCTGTCTTTGGTCTGTAATTGAGAGCAGTTCATTGGCAGCAACATATGCTTCCAAATCATTAACATTGTAATTCATCTCCCGCAGAATTTCATTGCAAAGATTGTTCATGTTGTTTCTTTCAGGTGATGGCAGTCCACACTGTCTGAGACCACGTCCAGCCATCGACAAACACAGGTCCTATAGAAGGATGAGAGCCTTGTTGAAGATGTCTGGTGAAAAGTCAATATTGCCGCCCTGGTGGCGCAGTGGTCTAAGCGATGGCCTCTGATCATTCGTTCGAAAGGGGTCCGGGTTCGAATCCCGGTGAGGCATGGATGTTGTGTTTGTCTTACGGCACTGGCTCTCTCCCTTCCATGAAACCAGCGACCCTAAATTAGGGAACCGTGACTGCTTATAGCCCATTGAGTTGCTCATGGTGGTTGTTAAACCTCCAATAAAAAAAAAAAAAGAAAAGAAAAGGAAAGTCAATTTGCAAAGTTGGATTTTCCCATCTGACTCTCAAAAGAATGTCTTTGCTCAGATCCTCTTTGTATTTTCCCCACAATTGAAGTGGGTTTAAGACAGCGCAGATGGTCAGCAAATTGCAAAAGATATGTCTTAGGCGCGTTGGTGATTTGGTGGCAGTGGCCTCAGTCATTGCCAAGTCCCATTGGTCATCATTTTCCAACAATCCTCTTTTTTGGCATGCCTCTCTGAAGGTTTCACAAACTTGATTGTTCACAATTTTCAAGTCACTGAAAGATGTTGGTCCCTTGATAATGTGGAGCAGCATTCTCAAAAGTAGCACTCCACAGTTGATGGATGAACTGTGTAAACTTGGCTCCATGGATTTTACTCCAGGATGTCCTTCAACATCAACTGCTTGTTTGCATCGCTGGAAATTTTTTCTGGATGCATTCCAAGTATAGTAGCATGGAACATCATAATAAAGAATGGTTTTAGCAAAAGGATCTTGCTTGCCAAGTTCAAAGAAAGCTGTCAGTGTTGTGTGTGTTCAGTGGCCCTTGAAGTTGCTGCTACTGAATGTTGTTTGAATTGAAGTAAATTCTTTGATCATTTTCAAGGTGGACACTGAGATGAACAACAGTTAGATAGCATTCACGAATTGGGAAATTGAGTATTCGCCAAACTGCCTCGTTGCTGCTGATGTATCTTCCCAATTGAAAACTCTCAACTTCATCAACAGTTGCTGTTCGTTGTTCCAGCCCAAAAACTGCTTGATCACTTCCTTTGTTTACATACTTGCAGATGTACTTGATGGCTTTGACAGACTGTCAAGATTCAAAATTTATGTGCGCCTGGAACATTTTGGACAACAGTGGAGAGTGTGGAACCACCCATCTGTTGTCTATGTCCACCTCGTGGTAGGTTTGGCCAATGTGCATTTTGATTTTTGTTGAGAATCCACTATCTCCAGGCTTTCTTCTCCTGTACAAAGGATACCTTTCTTGGCCTGTTTGAGTTTCCTGGTGCAGTTCCCGAGGATATTTCTTGGAGCATTTCCCATCCACCTTGCAAGGAGCTTTCATGTTGAGTGCACCACATGGGCAGTGGAGCATGTTTTTGTGATGACTTCAAACAGCAAAAGGTCTTGTTGGGGATCTGGCAATTCTGCTGATATTACAGTGTCAATTTCATTTGGTTGGATTTTTTTCTCGCAGCCAGATGAGGATATGGGCATACGGAAGGCCTCTCTTTTACTATTCAATTGAGTACATCCAGCATCATGTTACACCAAAAAATATGGCCTTTCATTATGACGTCCATCAATTTTTTTAGTTTTAGGTTAAAAACTCTCGCATTCAAGTCGTGCCTATCAACTGCTGTCTGACCAGCCAGAAGATTCTCATGGATTTCTGGTCAAAAAGGATTGATTGCATGTGAAGGTGATGAAGAGGTCAGGACGTCTGCAGTTTCTGACATAGGTAATTGCATCCTGCATGTACTCGTGCATGTGTCTTGGGCCGCCAATGTAGGTTGCTGGTAGAATTACCATTCTCCCCAAGTCATTGGGATTGGCATCATTGGCTACGGCATCCCTCAGATGAACATAGTCATCCACACACAGTTTATTTTGGTTGATCCAGATGTAGACCAAGTGTTCACTCTTAGTTTTGGGGTACATGTCCACAATGAACTAATGGAACAGCTAACGGCATTGTAACACATGATTTTTATCTCCAACTCTGCTCTTGATTCGGTAGGCATAGAAGACCATGGCAGAGACCTTCTTTCTAGGAAACAGGTTGCCTGTGTTTGGATCAATCTGAGGAATCCCAAAGTAATATCCGTCATCGTCTTGCCAGAAGATAATTGGGTTATGGAGGGCATCGTAGAATCTATGAGTTTCTGCTACTCTCCGGAGTCTATTATTTCTCTTCTGGAGGACAATATCACGGCGGTCAAACTCGTTGCCCACAATGACATCTGCAACTTTATCAATTGTGGGTGCATTGAATCTCCTTTGATGCTCACCTCCTGGAGTGTTGGGGGCTTTGATCACAATTTGGAAATCATCTGTTGGCATTCATTCCAAAGCTGTCTTGAACAGATTCACGTAGGAATTGTGGTGGTGGAGTAATTGTTGCAAGTCCAGAACAATATTTTGTCGAGTATCTGAAATGTTGGAGCATCTCTGTTGGGCCTGTGTGGTTTCATCTCCCATGAAGAAAATCTGCAGGAACTTTGGCTCTTCGTTGGATGGTGGGAGCAATGAACCTGAGCGGTGGTAAACTTGGCCCTGCACTTTGAAAGTGGGCATAAATCCTGGTTTACATTATACATAAATGTCAACTATTCAGTTGTTGCATTATTTACTGTTTCTCATGTTGTTGTTGAAGTGCTTTCAGGAAACGTCTTTTTTTGACCAAGGGTTATAATCATATAACATGCCCTAAAGTTTATAATATACAGTCAAAACCTTTTATAAGGAAGTTGAAGGGAGTTAAGAAAAAGTTTGTTATACGCAAACTTCGTTTTATCCGATTTTGCCTTAAATGTATCAGCAAACGAGCAAAAGTTATGTAAAAAAGCACATACAGTATACTACTATAGTACTTGTGTATTAGAATGCAGAAGTACAATAATTGAAACATTTACCTTTAATTTTTCATTCACACTTCTGGAAGTAACTATCCAGAGTTGCCTGTTTTTGGGATTGAACAATTACCGTAGACAGCTGTTTTTCTATTTGATCCAACAATGCTGAACAAAACAGATTTTTTGACGCAAAAAAAGCACGCAAATTATCAAGACTTTTAATTACCACAGCATTTGAAAGTTTTTAACTTCTGCATATTCTTCCTCCTCATCAATGGACGCGTCATACTGAGAGTTCAACACACCATCAACGATGTCCTGATCTGTATTTTGAGATTCTGTTGAGATGTCATCGTCAGCCAGCATAAAATCTGGAAAAAATAAATCCTATGAAATGAGCCCTTTTGCACTCAGGTGATTCCATGTTTCGTCTTTAGTAGTAACCACTGTGTCTTCATTTACTACTGAAATACCAAAACCAGCATGTTTCTAACAATTTTTTATGGTTACATCAGTTACGGTAGTCCAAGCATTAGATAGCATATCACATGCCATTCGAACATCGATGACAGTTGGTTGCCTCTTTTCCACATTAATAAGAATTTTTCTGAGTAAAATTTTCCGTTCGGTAATGAAGTTTTAGGTTTTTTATAACACCCTGATCCATGGGCGGAAGTTTTGATGTAGTGTTTGGTGGAAACCGATGTACATTTGTAGACGTTAACACTATGTTAGACGAATGTGCTGCACAATTATTGATGAGCAGCAGAACTTTCCTATTTTTCTTTGTCATTTCGTTGTCATATTGTTTCAACCATTCTGTAAAGAGTTCCGATGTCATCCACGCTTTATTATTAGCTCTGTAACTTACTGGTAATTTTTCACCTTTCTTGAAGCATCTGGGATTTTTTGATTTCCCGATTACGAAAAGTTCCCTTTTATCGGATCCATCCATATTTGCGCACAGCAATACAGTTAAACAGAGTTTTGAGTTTTTCCCACCAGAACATTTTTCACCTTTGAAAGCTAAGGTTTTTTCTGGCAATAACTGATAAAAAACACCAGTTTCTTCAGCATTGTAAACATTGCAAGCTTCATACTGCGAAATTAAGGTTTCACTTGATTCCAGCCACTTTTGGGTTGTTTCATTATCCACGGAAGCACTCTCTACGCAAATGGATTTAAATATGATTCCATGACGCTCTTTAAATCTTTGAAGCCAACCATTACTTGGCTGAAAATCAGGTTTTCCTAGAAGTCGGTCAAAATCTAATGCTTTTTCCTTCAGCAAAGGGCCAGAGACTGCAACATTTTTGCTTCTCACTTCTTGGAACCACTTTAACAGTGCTGCTTCCACGTCTGTATAAAGACCTTCACGAAATCGTTTTTTATCAGGGCTAAACGAACCTTCCGAGAACTTTCGCTTCAAACCATCTTTATTTTTTTTAATTGTGGATAGTGAATTTGCCAGAATGCCAAATGTTTTGGCTACGTCACACTTCTTTTTCCCTTTCTCCACAAAATTGATTGCTTCAATTTTTTCACTTAAACTCAGTGTTTTTCGTTTAACAACTGACATAAATTGTCTGCTTGTGTTGATGCGTTCTAACGAGCGAATTTGTGAAAAAAATTGCTGCTTCCAAAGCTTTAAACCATCAGATGTGCCTGCTTAGGAATTGCAGAAGTGCGATTAAGACAAAGTCTGCCTATCTGGTCCATCCGAACAATTTAACATACGGTCCCAAAACGAAGACGCTGACATTGGACAACCCTGGCATGATTCCCCAACACCCCACCCCTGATCCTTTGTCGCATTCCTCCTTCTGTTCTCAAGCTGGGAAACAAATCATTTACCCTCTAAGCTCTTGGGGTGATGAAGTGGGGGTCCCTCCAGTGAAGGAGAATTAAGGAAAAGTGGGGGATTCTAACACCGCCTGGCTAGTCTTCGGGCATTTCACTGAGTCAGAGGTCTCAAGATATCCTGAAGAAGAAAAAAAAGAAAATGGATCCTCTCCCGCAGGAAAAATGTTGAATGGGAAAAAGGCAAAAACTTTGTTATATATGATTTTGGACAAAACTGCTGTTCCTAATATCCAGTTGAAATAACATTACGATGGCATTGAAAATTCAGGGAACTGCAAAGACATCGTTATATATGAACCTTTCTTGTATCCGAGCTCGTTATATGAGGGTTCAACTGTAAAGAAATAAATCGATAATAGGAGGTTAAGAATGTTACTCACGTTTGGTCATGGAGCATTCCGGGATATTGAAGGGTCCTTTGTAGTCCTATTGTGACGAAATCCTGTTCATCATGTTTCAAATGGTGGACATCTCTTTTTTTCACACAAACATTTATGCAGTCAAATCTTTGTATTGAAGGGTTAAGTTCAGGCTTGATATTTAATCTTGTCATTATTCTATATTTTGTTTCCAAATGGTAAGGTAAAAAGCAGTAAGTGAGTATCGCTCTTTTTTGGTCGTGATTTAAAAGATGATATTTAAGAGCATTAAAACAACTAAACATTCAGAACCTTATGTTGAAGGGGAGTCGATCTGGTAAGAAACATCCTGTATTGACGAAAGTTCAGTCCTCGTTTCCTGCAGCACCAAATTCCAATACTAGTTTCAACTACCATTTCGTAGTCTTCTTCAGTGGGTAAAAATGATATATTTCTCATCATTCATGTTGTTCCTTGGCCATCTATCACAAATCCACTGACAGAGTCAAAAGTTTGGAATGTTTAGTTGTTTTAATGTTCTTAAATATCATCTTTTAAATGATGACTCAAAAAGAGTGATACTCACTTACTGCTTTTACCTTACCATTTGGAAACAAAATATAGAATAATAACAAGATTAAATATCAAGCCTGAACTTAACCCTTCAATACGAAGATTTGACTGAATCAATGCCCGTGTGAAAAAAAGATATGTCTACCATTTGAAATATGATGAACAGGTTTTCGTCACAATAGGACTAGAAAGGACCCTTCAATATCCCGGAATGCTCCATGACCAGATGTGAGCAACATTCTTAACCTCCTATTATCGATTTATTTCTATATATTATAAACTTTAGGGCATGTTATATGATTATAACCCTTGGTCAAACAAAGACGTTTCCCCGAAAGCCCTTTAACAACAACGTGAGAAACAGTAAATAATGCAACAACTGAATAGTTGACATTTATGTATAATGTGAATTATAACCACGTAAAAAATTCAACACCTTGAGATGTTTGAAGAATTGATAGAAATAAATCCTGGTGTTCTGATTTCTTGAGTTATGCCAAAAGAAGTCATTTGGAAGCAAGAGTTGTACTTATGTTGGCCAGAAAGTGTTTTGGAACTGGCATGGTTCCAGTCATTAATGCTTCTAGAGGCTTAGGTGGTGGAGTAATCAGTGGCAATTTGACTTTGCCGTTTGAGCAACACATTCCTGGCGTCTCCTCTTTCCATTTGTATGCTTGACAATGAGCACAAACAATTTCCATTTTGCCAATCACCACTTTCGGATGTTCATGGCAATTCGGATTTGGATTATAGGCAAATGCTGCACATTATAAATCTCGCTGCAAAGCAAAACCTTTGGAGGTAAAGGCCCTTGTTCGAACACCAGCAAGTCTTTCTTGGCTTTGCTCAGGTGTCTCATTAGCCCTGGAGACTGAAGCCCTTATGCGAAGACCGGCAAGTCTTTCTTGGATTTGCTGAGGCATCTCATTATCCATGGAGGTGGAGGCCCTTATTCTGACTCCGGCAAGTCTTGCCTACGTTTGTGCAGGTGTATCATTTTCCTTCATGGTCCTTTTTCGTTTTGCATCAGTGGAAATTTTCCAAATTGAACTTCTTTTTTTGGAGGCATAGTGTGAAATATTAAAAAAAAAAACATTTATAAATCGGTTAATTTAATTTTTGTCCTAAAAAGAAATAAAACAAAATGGAATGTAAAAAAACTAACCGTCACTGCCAACGCAGAATGTTATGATACAGTAACATTTCTGCCCCCTCCCCTCCACAGACACACACACAGAAAAATAAAGAAATAATGAATGTTCAATAAAAGAAAAAAAATCTCAATTTAGTTAATTTACTTTAACGAAACAAAAAAGAAAGGAACAGGAATGGAAATGCTTACCTTTGAGGAGACATCTATAGAACTGCTGTACTTATGTCATGTCACGTGCATGCGACTTGACGTTCACATTGATCATCCTTTTGTTTATCATTTTGAATTTTGAATATCTGGAACTCTCTATTTACATAACATTCTATTTCTGTCTGATGGAGCAGCCTGTTGGTGGTGAAAGCTAGCATAAAACTAAAAAACATAAGTTTTTATGAAAAAAAAAACTTTTTATAACTAAAAAACATAACTTTTTATGAAAATTTTGTATGGGGGCCCCTCGACACTGGGCTCCAAACCCTTCCGAAAACCATCTATGGTCAAAGTACCATGACATAGTATACCAAATTTGGTGGTTCTAAAATGAAAACTATAGATTTTACAAAAATTTGGTGTAAGGACCTCTTGACCCCAGGCTCCGACCCATTGTAAAAACCATCTACGGTCTAAGTTAGAGTACCATGAGATAGTATACCAAATTTGGTAGTTCTAAATTGAAAACTGTAGAAATTTTCTCAAAAATGTTGTATGGATCCCCTTGAACTCCCCAGGCTCTGACCCCTTCCAAAAACCGTGTACGGTCTAAGTTAGAGTACCATGAGATAATATACCAAATTTGGTGGTTCTAAGTTGAAAACTGTAGAACTTTTTACGAAAATTTTGTATGGAGGCCCTTGGACCTTTGGGCTCCGACACCTTCCCAAAACCGTCTACGGTCTAAGTCAGAGTACCATGAGATAGTATATCAAATTTTGTGGTTCTGAATTGAAAACTGTAGAAATTTTAACTAAAATAACGAACATTTTGTATGCCCCCCGCCCTTGACGCACCACACGGGCTCCGATCCCTTCCAAAACCTTTCTATGGTCTAAGAGTACCATGAGATAGTATACCAAATTTGGTGGTTCTAAGTTGAAAACTGTAGATTTGTATAGCAGATAAACAAACAAATATACAAACTTTCATTTTTTTATATATATATAGATGTTTTGTCAGGCTTTTAACTATATATATACACTATCTACCAACAAGTAATTGGACACCCCTGCAATCGACGATATCTGCGGTCCTGATACATGTCACGGCCGCCGCCGTTAAATATCATGTGGGAAACAACAACGCAACCAGTCGCATGCAAGATGCCACCCAGTTCGGAGCTCTCTGATTTCGAGAAAGGTGTAATTGTCGGGTATCACAGAAATGGCCGATCCATACGTGACATATCCAGTGAGTTGAAGTACCCAAAATCGACAGTGGCCTACGTGATTGTCAAGTGGAAGATGAGAGGTGACTGTTGGAATGTGCCCCTACCCGGCAGACCCAAAAAACTGGGAGTTAGAGACCGATGGGTGCTGGCCAGAGAAATTCAGAAGAACCGCACCAAATCGATGGGCCACATCCGTGAGGAGTTTCAACCGGCATCCGGGAGTGTTCTTTCGATGAATACCATCCGTAAGGAAGCCCATCTGCTTGGATGTCATGGACGGGCTGCCGCCCACAAGCCTTTGATAACCAAGTCTAATAGCGCTGCTCGGCTAATGTGGTGCAAAGAACATCAACAGTGGACCGTTGAACAGTAGAAACAGGTTCTGTGGAGCGACGAATAAAGGTTCACCCTCTACCGTTCGGATGTCAGGGTCTGCGTTTGGTGTCTGCCTGGAGAACGCCTCCTGCTGGAATGTATTGTGCCAACTGTGAAGTTCGGCGGCGGTGGAATTATGCTATGGGGGTGTTTCTCCTGGTATGGCACGGGACCCTTGGTTGCAATTCCTGGTAGACTCAACGGCGAGACCTATTGCACCATTTTGGATGACCATGCGCTTTCTATGTTGTGGCAGTTTTACGGGGTGGACCCATGTTACTTTCAGAATGGCAATGCCACCTTTCATGTTGCGAGGTCCACCATGGCTTGGTATGGTGACATTGGGGTTAATCGAATGGACTGGCCCTGACCTTAGCCCTATCGAGCACCTCTGGGATGAGTTGGGGCGTCGACTTAAGGGGTGCCCCCACCGTCAGAAATCGGTGAAGGAACTGACCTGTCTTCTCCAAGCCGAGTGGAAGAAAATACCGCTAGCCGTCATACAACGCCTGGTTGAGAGTATGCCCCGAAGGGTCGCAGCTTTAATCACCGCTTGTGGAGGCTCCACCAACTATTGAAGGTGAATAAACTTCGTTTTGCTTTGTTATCACAGGTGTCCAATCACTTGTTGGTAGATACTGTATATATACATTTTTTTGAGACATACTGTGCTCACACCTATTATTTTCTTTGGGGTGCAGAGAGCCTTTAAGGGCTAGCAACTTTCTGGACCCTGCTGTACTTACACATTATTTATTTAAATGTATTTTATGTCCATTACTGTTGTTTCTGTTTTTTATTTTATACTATTTTTTCATAAGTCCAAAATTTCCCTGCTCATATTTTTTTTTTAAAGCAGTCTAAGATGTTTGATTTCAGCAAGCAGGTTAAGGTAGCAGGAGCTTGTTAACAATATGATAATTTTTTTAGTGTATAAGGTAAAAACCCACCTTTGTTTTGTTTGTGACATTCTCATTTTTATAAGTACCCTCTCAGAGGTGTAATGTATGGGTGGGCCGCCCCGGTGGCGCAGTGGTCTAAGGCGCTGACCTCTGATCATTCGTCCATAAGGGGTCCGGGTTCGAATCCCGGTGAGGCATGGATGTTGTGTTTGTCTTACGGCACTGGCTCTCTCCCTTCCCTGGAACCAGTGACCTTAAATTAGGGACGGGCGACTGCTTATAGCCCATTGAGTTGCTCACGGTGGTCGTTAAACCTCCAATCAAAAAAAAAAAAAAAAATGTATGGTCCAGGAACTTGCTGACAAGAGTAAAGAAGTACGGATCCAGACTTAGAAATTTTGCTAGTAGACATTGGCCACCAAGACCAAAATTGTTAGTGGCCATAAAAAAATCAGTGGCCAAACTTTGAAAAAAATATCAAATTGTTTATTTCATACTACATTATATGTTTATAAAATTGCTTAGTATAATATCAGTATGTTTTATTTTGCATATTTCGGTTATAGTATGCGGTGTGTATGTCTAAAAGTTAAAACTGAAGTAATAAAACAATGCAGGAGAGTGGGAACATCGCGCGGGTAGGGAGTGCGCTTACGGGAGAAATCTTTGCACCGTCTGACTTCCGGTTTTGGAAATTTTCCAGCTATTTTCAAGCTGAAATACAAATATTTATGCAGTTAAATATTACTTAACAATAATACTGGGCAGAGGCAACATCGCAAGAGGAAAGGAATTACGATTGCGGAAAAAATCTGAACTCCGTCGACCTTCCGTTTTCGATATTTTCGTAAAGATGGAATTCCGTCCTCCGACGAACATCCCGTGTCACCCCCCCCCATTGTGTTCACTGGTTCATTGATCTTGCGAATGACCAAAATAATAACGAAAAAGGCGGTATTCCTCGATTTCGCGGAAGAATCTGATGGCTGAAGATTACGGGGAAATTTTTGCTGCGTCTAACCTCCGTTTTCGCAAATTGTTGCCTACAGTTTCAAGCCGAAATACTTTTATGCAATAAAATCATATTTAACAATAAAACTGGACACTAAGGCAACATCAGGAGACAAAAATTACGATTACAGTAACTTTTTCACTCCATTCAACTACCGTTTTCGAAAGTTTTGAGACACGAAATACCGTCTCCAGACGACCCGCCCTGGAACGATCTAAATGATGACAAAAAAACGCGGAATTCCGCGAATTCGCTTAAGAATCTCGTGCATATCATAAAACAATAAAATTAAAAAGAAAATGAAAATTCGTAGAATCCGTAGTTTCGACAGCGAGGTCTGTAGTTCCGTAGTCAGCCAACTAAATCCGTAGAAACCTGTAGTAGTTCGCAGGTATGGAATTATTAATACAGTACAACCTCGAAAATCCGGAATCGTCCGGAGATCCGGATTTTACCGTTTCCAGATTTTAGAAGAATTTTCCTATGGACGATGCAGGCTTTCAGTGAACATTCATAAAAAATAATAAAAAGAAAATGCCCAACTTCTATTTATGATGATACAGTCTGGTAGACTATGTACCATGACAGAGTCCAAAGCACAGTTTTCTATTGGTCTTCAGTCCAAGATCAATGTTCCTTATACCATACTAATTAGCATGGGGTATTAGTCAAAGTGATTAATGGCTAGCTGATGGCTGCTTGACCATAGTAATCCATGTTGTGTCATGTTCTGCACACTGTACTGGTGCTGACATCAGTACAATGTGCAGAAACATGAGTTGAGACAATATTGATTTGTGTTTTAAGGAGACAGTCCTTCAAGGAGCTCCCATGTCACATTATCGTAGCTTCGGAGGTTTAGCAGTTTTTTTCTAGGTAGATTTAGCTCCAGTCCACTTCCATTTGCACGTCACATCACCAACTGTCGACCAAGGGATCTTCAATGCATGTACAGCGGGATCGCATGTATGGTACCCTATTATAATTCCATGCTGAAAATCAGTTAATTCTGTTGATTGAGGGATCTTGCATTCACAGTCATTCTATTGTCTCATCATAACCCTGTGAGAATATTTACAGTTGGGTCTGTTATTGGTGCGTGGAGCTTAATTCACTATCAGTAAAGAGATGTCTGGATATCAATGGTCATTTAGTGTATACACATGCACTGATGAGCCATTGCATTATGACCAATTAATTAAGAAGAATTAGCCCCAGTTCACTCATTTATGAACATTTTGACCACCCCCAGCCTAAAAAAATGAACCGGTTTGGAGACCGAACGGTGGCACTAGTGAAGTTCACAGTGCAGTATATATACAACTTGTGGACCGGCTTTTGGTTGGTTAGTACAGTGTTCGGAGTCAGAACGGGTAAAGCTGCCGATTTGTCGGAGTTTGATAAAGGATAAATTGCGATGGCATGGCGCCTTGAAACTACGATCTCGAAAACCGCGTGGCTTGGGGGTTGTTCACGTGCTGCTGTAGTGAGTACGTATAAAAAATGGTGCACAGATGGCCAAACAACGAACCGTTATTCAGCAGTGTGTCATTCGCGGCTCATTGATGTCAGAGGGGAGTGGAGACTCACCCATTAGCCACAGCCACTGCAGGGTCACAGTGCGACATCCCCCGCAGCTACAACAGTGGTGATCAGGGCAATGTGTCGCAGCACACAGTTCATCGCAGTCTTCTGTGCATGGGCCCGCATAGCTGAAGACAGCTGGGTCACCATACTCATTGCACGTCGTCATCAACAACACATGCAATGGGCCCAAGATCATCGAGATTGGACCGTGGATGATTGGAAAAAGGTGGCCTGGTCTGACGAATCAAGATTCCTGGTGCATCAGGTAGATGGCCGAGCGCAGATACGCTGATTACCAACAAAGGCACCTGAATGTACTGTTGGGAGGAAACAGGCCTGCGGCTGCGTTTTTATGCTGTGGGCAATGTTTTCTTGGGACACTTTAGACCCTATTATCCCAATAGCACAATCTGAGAGCTGTCAGGTATCTGAAAATCATTACGGACCAAGTTCACCCATTCATGGCAACTGTGTTTCTTGCTGGTGATGGCCATTATAAACAGGATAATGCGCCATGCAACTCTGCCAGAATCATCAAGGAGTGTTTCGATGGACATGCTGGTGACTTTCTGTTAAAGTCCTGGTCTCCAAATTCACCTGACATGAACCCAATCAAACATTTGTGGTTCAACTTGAAAAAGCGGGTTCGTGCTAAATCAGCCCCCCCCCCCGAAATGTACGGGAACTGGAAGACCTGCTGTTGACATTATGGTGCCAGATACCCCAGGATACCTATCACCACCTCATCGAATCTGTGTGTCACCAAATGGTTGCTATTAGGGGCTAAAGGGGGTCCTACAGCTTATTAGGTAGGTGGTCATAATGTAATGTCTCATCAGTGTATGTACATGTGTTGAAGCACAACATTGGTAATTCTCAGTGATGCTTGCTGAAAGGGCATCTTTCAATTCTATAATGTGAGTGTTTTTATGAGAAAACTGTTTTTAAGAGCCTGTATTGTGGAATTATTCAACAGATAGGGCAAAACATATACATTAAAAGTAGCAGCTAAAAGTTCTAATCCGATTGTCCCCTACTTCATAGAACTACATTAAAATATGGTTTCTCTGTGACTTGAAAGTAATTGTGGTAGCGCAAGGAAATGTTGTCATGATTAATTAACTTGCTTTATTTTTTTTTTTCTGACAGCTGTCATCAGTGTCTTCTTGCTTCTCTATATCCAATATTTCACAGAGTGCACATGGAGATCAGTTAGTGACACTTCAGTATGAATTTCCTTGGTGTCGAGACATGTTGGAGAGAGTGAGTGCCAGTCCTTGTCTCAAACTTGATGTGCTGCATGAGATGGCTTCTCAGGATGTGCTGGGAGATAGAAGCAAATCTGTTTCACCTAGTGTAATAACGTGTGAAGCTGACCTGGACTTAGCTGTTATTGCATATCTTAGTGATGCTTATGAAGAGAGGCTGTGGGCTGGAAGCTTAAGACCTGTAAGTAATATCTTCAAAATATTAAAACTTATGTTAAATTCTCTGAATCCTTTTCCGTTAAGCAGACTGAAAAAAAAATCCATAGTACCACTTTTTAGTTTGATACATAAATATTGCTTAGCTGTTCTGAGATTCAGAGGTTAGCTCCACAAAGCCAGATTGATATTATCTGCCAAATCAAGGTACTACTCATTGTTGATGTATCAAACATCTCCATTTACAGCGATTTCGGAACATAACTTGAGCTTCACTGACATCCATCACATGTCTCACAAAAGACTTTTTGTACTTCATATTCATTATCTTTTTCTCATGCAGATATTTGTGAATCTGATCCTCCCATTATTTCCTTGGCCTTCCTCTACCTTTCTTTCCCACTACTTGGGGTGAGTAAATTCTGTTAGTAAGTGTAATGTGTCACCATTCAAATCAATCAGGAATGCACAATATTGAAGAAAAAGACTTCTTACCTGCCATTCATTTTTTGGACGACAGCTCTTGTTATATCCCGGGTGTTGAGGTGGTTAATCAGTTGACAATAGCACATTAATCCACAGGAAATATATAATTCTGCCAAAGTTGACACAAGGAATCACATGCGACTCAAATAAACATCTAACATATATTTAACATTAACAGATGACTGACCTCACACATACTAAAGACACGTAACATAAACCACCGGCGTTATTTTTCATCTTGAGTTCCATCTTGTTCAAAACACACGACTTCTCCTTTTCCGAGTTCAAATCACACAATTTTTTTCTCCTCTCGCCTCCCATGGAGTGACAGTGCCCTCTATCAGAATTGTCTCCACAGTTGCTCGAATTTTATTTATCTTTCCTCTTCGGAGTTGTTGTTCTTTTTACATCCTCCCATCTTTGAGCTTCGGGATCAAGTCCCGAAAAGAGCTTCGGGATCAAGTCCCGAAACTCAAACACATAAAACGTCATAAGTTCATTTGCCGCATTGGCTTTAAGATCCGTCCATAACGGAATCTCACGTCTCCACCACCTGTCTCTTCTTCTTGCTTTTGTGGCACATTCTTTAATAACTTGCTGTATCGTCTTTCTACACTTTATTATCCAATAATGTTCACACAGAGTCAAGATTAGGACCTGCAGACCAGCATGGCCTAGTTCAACATGTTTTTCCCAAATTAATTTTTTCACTATGTGATGTTTAGAAGGCCGCACTACTGGATGACGAAATGCCTCAGAGTCCTTTTTCAAGGTGATTCTCGTATTGACTCAAAGCAGCCCTTCTACGCCGATAAAGGTTTTCAGAGAAGTTTCTCTATTTTCTGTGTTAGTAGCAGACACAATAGTTTTTCGCCTTTCTGAATTCACAACCTCCAAATTTGGAAGCACTTCTGAGGCTGGCCATTCATCACATGGTAATCTTAGCCACTCCGGACCTTCCCACCAATGATAATTTTTTAACTCTTTCACTGTACATCCTCTTGAAGGGAGATCCGCAGTATTCATAGACCCGGCAATGTGCCTCCAGTCTTCTGGGTCTGTTAGCCGCCGAATTTCCTGAACACGATTGTAAACGAAGGTTGCCCAATTTTCATTTCTTTTTATCCAGTATAAGACATTTACAGAATCAGACCAATGGTACGTAGGCATGTTCTCCAGCCCCAAGTCTGATTTCGTTGTTTCTGCTAACCTAGCTCCAATAGTGCAGGCTAAGAGTTCTATCCTGGGTATGGAAGGTAATTTCAAAGGGGCTACTCTACAACGTGCTTGTATTAACTGACACGTCGTGGACCTATCATTTTGACATCGGACAAAAATACAAGTAGCAAATGCTATCTTGCTTGTATCACAGAACACATGAAGAGATACCTCCGAATTGGCTGAAGCATCCTTTAGTATGCATCATGGAATCAACACACCACTCAAGCCTTCCAATTGCGTCTTCCAACGATCAAATTTCCTATATATAGTCGGAGGCAGCTTAGAGTCCCAAGTTATCCCGTTCTTCCAACATTCTTGCAGCAAAACCTTTGGCCCCAGTGTGACCGGGCACGTGAATCCAATGGGGTCGAATACTCGACGGACGACTGAGAGGATCTTGTTTTGTCAATGGGGACTTTTCACCGCTGGAGAGCCCCTTCATGTCAATAGACAACTCATCTGAACCCAGTGTCCAACTTAATCCGAGCACTGGGACCTTCCTTGCATCTCCATCTTCATTCTCCACTTCTGACGACGCAGGAGCATGCTCCCACTATCGCAAATCAAACTTGAATGCATTGAGGATACTTCGTGACTCAAAAATGAACTTTTCAAGCTCCTCTCAGCTATTCACGCTGGAAACACAATTGTCAATGTAAAACGACCTCATGAGTTTTTTCGCCGTTTCCTATAGATGATTCAGTGCGTTCTTCAGTGCTGGAAGGTTTTAAAATTTTCTGCCTTACCATTCTCCCACCACAGGAACCTCAAAAATGGTCTATCATGCTCCTGAAGTCAAATCTGTAAGAAAGCTTTCTTTATGTCGGCAGTTACCCCAATTTTTCCCATCCGAAATCTGTTAATAATAGAGGGTATAAGTTCTACAACATTCGGTCCCTTTTCCAGACAATCGTTAATGGAGGGAGAATTCTTCCCTCTCGCCGAACCATCAAAGACGGGTCTCACTTTGGCCGTTGAGTTCTCCTTTAAAACAGGATGATGTGGTAAAAAATGCTCAGTTTTCACAGACTCCTCAGGAGATTTAACTTCTTCTATAATGCCCTCTTTCAGCCACTCCCGGAAAACATCTTCATAAGCATCTAACTTCTCAGTCCGTTCTAAGGATTTAACACAGCCCTTCAATCTTTTAACTGCTATCTCCCTGCAGTCCGACAGAGGAAGGTGATCTTGAATCCATGGCAAACAAACCATATATCTTTCTTCTTCTCTTGAAACATTACGAATAAAATGATCTTTCGCAGCGTCTTTGAGCTCCTTTCTCGCGATCTTTTTACCTGGATCAAGAATCCCCAAAGTATCAAGTCTCCACAAATCAGAAAGGTTTAATTCGCCAACGTGGAGAGATATAAGGACATTAGGTTTACTGGCTTCCTTTTCTTCTGTTTTTCCCATAAACGTCCACCCCAGACGCGTGTTTACTGCCACCAATCTATTGGAAAGGTGCTCAATTTCACCTGTAAATAACTTCCCTGCGAAGTCAGCTCCTATCAGAATATGAATTTCCTTCGGATCTCTCTCATACAGACAGTCATGTTCATTTATGGAGATATCGCTAATGAAAACTCCACGATTTGTCAGTTCTTTTATGCATTTAAAGTCCTCTAACTTCGGAATGAAAGCACAGATTCTTTTTGATCCATCACCTCTAATGGTGTACCGTCAAAATAACCCGGAAAAAATAACCCGCGTCGTAATAACCCAGTCAAAACAACCCGGCGTCTAAATAACCCAGCGTCACAATAACCCTGCGTTAAAATAACCCAACATCACAATAACCCAGCGTGAAAAAAAACGTCACAAAATAACCCAGCGTGTAAAAAACCCGTCACAAAATAACCCTGCGACACAATAACCCCAGGTCACAATTATTGTACGTCAGAATAACCTGCGTCATAATAACCTACGACTTAATAACCAGCGTCATATACTATCTCATGGTACTCAAACTTAGACGGTAGATAGTTTTGGGAATGGGTCGGGATCAAGCCCCCCCCCACACACACACACAAAATTTTCGTAAAATCTACTAGTTTTCAACTTAGAACCACCAAATTTGATATGTGTATCTCATGAAACTAACTTAGTCCATAGACGCTTTTTGGAAGGAGTCGGCGTCCGGGGTTAATGGTCCCCCCATACAAATTTTTCGTAAAATTAGTTTTCAATTTAGAACCACCAAATTTGGTATACAATTTAATGGTACGCTAACTTAGACGGCAAATGATTTTTGGAACGGGTCGGTGCCCGTGGTCAAGGAGCCTCCCATACAAAATTTTCGTAAAATCTACAGTTTTCAATTTAAAACCACCAAATCTGGTATACAATCTCATGGTACTCTAACTTAAACATTAGATGGTTGTGGGACCGAATCGGGACCCCGTGTCAAGGGAGCCACATACAAAATTTTCGTAAAATCTACAGTTTTCAATTTAGAATCAACAAATTTGGTATACAATCTCATGGTACTCTAACTTAGACAGTAGATGGTTTTGGGAACAGATCGAGGCCTGGGGTCAAGGGGGCCCCCATACAAAATTTTCGTAAAATCTACAGTTTTCAATTTAAAACCACCAAATTTGGTATACAACCTCATGGTACACAAACTTAGACGGTAGATGGTTTTTTGGAACTGGTGTCGGGATCAAGAGCCCCCCCCCCATACAAAATTTTCGTAAAATCTACAGTTTCCAATTTAGAACCAATAAATTTGGTATACTACTTAATGGTACTCTAAGTTAGACGGTAGATGGATTTTGGAACAAGTTGGGGCCCAGGGTCAAAGGGGCCCTTGATCCTGGGCCCCAACTTGTTCCAAATATACATACAAAATTTTTGTAAAATCTACAAATTTCAATTTAGAACCACCAAATTTGGTATACCATCTCATGATGCTCTAACTTAGACGGTAGATGGATTTTGGAACAAGTAGGGGCTCAAGGTCAAGGGACCCCCATACAAAATTTTCGTAAAATCTACAGTTTTCAATTTCGAACCTCCAAATTTAATATACATCTCATGGAACTCTAACTTAGACTGTAGATGGTTTTTGGAACCGGTCAGGACCCAGGGTCAAGGGTCCCCTGATGCAAAATTTTCGTAAAATCTACAGTTTTCAATTTAGAACCACCAAATTCGGTATACAATCTCATAGTACTATAACTTAGACGATAGATAGTTTTTGGAACGGGTCGGGGTCAAGCCCCCCCACGCTTCATACAAAATTTTCGTAAAATCTACAGTTTTCAATTTAGAACCACCAAATTTGGTATACTATCTCATGATGCTCTAACTTAGATGGCAGATGGATTTTGGAACAAATAAGGACCCAGGGTCAAGGAGCCCCCATACAAAATTTTCGTAAAATCTACAGTTTTCAATTTAGAACCCCCAAATTTGGTATACATCTCATGGTACTCTAACTTAAACGGTAGATGGATTTTGGAACCGACCCTGGGCCCCCAATAAAAAAATTCGTAAAATCTGCAGTTTTCAATTTAGAACCACCAAATTCGGTATACTCTCTCATGAAACTGTAACTTAGACTGTAGAGGGACTTTGAAACAAGTAGGGGCCCAGGGGTCAAGGGACCCCTCATACAAAATTTTCGTAAAATCTACAGTTTTCAATTTAAAACCACCAAATTAGGTATACAATATCATGGTACTATAATTTAGACGGTAGACAGATTTTGGAACAAGTAGGGGTCAAGCCACCCCCCCATACAAATTTTTTTTAACATCTCCAGTTTTCAATTTAGAATCACCAAATTTGGTATACTATGTCATGATGCTCTAACTTAGACGGTAGATGGTTTTGGAACTAGTCGGGGCCTGGAGTCAAGGCGCCCCCGATACAAAATTTTCGTAAAATCTGCAGTTTTCAATTTAGAACCACCAAATTTGGTATACTCTCTCATGAAACTGTAACTTAGACGATAGATGGATTTTGGAACGGGTCGGGGTCAAACCCCCATCCAAATTTTTAGTAACATCCACAGTTTTCAATTTAGAACCTCCAAATTTGGTATACATCTCATGGTACTCTAACTTAGATGGTAGATGGTTTTTGGAACCGGTTGAGTCCCGGGGTCAAGGTGCCCCCGATACAAAATTTTCGTAAAATCTGCAGTTTTCAATTCCAAACCTCCAAATTTGGTATACTATCTCATGATGCTCTAACTTAGACTATAGAGGGACTTTGAAACAAGTAGGAGCCCGGGGTCAAAATGGCCCCCATACAAAATTTTCGTAAAATCTACAGTTTTCAATTTAGAACCACCAAATTTGGTATATAATCTCATGGTACTATGAAGCTTAAAGAAGCACCCCTCTGGATTTTTGAAACTTGTCCAACCCTATTTAGGCAATTATATACCATTCATGCTATGTTTGGAACGAATCCAGAGAGACAAAGATTTGTCCCACCAGTTTATGGCTTATCTTCCAACAAGAATGAATAATATTATATTATACAAGATTTTTACAGGATTTACATGACTGTGCATCAGATTATGATATTCAGCTTGCACCACAATACGTATAATGATAGATTTTGAAATAGTTATCATTATAATACTGCCAAAAAGGAATTTTTGAAGGACACAAAAATGTTGTTGGTTTCATCTCAGAAAAAACTTGGCTTTCCCAGAACACAAAACAAATCCATCCTCTGGCATAGCCTCGGAATATGGGGGAAACAGTGAGTTTGCTCTCAAAATCAGACATTTGCAAGCCCTTGCATTTCTTTCATCTGATGAAATTCCAATAAAAAAATTATATTTGGTGCCTAAGTGAAAGCGCAACATTATTAACTTGATTTATTATGCAAACCTTATAAATATGAGCACAGCGATTTAAAGTTACTAAAGAGTCCTTGTAAGTAATATTTTTTGACCGAGTGCAAGTGCAATTTACGAAATGTCGACAGGTCAAAACATCTAAAGTAACAATGAAATTTGGAATATTTCTTTTTCTTTTTATTTCAGTTTTGACACTTGTATTAAGTTCTGAAAACATGTATTTTACCTATTTTTTATCTTCATTGTGCTTTTAACAGAATTTCTTACCAATGTTTTGGGCATTTCATTTTGTGTGGTTACTTGTTTTTATGTTTTGGGCATTTTACTTTGTATGGGTATTTTTGTTATGTTTTGGTTATTTTATTTTCTGTGGTGGTTGTAATTTCCACAGGATTAAAAGAGGAAACTGTTAACACTCACGATGCCTACTTGCTTACATTTTTTTAAATATAGCACATGTTTTTGTATTGATTTATACCACTTATTCCTTAAGCAACTCCAGGTTTCTTTAAATATTAACTTTTTCTCAGAGTCTTCTGTTTCCTCTACCTAGCTTTTTTGGCTCCGCAATTTTAGTTCTTGGTTTTAGAATATTTTCTCACGTAAATTCTTTATGTAAGATATGTCTATTGTATCGAAGGATTTTGCAGTTATATATGAATCCCCTGTTGCTGAAGTTAAACAATATTTCCAACTGAAACAGCGCAGTTCAGACATTTTCCTGCTGTTAACTGAAAAAATGAAAACAAAAACAACAAATCTGGGCAATGGTTGAGGCATCAAACAGTACTTACTAATAACCAGGCAAAGTTTTGAGAAAGAATGAGCTTAGGAATTTCTCACTCCAACAAAAAAGAATAACCGCACTGTATCCCTCCCCATTCCCTAGTGTCGGCCTTTGGATGTCTTGAAAGAGAAGTCCTAAGGACACATCTGTATCCTAATTACCTGAGAATCTGTGACAAGCTCCTGGTGTCATAGTAAAAAAACACACTTCCTACTTTGTGTAAATTGCTTGGATGGTAATGCCAACGAACAAAGTTCTGCTGTGGCATTGGATTTCTGTTGCTTTTGATGGAATACCTTTCCTCTGGGGTTCACCGCTTTCAGTATAGTCTTCAGGACACACGGGAATACGCCCCAAGGTAAAACACCTGTTTCACGGCAATTAACAACAATTAGCGAAAGCGAGGTGCGGTACAGGAAATAAGTCAAGCAAGACAGATCTGAACTTAGAAAGTTGGGGGAAGGTGTTGCACGAAAAACTGTGTTTGGCTTACAGACCATTTGGCACGTAGGGACGTAGGTCATTAATACGTCACGGGGTAAACAAATTGTCTTTTCAGCATAACAGTTTTCTTTCATATGCATGGTGCAGCACAGAAAACAATTTGAATTTATTTTTTAGAGTTAGCATGGCGCCTACCGGCCCAGAGTACAGCGGCCCAGTCCACGCCTGCTGCTGCCCCTGGTACCTGGTGCTTGGCATCCGTTTTTCCCCCGCTTGGAGCATCCTTGCTGTAAAATACATGTACTTCTGTGTTTTGGAAAAACAAAAGATAAGATGCCGATCCCTAAACTTAAACTCTTCTTGTGACCGCAGGTACCAAAATCTTGAACTTTGCCTAAACCCTAACTGGAGGAACAGGCCTCACGTAATCATCTGTATTCTGAGTGTTTTATTGAATGGTTGCTCATCAGTTCGTAGTTGACTGGCGAACAGAGAACTTGCTTGTTGAAACCTTTGTTGTGCATTGTCAAGTGATAATAGTGGATATGTCATTCTAAATATTTTGGAAAGAGAAAGCATTGTTTTCCGAAGGCATTATGTACGTAAAGTATGCAACATAGTTAACTCACAACAAGGAAATAATTTGCTGAAATGGAAAGGGTATTTATTTTGCCATAACAGAGTGCGGGGTGATTAATGGCATTGGCACTGTATTGAAAGAAATTATGGAAACTGTCTGTACTGGCTTTGCTAGTACTATTTTTATTGGAGATGAACACAGGAGGCACAATGAGAAACCACATAATCATGCTCCAAGACTGGAGAAATGTGATGTTGCTGTTGCAAGAGCGCAAGTAAAAGAACAAGCGAGAAATATGGACGAAGCCCCTGCACAAATTATTCAAACCGTGACAACGTCAATGGCTACAGTAAATGCAGGTTACATGCCTAATATTGATGCACTAAGGCAAGTTGTAAAATGAATATGAAGAGAAGACATGCCTGCGGAGCCTACGACTTTAGAAGGGATCGATGCCCCAACAGATTTATAGGAAAGAGATGGTGCAAAATTTCTTGGCAGAGACAGCGCATTTGCAGATTAAATAATTATTTTATTTTTAACAGAAAATAATTTACGAAAGCTTAAAGAAGCAGCCCCTCTGAATTTTTGAAACTTGTCCAACCTTATTTATGCAATTATATACCATTCATGCTATGTTTGGAACGAATCCAGAAAGACAAAGATTTGTCCCACCAGTTTATGGCTTATCTTCCAACAAGAATGAATAATATTATATTATAGAAGATTTTTACAGGATTTACATGACTGTGCATCAGATTATGATATTCAGCTTGCACCACAATATGTAAAATGATAGATTTTGAAATAGTTATCATTATAATGCTGCCAAAAAGGAATTTTTGAAGGACACAAAAATGTTGTTGGTTTCATCTCAGAAAAAACTTGGCTTTCCCAGAACACAAAACAAATCCATCCTCTGGCATAGGCTCGGAATATGGGGAAAACAGTGAGTTTGCTCTCAAAATCAGACATTTGCAAGCCCTCGCATTTCTTTCATCTGATGAAATTCCAGCTGCTTTTGAAGAAGTGAAATCAATTTTACTAGAATATGCAGATTCTGTAGTTCAGTGGTTTGAGGAAAATTATGTTCTTTGAAATTTTCGTGGAAGCAGAAGAAACAATCCGAGTAGAAGCCCTCGGCTTTTCCCACCAACAATTCGGTCAGTAAGTGAAAACAATTCACTTGGCTTTCCCAGAACACAAAACAAACTTGAAGGATGAGACAGACGCTGGAATACAATTCTGGGAGAGAAAAAACTGGAACTGTATAAAATAATCACTGAAGTTACAAAACAGCAGAGAACAACTACGGCTAAAATCAAAAGAGTGATATCACAGATTCCAACAAATCCACCTAGAAGAGAAACGCTGGCAAGATAAAAAGGAATTCAAACTTCTTTGGCGCACAGAGACAATATTAATGTGCTAGACTTTTTAAGAAGAATTTCTTATACTTCTACCCTTTCCGAAAATGTGCTGGTATTTTTCACTAATTGAATTATACCTTTTACTAACTTGTATTTAAATTTTTCAAGAATGTAATTCTGCCGAAGATGCAAGAATGTAAAACACAACACAAAATTTAAAAATACAAAATTTTCAAAATAGCATGTCGAAATCATAAAATATCAAAAAGTAATCCAAAAGGTGAAAGAAATAAAAATTTAAAATGCAATCACAAGTCACAAGCATAACAAAAATGTGAAACGTTATGTAACAAGCACAACACAAAATAAAATAAATGCCAAATCATAAAAAAGAAATGCACACGCTATATAAAATGTACAAAATAAAATAAATGTCATATTCATAAGGATTTCATGACAAGTCAAGTTAAAAATGAGCTTTTACTTAGGCTTCAAACAATAATTATTAGCCTCTATACCTTTTTAAGTCTTTAATAAGTGTAACATCATTGACCTGACTTGTCATCAAACATTATCAATATGACCATGGCATACAATTACTTAAGACTTGTGCCTAAGCCTAATGGCTTTTTATAGTTTTGTGCTTGAGTAAAAGCGCAACACAATAAACTTGACTTTCTATTAAAATTGTATGTATATGAGCACGGTTGATTGAAAACTGATCAAAACGTTGTACCATAACCTTGGCATGTTATCGAAACCTTCTGAATACGTCGGACTAAAAATTCCTTAAAAAAGGTTACGCGTAAGGTTTTGTGACAGAATAAAACTGCAACATTGATAACTTGACATGTTGTGTTAACATTGTCAATATGAGCACGGCTGATTAAAAATTTCAAGAAATCGCCTTTGGGGTTAATGTGTTGTAACTGTGTAAAAGTGTAACATTATGTTTATTTTCTATATAAACCAAACTATGTATTGAAATGGCCCATCTATGTATACGTATACTTCAACCATATACCGAAGCGCTGACAAGGTGAAAACAAAAGTGCAATTTTGTACGGTCCCCTAACATTTTATGGCCAGCCTACATGGAAGTGGACACGTTGATATCAAAAACGTGCTTTTCATACGGCTCCATAACAAATAGCAATGGACACGTCGCAATCTTTTTTTTTTTTTTTAGTTGGGGGTTTACCGACCACCGTCATCAATTCAGTGAGCTGTAAGCAGTCGGCCGTTCCTAATTTTGTGCCACTGATTCCTGGAAAGAGGGACAGCCAGTGCCAGAAGTCAATCACAAAGTCCATGACTCACAGGGATTCGAACCATGATCCTTCTCGACGAGTGGTCAGAAGCCAGCGCTTAGACCACTGTGCCACCGTAGCGACTCACATTGAAATGCATTCTTCATACGGCCCCAAACGCTTTTAGGGACATATTAGATTGAACTGGACGCAGAGAAATCATTAATATAATTTGTACTAGCAGGGATACCAGGTATATGCTAGGTACATATTACTATTTGTGGAATCACCAAGTTCAGCAGGTGAAAGTTAATGAATGAAAAAGATTTGCCTGTAATTTTCTTGTAAACTTATTTTAAATGTTTTGATTTAGTTAATTTAATTTTACGAAACAAAAAAGAAATGAAAAGGAATGGAAATACTTACCTTCGAGGAGACATCTATAGAATTGCCGTACATCTGGCATGTGTTTCTGAGAATCCCACCACACAAAAATGCAATGTACCTATGTGATGTCGCATGCATATGACTTGACATTGGCATTGATCATCTTTTCCTTACCACTTTGAATTTTGAATATCTGGAACTCTCTATTTACTTTACATTATGTTTCTGCCTGGTAAGCCGCCCGTTGGTAGTGAAAGCTAAACTGTTTTAATTTGTATTTTTAATACACCATTAACCACATATTTTTGCACATTATTGCTATCTACGGTCTCCAACTTAGACTGTAGGTTGGTTAGTTGGTGGTTTATGGCGTAAGGGCCTCAAAGGGCCAAAGAGTGCCTTAGACCGTAGATAAGGGTATTACAGTGCTGAATTGTGTTGCAGATCTCAACAGTAAAAAATGGAATTTTCACGAAAATTTAGTATGGGGCCCACTTGACCCCGGGCCCCGACCTCTTCCAAAAACCACATAAGGTCTAAGTTAGGGTTTCATGAGATAGTATACCAAATTTGGTTGTTCTAAATTGAAAACTGTAGATTTTGCAAAAATTTTGTGGAGGGGGGGGGGCTCTGACACCAAATTTCGTGGTTCTAAATTGAAAACTTTAGATTTTACGAAAATTTTGATTGGGGGCCCCTTGACCCCGACACCTTCCAAAAACCTTCTACAGATTAAGTCACAGTACCATGAGATAGTATACCAAATTTGGTGATTCTAAATTGAAAGCTTTAGATTTTAAGAAAATTTTGTATGGGGTACCATGACCCCGGGCCCCGACCCGTTACAAAAGACACATGGTCTAAGTTAGAGTTCCGTGAGATAGTATACTAAATTTAGTGGTTCTAAATTAAAAACGGTAGATTTTACAAAAATTTTGTGTGGTGGCCTCATGACCCCTGGCCCCCGACCACTTCCAAAAGCCGTCTACTGTCTACGTTTAGAGTACCATGAGATAGTATACCAAATTTGGTAGTTCTTAATTCAAAACAGTTGATTTTACAAAAATTTTGTGTGTGTGAAGGGGGGGGGGGGCGTTCTTAGACCCCAGGCTACGCTCCGTTCCAAATACGCTCAACAGTCTAAGTTAGAGTTTCATGAGATAGTGTACCAAATTTGGTGGTTCTAAATTGAAAACTGTAGATTTTACAAAAACTTTGTGTATGGGGCAGGTTGATCCCGGGCCTCGACCCCTTCCAATAACCGTCTACTGTCTAAGTTAGAGTACAATGAGTTAGTATGCCAAATTTGTTTGCTCTAAATTGAAAACTGTAGATTTTACGAAAATTTTGTATGGAGGCCACTTGACTCCGACCCCCTTCCAAAATCCCTCTACAGTTTAAGTTAGAGTTTCATGAGATAGTATACCAAATTTTGTGGTTCTAAATTGAAAACCGTTGATTGTACGAAAATTGTGTATGCGGGGTGTGGGGCTCCGACCCCTTTCAAAAACCGTCTTCGGTCTAAATGGGAGTACCATGAGGACATTTTCTGGACCATGTCGACATTTTGGCTGTTGACATTGTGACCGTCGACATTATAACCGCCACCGCACAAGCAAATTTAATAGACAGAAATGTTTGCTCACCCCACGTACCTCGTAGCGGAAGTATTGGTCCCTTACGTAGTGACGTCACTGTAAAGGACGGGTAGATCGTCGATACAACTGAAGCACTTGCGGGAGAAGTGTTGTGAACAATTTTAAATTCAAATTCGTTTTGAATTTGAAAACTTACAGCCGAGATGGAATGCAAAAAAAACAAAAACAAAAAAACAGCATCAACAATACACGCAGGAAAAACTGACATCCATGTGAATATTTTATTTATTGTAAACCAAGATTTTAAAGAAAGTAAGTATAATTTTTTTTCAAATCTATTTCATCTAAACAGGATATTTACTGGCTTAAGGAAATGTGCAAGGATAACGATCATAGCTTTTAAATTTAATTATATGCAACTGTAGCACTGTCTTCTTTAAATAAATTCGAGAGAAAGAAAAAACACCATAACATTATGTTAGTAGCACCTCATAAAGAAATCCCTTTATGCCAAACAAATAAAAACTTCAGCAACATTCAAGGAACTCGCTTAATTAAAAAGCTGGAAATTAATTCTCTTAAATGCTCCGTTGTTTTTTGTAATTAATCGCTTAATAGAAAAGTTAAAATTATATATTTTCAAATTCTTTTCCTTTCTTTTCGTCATATTTTAATCGCTAAATTTTGAGAACATTAAAAATCGGCACCTTATTTAATGCAAAGAAATGCTTCCTTCACTCACTTTGCCATGTTCCTTAAGTAACTAGTTTAACCGGTATTCTCTTCTTGGGTTGGTAAGACATTTTTTCCTGAGGATTTGGAATTTAGTCCAATACTAAAGTGGAAAATAAATTCATTTTGCTTTTCATTGCTATTAGAAAAAACAAACAAACACGAGTTTTTCCAGATTTTAACTATGGGTTATTTTGACGTCGGGTAATTTTTGCCCCGGGTTATTTTGCTAATGGGTTATTTACGTTGGGTTATTTTGACGCCGAGTAATTTTGACGCCAGGTTATTTTGACTGGGAGATTTTGGCGCAGGTTATTCTTTCCGGGTTAATTTGACATGCAACCCCTCTAATTCACAAATATAATCGCTGTCAATATTGCCTAATTGAATCGAATATCTTTTGTGCTTTTCACTTTTTTCTATTCCTCCAAAAAGTCCATGAACGACTTTTTCTTCCCCTTTGCATTTCAATTTCAGTGCTTTAGCGACAAATTCACTTACATATGATCTTGAGCTACCTGTATCAATAATCCCTCGTACATAACGACTGATATCATTCTCCTTAATACAAACAATTAAAGTCTGTACACCTCCTTGGAACAGGAATTGTTAGTCAAAACACTGGCTTACAGAGCTTTATCATTTTCTTAATTATTTTCTAGTTTATTATCTCTCCCTTTGTGCTTATAAAAACACATAATAGATAGATGTCTATTACCACAGTGTGAGCAGGTCATTTTTACCTTACAAGAACGTGAAACGTGTCCTGGTTTAAGACACCTAAAATAGCACCCCCTTTTTAATAGAATAGATTTTCTTTCCTCCAGAGACAGATTTCGAGCTTCTTCACACTCGGAGTTTGTGTGCGGCTCGTCACAAAAAACACAAACGAGCGTTTTTTTCTTTTCTTTCAGTTCACTGCTGAATAGCTCAGCTGCTGTTCGTGTCTTTCCTTTTTCTCTCGAGTCACGTGAGAGCTTCCGGCCACAGTCGTCTGACCGAGGAGCAAAGGTGGCTGGAAAACTGTGGTGCCAGTCTATGGTGACCGAAACACTAGTACTAGTACGCTCCCTAGAGGTCAGTTACTTCCTCAAAAATTCAATCAAATCTTTGATGTCATAATTGGCATTGGTACTTTGTTGAATTCTAAGATCAGATCAGGGAGAGTACTTTCAACAGCATCGGACACATAAGATTTCCATACGTGTCTGACAAAACTCCCAGCGACTCTAAATTTCTTATTTGCGTTTGAACATTATCAAACAACTTTCGAAATGTTCCGATATCACTGGAATTCTTGAGAGGGGAAAGATCAAGCAAGTTACTCATATGTGCATTTATTAACAAATCTTTTCTCCCAAATCGCTCTTCTAACATGTTTACAGCAATGTCGTAATTTTCCGGCGTGATCGCAAATCCTTGTACAGTGTTTATAGCTGTACTTCCTAAGTGAGCTTTAAGATAGTTAAATTTGTCTACTTTGTTCAAAGAGTCATTCTTATGAATTGCCGATTCAAAAGAATTCCAAAATGTAAGCCTTTGACTCATATACCCGTAAAACTTGGAAATAGATAGCTTCGACAATTTTATAGTCACAGAGTCTCTCACTCGTTCTATTTTCGATTCATGTAGCTCGGGGCTCTGACCAAGAGACATGCCATTATTCACAACATTTTGCCTTAATATATGAACTCGTTTGGACGCTCTATATCCCCATGTAGTTATTTTCTCACAATATTCTTCAGCACTTTCTAACACAGACTCCAATTCCCCTGGGTCTAAAACATTTTCCAGCTCGGAATCAATTAATTTTAGTTCTGTTGATTTTTCATTAAGATGTTCTAAAAGTTCCTCAAGATTATCTATATCCACATCAGTTAGTTTAAGTTCCGCTTCCAATCGCTTAACAATTTTGGTAACGGAAGTTCTCATCACGCCGCGTTTCTGTCTCAATCTAGCTGTAATTTCTTCGGCCATCTTTTCGTTCAAAACAATATATCAAAATGTCAACAAACGGAAGAATTCTCTTGGTTACGAATTCTGTGCTATATGTTCAAAATACCTCAACTCTCAAAGTCCTGGCAGGGATGCCATATCTAACGTGTCGCCGTTCAAATCAATCAGGAATGCACAGTATTGAAGAAAAAGACCTTACCTGCCATTCATATTTTGAACAGCAGCTCTTGTTATATCCTGGGTGTTGAGGTTGTTAATCAGTTGACAATAGCACATTAATCCACAGGAAATATATAATTCCGCCGAAGTTTACACAAGGAATCACACGAGACTCAAATAAACATCTAACATATATTTAACATAATATATGACTGCACACATACTAAAGACATGTAACATAAACCACTGGCGTTATTTTTCATCTTGAGTTACATCTTGTTCAAAACACACGACTTCTCCTTTTCTGAGCTCAAATCACATGATTTTTTTCTCCTCTCACCTTTCACGGAGTGACAGCGCCCTCTATCAGAATTGTCTCCACAGCTGCTCGGATTTTATTTATCTTTCCTCTTCGGAGTTGTTGTTCTTCCGACAGTAAGCATCTCCCCACTACTTGGGGTGAGTAAATTCTGTTAGTAAGCATCTCCCCACTCATTCTTTCATCATGGTTTTAAAATGTTCGCTGTGGCAATGTTTTTTGGCGACTTTTTTGTAGTACATTACTACCCACCGGTGGGTTCGTAACTGTTTCAGTACAGTGCTGTATGACACGCACCAGTGGGTTGTTTAAAGATATATACATAAAGTGACTGATATCCACTACAGATTTATGTATATAAACTTTTTTTTTCCTCCTCTGAAAAATGTAGCAGCTAACGCGTACGACCCACAGGTGGATCGTAACGCAGCAAACGTGTTAACCGGTTACTTTAGAATATTTGTCTCCACTCTGCTGATAACATTTACCATAATTTTTGTTGTATAATCCACGGATTATCTGCGAAAAAAGTTAAAAATATAGGTTCTGCGTATTATACGCCGATGCAAATAATATGCCGATTTAAGAAGAAGAAGAAAAAAAAGTTTTTACGGCCCTTCGATTTTTTAAAAAATCTGCAGCGTAATTGTGCAGGGAAGGGGATATAATTGGAAAAGGAACTCCTTTGGAAAAAATTTCCTCAGTTCAGGAGATTGTACAGAGCGGGGAGGAATGTCATAAAAAAAAGATCAGGCAAGTTGTGGGGAGAGACTGCGCGGGCCATTTTGAATCGTTGAGGACAACTCTGACTGTTGTGCCGTCTCTGGTTTTTGTCAACCAGCCAATGAATGTACGCACTGCGCTTGCTGCACGAACCTGTTCGTTCCTCCTTTCTGATCTCGTGTGCACTGCTTTGTGTTTAGTTCCTCTTTCACCGTTTTGACAAATGTTGTTGCTGCTATTTTCCTTCATTGCCATTCATGATGTCTTTGAAATGTTTCAGTTACACTGCCGAATTCAAACTTAAAGTGGTGGACACAATTGAAGATATGATCGTGTCACTGTGTGATAGTTCTGAGGTCAGAAAAGAATCGTGCAGTAACGTGCGGAAAGCCCCTGTGCAGCGGTCTAAAGCATAAACAAATCCGTCGGTAAATTTCGCGGGAGAGTTCACGGAAGTTTTTACTGGCTCACGTATAACATACATGAGATTCGCGGAATTCCGCTCTTTTTTTGTCATCATTTGGGTCATTCTCGAGATAGATGCAGAACTGAAGAGAAATCGGGGGGGGGGTGTCGTTTTCCGTCTGGGGATGGTATTTCGTATTTCAAAACTTTTGAAAACGGAAGTTAAATGCAGCGAAGATTTCTCCCTTAATCTTAATTTTTTTCTCACGATGTTCCTTCTGCCCAGTATTGTTCTTAAATATCCTTTTATTCCACAAATACTGCATTTCAACCTAAAAATGGAAGAGAAAGTTTCCGAAAACGGAAGTGGGTCCGAGCGAAGATTTCTCGCGAAATCGCAGTTTTGTTCTTCCGACAGTAAGCATCAGACATTTTTGGGGAAAAGTAACACTTAACAACAACATAGGATAGCGATGTTCTCACTATCCTATGTTGTTGTTAAGTGTTACTTTTCCCCCATAAATGTCTGCACTTAAGCTTGGTAAGGGAGGGGAAATTTTCCAAAAATGAAGTGACTGAGTTTGAAAATTTGTTAGAATTGATGCATGGTGTTCAAATGTATTCATATTCTAAAAGTCACACCATTTATCTAAAGTTGCAAAAGCTTTGATATCATGCGTTCGTGGTCCTCAGGCTGAAAGTTCTTTCAGCATGATGGATAAGGGGAGGAGGAAAGAAAAGTGGCAAAGAAATAGGAATTGAATTATATCAACAGGAAGAAAACCTAAGAAAAGATTGCTGTGAGTCAGCAAAAGACAAATATGGCCATGGAACTTGCTGAGAAGAAAGCTACATAAGAGGAAAGTTGAGCTGATGTTCTAGCAAGTACAAAAAAAAAAAAAAAAAAAAAAAAGGCCATGGAACTTGCTGAGAAGAAAGCTACACAAGAGGAAAGTTGAGCTGATGTTCTAGCAAGTACAAAAAAAAAAAAAGAGAGAGAGAGAGAGAGAGAGAGAGAGAGAGAGAGAGAGAGAGAGAGAGAGATGTGTTTGAAGCAGTGTTTTTTAAAATCACTTTATTTTGTTTTGAATTCAGTAATTTTATATTGGGATTACAGTGAACAATTCCATCTTGCTCGTGCTGCTTTATATTCACACTTTCTTGTCACATGTTCTGATTTTTTTCATCCGATTAAACAGGTCAGCTTTTTTGTTCTTTGGTTAGTCTCATGTATGATAAGCCGATCCTCCAACTCTGAAAGCAATATTTCCTCCAAAAACTTTCGACTTATATGCGAGTACATGCGATATTTCTGTGACTTATTGTGTATCAGCCTTTCGTCATTGGCAAGGCGTAATGCAATACTCTGGAGATGCATCGGTGTGATCTATGGATGCCACGCCCTTTTTGTTCATCTGTCTGGAGATAAAAATATGGAAAAGTAACCTTTAAAAATGAATTTCTTCATTTAATAAAATCGTTTTTTTTTTCCCCCCTCTTACTTCTTCGGACTCCTGGGTTATAATGTGGCCGAGTTTTGTCAGAAATTCCACTTCCGGTTCAACCTCTACGTTGTGGGGATTATACGGTGGGTTTTTTTTCTTGAATGTCACAGTCTGCAGATTATACAAAGGAGAAAATTTTTTTTATTTGAATTTCGCGGTCTGCAGATTATACGCCGGTGCGGATAATACGACGAAAATTACAGTACTTCACATTACACATCAGTAACACATGTGAGGAATGGATATTCCTTATCAATATGATCAGAACATGTCTTCTACAAACTCCTATAAGTAATGCATCTCTCCAACACACAAACGACTTCTGTGTATCTTCTGCATCACCCAGGTTTCACTACCACACATGAAAGTAGGAACAATTACACTTTCATACGCAGCTATTCGAGACATTTTCAAAAACCTGTCATTCCTGTGAAATCTTCCTAAAGTAGCTATGACTTTCAATGATGAATTCACTCGCTTACTAATTTCACCATTTCATTTGTTTTCTCTATCAATCATGCTTCCTAAATATACAAATTTATTTACTTGGTCTAATGAGGTTCGTTAAAAATTGCGTTTTGCCAAAATCCTTGCCATTGGCTTGTTCTTTTTATTCTTTTCATTGTACAGTCTTTATGAATTCCAGCAGTCCTTTTGCTTTTTATTTGAAGTGCATTGATAAGGACATGAAAAATCAGTGGTAAAGATTTTAATATATGAATTTTTAATGAACATCAGAAGATGTCTCTGCCAAATGTTTTGCAACGTGATAATGAAAAGTGTGGGAAAGTACACACTCAAGTAAGCCCTTATAATTTCTCATGATAATTAACACAGCAATCAGAAATCTGCTGTGTTAATTATCATGACGTATTTTCCACGTATTAGGAAAATAATATTTCTTCCACACTATATATTATAATTTCTTTATTCCAATTCAGAGTTGGTGCAATATTTTCAATACAACTTAGCCATATGGCGAGCTTCATTGTTTGCCTTCCACAATTACATGTCAAGATATTAAGAAACATGATATAAGTTGCACAATATGATTGCTTCTTTCTTGAATCTTGTTCCATATACACTGAAGTGCCAAAAAAAGCTAGGATATCTCTCTAATTAATACCATTGTGGTCTTCCTTGTGATTGGATAACAGCAGCAGTGCAATGATACATGGACTCCACAAGTTCTCTCTCTGTACAGGATTCCCACGGTGCTTAAAAGTACTCAAGTTTTGCCCAAAATACCCCAAAGCCCTTAAAAAGTGCTTTCCCCCTGACTTCCTGCACCAAATGCAGGAGTTACAGTAACATGTAATGCATACATCTTCTGCTGCTGAATGGCTATGTTGATGATATCATGTGACGTCAGCAGAGCATGGGGTGGGGTAAGCTCACAGTCAGTGGCTCATAGAGAACTTCAGCTGTCTGTGTCTCACACATTCAGGGATACTTACTTTTCATCTGCTGTTGTTGCAATGTGCATGTGATATTGTTATTTGTGAAGTACATTAATTAGAGTTTCTTATCTAACTTAAGTGAAAGCCATGCCAGGAAAATGCTCATTTACTGTTGTGTGGTGTGACCATCCATTATATAACAGGTAGATATCTCCAGTGGAAAATAAGCCTCATAAAGCGTTTTGTCGACCATGAGGGAAAAAAGTTGGACATTTGTGAAATGGGCGAAGCGACTGTGAAAACCCACATGAAAGGTAAGCCAGAGCAGTGGATGATGTTGCTGATAAAGCTGAAAACACAGGTGACATAAAATTTATTTGCCAGTCAAATAGCTCCTGAAGAACTGTGAAAGAGAAACAAATGGAGCTAGAAGATATAAACCTAAAAATAAATAATTCACAGCAAAAAGAAGGACAAGGTGCTACATTAAACACATCCAGGAGATTCCACTGAGCAATCCCCATCACCAATTGATTGAACTGATATTTGTATTTCTTCTTTTTGTATATGCAAATCACAGTTATTCTGTTATATGATGAGAAAATCCTGTGCCAAAATTGAAATCTTGAACGCGTAATTTTAACTTTCGTTTTGCAATTCAAGCGATGAAATGATTTTGTGCAATATTCAAATCTGAAACTTGTAACCTGAACTACAGTTTTACAATTTACATTCTTTTTGTTGCATATGATTATTCCCTCATATGAAAACTGATTCAGCCAGCAGAACTGTCTTTTAAATTGCTAAATTTCAAATTTATTACATCCCCAAACTTGAACTGTATGCAACAATATTGCAAACTTCATCAGCATACTTCAGTTTATATAGGTAAGTCATGTCGAACAGTATATTTATATATATGTTAGTTTCACGTGTGCTTCACGTAAGGTGCTTAAAGATTTTTTGAAAGGTGCTTAAAAGTCCTTAAAAGTGCTTAATTTTTGTGAGACAAAAAGAGTGGGAACCCTGCTGTAGTACTGTGGAGAAAGTGCACACCATGCTTCTCTTGAAGAGTGTCCCACAATTCTGTAATATTTGCTGGTGGAGGTTTCCTGGCATTGATGACACGTTGAACTGCATACCAAATGTATTCGATGGCATTTAAACCAGCAAGTGATGGGGGCCAAGTCAGGATGCCAAACTCTGTAAAATGTTCCTCCACCCATAATCGGGCAACTGTGGAAGTGTGCTGTGGTGCATTGTTGTGTTGTAAGTGGTCGCACCCGTTGGAGTGGTTGCATGACATGAACTGGTGCAAATTATCCCCAAAGAGGTTTCATATCCTCCACCGGTCAGAGTGGTCTGCAGATGTATCAGAGGTCCTAATGTATGCCAGCTGAAAACACCCCACAAAATAACAGAGCCACCGCCAGCCTGCACTGTCACTTATAGGCATGTGGGATCCATTGCGTCTTGGGGTTGTCGCCACACCCAGAGTTAACCATCTGCCTAAAACAGTTAGTACCACGATTCATCGGACCAAGCTACATGTTTTCAGCCTTGTGTCGTCAGGTCGTGTTGTTGCACGTTGATACTGACCCAGATTTACTTGGGCCAGTATGTTGCACATCGGGTGGATGTTATGATGCATGCCAGATGCTGCTGTCCATGATTGCCCAGGTCTGTTCTACAGCCACACCAGTCTTGCACTCTGGATTTCCCCCTGAGTTTCTGTAGACCAGGTACACCACTGAAATTGTTGACCGTGTAAATCCAAATAAATTTTGTGGCAATTTCTGAGATGGAGTGACCCTTCTCCTGGGTGCCAGCTATCATAACATGTTCAAAATTACTTAAATCCTGATAAGCTGCCATCTGAATTGTGAATGCTACTACTTGAGCTTGCGGAGATATATGCTCTCTCTATATATATGAGAGTTGTACCGAAAGTAATGCAAAAGTGGGAATAACTTTTTTAATAACTGACAGAGGTTGTTCAAATTGCACATTTTGGTAGACTAACTCTTCCTGTATAGGAACCCTTCTTCATTGCAGATTTGAAGGAGAGAAGGGTGGAAGTCTGCTCTGATCTCCTGGAAGCTCTTGAAGGCAATGAAGACACATTGTTTTCCAATCTGGTGACAGGGGATGAAACTTGGGCGTATCTTTACGATCCGGAAACGAAGAATCAATTATGAAATGGCATCACATCAGCACAGAAAGTCGTGGTGACTGTTATTTGGGATGACAGGTGTTATTCTCCTTGATTTTCTGGAACGTGGCTATACTGTGACCAGCAAGCGGTACATTCAGGCATTCAAGAATCTTAGAGAAGCCATAGGCCGCCTCGGTGGCACAGTGGTCTAAGGCGCTGGCCTCTGATCATTCGTCCAAAAGGGGTCCGGGTTCGAATCCCGGTCAGGCATGGATGTTGTGTTTGTCTTACGGCATTGGCTCTCTCCCTTCCCTGGAACCAGTGACCCTAAATTAGGGACGGGCGACTGCTTATAGCCCATTGAGTTGCTCACAGTGGTTGTTAAACCTCCAATCAAAAAAAGAAGCCATAAGGCTTCCGGAAGAGACCGAACAAGAATCTGAAAAGGATCCGCATTCACCACGACAATGCGAAACCACACACATCTTTGGCAACAAATTAAGCAAGGCACAGTGGTCTAAGCGATGGCTTCTGATCATTCGTCTGAGATGGCTTCGGGTTCGAATCCCGGTGAGGCATGGATGTTGTGTTTGTCAAGGCGCTGGCTCTCTCCCTTCTCTGGAACCAGTGGCCCTAAATTAGGGACAAGCAACTGCTTATAGCCCACTTTCTTTTTTTTTAATTGGAGGTTTAACGACCACAGTTGCTCACGGTGGTGTTTAACCTCCAATAAAAAAAAAAAAAAAAAAATACAGGCAATCGAGCTGTTCGGCGGTTTCTCATCCACTGTACAGCCCAAATCTGGTGTCCTCTAAATTCCACCTGTTTAGTCCAATGAAGGACAGTCTCTGGGGACAACGATTTGATGACACAGACGAGGTGAAAGTGGCTGTGAAGAAGCGGGTACAACAGTCCACACCTGAATGTTTTCAAAGAGGATTCGAGAGTTGGGTTCAACGATAGCGCAAATGCATCATTTGTGATGGAGACCATGTTAAGTAGTACCTTTGTATAGAGAAAGAGTTACTCTACCAACATGTGCAATTTGAACGACTTCTGTCAGTTAATAAAAATGTTATGCCCACTTATGCCTTACTTTCGGTACAACCCTCATACCTCTTTTGCAGGCGATACCATTTACTGCATGGTTGTGGTGTCATGTAATGGAAATGGTAGTGCCCTTCCCAGTTTTTTTTTTTTTGGCACCTCAGTGTATAGTTTTAACTAAATGTAACATGCTTGCCATTAAGCTCATCGAAGTAATCTAGCTTTTGTGTTTTACAGTGTGCTGACGCCTGAGACAGTCATTTCAAAACCCATAAATATCAAATGAAATGTATTTTTTTTTCATGCTGTTCATACTCTTTTCCTGAGATCTAATCAACTTTAAAGAGACAAAAAATATATAGAATGAAACCTCCGTTAACAGACATCTCTGAGCAATAGAAAATTTTAAGTGACACAAGACAGCAGTTGTAGAATTAACATTAGCAATAGCCTCTGAGCAACGAAACCTTTTAACAGTAGACAACAGACACCCCAGTCGGCAGTGGCAGACTGGGTCTAAGAATATTGGTTGCCAGGAGAGAAAGGGGCCTCACCCACAGCTATAAGGCAATCATTGAATTTTTATAAGAAATAAATAAAATTTTCAAAAAATATATAAGTGGGGAAAAGGTGCAATTAAAATTTATGCAAAATAAATTTAAATTTTTTAGTAATTACCATGTATATATGTTGTACATGTTACTGGCAGTATACAGTAGATACTAAATGCAAATACAGATTGTTATAATTGAATTTGTTTTGTAATTTTAAATAAATGGTGTATAGTTTTTAAAAGTTTGCTTGTACTGAACATCTTACATATTAACAGGTAGTTCAAAAGTATATTTCATGCAGTCCACTATATTAAGAACAATCTGAATTCACTAGATGATTGTGTGAATCTGTCAATAATTGCTTCTGCATCCAATTCATCTAACAATTCCTTTTGAATGGATAGCAACATGTATGATTCTAAGTTCTCCCCAAACAGTGAATTTCTTAATTTTGTCTTTATGATCTTTAGCTTTGAAAATGTCCTCTCACATTGGATTTGAGTTACTGATAGTGTGCAGATGATTTTATAAAGTTCATTAAGTTTATCCTTTGCCTTTTCATGAAGTCTGTTGAATGCTAGAATTTTTAGTACATACAATGAGCAAGCACTAAAAATTTTACACTAGTTACAACTGGAATCCATATTCTCACCATCATTAAGCAATAGCTTTAATACACCAAAGTTCGAAACAAAAGAAACAATTTCAATATTACTTGGTCTTCGTTGATTTGTGGAGACAGCTTAATAATACCTTCCAATGCTTCATCTTCAAGGCCCTTCTCTTCAATAGTTTTAAAATTTGCTGGGTCAAACAGTATAAATCTTTATACAGCTTTTTGTGTTGTACAAAGTGTGAATCCAGTGACTAGACAATGCGGTCCATTATTAGGTTAAACACATTTACTCGAAAATCAGTTGGAGAATCTGAAGAATTTCCTTCATCATCTATAAGCTCATCTGCCATTCTTTTCTTCTTCCTCTGCCTCTTAACTGGCAATGCTGTTTCCAAAGAGTCAGTTTCCAATGCTTGATTTTCACCATATTCAACTGTGAAATCTTGTCATTACATTTTTTTACAAATTCCAATGCCTTGCTGTGAATTTTTTCAAATGTTCTTGTCTGTTCCTTCAACTTTATTGCAGCTGAATCTACACTCATTGTTATAAAAACCCATGCACCAGGAAGGCGTTGGACTGAAATGAGATTTTAGTAGTGAGATGGTACATACCAAGGACAGAAGTGATTACAATATCACAGCAGATGCACGATGTCCCGCGGACGTAGGTACACATTCTGGTCAGCGTTAGTACCGTGTCATACTGCCTCACGCTCGGATACATGCAGCGATACAGTCCAGCAGGGAAAAGAGACGCTCTATGTTATCCTGGGGCAGATTGGCCCACATTTCTTGCAACTGACGCTCTAAATCACGAACACTGGGACATGGAGAAAGCTGGCGTCTCGTCTGGTCCCACTCATGCTCGATGGGCGAGATATCAGGTGATCTGGCAGGCCACGGAAGCGTAGCAGAATGATGTAGACAATCCTGGGAAACCCAAGCCGTGTGCGGAAGGGCGTTATCTTGTTGGAAAATAGCTCCGGGCTTCTCCGCCAGGAGAGGCAGCACATGGGACAGCAGGAACTCTTGTACATAGTGCTGGGCTGTCAATGTCCCTTGGATTACTGCAAGGGAAGTCCGACTGTTACATGGGATAATTCCCCAGACCATGACGCCTGCAGTTCGAGACGTGTGCCGCTGTACAGTGAGGTTGGGATTGTAGTGCTCACCTGCGGTCCTCCACACTCTGACACGGTGGGCGTTCGTTCTCATACAAAAACGGGTGTTGCTGAACACTATATGTCACCAGTCCGTAGCATTCCACGTTGCTCGCTGCTAACACCACTGCAATCGATGGTGACGATGGTCAGGTGTTAATGGCAGAAAACATAAGGGCCATTGAGAGTGCAGATTTACCTCTGCTAGACGCCTGGAAATGGTTCTGGCATACACAGGAGTCCCTTCTACAGCCACCACATGTCTCTGGATATTGGACAAGGACGTCGCTGCAACTGTGAGTGCCACTCCCATGATCCAACGGTCCTCTCTGCTGGTGGTGTGTCTGGGTCTTCCAGAGTCAGTCCGCCATGTCCGGGTGCCTTCCAGAGTCCATTGCTCCCAAAACGATTGCACTGTATTGTACGACTGCCCTGAATGGTGCACCGCAGCCTCCTTACCTCTCTCATCCCAATGATACGGCTTCGTTCAAACTTCGTCGGTTGCCCGTATACACATCTACGGCGGCTCCTCGGCATGTTTATCTCTCAAGGATCTCACCTGACTCTTACCGTGCACTTTGGCACGCTTGCGGAGTCCCCTGCGCTGTGCCTTTTAAGCCCCATGGATTGCAATTGCATCACCGGTCTTGGATGCGTGTGCATGCGGAATGGCACAAAACTTTAATCATTTGCGTGTCTGCCCTCCCCGTAGCTATTCGCCGAGTTTCGCGTTAATCGCGCAGTTTTTTCTTGGTGTGCAGATTATGAAAATGAGTGTTTTAAATTCCATGCAGTAAATATCTAAACCACCTGTCTGTAAATAACTTGATAATGGGGCTGTAGTTTCAAATATATACAAGTAAATGCTGTCAATATTGTTTCAATCTTTAAAAGACTTTGAAATAAAACATTTGCTGCTTGTTTTTTTGTTTTGTTTTTTTTCGGTTGGAGGTTTAACGACCATCATGAGCAAGTCAATGGGCTATAAGCAGTCACCCGTCCCTAATTTAGGGTCACTGGCTCCAGGGAAGGAAAAGAGCCAGTGCCGTAAGACAAACACAACGTCCATGTCTCAACGGGATTCAAACCCGGACCCCTTTCGGACGAATGATTAGAGGCCATCGCTTAGACCACTACGCCTGTTTTTGAATCAAACTTGTCTGAGCCTTGTATCATTGATAAGCATGTCAGTAAGCAGTCTCCTAGGTGAAGGTTGCAGAGATGACTGATCAGAGAACTACCCTAATAGAAAAGTCAGGAGAGGTGGGAGTGCTGAGCACTGCCCTCTTCTGGAAATTCCAAAAACTCATTTACGTGGAGCACTCAGTGCCCCACGTTTCTCTTCCAGGGTTAAAATAGTAATACAACGTAAAATTTAGTTGCATACAGTAATAGTATTGGAACTTCTAATATATTTTGAAGCTGCTAAAAGGTCATTAACATTTTGTGTGTTTTGAATATATCAATTTTGATTTTTAGTAATCTATGGCTGACGTTGACTGATAGGAAGAATATGTCCTATATATTATTAAGAATATGTTCAACTCTTGAGATACTTCTATCGTTCTCGTCCGCTCCTTGCTTTCCGTATCCACTACCGAATGGTGACCTCGAAGGAGCCGCGATCGAGAAGTATGTTTTGTAGGACCAAACTAGGTTAGAGGAGGCCCAACAATTATTAAGAATAATAATGAGTTTATTACTGTGATTGAAATAGAAGACCTCTGAAGTGATTCTGAAATTCGTCGCAGTACAACATCTTTCACATTCACTAGAAGATACAGCAATGATTTGCCTATATTGTCTAATGTTTAAGGAGGTCCACTTCATCAGGGGCCCACTTGCCATTGGGCAAGTTGACACCCTGGCCAGTCCACCACTGCCAGTCGGTCTCTTAAAAGAAATCTAATGGACACTTTGTCCCTTGGAAATTTACGTAGTTACTTTGATGAGAGGGATAAGGTAGGCATACAAAAAATATTGCTAAAGGAACTGCCAGGTAGGATGGGTTGGATAATGACAGGTACAATGGTGTAGTTAAGTGAAAAGAAAGGAGCTCAAGTTTAGTTTTACACGAAGCATGCTCCAACTACTGAGTGTGTTTCGGTCAGCTCCTGGGGACTGCTGATGCCTAGTACACTGGTGTGGAAAAATTAAGGACGAAGAGGAGAAATTAGCATAACGGCGGAACGAGCAGGCAGAACGAACCGAAAGACCACTCAGGAGATAACTGGGGTTCGGTACGGTAGGGCATACGCATATATGCAGCATGACGGGGGTGGGGGGTCAGAAGGGTATAAAGCACATGGGCAGTGTACGCTCAGCAATTCGGTGAAAGCTATTGCACGGTGTACATTGGTTTGAACGACGTTCAGTTGCTGCCACCGTGTGATATGGCCAACAGGCAATCCAGTAGATGACATCTGGAGGATTTTACCTGAGGTCGCGTCATTGCGAAGTTGGAAGAAGGTCAAAGTGTGACTAGTGTGGCCAAGGAGTTCGGGATTGCTCACAGCATCGTTTCACGAGCTTGGAGAGCATTTCAAACGACAGGAACAGCTGTCCGAGAGTTTAGCAGTGGTCGTTCACGAGCAACCACGGCGGCGGATGACCTGTATATTGTCCTACAGGCGAGAAGAGACAGACGGCAGACAGCGGGAAAAATCGTAAGGCACGTGCAACAGACAACTGGACGTCCGTTATCGCGTTTTACTGTGGCCGGGAGGCTGTACAAAGGTGGTCTATTTGCACGACGACCAGTACGGTGTGTGCCATTAACGCCTGCTCGTAAGAGACAGCAGTTTCTGTGGTGCCAGGAACACAAGAACTGGACACATCAGCAATGGGGTCGAGTTCTCTTTACGGATGAGAGCCGATTTAGTCGACGAGCGATTCTGGATGTATACACATCTGGAGAGAGCAGGGAACACGCAATCACACCTCCAGCATCATCGAAAGGGACCGGTTTGGATGTGGCAGAGTTCTCGTTTAAGGCGGTATCATGCTTGGTAGCCGTACTGACCTCCATATCTTCCAAGGAGGTTCAGTCACTGGTGTCCGCTATTGTACCGAGATTCTCCTGCCTCACGTGCGTCTGTTTTAAGGTGCTGTGGGTCCTGAGTTCCTCTTCATGGACAACAACGCTACACCTCATCGTACAGTGGCTGTCACAGAGCTGTTGGAGAGTAAAGATATTCAACGCATGGATTGGCCCGCAAGGTCCCCGGACCTAAATCCAATCGAACACGTGTGGGACCTTCTCGGGAGATGCTTGGCAGCACGTCACCACCCGCCAGCAAAGATTCCGCCGCTGCGATTGGCGCTACAAGAGGAATGGGCCGCGATGCCTAAACAGCTCTTTGACAACCTCATCCACAGCATGGACAGACGTTGTAAATCCTGCAATGCAGTCAGTGGTGATCATATCACCTACTAAAGACTGACTTTTTCTTGGCAGCCGTCTGTCACATGGACGTTTCTGTCCAGTTGAAGCTACCTTTTCAATAAAGTGCCTTTGTATCCTTTGGATTCCTTGTTTGGATGGTTTTGCTCACTTGTCCCATATTCTTACATCTTGGGGATCTTATGGTATGATTTGAGTCGATGTGGAGCTCATCCGCACAACGTTACATTCAAAAAACTGTCTCGTCCTTAATTTTAGCACGCCAGTGTATATTGCCATTGGTGGCAGTATCTCTTGATTTGGTTCTGTTCCTGTTTTCTGGTGCATGGCCAGCCAACAATGCAGTTCCACTTCACCATCTAGCATTTTTAACTCCTATAGTGTACCCTAACTATAATATCCTAGCTGGTTATTTCTAAGGGCTGTTTAAAACTAAATGTCAGACACTGCTTTCCCAAAATTCTCTACACTGTGATTTATTTTTGTCTGTATTCAGGGTATAATCAAGGATTGTATGACTTGTATTATTAGAGCATGTAGTCTGTTTCAATTACCAGTTTTGTTAATGCAGGAAATTCATGAAGTGCATTCTATTGGAAAATGCTTGTGCTGAATTAAACAGATGCCATTTCACTGGGCTAAATATGATTTTCGTGATTTTAAATTCATGAATTTTTAACTGTGAAAAAGTTTTTCTATTCGTTTTTGTAATTAGGCCTGCTGTAGTTATGTTGAATTGGCAACTGTTCAGGAGTTTTTTTTTTTTTTTTAATTATATTTATGTTATGCAGTGGTTTTTTGCCTAATCAAACGGGGAAACAGTGTAGCATTCAATATCAGAAAAGTGCTGAAAACTGATTGTTTTAGCAGTATGGCACAAAAATGTTATTTTTGACTTAAACTACCAAAAATTGTTCTGTTCAGTATAATTTTTTTTTAAATATCAACCAAGTATGTATACCAGGGGCATTCAAAAAGTTTATGATCTAATCTGTTTCTAGTGAATATGCAGTATTTTTTCTGCAAGGTACGACATATTCTTGAATTACCCAATTTTACATAGTTACTTTGGTGAGAGGGATAAGATATGTATACAAAAAATACACTGCCGGACAATTGCTAAGGACGGATGACAATAGCAACGATAGCAACCATAAAATGGAAGGCAGAAAAATGTGGAAATTAGCATAAGTGCGGGATACAGTAAGACATGTTGTGCGTATGCAAATTTTGGATTGCCGAACTTGTTCGGGACATCATAGTGCTGATAAGAGATATAAAGGATTTGACGCGTATTGACCGTTGTTGTTCAAACGCAAAGTTGAAAGGGAAAGAATCAATTGACGAACTTGCAATTTTCAGTATGTCTTCCCGACATCACCAAGATGAATTTACACGTGGCCGTATTATTGGCAAGATTGAAGAAGGGCGAAAAATAACGGATGTTGCCAGATAGTTCGACGTCAGCCGCAGGGTTGTTTCAAGGCTTTGGAAATCATTTCAAACAAATGGAGAGTGTAGCAAATGTCACTGGGAGAGGTCGTATTTGCAGTACGACACCTGCAGAAGATTGGTACATAGTGCTATCAACAAAAAGACACTGGCGCAGCACAGCTAGTGAGGTAGCAAATCAGTTTATGGCTGCTACTGGCAAGCGGATCTCCCGAAAAACTGTCGCCAGACGTTTGCATGAAGGAGGACTATACGCCCGCCGTCCTGCTGTGTGCATCCCATTGTCCAGACGTCACCGTACCGCCCGTTTGCAATGGTGCCATCAACATCGCAATTGGACTGATAACGACTGGTCTGCTGTCCTCTTCTCAGATGAGAGTAGATACAGTCTATCGTCTGATTGTCAACGACAACTGATCTGGCGTGATAGTGGTACTGCATATTGTCCAGCAAACATACAGGAAAGGGACCGATATCCGACATGTAGTGTCATGGTATGGGTTGGCATCATGATCAATGGCCGTACATCCCTCTATGTGCTTCCAACTGGGACTATGACTGGCCAACGATACATTAATGATGTTCTGCTACCTCATGTTCGCATGTTCCGTGGTGCTGTCGGTGATAGATTCATTTTCATGGACGACAACGCAACATGTCATCGAACAGTCGCTGTCCAGGAGTGTCTTCAGTGCGAGGATATTCAGCGCCTTCTATGGCCAGCGCGTTCTCCAGATCTGAATCCCATTGAAAATGTGTGGCATGCTTTGGGGAGGAGTCTTGCTGGTCGCCAATGCCCTCCAATAAACAAGGACACCCTCATCCGTGCACTGACAGAGGAATGGGATAAATTACCCCAACAGCTGCTTGATAATGTTGTGCAAAACATGACACGACGTGTGGAATCTTGCATCGCCCTCCATGGTGGCCATATCCCGTATTGACATCTTACGCCGGAACGCCTGCGGACGGTAATTGCATTGTTTTCACGTTTACGTATTCTGCACAAAATGGCCTGCTTGTCCCTTGAACACGTTCCAAAGCCTTCTGGATTTCAGAGCAGAATAAATTGCCTTTCTTGTAATGTCCTGGCATTCTGACATTATTTTATTTCACTTGGCATCCAACCACACTTACTTTTTTATGCGCTATATAGCCGTTTATGATCCGTCCTTAGCAATTGTCCAGCAGTGTATTACTAAAGGAACTGCCAGGTTGCATAACAGTGGGCACAATGATGTAGTTAAGTGAAAAGAAAGGAGCTCAAGTTTAGTTTTATGTGAAGCATGCTCCAACTACCAACTATATTTTGGTTAGCTTCTGGGGACTGCAAGACTGGGTGCTGATTCCTGGTATGTTGTCGTTGGTGGTGGTATCTCTTGGTTTGGTTCTATTCCTCTTTCCTGATGCATGGCCAGCTAACAATGCAGTTCCACTTCACTGTCTAACATTTTTCTTTCCTTTTTTCACTGGGCTAATTTTACCAATTTTCAGTGTTGCAGACCACCTAGAAAGGTGATTTTGTGAACTAAAATAAACCATACAGACTGTGAAATGGAGGAAAAAGAACAATGGACAGTGATAAAATACCCGTTTTTGAAAGGCATGTTCCCACAGGAGTTTCGTGATAAAGTGGTGCAAAAAACTGGGTGATGTTTTAGTAGCATCGAGACCTTTATTGTGGCAAGGAATTTTGCAATGATGCAAATTGTTGTGGATGATGAAAACCTCAATTGTGTGCATGACCCAGAGATGCCAAGTACTACGGATTGTCCGTAGTTTCTACGGATATCATGTTCAAACTACGGACTACGGAAAAGGTGTGAAAAACTACGGATTTTTCCAAAAATCTCGGATATTTCCGGAAAACTTTTTTTTTTTTTAATTATTTGAAAAAAAAAAGTCAAGCATAGTCAAATGTAGTGTTTTTGCGGTAACGTCACGAAGTCGTTACACAGCAAGCATGTTAGGCTGGCCGACAAGCAAGCGGAAATGTTGCAGCGGAGATCGTTCTGTATGATCACGTGACTTTGTACCTGGCTTGCCATGGAAAGGCGTTCGTAATGCACGACGTCTGTTAACTTCGGGAAAACCTTAACCGCGTCCTGAACTAACGTAAGTTGTGGGAGGTTGGAGGTAGACTAGAGTCGATTCCACGTTTTCTGTTCTTGTTGTTAAGTTGATTAGTTGTGGTGTGATGTGATTTGCTGTAGTTCAGTGGCTTCCAGTTCCAGTGGTGTGAAAAAAAATAAAAATTTGCAGCAGTACAAGGAATGTTATTCGTTGGAATTTCCATGTTTGCAGCGGTCGCGTGTTTCCGTGATTTTTTTTTTTTTCTTTGCTGAAATTTAATTTATATAGTTAATTGCTATTGCATATTTGTTTCACCAAAGCAATGGGCGGGCTGGGTATCAGAAAAAAAATGCTCTGAGCAAATAGTCATCAGATCGAAGGAAATAATTGTGGATCAAAGAAGTCCTGAATGTTTGTTTTTTCCGGCAGAGCGCATAACTAAGCTACCTGGATGTGCGGCCAGGGCAAGAGAAAGTCTCTCCATGTGTCTTTGGCAACCAGCCAAAGAAAACGTCTAGCAACAGTTGTGATGAGAAGCTTCTGGGTGTGTGCGCACAGTCGTGACCTATTTTCCCAAGCTCCTCGCTGTCGGTAGAAAGCTTAATTGTTTATGTTACTTTGACAGATTTGCGAAGTGCAGTACTTTTTTTTTTTTTTTTTTTTCTTTTGTAAAAATGTTCTACTAAACAAAGGGATGTTTTATTTTATCCTTTTTTTCCAGAATTGATTGATTTATGCAATTTAAAATAACTTTTTGATTAGTTTTTTCATATCATAAGCATTTAATGCTAATTTTCTATTTATCCGCATAATAAAGCTATGAAATCTTTCAAAGTTAATTGTTCTTTCTTTGCTCCCATTGTGTTTGTCGTGTACGAATTTACTTGCAAAAGCGTCGGGTAAAGGGCCACCTGTCTCTACTAATATTCTTGGATCTAAAACGCAAAAAAAGTTGTCCAAAATTCAAGGAGAGTTATTTGCAAAAAATTTCGTGACTAAAATCGTCTCGGGTATCCGAAAACTATGGGTTTTGTTCCCCGTGTGCTGTTGATTTTTCAATCGCACACGGCGGAAAAGACGATTGCGGTCGGCATTTGCACTCTAAAAAACAGGAGGAATAACCATAAGTGTGTGGCATCACACACTTATGACATAACATATTTATTAAAAGGTGGAGTTGAAATGGTAGTATTTTTTGTGTATTTACTCAAGTTTTTTTTCCCCATTTTAAGGGGACTTAAATATGTTGCAAAATTTATCCAAGTATTGTCCCCGATCGAGATTAATATATTGCTAAAAATGTAGCAGTAAATTCTGGGAAATACGTATGCTACCCTGCAAATTTTAATGTGGGAACTTGACTTGACGTCACTACGGAAGAACTACGGGCGCCGCGCATATGGACTACTGATGACTTCCTTCAGATGTTGGCATCTCTAATGACCACATGATTCCAGACAAGCATGAATGACTGTTTGTTGCATAGCTGAGTTTGTAGGCACTTCGATTGGCAGTACTGATTCAATATTGAGAAATTTTTGCAAGATAAGGGTCATCATATGATAAGTTCCACAGATATTTGGCAGATGAGCCTAAAATGAATATACCTCATTGGCCTCAACATGATTCATAAGGATCCAATAAATTTCTGCTTTCATGTTGTTACACTGGATAAAAACATGGGCTCAAAATATTTTGTTACCCTGCTTATTGAATGACCCTTGTAAATATGCATTTTTGTAGTGTTTAGTTTTAGTTGCACATGTATTTTAAGAAATTTCAGGGTTTTTTTTTCTTAACTTTTCATGTGTTACCCTTACATATTTCCTGTGTAGGTAAGAGATGATAATGTGCAAACCACAATTTTCTTTAGCTCATTTTTAAAGAAATATCACTTTCCATAAAGATATTATAATAAAATCTTCATAAAATTTCCAGCATCATAAGTATGTGTTTTTATAGATACTAATGGCTTGGTGGGGCAAAAGCCCCAATCTAGTAAAAAGTATTTTAAAGTGGTAATAAAATTGTGCCATTTTTTCATGTTTTATTTATTCTGTTGAGGGAATATAGAGAATGTGTAAATATATTTATCAGCAAAATGCAGGTCCAGGCAGTGGCGGCGGAACCTCCCGGGCCCGGTCAATAATTTTAGCCAAGATTTTTATTTGGCATATGTGCAATTTTTTTGTTGTGATGTGCCTTAGAAAGTTGCTCTAGGTAAGTGGTCAGGTGGTCCTAATCCTTAACAAATCTCCTTAGGCATTGTTTTTCTTCTGTTTGTTCCGGAAAGCGGGAAGGGAGGGGAGTGCATCACGATTTGAAATTTCGGGCCTGGTCAACGAACTTCACTTTCCACCACCCCTGGGTCCAGGTTGTGTCTTGCTACTTCATATTCAATCACCTCAGCTGCAGTCTTGTATGCTTAAGCGTAAGGACTGTTAGCCAGAATATCTGCCAGGGCTGTCAATGTCAATCCCTTTAATTCTTTATTTTCATTATGACCAATATGTACATCAGTAGCTGCTGAGGAATGTATAAAGTACAATTTGTACCTGTAATTTTCATGAGTAAATCCAAGATGTACTGGTGAAACTGTCCCTGAATTTTGAAAAAGTATAGACCATTGCCTGGAATCTCCTTTTTTGTGTAAGAGAGGGAAGCAAATGACAGTGCACTATTGCATTTCCAGATGTGTTGAGCAAAATTAGGACTGTTCAGAAGTCCTTCAGCCCCGTATTTATCTGTAGTTCTGGAAGGGAAATAAGGCTGTTATGGCAACAGGAATTAAATAAAGCTTTTCAGAAAGATAAGCTGCCATGGGTATTACTGCAATCATTACATGTGCTTTCAAAATTCCTTTGCGTACAGTACAAAAAACACACCCTTGTTTGAGTGGTCTCCCTCAAATGCTGCTCATAACAGAACCCTGTTTCCATCCTCACTGTAACACAGTTTACAGTTGAATAGCAGTGGAAGCATGTGCAACCAATCTGTCCTTAGCTCCTTGCTTGCTAGCTCCAGCTAGCACTATCTCCTAAGGTCGTATGACTACCTGTCTGCCCCACGTTGCAATGACAAAGTCATAGTGTTGTGACACGAACAGCAATCAGCTGATTAAATTTAGAAGACATTTTTTATTTTCTCCTGATTCTTGTGATCAAGGTCTCTAAAATGAGCCATTTTCCAAGTTCATACAAAGTACCTTTGTCCTGCAATTTTGTGCAACACCACGGAGGAATTGTATATAAGATAGTATAAGCAACTCAATTCTGAGCTTATAAAAATCTATCATATTATTTTGGTTTACAGATCATTTTATTACACCATTTTCCGTACAGCCATCTCCTCAGAAGACCTGAAAATTGCACCATCCTGGAGCAAGAATCAAACTCATGTCTTCAGATTTGCATTTGAGTGTGCTACCATCCTAGAAATTGGAAAATTTAAATTCAGTTCCTGCTCCAGGGTGTTGCAATTTGTGAGTTTTCTGAGGAGATGGATGTATGGAAAGTGGTGGAATCTGGCACTTCTGTGCTGAAAACAGTATGCTAGTATGTCTGCCATGTACTTAAGTAGATTCATTCTTTAGTAATTCCTGCAATAACATGAAAATCTATGTGTGTGCATGTGGGGTGATAAAAAAAACTATAAAGACTGAATCTCCAGAGACTAAAATATTTTTTCCTTATGGTGAAGAAAGATTAGTAACTTTTGAACTTTTAAAATGTGTTCCTTCAATTCATACGCACGTTTGCAATCAACGACCTTAGCAACATCACTCAGACTCCACTGAATTATCAGCAGTTCATCCATCACCACTTGCTTTTGCTTCGTCTAAGTAACTTTCCAAGGTTTGTTTTGCAAGTTTTATGGAAGAGAAAAAAACTCGGAGCAATTTATCACCTGGTTTGAATTTTCTGTTGCATAAAATGATTTCACAAAACATAAAATAAGAGGGACTCCCTGTCTTTTTAAGAAGTTCTAACTAGTTCTTTCATATTTAGATATGCCAGAACTTACAGCCATGGTACCCCCCCTCCCCCATCATTAGCTATGAGTATCATGGAACGAAACTGGCTAAGACTTACACTACTGCCAACTCTTCAGCTGAAATATCTTGGTGTAGAAGTTGCACATGCAATCAAGAACATGAAGCGGGGAAAAGCTCCAGGAGAAGATGGAATTACTGTAGACATCATACAAGAAGCAAGTGGAGAAATCGAAACAGTACTCGCCCAAATTTTCACTCGATGCCTCAATGAAGGAAAGATTCCTGAGGATTGGAACAACGCTACAATGATCCTGCTACATAAGAAAGGTGACATTGAGGATCTCGGAAACTACAGACCTATCAGCCTCCTATCAGTAGTTTATAAAATCTTCACTAAAGTTCTTTCACACCGCTTGAAGGTAACACTGGACATGGCTCAACCGAGAGAACAAGCTGGATTCAGGAGTGGCTACAGCACAATAGATCATATCCATGTGCTGAGAGAACTAATTGAAAAAGCGAGGGAATATGAACTTCCATTGTGCATGGCTTTTATCGATTATGAAAAAGCCTTTGATTCGGTGAAACCATCAGCAGTTACAATGGCTCTGAAAACCTGCGGTATTGAAGATGCATACATTAATATTATTAATAACATCTATGAAAATGCAAGTGCAAAGATTAGGCTGTTTGAAAATACAACACACATAAAAATTGGAAAGGGAGTGAGACAAGGTGACACCATATCTCCGAAGCTCTTTAATGCCACATTGCAAGGTGTTTTTCAGTCACTGAGCTGGGAAAACAAGGGGATAAAGATTAATGGAGATTATCTAACCCACCTTCGTTTTGCTGATGACGTAGTCATTTTTGCAACTAGCCCATCAGAGCTGCAGCATATGATCCAGGAACTTGCTGACAAGAGTAAAGAAGTGGGATTAAAACTGAACTTTCAGAAGACAAAAGTGATGTTCAATGCTTTTACAAGAAATGAAGATTTATCGATTGATGGAGAAAAGCTGGAGATAACAGACACGTACGTATATCTTGGACAGCAGATATCAAGTGAGGGTCACATTGATGAAGAAATTAATCGGTGTACAAAACTTGCCTGGAGAGCTTTTGGAAGAAACAGCATAATTTTCAAGAGCAATATGCCATTATGTCTTAAAAGAAAAGTGTTTGATCAATGCATCCTTCCAGTGCTTACGTATGGTGCAGAGACGTGGACCTTAACTAAAAGAGACATACAAAGGCTGCAGACAACTCAAAGATGCATGGAGAGGTGCATACTTGGTGTAACCAGGAGAGATAAGAAGAGGAACTCGTGGATCCGAAAAATGACAAGAGTGGAAGACATCATGATCAGAGTTAAATCCCTGAAATGGCAATGGGCTGGACATACTGCCAGAAGGACAGATCATCGATGGACAGCCGAAATTTTAGATTGGATTCCAAGGGACAGGAAAAGACCCAGAAGAAGACCACATGGGAGATGGGTGGATGAAATTCGAAAGTATGCAGGGGTGACATGGAGGAGACTGGCACAAGACAGACCGTTGTGGAGGAAACTTGGGGAGACCTTCATCCAGCAGTGGATTGATAATGGTTGACAATGATGATGATGATGATGATCCTATAAGAAACCATTATCTTTTGATATATGATAAAGTACCATCACGTTTTGACAACCATTGGAAGTTCCATGCTCCTTGTCACTTCAAGAATAGTTAATCTTATGCTATTTCATAATGAATTACACATTTGAGCCAACTATACTGCAATTTCTTCTGATTTGAGAGTATCTAGTGCTTCAATTTTTTTGTCAGGTACTTTTGCTGCTTCTTAAAATGAGGAAACTGCTCAAAAAGGTGGGGGGTTCATTGCTTCGTCTCTAAATGCTGCTTTCATGTTGCTTCAGCTTATCAGCTTTTTTCTTTTACCAGAGATGAACTTAATTTATGCTCCTGTCTAATGAAGTTATAAAGTCTGCATCACTGAAATTTACAATAACAGAGAAGTTCAACTATTGCAAATACTTGAGAATTCTTAGATGCTTTGTTAGGTTTTGAAAATAACATATAAAAAAGGCCAGAATACTTTGATTTTCTTAATGTGTATATTTTGATTCTTATAAGAATTAATACTAACAAAACATTTCTCACTTAAATTTGTCATAGACTCTCTAAAGTACACTGGCGTGCAAAAATTAAGGACGAGACGGTTTTTCAAATGTAACGTCGCGTAGAAGTGCTCCACATCGACTCAAATCATACCATAAGATCCCCAAGATGTAAGAATATGGGACAAGTGAGCAAACCCGTCCAAACAAGGAATTCAAAGGATACAAAGGCACTTTATTGAAAAGGTAGCTTCGAGCACAACTGGACTGAAGACAGAAACGTCCATCTGACAGGTGGCTGCCACGAAAAATCCAGTCTTTAGTAGGGGATATGATCACCCCTGACTGCATTGCAGGATTTACAATGTCTGTCCATGCTGAGGACGAGGTTGTCAAGGAGCTGTTGAGGCATCGCGGCCCCTTCGTCTTGTAGCGCCAATCACATCTGCGGAATCATTGCTGGCGGCTGGTGACGTGCTGCTAAGCATCTCCCGAGAAGGTCCCACACGTGTTCGATTGGATTTAGGTCCGGGGACCTTGCGGGCCAATCCATGCGTTGAATATCTTCACTCTCCAACAGCTCTGTGACAGCCACTGTACAGCACCTCTAAACAGATGCACGTGAGGCAGAAGAACCTCGGTACAATAGCGTACACCAGTGACTGAACCTCCTTGGAAGATGTGGAGGTCAGTACGGCAACCAAGCATGATACCGCCCCTAACGAGAACTCCGCCACCTCGAAACCGGTCCCTTTCGATGATGTTTGGAGGTGTGATTGCGTGTTCCCTGCTCTCTCCAGATGTGTATACGTCCAGAATCGCTCGTCAGACTAAATCAGCTCTCATCCGTAAAGAGAACTCGACCCCATTGCTGATGTGTCCAGTTCTTGTGTTCCTGTCACCACAGAAACCCACCGTCTTTGATTAGCAGGCATTAATGGCACACACCGTACTGGTCGTCGTGCAAATAGATCACCTTTGTGCAGCCTCCTGGCCCTGGTAAAACGTGATAACGGACGTCCAGTTGTCTGTTGCATGTGCCTTGTGATTTTTCCCGCTGTCTGCCATCTGTCTCTTCCCGCCTGTAGGATACCGGTCGTCTGCCGCCGTGGTTGCTCGTGGATGACCACTGCTAAACTCTCGGACAGCTGTTCCTGTCGTTTGAAATGCTCTCCAAGCTCGTGAAACGATGCTGTGAGCGATCCCGAACTCCTCGGCCACACTAGTCGCACTTCGACCTTCTTCCAACTTCCCAAAGATGCAACTTCGGGTAAAGTCATCTAGATGTCATCTACTGGATTGCCTGTTGGTCATATCACATGGTGGCAGCAACTCGACGTCGTTCAAACCGATGTGCACCGTGCAATAGCTTTCACCGAATTGCTAAGCGTACACCGCCCGTGGGCTTTATACCCTTCCGACACTCCCTCCCCCCCACGTCATGCTGCATATATGCGCATGCCCTACCGTACCGAACCCTAGTCTATCTTCTGAGTTGTCTTTCGGTCCATTCTGCCTGGTCGTTCCGCTGTTATGCTAATTTCTCCTCTTCATCCTTAATTTTTGCACACCAGTGTATTAGAAAAATTTCCCAATGTGTGATTTTCAAAATTTATATTCACATTCAAGTCTCCTATAATGATTTATCTTCTAAATTAATCCTGTAAAATTTAAAACCAATTGGTAGATAGTTTTCTGATGTGATTGATGATATGTGATGAACAGTAAGTACAGGCAAATTCAGGGATGTCTGATTGCTGAGTTAATTGTTCTGACATACTTCCACATATTAAGCATTCAAGTCTCCTATAATGATTTATCTTCTAAATTAATCCTGTAAAATTTAAAACCAATTGGTAGATAGTTTTCTGATGTGATTGATGATATGTGATGAACAGTAAGTACAGGCAAATTCAGGGATGTCTGATTGCTGAGTTAATTGTTCTGACATACTTCCACATATTAAAAAAAGGATATTTCTTCCACAGATTTTGTAGCTGAGTTAATATAACAATAGGATCTCAGCATTATGTTCATCACAATCAGAATTCTTTTGCATCCTAAGTTCACCCTCATTTTTTTCTCTGAAATTTTTCCAGGCAACAGCTCACCATCTTTTCATAAAAACTGTGAGTAAATGTTAGTAGAGCTTTTCATTTTATGTGTGTCTAAGCTTTTGAGCCATCAAATTAGATATGTAGCCCTGTTAATTACGTGTTCTTCTTGATTCAAGTCAAGAAAGGTGTGTGAAGAAAATTCAGAGATAATTTATAATAAGTGGACATTTCAGTCCACTTAATTTCTCAGCACATTTTCCTATTCTTGCGGTATAGCCATTACTGCCACTACTTCTCAGTGCTTAGGGGGGGGAGCCATAGCCTTTTGGCTTTTGTTTTGTTTTGTTTTTAATCCCATGCATAATTGGTTTGGTCAAAATTGTTAGATAGGTTTTCCAGTAATTTTGTTCTCATTTTTTAGGCTTTCTCACTTTTATTGTTTTGACAGTTTTGAACTAACAATCTAAATTTCATTTCCAGTGCAGAGAGAGAATTATCTAGTGCCACTCTTGAGCCCACTAATTTAAATTTAATCATTTATAATTTTTTTAAGGGATTTTTGTTAAGTGTTATTTTAGGGTGGGAGGGTTCAGTATAATTTATTTTAATTTTCTGTATTTTATTTAAAGTCTTTTTTTTTTAATTTGATTTGATTTGCATTGAATCCAGAGATAAGTGAATTACATGATTAATGATAATGCAAGATGTTACTCATGTGGAGTGAGTAAAAAAAAAAAATTAACATTAGATAAAATTCAGCTTTATATTTTTAAATGTATGAAATGAACTTAATTTTGAAGATCTTGATAAGCATGAACAGGCAGCAAGAAAATGTTATTTAATATTTGATTGTTTCTAAAATACAGGCTGAAATATGGAATTAGTAACATCAATCTTTATCACTTATGTGCAAGTCGTCATGACAGCAGTTGTGTTTGTCCATTCTTGGGTGATCAGTGAAAATTTTGGCACATTATACCATGTGAATTTGTTCTGACTTTTCTACAGATTTAAATAATTTAAGACAAACTGAAAAAAAAACTCATGTTTTTCATGGTGTTGAAAATACTTTTGTGGTATAGTAATAGCTGCTTTACAAGACTCATCTGTAGCAGCATGTTTTGACTCTTATAAGTGAGTTGAACCTTAAATGCAGCAATTTTCTTTTAAACTTTCAAATATGTATATTTAGTGTTCAACTACATAGCATAGCAGGGGTGTATTTAGAGGTGGCAAGGAGCCTTGCCACCCCCTCTCTCCAAGTGTGTTTCATTTTGTTTTTGTTAAAATGCTTCTTAAGTACGTTAGAAAAAATGCTTTAATTCAATAAGAATTCATCAACTTACATTAGAAAAAAAAGGTGTGATTTTTTCTTCTACTTTTTATTAACTTTTATTTTGTCCTGGTGGATTTCAAAAACTTCTATTTTTCACCATCTCCCTGCAAAACATTCTATATACACCCCTGTAGCCTAGAATTAGTTGTTTTTCTCATTATCTTAAAATGCTTCCTTACTCTTAAGGCAACATGTCTTATATTGCCATTGCACTCCCAGGAAATCATGAGACATTTTGTTTCCAGGGATTATGCAGTAGAACATTAATCTATGTGCATAAGACTCCATAATGCCACTCCATAGAGACTATCTTTGTCCCTTTACATTTTGTATCATTGACAGCTAGTGTCACTAAAGTAAAATAAGAAGGAAGGGAACAAAGTGGCTTAAGGCTATAAACAAGACTGTTCGTCAGTAGTAAGGTTTCTAAATAGAATAAATGTATCTTCTAAAGAGAAGTTAAAACAACTCATCTTTGAGGAAAACCCATTGAATATGCTAAACATTTTAAATGTTGGTAAATGCACACAAGTAGAAAAGTCAGATCTTGAGAAATCATGAGACATTGCGGGGGTCGAAAAATCGGCAAGTCCCACACCCAAGACTATTGGTTTTTTATGTTTGGACTAAAGCAAAATATTTTTTATTAGCCCGTGGCCATGACTATCGTTTAAAAGTTTGTTTTGTCAAAGCTGCGGTGCTTTAGCCAGTGTATTTTATCAGATATTTACTGGTTTTTTGTTGTTTTTTTAATATATACTTATATAACGTATACATACCGTTGTTGAACTTTGCACGTTTTGATGTCTAACACTTCTATCTGAGGAATCACATCTGCTGTGGCATGGATTACCAGTGTTGTGCGTGGTGGGAGGGGGAAGAGAGTCATTTGAAAACAATATATCAATCAAGGTTGGCTGCTTTCCTGTGTTGGTGAACTGGGGGAATGAAAAATAAAATAGCCCCTGTGATTAGATGTGGATGGACTCTTTCAGCAGGGCAGAGAAAGAGTGTTTCGTCTGAATTTCATAGTTTGTATAATCATCATGTCCTCATTTTGAGCTTTATTTTATCCTAATTTGTTGGTACTATTTGGGTTGTCGGAAAAGTCATGACATATTTTGGCACCCGATGGCGGTTGGGCAGCTTTGGAAGTACTAGAGACATGCGCAGCTCTGTTATCGCTATGGCATTCAACAGGTGCCAGTTCTAGCTGCAGTCTAAAAGGAATAGTGAGCGATTTGGTTGATTTGCGGAGATTTGACATCAAGTTGAAGATGGAAGGCCAAACTGTGCATTTTCGCCATATTTTACTGTTTTACTTCTGTAAAGGGAAGAACGCGCGTCAAGCTTGTGAAAAGTTGCCTAAAATGTATGCTGTTAATGCACTACAAGAATGTCAGTGCCAGCAATGGTTCGCAAAATTCCGTGCTGGTGATTTTGACCTCAATGATGCTCCTCGGTCCGGGAGGCCAACCGAGGTTGATGATGACCAAATCAAGGCATTGATCGAGTCAAACCCACGTTACATGACACGAGAGATTGCAGACACATTGCACATCCATCATTCAAGCATTCACGACCACCTGAAGAAGCTGAGATACGAAAGCAAGCTCGATGTGTGGGCTCCTCATGAACTCAAAGAAGCTCAATTCACGGTGCGTATAAACATCTGCGGTATGTTCATTAAATGTGAGGAAAACGATCCTTTTTTAAAGCGACTGATAACTGGTGATGAAAAGTGGATTGTGTACAACAATGTGCTGCGCAAACGGTCTTTGTCCTGACGTGCTGCTTCGCCTCAAATGACATCCAAAGCAGACATTCATCAGCGGAAGGTCCTGGTCTCAGTTTGATGGGATTTTAAAGGGTTCGTGTTTTTCGAGCTCCTACCATGGAACCAACCAAACAATCAATTGGAATGTGTACTGTCGCATATAGGACAGTTTGAACGAATCCATCATCCAGAAACGCCCAGAGCTCGTTCATTGTAAAGGTGTTGTGTTCCATCACGACAACGCGAGACCACACACAAGTTTAATCACCCGCCAAAAATTATTGGAGCTTGGGTGGGATGTGTTGCCACACCCAGTATACTCGCCTGACCTTGCACCGTCAGACTTCCACTTGTTTCGCTCTCTTCAACAGTCCTTGCATGAAATAACGTTCAATTCAGATGAGGCTGTAAATCAGCACCTTGTACAGTTTTTCGCCACGAAAGACAGGTCCTTCTATGAACGAAGCATTCTGCAGCTCACTGACAGATGGCAAAAGGTCATCAAACAAAACGGGCATTATATCATTGATTGATCTTTGTTCGTTCTATCAATAAATGACTTTTGCAAAACATGGCTAAAATACGTCCTGACTTTTCCGACAACCCAATAGATCGAAGAAAGTTTGGACTTGTGAATTCTCATTCTACTTAGTCTGGAGCTAAATAGGCAAAAAATAATTTTCAACCCTTGCCTTATGTTCCCAGGGATTGAACAGTAAAGAAGACCATTTTGCTATGGGCACTGGACTCCATATTCCCAACCCACTAAGTATCTCAGCTGCTCGATAAAGACCTTCTTTGCCACTTCACATATGATATGATTGACAGCTAGTCTTACTAAAGTACAACAAGGAAGGGAAGAAAGTAACCTAATGTTATAAATGCACATGCCCATCAATAACAAAGGTTTTTAAATAGAAAAAATGCACCTTCTAAAGGTTAAGTTAAAAACAGTCGTCTTTGAAGAAATCTCATTGAATTGTGCTGAAAACATATTGTCCACTGAAAGTTCCAAGTGTACCGCAAGTAGAAAAGCCAAATCTTGGCAACGGGTGAACTGTCTGTTGATCCTTATAATTGGATAAAGTGACTCATAAGTGGCAATTTTTACTTGTAAAAGCGCCATTTGTATTGGGATTTTCAGTTTTGAGTTTTGCAAGTGGCTGAGTCTTATAACCAGTGAACCCTAAAAGCAATAGTCACTGTGTTTACAAACATGTGCCTCAGCTTGTTAAGTTACTACTTATTTTGTCAGAAATTAAATAACAGTGCATTAGATCCATTAAACTATTATTTTTATAGTAAATGTTTGTGTTGTATGCGGCATTTCAGGTCCTCAGACTACACCATGTGTTGGCTCCTTATAAAGTATCCATTGTTATAAATGGTAGCTCAGCTGAGACCATAAAAAAACTTCGTGATTTAGCTGCTTATCAAGTAAAGGAACTGAAGAAAAATGCTGTATCTATACTGCCTAATCCTGAATTAGCCACAGAAGTACCACTTGATATGCAATTTAGAAGGTATGTATGGCATTAGTTTTAATCCACAACCTAATTTTTATTCTAGAGTTGAAATTTTTCAGGTTTATTAGTGGCAGTCAGGTTGGTTTTCATTGAAAAACTGAAAATGTTCTACAACTGGTATTTTGAATCTGTGTTTAGAAAATGGCTATGGTGAACTTTGCCAAAATTCAAAGAATGATCTTGAGATTTGAGTGGCGTTCAATAAGACCTAATAAGAGTGAGGTCTTAAACTTCAGTCATATGCACTAACTTTCTTGTACATAGCAAATATGTTGTTGATAAAGACTTGCATTTACCATTAACCTTGGTACTGTACTCCAAGAATCAGTTGTATTCCCTTCCCCACCTAGCATGTCAGTTCCCTGCCTTCCATTTCGGGCAGTCCAAATAGTAGTTTTATTGATGATAAAATGTGATAGCCCTTATACTCTGAATTATATATACACTGCTGGCCACCCAAAATGCAACACCAAGAAGGACACGAGATAGCAAAGCCAGATTTACTGGACACATAACAACAGATACAAAGATGAATCGATTGAGCTTACAGGCCCATGCAACTTGCGAAACACGCAGACATCAATAGTTCGTGTGGCCCCCATGGATGGCAGTAACGGCCGCTACATGCCACGGCATCGAACGAAAGAGGCTTTGGATGTGGGCTTGGGGTATGTCGGTCTAGGCTGCTTCCGCACGTTGCCACAGTTCATCAGGCGTAGCCGTGGGTGGTGCTCGCTGGGCCACTCGGTTGCCGATCAGCGACCAAACGTGTTCGATGGGCGACATATCTGGAGAACAGGCGGGCCACTGCAGCAGTGACACCTGGTGGGCCGTGAAGAATTGTTGCACGATGCATGCCACATGCAGGCGCGCATTGTCCTGTTGAAACGTGACTGCTGGCAGGTCCTGCAGGTAATGGACGACTACAGGCTCCAAAACGTCGGAGATGGTGCGGTGGCTGTTGAGTGTACAGGCTATGCATACCAGAGGGGTGCGCATAACCTGTACACTCAACAGCCACCGCTACATCTCTAATTCCTGCGCTAACGTTCGTGATGTGGCGGTGCGAGCCATCAATGCCCGCCTTACAACAGGCCGGTCCTCTCGTTCGGTGGTGTGCCTTGGCTGCGGCAATCGCTCATGTCAGACCGTCCGTCCCTCCTGCACCCACCGAATCTATACTCGCCTCACTGTGGCTGGATGTTGTTTCACACAGGTGCCGATGTCTTGGTACGATAAACCGCTGTCGCGATAAGCCACTATTGGTCCTCTGTCGAACTCCAAAACGTGCTGGAATGACTGCCGTATTCTGCGACGAGGCATCAGGAAGTTTCCCACACTCAGGTTCGGCAGCACAACACACTTCCACTACTTACACCCCGCCTTCTGTGCACCCTTCTTATAGTGCTTCTCGGTGGCGTGCCAGGGGCACATGATTTGCATATGCCCTGCAATGCTAATCGTTGGTATGTCCTCTCGCGGGCGACGCATGCTGCAAATCTCAGGCCAATTGGACGCTTCCTTCTTGGTGTTGCATTTTGGGTGGCCAGCAGAGTATTTTCTCCAAATTTGCATAAGTAGCTCTATTTTAATATTTCTTTCGTAAAGTACAGTATTACGACTGTGTGTCATTGATTATGTGATACAGTAAATCAGTTGTGTAAACTGACTTTTTAAATGACTTTGATGTATATAATCATCGTCGTCATCATCAACAACAACAAAAACAACAACCATGGGAAGATTTCCATTGGTTTTTGTAGATCAGGGTTTCCATAGGATATGGCTATTATCATTAAGAATTCTAAAATTGAATTAGGAAATGCTGAACCAAAATGATTTTGTGTGTTATTGGAAAACATACACACTGGTATGGCATTACTGTAAGTGGCAAGTATCTAAATTACATTCCCATTTTTATGACATTTTTAAACTTTACAAAAACTCATGTAAGGCACACTAAGTCCTTATTTTATGGCATGCACATGCTTGAATTAAACTACATTTGTGTAGCCAATTCTTCAGAAAACAACACATAGTCAGCTAGTCATTTAGATGTGACTGGGGATTAACTGATTTTTATATATTTTTTGTACTACGTTTCTGCATTTTTTGGCCAAATGTGGTTTGCTTTTTTATTTAGAATTATTCTCTTAGCCAGTGATTCCAAACAACCAAACAGGTAAATAATTTCTTAAAGAGCTCGAAAACTACATCGTACCAGAGCAAGAGCCAAACTCACATCTCCCAACAAGAATCAAACCCACATCGTAGACATGTGATGATTGCTCCTCCCAGATCACTACAAATACAACTGAAACTTAATAAATAGGAATCTACACAAACTTTCAAATTATATTAGTTGGAGTATCTGCCTTTTCATTGCAGACCCACTCACCCTGAAGCGGTGATCTAGGTCTAATAACAGCATTTCTCAGATGCAGACATCACAGAAATCCATGAAGAAATAATCTCCACTTCATATGGAAGGCTCAGAAAGTTTATTATAAATGGCATAGAGGCACTGAAATCAATTTTTCACCTATGTGGTCAACTTTATTTTTTGGGGTTTGTTGTTATGTTAGTAATTCTGCTATTTTCAAGATGTAACAGCAGGATAGTGCTCTTTTCTGTTTTGTTTTTTAACTCCCTACATCAGGGATTGCTAATTGCATTGCCCAAGGGCACCTCTTACTTTAAAATAAGAGTATGTGCACAGTGAAACAATTTACTAAACTTGCATATACTTGTATTAAAGGTATTATTGCCTTAGTGATCTGGAAAATGAATGTGTTATTAAAATTATCTTAAAGCAGCTAATTCTAGCCAATATCAACCAAATGTCAGCCACTAATACCATTTGGAGGGAGAACTATTTTCATCTATCTACTAGTGATGAACTGTTTCCAAAATAAAACTTGAGAAATTACTTGAAGTGAGCATCTTTACTAGTGCTATGCCACCTGGGAATGATTTAATGTAGATCATTTTAATTTAGAGCCTTAATTCTACTGAAACCTATTTCACTGCATTCATCTTTGTCTGTTTCTTGGTAAGGTTGTTACGTTTTTCAAATATCCATGTGAATTTATGTAAATTTACACTTTATTAATAAAGTAAGTTAAATCATACAATTATGTGTGATAGGGTATTAAATGTAAAAACCTTAGTAAATGCATTATTCTTTGATGCCTGGGACCATTTCATTAATGCCAAAAGTAGTCCACTACCATAAACAGGTTGAAAACTCCTAGCCTACATGCAGAGACACAGGCTAGGAGTTTGCAACCTGTTTATGTTGGCAGACTACTTTTGACATGTCCCGAGACACCAGTTTATAGGGGTGCCAAAAAGGAAGTTGAACATGTGCCACAGCAAGTAACATTATAATATGAAAACTCACTTTTCACATGTAGAAAATTTCCTTATAATTTAATGTTTGCCCTTATTTTCCATGAGCAATTCTAAGTACTATAGGTAGTCATCCATTCCTGATTTAGGACTACTGGCTCCAGGGAAAGGAAAGATCACACAAATACATCACCCATGCCTCATCAGAACTTGAACTCCAGTCCATCTTGGATGAATGGTCAAAAGCTAGTCCCTTGTACCACTTGGTTAACATGGTGGTGATAAGTTTTCTATTTTTTTTTTTTTAATTTGCCATTTTGCTATGTGCTATGCATTTTTGGTGCTGCTTGATGCGGCCAGGTATTGATTTGCAACATATATTCTTCACTGTCGAATCTATGCTAATGTTTTTTAGCATATTATGCTGTGAAATTAAATTTGTTTTTAACAAAACTCAGAATACGAAAAATGCAATTCATGAGGCAACTTTATGGGTTGTCTTATGTTATAAACGTGCTTTTGATTAAAATACACATAATGTCTAAGGTATTTTACCTGATATTGTCAAAGTATTTCGCACATTGTTTGCTCTGTGAGGCACGTGCTCCCGGCCCGAGAGGTCCCTTACGTTACAGACCTTTGGTTAGTTATAAAAAAAAAAAAATTTGCAGGAATAAAACAGTTAGGTTATATATTTTCAGTTCCACAATCAAACGTTTAAAATTTACTATTAATTAAAATATTTTAGTAGAAAGAGTTGTACTCATCGAGTCGGGAGACGTCTCACAAGGGGTTCGTTGTTACGGCGAGCGCTTTCAGCAGTGCTTAACCGTCATCTTCGGGCCTCTACTTCTACACGAGGGTTCCTCGCGTGTGTATAGTTTTGGAGTTGTATGTCGGGAATCGATGGAAAGGTTTGCTGCCTGTATGTGTTAAGTGATTTGTTTCCAATGTGTCGCCATCTATTGGATGAGTTGGTAGGTATAAGTCATAAGTATAATTCTTTTGTGTAGATATTTTTGGGCTATTATTATTTGTTTGTAGAAACAGCTGTATTTTTTTGTTGTTGTTCTTCATTTATTGGTGTGATTTTTTGTAATGTTCTTTTTTTGTGGATTTTTCTTTTTTTTATAAGTGATTTCCAGGATGTGTCTAGTGTGGTAGGGTCTTGTAAGTTGCATATTTTATCTTTTTTCTTTTTGTTCAATTATAACGCTTTCGGAAATCCTTAATTCTTTTTCGTTTGTGTGGGTGGTTATTTATTTAATATTTTCAAAATCAGGGTATTGTTTATGTTTAACACAGTGTTGGATAAGTGCAGTTTTTCTTCTTTTTTGTTCCAGTTTTTTATATGTTGATGTAATCTTTTTATTAATCTATTTTTTGTGCGCCAATGTATGAAATGTGGTCTTCAGAACTCTGTGAAACAATAGGAATTTCATATACGTCTGCTGATTGTAGTATATTATTGTTACTTTTTTCTTTATAATTTAGTCACCAATATTCTGAACTGAATGTCCAAAAATAATGTTTTGTTTCTTCATTAATCTTAAAAATTTTCCACTTAAGTCCTCTAATAAAAGGGAAAGAACCTGAAAAATTTTTTTCAGGTTTTTTCAGGTTTTTCTTTTACTGAATTGCAGTTCTTGGTAAACAAAATTTCAATGCTTTCTTCAGAAGCGATTGTGTTCCAAAATTTCCAAAAATTTGATGCAGTCCGTTCCGAAAATTTGAGCTCCTGTAGCCCAGGGGAAAAAAAATAAAATTCCGCTACCAATTAAAAAAAAAAAAAAAAAAAAGAGAGACAGAGAGAGAGAACAGAATGCAGAAATTTTAAAAGTTAGCAAAAGCTCATCATTGTGTTTTGCAACAAAAGTAAAAGAATATTTGTGAATTGCCATTCCCCACTTCTGAAGTACAGAAGGAAAATGTGTCACATAGAGGTAGACCCAGCAGCAGAAAGTGCTTAAAACTGCGACGTGCATTGCAGAACAACCCCCCCCCCCCCCCCCCGCAGAACATTTTCTTTTTAATCTTAGATTTCAATGCCTTGTGGAATATATTGTATATATATATTTTATCTTAGATTTCAGTTTCCTTGTAGGATGTTTTTATTTGTATAACATTTCAATCCCTTGCAGAACATTTTTTATCTTAAATTTGCGAGCACAGCAACGCTCTCTCACATAACCCGATCTGCCACTAAATCCTCTTGTCTACACTTCCCGTCCTTCTGCCCGGAGCACCAAACAATCCCCCCCACAACACACATCAATCCACCCACCCCTACCATTTGGGATGGTGGCTGATTGTTTCTCCCTGAGCTTTTTGAAAGACTCTTTTACCCCCTCCCCGCTAGTACTTTGTGAAAGGTGTCCATCTTGGAAAAAATCACCAAGTCAACAACAGCAGAATACGCGGGATTGCTGGATTCCCACCCAAAGTTTTAAACTCCCGCCAAAATAAAGTTGTTAGGAAGGAGTCTCCCACCTTAGAAAATTTTAAAGAAAAATTTTAATATACATGTAAAATTTGGGTCTGTATTTTGACCCCGCACAAAATTCGAGCTTTAAAAACACATCCATTAAATTATGTGCGTTAAAAATGAATCCTTTCTTGAGTTACGAAAATTGCAGTCGAAATAAATCGTTTGTGTCGGGAATATAATCAGTTTATGGACACGTGAATCGGCTTCCATACGTAGTTGCCTGTACAATTCATTTTGCATGTCGCCAACTTTTACAAATCTTTTACAAATCAGGCACGAGATTCTTTCGCAGAATTCTGCATTTTTCATTATTTGAGATTGATGCAAAACTGAAAAGAATTTTGGAGAAGAGGATTAATGTGTGTGTGTGTGGGGGGGGGGGGTCATTTCCCGTCTGGGAAACAGTATTCCATTCTTCAAAACTTAAAATTTTCTTGTAATCATTATTTCTTCTTCTTGCGAAGTTGCCCGCATCCAGTATTGTTGCTAAATATCAGTCTGTTGCATAAATGTTTGTATTTCAGCTTGAAACTGTAGGCAACAATTTTCCAAAAACGTAAATTCGACTGAGCGAAAATTTTCCTGTAATATTTAGGCATGAGTTTCTCTCGCGCATTTGGAAAATTTTGCCTTTGTTATCATCATTTGTGTCATTCTCGAGAGCAAATATAATTGGAGGGGGGGGCATTTTCCGACTGTAAGCGGAATTCCATCTTTCAAAACATTCGAAAACGGAAGCTAGACGGAGTGATGATTTCTCTCATAATCATAATTTTTTTTTCTCGTGATTCCCTCTGTTCAGCATTAGTTTAAAATATGATTTTGTTCAATAAATGATTGTATTTCAGCTTCAAAATGGAGGGAAAATTTCCGAAAATGGAAATCGGACTGAGCAAAGACTTCGAAAAACTGCACTCCACTCAGAATAACTTTAACGTAGCTTCCTTATGTTGTAATATCATAGTCAGAAGATAACATAACTTAGAATAATAAAGTGTATATTTTGAAAATGAGGAAATTGTTGACATAATTATAAGAGCAGGTATTTTATTGAATTTTAAATAATTAATATTTCCAAGAACTCATGTCAATTCTGAGCAGAAGAAATAATAGGAAGATATTTCCAATTTCATTGAATTTGTAAAGGCTTTTCCATGTGTTCCACACTCTGAAAAAAATGAAAATTACTCTTTGAGTATACTATTTTTGTCACTTGGATCTATAGAAATGTGCAAGAAAGTAGGACAAGTGGAACATTTTTTCCACGTTGAAGCTCTCTTAAAACAAACTCTAAATGAAACTAAAGCAGAGATTCCAAAATTTATTAAGTTTGCTGGGGTTTTTTTCTGCCTGTCTCAGAGGCAGGTTCTGCATTGACATATTGTATAAGTATTACATGTTGTGTGTTACAGTTGGAACAAATGATAAAGGAATGTTTACAATGTCAAACAGAGCACAATTTGGACATAAATCAGTCCAAAAAATACTGAAAGCTACCCTAGTTTCAACGCATGGACCAAATTATCACAAACACTTTGTAAATAATTCATTTACAACAACGGCTTACTACTTAACTTCAAAAGTTATTAACAGAATATCAAATTCTAAATACATACCCTGGTTCTAAATAAATTTATTTGATTTAAATAACAGGTTTATGCAGTATATATATTTAACAAGAGGTTTCAACTGATGGCAATTTTTTGATGTTTGTTTTACTGTGATTTATGCACTTAATTTTTTTATGAAATTTGGTCAAAGTGTTTTGCGCTTGGAGTATATCATGCTCACAGGGTAAGACGCGAACGAGGTCAAGGTCGTTTTCCCATGCAGTGATTGAAAAGTGATAATCACAGTGAAAATCAAATCCTCCTCCCTCAGAATAAGCTAAGCTAGGTGAGAATGCTCTGCAGTTTGTCCTTTTCACATTCATTCTTTGGCTTTGGTGGTGCATAGTACAACTGCAGTGTGTGTTGAATTTGAAAGATTGCATGCAGTGTGTATTTCAACTTTGCTCCACCACATGCTTCATTGACAAACGTGTTTTGTTTAGTTAGTGGATTAATTTGCTTGAAATGCATTAATAATGAAGTTTAATGCTAAAGACGAGGTGAGTGCTTTAAAGATGTTATGAATAAATTTTGCATGGACTGGCTTACAAAACTGGATAAGAGTGATTATCAAATTGAGCAATGGTGCAGAAAGATAGATGTGCCCGGTGAATATTATTGTATTTGGTGCTGGAAATCAATAAAATACCAGAGTTGGGGTTTAAAATGTTTAATAAGTCATTTGGCATCATCCCAACATGTGGAAGCTAAAGACTGTAAAAGGTACACTACAGCTATTTTCGTATGGTGCCAGTACTGATTCAAGCATGAATGAATGTCAAAGTTTATTGATTTAAACAGCAGAGACGTTAGAGTTTAGTCCACAATATGTTCATTTTTAGCAGAACATTCTCTACCGTTTACTGCTGGTCCAAAAGTACTGGAACTTGCAAAAGTTTTAGCTAAGGATACTAAAGCTCTTCATAGTACTAATATGTCAAGCACTACTACAGCATACAAAATGAAATATGGTGTGACTAAAACCATAAAGAAAAGTCAATGCAATCTTTAAAACATAATATTTTCTCATTAAACATCAATGAGAGCACCAGTAGAGCTAATAAGAGCATATTGAATTTACTAGTGCAGTATTTTTCATCTGAAAATAATAAAATTAAGTATTATAAATATTTAACGGAAATTATCGAGGATAAATTTATTAAGATATATTACCTCTCAATTTTTCGATCTATACACTAGATCTTCATCAGGAGTTCTTGCGTCTTACTACTTCCACAGGTCTGGTGACCAAGCCTGATGGATTTTCCATCAAGCATGGTCATTGATGTTGCCACCTTGTGTCTTGTAAATTTCCAGGGATTCCTCTAATTTCTGGATAATTGCGTGGGGTTAATGTTTGATCACTTTAAGGAGTCCCAGTCCATTTTGTAGCCAGTTTGTTGTATGTGCCTGTCTAATCCTGTTTTATTTGAGATGTTCCTTATTGCTGCTTTGTGTTCTTTAATTTTGGTGGTTAACCTTCGTCCTGTTTCTCCTATATATGGTAATCCACATGTAAATGACTCCTTCCTGGAGTAAAGTATTTTCTTTTTTGTTTTATGGATGGTAAGTATTTTTTAATTTTGTTATTTAAACCTGGAGCTAACTTAATTTTATATTTAGTGCTGATTTTCTTCAGTTTTTCAAACAGTCCCTTGTGGTAAGTGACTTTTCTTGTGAATAAATATTCAATTTTCTCTTTATTTTTGTCTGTAGTGCCAGTTCTGTTCCTAGTAGGATTTTCTTCCAGTAGTTCACGAATTTCTTTTGAAGGGTAATCGTTTTCTAAGATTGATTTTAACTTATTTTTATGTTTTTTCTTAGCTTCTGAAGATGAATTCAACTTTTCAACTTTTTCTTTAAATTGTAAAGCTACATTTTTCTTTATATAATTAGGGTGATCTGATTTATAATTTAAGAAATTTTCCTGTATTTGTAGGCTTCTTGTATAATTCTGTGGTAATATATTTTCCTTCCCACTTCAAAGTAATATCTAGGTAATTTAGCTTATTTTCGTTTTGCTCTTCTAAATATTCACAGGAATAAGATGGATAAGAAGAAAATAATGATGGAACTTGAATGTATAAGTTATTCTCTGGAAAGGCAAAATCCTGAAGCAGCATTAGCACTAAAGAAAGAGTACAATTCTTGCCTCTCGAATTTCAAGGTCATTCAGCGGAATGCTGATAAAAATATTTCGAAGGAAGAATTAATAGCCCTGGAAAAATTCAAAAAGAACTCAGAAACAGTTGCCGTAAGAGCAGATAAAAGCAAGAAAATAACCCTAATTAAAAAAGCAGATTATTTTATTTGTTAAAAATGGAAGAACTAAGCAAACCAATATATGAAAACTTGGATAGCGATCTGCTAGAAACGACGATCGCAAATTATAAAAAATTGCTCTTTTCACTTAAGAAAAAAATATGATTTGTGACAACTTCAAAAATTATTCAAAGATTACTCATCGTACTCCGCAGATGTATGGTTTGCTAAAACTGCATAAAGAAGGACAACCTATCAGGCCTATTATTGACTCAAAATATTCTCCTCTGTCCAATTTGCATTATTATTTACTGTTTCATCTATCAAATTTGCTTCCTAAACCTAAGGCACTGATAAAGAACACTGAAGAGCTATTGAAGAAAACAGAACTTCCAGAATTAGAAAACATGGCAAGTTTGGATGTTGTGTCCATGTATATGAATATTAACCTGGAGAAACTCATAGATTACATAGCAGATGACCTATCTGACCTAGTAGTATTTCATGAATATAATAAAGAAAAAAAAAAAAAGTAACGCAGTACGAAGTTAGAGAGCCCCAAGAGATGGAAATATGGCTTCTTCGTTATTTTATTTTTTTTACAAGCATTTTGACAGAAAATATTTTGCACTCAATTAGTAGTGTGGAATAGTTGCTGTCGCGGTAGCGTAATGACTTTCCGAATCGCATTTGTTAATTTGTTGCAATAATCACATTAGTGTTAAAGCTTTTGTTCGTCCTTCAATTTTTGAGAAATATTTTCAGAAATGCAAAATACTACGGATTTTTAGGTCTAACTAATAAACAATGGTAATGTTGAAAAAACTAGGAATTTTCGTTTTTGTTTTTTTTCATTTGAAAATAACAAAAGTACTTAAAAATGAGTTACTTTTTTTTTTAATAAGATAATTTCTTTCCTACGTCTTTGGACTTTTGGTCATCGTATAAATCATGATGAGCTATGTTGCATGTCAGATGGCAGACAGAAGTCAGCGTTTTTTGTCCTGTGAATAAAATACGATGTTTCATGACCGGAAGAATGTATATAAAACAACACCCTATAAGCTGAAAGTTTCAACCTTTGAAGGCCAGCTACATAACAGGATGTTCTATTTAATGTGCATGAAGTGAATAGCAGGAAAGCAGCCAAGACCTTTAAGGTAAGTGTTTGGCTTTTCTGATTGATGAGTCATTAATGACTTGCACATAAATATGCGCACCTTGTTGGTACTTAATGCCTTTAAAGATGCAAATAATATGGCGTATTTATTTGTTCTTATGTTTCAGGTTTGATGAAATGGGTGTTCCATACACTATAGTTTTGTCAGATAATTCTTTAACTTGTGGGATAGCTGGTCTAAGAAACAGAGATACCACACTTCAGGTTAGTTGCCTCAGTATAATTTTTATTGTGATTGCTCTAAAGTTATACTGTGTTTTGATAATATGAATGTTCTGGAACTTCCATTGTTCCATAAGTTTGTCTGCTACTAAGCTGTTTGTATTGCGGTTGACAGTTCTAGTATGGAGTGGGGTAGTGTATCCAACTGCCTCACCTGGAGTTCCACAACCTCCCATAGATGTTCAGTTGGACTGAGATCAAGCAAGTTTGGGGGCCAGTTGAGGTGTCTCATATCAGCACAGTGTTTGCTGAACCATTCCTGCACAAGGGAAACTCAATGGCATGGAGCATTATCACAGGGCACAAAATTTGCGGTCGCCCAGTCGCCAGTGGTGACTAGAAATTTATTGTTGGCGAGCAGTAAAAATATTAAATTGTTTTCCTGTTCGGCATTTGATGCTGTTGGGCGATATCTTCACAAAAATAATTTGAACTATGATTGATGGTGTCTTCACTTTCAGTTAGAATGTTATCTTTAAAATATTTCAGTGTGAGAGGCATCTTGAGTATCGTATTTAACTGTGATTTTTCCCCCCATCGTCATGAAATGTTTTCAGTATAACGGTCTCCGACGGAGGCATATCAATCACTGCGTCATCACCAGCAACCCAGCGAGCCAACGAGATCCTCTTCCGTGGGCTGCGTAGCGACAGCTAATGCGAAGCTGCTGAAAGGAACCCCAAAGCATTGTGGAAGGAAGCGTTTCTTCCCCGCGTGTGTTTCTAGGCCTAACTCAGAGTTGGGATGGGCATATCGATGGATATTCATTCCCGAAACATTCACATATCCGTAATATGGGTGGAAATTTTCAATGTATCAGCGTAAACCACGATGTTTTGCTAAAGAACCAAAGAATTCGCATCTTTCCCATCTGCAGCAGTTATTGGCACATCGATGAATAAATTGTCATTCAATATATCAGTGATAGCTCACTAATTCAACATCAAGTAACCATAATATTTGTTAAAGTGCTTGATGTATCGTAAACCTCGATGCATTGGCTCCAGTAACATCGAGGATAAGAACTCGATTTTCTGCGATGAGACGTCGCAGAAAAATGGCAAAAAAATCACTAATTCGAAACAGAAAGGTGATATTCCCTTCTCAGTAATACGAAAAAGAAAGGTGGTATTTCCTTTCTCCGTATAACAATACGAAAAAGACAAATTCATTATCTTATCGCAGAAAATTTTTTAGTTGATTGCGCTATTGCAGTTTCAAACATTGGTCATGAAACCTCGATTTTTTGGGGAGGGCGGGGAAGGACTTGTCGGTTCCTGTAACATCAAGGAAAAGAACTCGATTTCGGTGATGAAACATCGAGCAAAACGGCAAAAAAGTTCCTAATTCTTGACCTAAGATCATATTTAAAAGAATGCAGCAAAGAGATATTTCATTTACTTCACGTAGAAAATATTCTTTTGCAGTTTCTAACGTTGATTATCACTTGGAAAAACGTTGATTCTCAGAAATACTGATATTTTTCCTCATCCGTACTCCGATTGATCTTTACTGTACCAGCTGGGATTCCGGGAAACGTATTTATGTACATATGAGGAAAAGAAGCATGATGGTGGAAGTGCTGACAATTCGCTTTATCGGGGAATTGGGTTGTGGTGTATGACCGACATTATTTAAAATGTTATTTTAGTTAATTTCTTTTCCTCCAGCACTAAAAAATATTAGCTTTTGATGACTTTCCTTGTTTAATACAACCTGGAGGGTTATTATTATTATTACTATTGTTTTCTGAGATCTGACTTGTAGCACAATCACAGAGTTGTATATATATATATATATATATATAAAGGTCAGGTGATGCGTAACATCACAGCCTCTCCTTGACAAATGTCAACCCCGCCTTCTCGTAATACATCCTGTTCCCACTAAAGGGGCTCTGACGACCGCCAATAGCGGTATAACTATACCATCGGGATTAGAGGAAATGCTATCCCACACTCACCAACCCGCTTGGCCAGCGTGGTGAGTTATGGCCAAACCCCTCCAAAATTACTCCACAATTTAAATCTTGGCCCTCAGTCTCCGGCAGCTGGAATTTACCTGGCCAAGGCAGCGGCCAGTGCGACATGAAGGCAGAGGGTGCTAAGAATCCCCGGAGGACCGGACTAGGCTGCCATCTGATGCTGACCTTGGCAACGTATAACGGACGCTCGCTATCTTCTGATTCAAGGCTTCTTGAATTGGAAGAGGAACTACAAAGGATCAAGTGGGACATCGTCGGGCTAAGTGAGGTAAGGAGAAAAGGAGAAGATCTCATTGAACTGAAAAGTGGACATCTCTTCTACTATCGTGGGACAGATACTGGCAGAACTAGTGGTGTTGGATTTATAATAAACAAGAAACTGAAGGATAAAGTTGTAGAAGTTGAAAGTTCCTCTGACAGAGCTGCACGACTCGTTATCCAACTCTCGAGAAGATACCAGGCTCAGATCATTCAAACTTATGCACCCACCACAAGTCATGCTGAAGAAGAAATTGAAGAATTTTATGAGGAATTTCGTCATCTAAATAATAAAGGTAAGCAGCACTTGAAGATAATTATGGGAGATTTCAATGCAAAAATAGGGCAACGGCAACAGAATGAAACTTCAGTAGGTAAATTCGGTCACGGCAACAGAAACCAGCGTGGAAATACTCTCGTAGAGTTTGCAGAGGCAGAAGGGTTTTTCATCTTCAACTCTTTTTTCAAGAAAAAGCCACACAGGAAATGGACATGGAGACATCCAAATGGGATGACAAGTGAAATTGATTTTATTATGTGTAACAAAAAATTTGTCATAGAAGACTGCAGTGTGCTAAACAAGTTCAACACAGGCAGTGACCATAGATTGGTGAGATGTAAGATGCACCTCAACACTAAACTCGAACGTAGCAAGCTCATAAGACAAACAAAATGTATTGACATAACCAACCTTAAAATACACCATAATACCTTCAAATTGGAACTGAAGAACAGATTCTCTGCTTTAGAAGGCCTAACATCGGAAGAAGTGGATATTTCTGAAGTTAACAGGTAAGTAACCAAAGCTCTTATGGAAACAGCAACAAAATTAGCTGGGTCTAAGAACAAATTGCATGTGAACAAATTATCAGGAAAAACCAAAATGTTGATGCAAAAAAGAAGAGGGATGAGGACAACTAAAGAAGATGTGACTTCCAAAGTGGAATATATAGAGCTATGCAAGACAGTACGAAAAAGTATCACTGAAGACGTAAGGAAATTCAACTGTGAACTAGTAAGGAAAGCAATTGAAAACAACCAAAGCCTAAAGATAGCAAAGGGACATCTCAGTAAGGGAAAAAAACAGATTATGGCACTGAGAAAAGAAGATGGTTCTGTAACAAGAAATAGAGGCGAAATTTTGACAATAGTGAAAGATTTCTACTCCAAATTATATGAAAGGGATGATACATGTACTCCAGACATCATGAAAGGTACCAGTACCAGAGTTCTTCCAGTCCTTCCAGCAGAAGTTGCACATGCAATCAAGAACATGAAGCGAGGAAAAGCTCCAGGAGAAGATGGAATTACGTTAGACATCATACAAGAAGCAAGTGGAGAAATCGAAACAGTACTCGCCCAAATTTTCACTCGATGCCTTAATGAAGGGAAAATTCCTGAGGATTGGAACAATGCTACAATGATCTTGCTACATAAAAAAGGTGACATTGAGGATCTCAGGAACTACAGACCTATCAGCCTCCTATCAGTGGTTTATAAAATCTTCACTAAAGTTCTTTCACACCGCTTGAAGTTGACACTGGACATGGCTCAACCGAGAGAACAAGCTGGAGTCAGGAGTGGCTACAGCACAATAGATCATATCCACGTACTGAGAGAACTAATTGAAAGAGCGAGGGAATATGAACTTCCATTGTGCATGGCTTTTATCGATTATGAAAAAGCCTTTGATTCGGTGAAACCATCAGCAGTTGCAATGGCTCTGAAATCCTGCGGTATTGAAGATGCATACATTAATATTATTAATAACATCTATGAAAATGCAAGTGCAAAGATTCGGCTGTTTGAAAATACAACACACATAAAAATTGGAAAAGGAGTGAGACAAGGTGACACCATATCTCCGAAGCTCTTTAATGCCACATTGGAAAATGTCTTTCAATCACTGAACTGGGAAAACAAAGGGATAAAGATTAATGGAGATTATCTAACCCACCTTCGTTTTGCTGATGACATAGTCATTTTTACAACTACCCCATCAGAGCTACAGAGTATGATCCAGGAACTTGCTGACAAGAGTAAAGAAGTGGGATTAAAAATGAACTTTCAGAAGACAAAAGTGATGTGCAATGCTTTTACAAGAAATGAAGATTTATTGATTGATGGAGAAAAGCTGGAGATAACAGACACGTACGTTTATCTTGGACAGCAGATATCAAGTGAGGGTCACATTGGTGAAGAAATTAATCGGCGTACAAAACTTGCCTGGAGAGTTTTTGGAAGAAACAGCATAATTTTCAAGAGCAATATGCCCTTATGTCTTAAAAGAAAAGTGTTTGATCAATGCATCCTTCCAGTGCTTACGTATGGTGCAGAGACGTGGACCTTAGCTAAAAGAGGCATACAAAGGCTGCAGACAACTCAAAGAAGCATGCAGAGGTGCATGCTTGGTGTAACCAGGAGAGATAAGAAGAGGAACACGTGGATCCGAAAAATGACAAGAGTGGAGGACATCATGATCAGAGTTAAATCCCTGAAATGGCAATGGGCTGGACATACTGCCAGAAGAACAGACCATCGATGGACAGCGGAAATTTTAGATTGGATTCCAAGGGACAGGAAAAGCCCCAGAAGAAGACCACATGAAAGATGGGTGGATGAAATTCGAAAGTATGCGGGAGTGACATGGAAGAGACTGGCACAAGACAGACCGTTGTGGAGGAAACTTGGGGAGACCTTCGTCCAGCAGTGGATTGATAATGGTTGACAATGATGATGATGATATAAATATTTGTATATACAATCAATCATTAAAACAGAAAACTTGCTGCAAATTCACTGTCTCTTGCATGTCACAGTGGTGTGATGGCGAGTGATTTTTTTTTTTTGGCTGGTAGAGTTAGACTTGAAATTTTGAGCCCTGATTATCATCCTGGAAGAACCCATCTCCCTTCTGGGTGGAGGCACCAAGCAGTAGCACAACTAGCACAAGCCTCCCCCCCCCCCCAACATTTACTTCAGCACCCCCAAGCACAAAAATTTTCCCAGGATTTGGAACACGAGGGAGAATGTGTTTTTCGTGCTGTGTGCGTGTGGTTCTGAGGGGGGCAAGGGGGAGTCTGGAAGATAGGGAGAGTGTCTGAAAAAGTAAGGGTGGGGGGTACCTAGAGCCCTGTAGTTTTAACTTTTTGAATAATTTTTGGAACAAATACTGTGTAAGATTATTAATCAGCCATTCAGGATTAACACGGTGCAAGGACCAATTAATGAATATACATTTTATCGCAAGGAACGAATTCAGCAATTTAGCAAGTCTTATAATTATTAACCTTATAATTCAGCATTATGAAGTCTTATAATTATTAACCTTAACAATTTAATATAATTTAGCATCATATTTAAATTGAGTTGCTCATTTGAGTTGCTTGCAATGGTCGTTAAACATCCAATCAAAAAAAGAAAAAAATGGTCAGCAGGATCGGTATTTTCTATTGCTATTTCAAGTTTGTTAATAGCTTTATACATTTTTTTAACTTCTTCAAAAACACAAGTTGTTTGGATATATCAGCCATTGCAAATGTTAAATCATAATTACACTCTGCCCCCCCAAAAAAAACAAAAAAAAAAAAAAAAAGCGAAGCACCCAGAAGGAATCATCCAATCAAGATGAAAATTGGTATGTGCAATGTGTAGGAAAGGAAAATGATTGTAATTCCAGAGCAGTTGGGTCATTTATTTGGATAAAACAGCTACACAAGTGGAACAAGTCAGTACATTGTAGCACCACCTCTGGCTTGGAAACAAGCAGTTACCCAGCATGGCATAGACGTGTACAGTTCACGGATACTGTCCAGAGGTATAGCATGCCAGATGGTGTCCAAATTATGAGCCAGTTCGCCAACATTCCAGGATAGGCATAGGTGGTGTCCCATCTGTTTAATCAGTGAGAGGTGAGGCGATCAAGCTGGCCATGAAAGGGTATTGACATTATGGAGGCAGGCCTGGGGAAGCCTTGCCATGTGTGGCCAGGCATTCTGTTGAAAAATTGCTCAGTAATACTGCAACAGGAATGGCAACACAACAGGTCGTAAAATGTTGTGGACATACCATCAAGCCAAGGGTGGGTCATGGTACAGAGGACTACCAAGGGTGTCTGGCTGTCATACGAAACGGCTCCCAGAATCACTCCAGGTGTATGAGCCATGTGCTGGTCATCAGCGCCAAATGCAAACCGTGACTCATCACTGAAGACAACATAATGCAACTGGACACTGTCCCACATTGATCGGGCCTGACACCATAGTATCGGTGCTAGCAATGCTCGCTGGTCAGTAGTAGGCGGCAGAGTGGACTCCTTGAATGTAGTCTCCATGCCATAAGTAATCTGGAAACGGTCCAAATTGCCACTTACGTACCTATAGACGACACAACATGCCCACAGATGATTGCGAATGATGAATTCAGTTCTGTTCTATTCATGTGGCTCTCAAAATTACTTGATCCTCACATTTTGTCATTGCTCTCGGCCAGCCATTGGGTTGTACCTTCCTCTCAACCGACTGGCACCAACATTGTTTGATTGCCACGTCGCTCCGACACAAATGCCTGGTAATATGGCAACTTGACCAGCTGGCATTGCTCAACTTCTCATATTGTGTATAGATCTGACATCGAGACATCCTCACCATCCATGAAGGTTAATATAACTGCAATCTGCTATCACAATTGCAGGGCTTGAAAAATACCATGCCCGAGATGCCCGGGGTATGTAAATTATTGGCCTGGGCAAGTAAAATTAAATCTAGTTGCCCAGTCAGGCAACTAGATTTAAAGAAAAAAAAAAAAAGTTTGGAATGGAGAATTTTCTGCTCTAGAAAAAAGACTGTCATCGCATGTTTTTCATTTTACTGCAGTTGTATTATTGTTACGGAATAAGTGCCAAGGCCAGGAGAATAGCACTTCTTTAATTATATTATGCTCTACGCCCAGAAATTGGGGCCATACGTAGTTTTGCTCCAGATGTTGTTTACAGTTAACGACGGGATGCATGGATTGGACGAAACTAGCCTCCGGTGTTTAGTGACAAAACGCATAAACTGCCATGAAACAGGAGGATGCAGACTGATGGGCAAAAAGGCGTGCTTTATGGGGAGTGACAATTGAATATTTATTGCACAGCCCCAGGTGGGGTTACGTCTCTGACTTGGTCAAGTGAGGGAGAGTAAAGTGGAAGCTTTTGCCCGCGTGCGCGCCCACACACATGAACTAACAGCAGAACTACTGAAACAAAAGCTAAGTTTCATTTAAGAACGAGCCTGTGCAATGCGTTCCACTTAACGGGGAGAAGAGCGAAAATTGCCAATGCCGATAACTTAGTTTATCTGAGAGAACAGTTTTTGTGTTAGTTGCGGTTCATGTTAGCTGTGGATATAAGTTGTATTTAGTAAGGGATATACCATGTTTTTTGGAAAATAAAATCCACCAATGAGAGTATATCTCATAGTAAGCAATTATGTGAAATTCCCAATCTGTCAGTGGTAGTTACAAATTCGTCTTTCACACTGTTGAGTGATGTAATTTCAGAATCGGAATCTACATCGTTGGCAAATCTGAAACTTATGCAAGCGGACTATGATAAAGCGAACAAAAAAAAAAAAAAAAAGCTGTTGCACAGTTGAAGAATCTTGGATAAAAACATTTAATTGGCTAAAATCAAATGACAAGACTATTATGTTGTGCCTTGTTTGCAAAATCCATCCTAAAATTGCTGATACCACCAGTAATTTTTTCAAGCAATGTGGGATGTCAGGTGATAATATAGTTTAATAACTAAGTGCATGCAACAGTAGTCGAAAACATAAGATTTGCCTTTGTTTCTAAACAACAATTCTTGGGATTTTATTATGCAAAACTACTTTTGTTTGTACAAGAGAAAAATGTAAATAATTTTTACACTCAAAATTGTTGTTAAAAGCTACTTAAACTGCCATACAGTTAACTATGATTATTTATTATTTTTGTAAAACACAGGACATAGATTAAAAATTCTTGAACATGGCATCATCACTAAATTTCTCAAATGCCATTGATTACCTTTCTTAAAACTTGAGATATATGCTTTTTTGCATTTTGAATACAGACACTTTAAAATGGTGATTCAAAAAATGTATAAAAAGTTTATCATAATTTTTAACTTTAAAAAAAATGAAGCTTCTGTTTTGTTATCTTAAAAGATAAAGTTTTCTGGGCATGTAGATTTTACTTCTGGGCAAATAAATATTTTCTGCACATGCCCAGCTGGGCATGTAACTTTTCAGATATTTTTCAAGCCTTGCCCTTGTGTGTGAGCTTTGCTCTTGATATAACCCTCCTCAATGCTTGGTTCCCATGTACTATGGCAGGCCATTATTTTTAATCACTTGTATGCGGTGTTTCATCAGGAGTGAATGACTTTCTCGGGTGTTTTTTTTTTTTTTTTTTTTGGCAAAGAGTGCATTTTTATGTTCACAAAAAGTATTGTTAATTACAAATGAAATAACAAAGGTATCGCGTACCTAATATTGAACCATATATGGCACATTACACACTCAGTGAGACACATGCTCCCGTTCCGAGAGAAGCCTAAATTACGCAACAAGTCTTGGTTAGTTAAAGATATTTACAAATTAAAACATTTTGGTTAAAATATTAATTTAAAATTCTTAATTAAACACTCACTCCCTGAAACATTCATACATCTAAAAATATCTAATAATTAAAATTATATCACATTAGGAACAAATAAAACTCATCAGGAACAAATAAAACTCATCAGGTTGGTAAGCACGGTTCACTCAAAGGACACTCCGTCGACGTTTCGGCGAGCACTTTCGTGAACTCTCAGTTTGCATCATCGGGCCAGCAACAAACTGCAGGAGGACACCATGTGTGTGTAGCATTCAGAAGTTGCATGGCGGGAAACAATTGTTAATTGCTGGAGTAATATTAAAATGGAAAATTATTGTTAATTGCTGGAGTAATATTAAAATGGAAAATTATTGTTAATTGCTGGAGTAATATTAAAATGGGTAGCTTCTCACCTCAACTTAGGAAGATTTTGCATGACTTCTCCAAATTTTTGGTATGAACTCTCATATGCTGGAATTTGATATTCATAGGTATACTTTGTATCTCACTATGAAGCCTTTATTTGCAACATAGTAAGTTGGATACCTGACTTGATGTAGCTGAGGTTAGGCTTAAACATGGCAAGGGCATGTTCTGTCACAGCTTGCTTGCCATCAATAAGATGTTCTAATTTTTGAAAATGTCTCTCCATAATAATGAAAATCAATGTTAATGTTTGGGAGAAGTTTTATGATATTGTTATATGCATTATAAGATTTCATACTCAAATGCTGTTTTTAAGGGAACAGATTGTTTCTAATTTGCTCATATAATCATTTAGTTCCAGAAATATTTTTGTCACTATTATTAACAGTTGAATATTTGTACAGCAAACAGAAATCATCGCTCTTTCCACGTTAATAAGTGAGTCTCGGAAAAATTCTCTTCGGACATGCTACCACTGCACCACAGCGGCCTCGAATTCTACAGACTCACAAGTGATTAACTACCAAACTACATGGTAGGTTGCTCCATGGAGCCCCGCACAATGCAGGGGATTCACCAAAGATGGAAAGCAGCAACTGAACAAATAACTAGGAGGCGAATGGATAATTGATTCAAAACACTCGACGTGGATCAGGAACATCAAACAGAAAGCATCTCTCTTTCCACGTTAATAAGTGAGAGTAATTTGTGAGTCTGGAGAATTCGAGGCCACTGTGGTGCAGTGGTAGCATGTCCGGTGCACAACTGGAAGACCCTGGGTTTGATTCCCGTTGGCAACCGATGAGAATTTTTCTGAGACTCACTTATTAATGTGGAAAGAGTGATGATTTCTGTTTGATGTTCCTGATCCATGTCGAGTGTTTTGAATTAAAATGAATGGATTGAATATTTATATGCAGATATCTTGGCACAACTTGTTTAGCCTTAACACCAGACAAGAAATTAAGATGTCCTATTTAATTTTGTATATATTGCTTAAACCTATTAACACAGTAATTTGTGCAAGCCAGATAGATTCACGGCGGTAGTCACAAGCTAACAGCAGGACACCAAAGCAAAAGTAAGAATATATGCCTAATTAATACTAGCCCCAGGTAAAAGGTACAGGAGTACTTTAATGCAAAATTGCAATAATATGATTATTATGCAGTATTGGACATATCAAACTATTAGCAAAAACTATTCACCACTGTTAAGTTCTGTTACTCACATTACTGGTATAATGCATAGCATTTGGCAGGCATAATAATTAAAACTCATAAAAGAACATTGCAAAGTTACAATAGAATGTTCAACACACCTAGTCAGGATAGCTGTGTAAAATACGGGGTGTAGTTCTTGTTATGAAGCATGGTAAAGCATACTAAGTGACAATTATACTGCTGCAAATGAAGCCAACGAAAACTTAAGTCAAATGTATGGAAAATTCGGACAATAGTCAAGTCTACAAAATCATGAATCGTTCACAGCCAAAAGAGAATGAGAATCATAAGAAAAAAGAAAAAAACAAAGTCAGTATAGATCACTCCCTCTGAGCTGTGCTAACTAAATGCATTTCAGCCGTCATCAAGAGGGTGATAGTACAAAAAAAAAAAAAAAAACAGGTAGAATGAAAACCTGGTGATAGTACAAATTAGGCTTTATATCCTTACTTCTGCTTTGGTGTCCTGCTGTTAACTTATGACTAACAGAATAAATCTTGCTTTCACAAATTACTATAGACTAGAGAAATATTAGGTCTATGCAAAAGTTCTGTATTTTTCCCAGTAGCAGAACCAAGGCGACGGGCGACGTATGTCGCAGATCTATTTTTGTCTTGCAGACAAAAGCAATATCCCCAGACTCCTATTAAGTCCTCTTGCACACTCCCGATCATGGATGCAAGTTTTCTGTCTTTCAAAATTTCTGAAAACGGAAGTTAGACGGACTGATGATTTCTCCTGTGATGGTAATTTCATTCTCTCGCGATGTTCCAAGAGAGGACTGTCCGACAGACACTGTTGTTAAATACCATTTTATTAGATAAATGTTTTTATTTAAGATTAGAAATGGTGGAAATTTTTCCAAAAGCAAAAACGGAGCGGAAGTTTCTCTCGTAATCCTAAAATGGAGGCAAAATCTGTTGACTACAGAAGCTTAAAGCAACAAAGATTTCAACCGTAATCCCCTCCCCTGCTTGTCCCCCACACTATGTTATTGTTTAATCATCATTTAATTACATAAATGTTTGTATTTGAGATTGAAAATGGACAAAACATTTCAGAAAATGGGAGTATGGTTGCAGGTTGGAATTGGAATTTTTTTCCTAGGGATGCCTCTGTCCTTTATTGTTATTAAATATAGTTTTATTCCATAATTTTTTTTGTGTTTCAGCTTGAAAATGTTGGCAAGATTCTAGGTACAGATGGCCAGAGTGTTCTTGATCCTAGTTATCATTGCAATTGCCATACTACTTCGGTTAGACATTTTTTTAGGTTGAAAAAATATAAGGTGGTCAGTTCTTTTCTCCCTTTTATTCAGTTTCTACCTGTTCAAATTCTTATTGTTTTTGCACCCAGTAGTTATTTTGCTTAGTGACCACCCACAGAATATTTTGTGGCACTATGTTATTTCTTGCAGACTGACCAGGAACTTCCTGCTATAGTTTTTTTTTAGTACCTGCCTGCCTACCTACTTACCGACCGACCGACCCACTACGCTGTTCTCTGAGATTCAGAGGTTAGCTCTACAAAGAAATACAAATTACCAGATAATGTTTACTTACTGTTGCCGTATCAAACTTCTCCATTAACAGCAATCTTGACTTACAACTCGGGCTTCACTGACATCCATCACATGCCATACACCATTTTGGAGTAAAAAAAACTCTTGTAATGCAGTTTCGACATCCAGCAAAGTTGTTCTGAAGAGAACGAAAAAGGGGATATTTCACAGTTGCAGGGTGGGTGAAGTAACACTTCCCATCCAATGTCCAGTAATTTTCCCTGAGTGGCTAAAGCTATATGGAGTCTTGCATTGTCACGTTACAAGATGATGCCTTCACAATTAACCAGTGCTGGATGCTTAGATTTCAATATTTCGTTCAGCCTTTCCAACTGTTGACAGTACAGGTCAGCATTTATCGTTTCATTAGGTGCAAGCAGCTTCCAGTGTATTACCCTCTTGACATCTCACAATACACTTAATAAGACCATTTTCAGATGCAGTCCTCTTCCTAAAGTCAATGGAGCAGGCTCTCCAATTTGGCATACAGTCCTTTGATGCTTTGTTTATGAAAAAGACCTACTTTTCATCATGTTACTAATCATTCCAAGAAGGGTTCATTTCTGTGATGCGCAAGCTAAGAAAGACAGGTGGTCATTCTTGCTGATAACTCATGTGGTACCCACTGGTCGAACTTTGTGAAAAATCCAAGCATGTGCATCCTTCTTTCTGCTGTTGTTCTGCATACAGAGAACCTTTCTGGCAATTCTTCAACGGTTAGATGGTCTTTTTTTTTGTTTTGTTATTATTATTCATCCAGGGTTGAGATCCTCTTCAGAAACCTCTGACGGATGTCCAGAATGTGGTTGATCTCTGCAGCTTCCGTATCCTTCATGGAATTTCCGGAACCAATGGTGCCATTTGCTTTTGTCTATGGCATTCTCACCATACACCTCATAAATGTTGCAGCAGAATTAAACTGCATTGTTGCCTTTGTCGAGCTCATAAATCAAACTATGTCTAATGTGATCCTTATTACTTGACATGTTAACCCTTGTGTGACTTGTTTACAAATGAGATGCACCTGCACATGTGATGTCGTTTTATAGCCTACTGTTCGAAGCTTTTTTGCCATTACATGTGCCATCTGTTATTGCACTTGTTACTTAAATGTTTTATTTGGAATATGCATCATGAAAAAACAGGTAGAACACTTCAATTTCTTGTCTGGCTATAAGACTAACTGTGTAATTCCGAGAATGTATGAATAAATATTCAATTTGTTGATCATAGTAAGAGAAAGATACCTTATTAGATATTTCTGAAACTAAAAGATTTATGAGCAAATTAGAAGCAAATGCTCCCTTACATACCATTGGAGTATAAAAACTTATCATGCATATAACAGTGTCATAAAATTTCTGCCATAAATCAACATTGAAAATGAAATAACTAAGATTTTTATTATTATTATGGAAAAAGATAACAATAAAGATAAATTTAAACTCTTTCAAATATTAGAACATGTTACAAAATTTATAAGCCTAACCCCAGAGTATGCCAACGAAGTGCACCACAAAGTACTCCTATGAATATCAGATTCCAGCACACAAAAGAAAATCATACATGAAATAATACAAAATCTTCCTTGCAGAAAGAACCTAGCCATTTAAAAATTACTTGAGCAATTAACTATACTGTTCATAAAATTTAAAAAATGCTCATTATGTCATCAAATATGAGTGGCAAGCATTAGTTGAACTTAGAAATAATTATGATTTAAACTCTATAATGCCAGATAAATCCAAAGGACTTGTGTTTTTGAAGCATGAAGAATATTCAGAAAAAATGAATACAGCTATTAACAAACTTGAGGTAGCAATAGAAAATACTGACCCAGCTGACCATATAATCAGGAAACTAGCATGCTATAAAACTCTCATAACTCCTTACCTTAATGCATAAAGTAAAAAATACATTCACTCCTGTGGGGGTGCAATAATTTCCCAAGCATGATAAACTTTTGTTCTTCCTATAGTAGCAAAACAAGTGGCCCCAACTATTTACTTGGAAAAGCACTGTTTTTATACTTTAAAATAATACCATGATAACCATTTATATGATATCAAAAATACTAATGAAGCTCATGTTGAGAATTGGCTTCCTAGTTTCTTAATTCAATTAATAATCAAAAACAACTATTATGGAAATTTTACCAGGAATTTTTGTTATTTAAATTGCAAATTTTCAGGGAAAACTCTTCTCCTTTTTCAGGCTGTCTTTTTGTTGTCACTTATTCCTGTCACTATCGCGGTTACGGTTAACCTTGAAGGTTACAGTTATTTTTCATCAAATCCTGCCAGATGTTAGGCAGGGAAAATCCTTTGCAGTAATTGATGATGGAATTTTGATTTTTCTCAATCTCTATTCCTTCTTTTAGCTTTCTTTATTGAAAATTGCTTTGGAAACTGATTACTTTAAGGGAATTCCAATCCATGCTGTGACTAGTTTCTCTAACATGCCTATCTAAACCAGTCTTGTTGGAGCAATTTTTTATAGCAGCTTTATGCTCTGCTATATGAGTTTCTAGTCTGCGACCTGTTTCACCTATGTAAGATAGTCCACAACTACATTTTACTTCATAGACTACACCTTGCATTTTAAAAATATCTTCTCTTTGAACTATTTTAGGGAAAAATTTTTTAACCTTGTTCTCCAAACTTGGAGCTAGCCTAATATTGTACTTCTTACTAATTCTCTTTAAAGATTCAAATAAACCTTTGTGATAAGAAATTTTTTTAGTGAATTTTAATTGTTGCTTTTGCGGGTTCTTCGTATCATTAAAATTCAGAAGCTTCTCAAATTTCTTCTTTAGGATAGTTATTTTCTGCAAGTATGACTAAGTTCTCCTTTATAGGCTTCTTTCTTATCCGCTGTAGAAACTATTTTATTAATTTTTTTCTAAAAACTGACTTGCCACATTCTTCTTAATAGAAACTGGATGATAGGAATTGAAACCCAATAGTCTATTAGTATTCATTGGTATTTTTATACCAACTAGTGAGAAATTTTCCATCTTCATAATAGATAGTAATATCTAAGAAGTTAATTCTTTCTTTTTGAAGTTCAATAGTGAATTTAAGGGAATCGTCGAATTCATTGAATGTGTCTAGAATTCTTTCAGGAACAATTTCTGAGCTATCTATTATAAATAAGATGTCATCCATGTATCTGCTATATAGGCAGAAGTATGTGGGTTGTACTAGTATCTTTTCTTCTAGTTTTCCCACATAATAGTTAGCTAAGAGTGGGGAGAGTGGGGAGAGTGGGGAGCCCATAGCTAGACCAGATTTTTGAATGAAGATTTTTTTCTCAAGTTCAAAGTAGTTGTCCTGCAAAGAGAAGGTAAGCATTTCAAAAATTCCAACTAATATGTTTCTATCTTTGTTGTGAAAAACTATTGTCTGCCAAGTCTTCTGCTATAAAGTCGATAAGTGGGTGATTCCATGCCAAATCAACCAGTCACTCAAACTGACCATTTCAGATTTCAATGAAACCTTCAGGGATCATTCTCCCTAGTGATATAAATGAGAATATATTTTTAAAAAATTTTTTAATCTCATTGGGTTTTCATGTAATTAATTTTTAAAATTTTGCAAAATTGTTGTTTTTTGGCTTGCATAAACTTTTTCAATCTTGAATTTCTCAAGTTCAATAAGGCCTAGAGAGTTGTTTGACCCCTCATTTTAAAGAGAATTTCATAAGTTTTAATTTGATATGCAACTTGACTATGCTTGGTAAAAAAAAAAAATAAAAAAAAATTTAAGATAGTGTTCCTTAAAAATTTTGAAAAAAATATGTTTTTTGTAATATTATGAGCTTTAAATCCTGAAACTTAGAGTGGGATCTCAATGGGATCAGGAGTTATGGTACCAATGGTATTGTTTTAAATACCAGTTAGGGCTACATTGCTACCTTTAACTTTTGTAAGGTAAAAAAAAAATTAAAAAAAATACATTGGCTATAAGGTAAACTAATTTACATTAGGGTCTATTACAGATAATGATTTATTAAACCTACAGACAAATTAGGGATACCATATGAGTAAATAGTCTGCTAATCAACAGGTGTTCTGGCACAAGCCTGTACAGACTTGTCTGATATATGTTCTTGCAGGAGTGTGACTCATGTCCACTGTAGCTCAACTTTTGCTTAGTTTCCTCTACGATCTCAGTGAGTGAACAGTTAGTTGTTGGCAGTGTTACTTAAAGTGTTTCACATAAAAATATGATTTTTATAAGTTTTAAATAGTTTTTTTCAGTGGAAGTGAAATAAGTGTTATGTGTTTGTTAAGTAATAAGTTTAACCATTTTTGACATCTTTGTTTGGAACAACTAGGCCTCTCTCCAGTTCAAAAGTACAGTCAGTTCTATTTAGTCTTAAAGGCCTATTATTATATAAGATATTTTTTATTGTCTCAGACAGTTTGACTTGTACTATTATTTATAATTTTAACTCTGCTGTATTATTAGGACTCTGTGACAATATGGGTGAACCCAGTACATCAAAGCATTTTTTGGTATATTGTTGTAACCCATTTAAGAAACCTGGTCATAATTATTATAAGAAACAATTGAGATCTGTAAATGAAAATATTTTGAGACATAATGCCAATTTACATGAAGGTGACAAGATATGTGATGGGTGTCATAAAGCTTTACTAAAGCTTCCAGAAATTTTAATTGAGCAAGAAGGCTTGCATTCAGACAGCTCAGAATCACAAGACCATTTGAATGTTCCTGAAGTACCAGCTCAAAATACATTGTCAACTCCAGAGAAAATAGAGGCAATTGAAGCTTTGAACAAAAGTCTGGCTGCTATCGAAGAAGCACCTATTAAAAGAAAACGTTTGATTGAAAAAAATACCCAGAAGCAAAGATTAAAAAGTGACAGAAATTTTTTAATGAAAGTACTTAATTTAAATCCAGGTGCCACTGAATCTGATGCTGCAAAAAATTATGACAATGAAATTATTAATCAATTGAAAGAAAAGTTCAATGCTGCTACAGACAAAAGTGTTAGAATGCAGGTTCTAACTACACTTCCCAAAAGCTGGACTCTAAAAAAAAAATTGAAACTGAATTTGGAGTGTCTAATTTTGCTGCTAGAAAGGCAAAAGCAGTGTTAAATGAAAAAGGTATAATGTCATCCCCTGACCCAAAGCCTGGAAGAGCATTGGACCCTGCAAAGGTAGCCCTAGTCAAAGAATTCTATCAAAATGATGAGGTTAGTCGTCAAATGCCTGGTAAAAAAGACTTTGTTTCAGTCAAAAAAGTTGGCAAACGTGTACATGTTAAAAAGTATTTAATTCTAACTATTTTAAAAGATTCATATGTACTGTTTAAGGAGAGTTACCCTGATCAGAGAATTGAATTTTCTAAATTTTGTGAGCTTCGTCCCAAGCATTGTGTTCTTCCTGGGTCCATTGGGACACATTCTGTGTGCGTTTGCACAATACATCAGAATGCCAAATTAATGATGGCTCAGTGTAAAATACCTAAATTGGCAAATGGTGAACTCCCGATTAAAACATACAAAGATGTAACAAGCAATATAATTTGCAAAACGCCAACATCTAAATGTTACTTCGCAAATTGTGTTAATTGCCCAGGAAGTGATGATTTGAAGGCTCGATTTGAAGAAGCTTTTGAGCTTAATAGATTTGAAAATGTGAGTTTCAAACAATGGATGCAGATTGATAACAAGTGTGTCCTGGAAACTATTATAAAACCAACAGAAGAGTTTTTGGATTATTTGTTTCAGAGTTTGCCAAAACTTTTAAGACACTCTTTCATTGCTACTCAACAGTCTTCCTATTTGCGACACTTGAAAGAAAATCTACCTCAAAACCAATGCATTGTACTTTGTGATTTTGCTGAAAATTATGCATTTGTGCTTCAAGATTCTGCACAAGGCTTTCATTGGAACAATACTCAAGCAACAACACATCAGTTTGTTATATATACTATGTTGATGAGAAAACCAAAAAGTTGGTGCACCTGAGCTTAGTTATTCTTTCTGATTGTATGGTGCATGATACAGTTGCTGTTCATTTGTTTCAATGCCTCATGATTGACTTTCTTAAACATAATCTGCCCCATAAACCTCAAAAGCTTAATTACTTTTCAGATGGAGCTTCATCACAGTACAAAAACAAATCAAACGTTCTCAATCTCTGCCATCATGAGAAAGATTTTGGCATCAAGGCGGAATGGAACTTCTTTGCATCGTCACATAGAAAGAATGCATGTGATGGTGTCGGAGGAACTGTTGAACGATTAGCGTCATTGGCCAGTCTACGAATGGTCTACAATGATCAAACTATGACCCCTCACCAACTTTATGATTGGGCTAAAGACAATATTGTCAACATCAGTTTTTTGTATTCCACTACAGACGAATACGAGGCAGAGGAAAATACCTTGAAGAGTAGGTTTGAAACAGCAACAACAATAAAGGGTGCTCAACAATTTCAAAGTTACAGTCCTGTGAATGAGACTAGAGTTTTAGTGAAAAGCTACTCATTTTCAGAGGAATCAAGTGTAGAAATAGTTTCAGCTGATGACACTGGTGATGATCTGGACATTAATGACATTGTTGGCTTTGTTACATGCTAATACTCAGACAAGTGGTGGTTAGGTTGTGTGTTAGGAATAGAAGGAGATGAAGTAAAAATAAGTTTTTTGGGACCACATAGCCCTTCTCCATCTTTTAAATACCCACAATTTACTGACATACTAGTTGTGCATAAAAGTGAGGTTTTAACAAAAGTTGATCCTACAACAGCTACAGGAAGAGTTTATCGACTTACAGACTCGGAAACCAAAAAGGCAAACAAGAAATTATTTGTGAAATTAAAGAAGAACTAAGAGGTTGCTATTTTGGCATAACTACAACTCTGAGTGCTAATTAAAAAAAAAAACTTTTATTAATTTTACCAGGTAAGACTTTTAGTCTGTTGGGACTATCCTTCCCTTGTTTTATGTTTGACTATGTATTAGTATGATGTATTATGTAGATTTAAAACTCAGTGTCTGTTATCATGTAAACACACTAAAACAAGAATTATAATCCATTATTACTTGTACAGTAACTTTATGTTTTTTGTCATAGCTCCCGTTCCCATTGAGATCCCACTCTAAATGTTTCAGGATTTAAAGCTTATATTACAAAAAACATATATTTAAAAAAAAACTATCTTAAAAATTAATTTTTTTTCACCAAGCATGGTCATGTTGCATATCAAATTAAAACTTATGAAATCCTCTTTAAAATGAAGGGTCAAACAACTCTCTAGGCCTTATAGAACTTGAGAAATTCAAGATTGAAGAAGTTTATGCAAGCCAAAAAACGACAATTTTTCAAAATTTTAAAAATTAATTACATGAAAACCCAATGAGATAAAAAAAAATTTAAAAATATATTCTCATTTATATCACTAGGGAGAATGATCCCTGAAGGTTTCATTGAAATCTGAGATGGTCAGGTTGAATATTGAAATTTTTTTATTGATTTGGCATGGAATGACCCAAGTTCATCTATTGGGTTGTCGGAAAAGTCATGACGTATTTTAGCCATGTTTTGCAAAGGTCATTTATTGATAGAAAGAACAAAGATCAATCAATGATATAATGCCTGTTTTGTTTGATAACCTTTTGCCATCTTTCAGTGAGCTGCAGAATGCCTCATTCATAGAAGGACCTGTCTTTTGTGGCGAAAAACTGTACAAGGTGCTGATTTACAGCCTCATCTGAATTGAACGTTATACCACGCAAGGACTGTTCAAGAGAACGAAACAAGTGAAAGTCTGATGGCGCAAGATCAGGCGAGTATGCTGGGTGTGGCAACACATCCCACCCAAGCTCCAATAATTTTTGGCGGGTGATAAAACTTGTGTTTGGTCTCACATTGTCCTGATGGAACACAACACCTTTACGATGAACAAGCTCTGGACGTTTCTGGATGATGAATTTGTTCAAACTGTCCAATTGTCGGCAGTACACATTCGAATTGATTGTTTGGTTCCATGGTAGGAGCTTGAAAAACACGACACCTTTAAAATCCCACCACACTGAGACCAGAACCTTCCGCTGCTGAATGTCTGCTTTGGATGTCGTTTGAGGCGAAGCAGCACGTCGGGACCAAGACCGTTCGCGCAGCACATTGCTGTACACAATCCACTTTTCGTCACCAGTTATCAGTCGCTTCAAAAAAGGATCGTTTTCTTCACGTTTAATGAGCATATCGCAGATGTTTATATGCGCCGTCAATTGAGCTTTTTTGAGTTCATGAGGAGCCCACACATCGAGCTTGCTTATGTATCCCAGCTTCTTCAGGTGGTCGTGAACGCTTGAATGATGGGTGTGCAATGTGTCTGCAATCGCTCGTGTCGTGTAACGTGGGTTTTACTTGATCAATGCCTTGATTTGGTCGTCATCAACCTCAGTTGGCCTTCCGGACCGAGAAGCATCATTGAGGTCAAAATCACCGCACGGAATTTTGCGAACCATCGCTGGCACTGATGTTCTTGTAGAGCATTATCACCATGCACTTTATGCAACTTTTCACAAGCTTGATGCACGTTCTTCCCTTTACGGAAGTAAAACAGTAAAATATGGCGAAAATGCACAGTTTGGTCTTCCATCTTCAACTTAATGTAAAATCTCCGCAAATCAGCCAAATTGCTCATTATTCCTTTTAGATTGCAGCTAGTACTGGCACCTGTCGAATGCCATAGCGATAACAGAGCTGCGCATGCCTCTAGTACTTCCAAAACCGCCCGACCACCATCGGGTGCCAAAATGCGTCGTGACTTTTCCGACAACTCAATATATTGATGTGAGTATACATACACACTATGTCTGAACTACCCATAATAAGAGAATCTAATTAAGGAAGAAGTTCTAATTTTTCTTTTAGCAGCATTGAATTTTTAATCAAGTTCGGCGGCTCTTTTAAAAGATTCTGAAGGTGCGACTTTAAAAAGTAGTTTAAATTTGTAATAATTGAGTTTTTGAGTCAATTATTGGTCTAATTGGTTGGTTTTCCTTATGCAGTTTGACTATTACATATATTCAAGGTAATCTGAACTGTAATTATGAGAATTGTTTATAGTTTTCTGGAAGTTGGTTTTTCTTTTTTTGAAGTGAAATAAGCTTTGAGACTTTTTTAATCAAATCTGGTAGTGGGTTTTCTTTTACTTCTTCATACATAGGCTTTTTAGTTCTTCTTCCATCTTTTCTTGATAATCTTTCTTATCCATAATAGTAATCAACTTACTTTTGTCTGTTTTCACAGCAACTACATTTTCATTTTTTTTTAATCTTTAAGAGCTTTTAATTGACTGTTCTCAAATTTTTTTTTAGGTTTCTTTACTTGCTTCTGGAATTTTGTAAGGCTATTGTGGTAATCTTTTCTGAGGAGGTCTGCTTTAATTTGGTCTTCTTTTTCTAAAGTGCTGCAGATGCTTTCCAATTCAATTACCAATTTTTCTGTATTTATTTTTTCCTTGGATAGATTGAAATTACTTCCTTTATTTATCACTTGTAACAATTCTTGGCTAACTCCAGTAGCAGTGTTGTCCTTTACATGACTAAGAACTGCTGTTTCTTTGTTTTTACTGGAATAGTTTTTCTCAAAAAAAAAATCTTTTCTTTAAGGTTCAGCTTTTGAACAAATTTTTTATTTTTGTTTTTTATTCCGATTTTTAGCCAGTTCTCCAATTCTGCTTTTACTGTATCACTTAAGATTCCAGAAAATTTCTTTTCATTTTTTACTTTTACTTTCTGATAATAAGCAACGTTTCAATACTTCGTTTTAATGGGTTTTTTTCTATTGTTCTTACGAAGTTGGCTGAAAGTAAATCTTTAAATGTTTTTTTAAGTCTAAATGAATTTGGAATAAAGTTGTTTTTGATTACTAATGAAGCTATTAAGATCATTCAACAACACAATAAACAATGAAGCTTTATTACTCGCTAATCTTGACATACTGGCATTCTATTCCAAAATCCTGAGAAGCATAGCTGTGGCATTAGAACAGACTGTACCAGATGCTGAAATAGATACCATTATTATTATGGTAAATTATTTAAACAATAACTTTTTTTTTCAGATTTGACAAAAAAAAAATAATAATAATCAGCTAAATGGAAGTGTCCCATCTTCAGCCAATAAATAGTCCTGAAACTGATATTAATTCATTATGTAGACGACATTCTTGTTTTTTGGAAACTCTTCCAAATATGTTTCCATCTATCATACTTACTTAGAAATTTGAAGAAAAAAAACATTATCTGGCACTGACAAAAGTAATATCCATTTTGAAGTTTCCCATTAAACCATCAGTTGAGCCTAATATCATACCTACTAAATTAAACCATTCTCTTAAGTATAAAATGGCTGCATTTTGATCCTACACCCATAATAAGAAATTGACATGGATTTAGAATTGGGCAACCAATTTTGGATACAACCATCGAGCCCAGAATGCACACATATGCACCAAAGCATTTACCCACTACTGAAAAAATTTGTTCTGTAACCTGATTTTTGGTATCATCATGCTGGTTCGGCTATCACTGATATTGCAGTTGTTTATAAACTTCATATCAGGCAGCACAATTAAATGAACAGGACAAATTGAATCTCAGCAGAATTTGTACTTCATTAATGCATTTTCTCAACAAAACATCCTGTGATTGGGAAAATATTAAATTAATCTGTACTCACCCTAAACATTGTATAATTTCTACAGATGAATCTAGTCTATTGCAGCTAAGAAAACTAAAGCATGTAATTGCAGTATTAATATCCCTTGTGAATTGTATGCATGGTAGTACATCATACAAGTGCAAACAGAAAAAATACTGGAAGCAGCTACCACCACAACATTGAACATATTAACCAGTGGCGTATATTTGAGGCTAGCTGCGAAGCCCAGAGAATGCACACAAAAAAAAACTGAATTAAATATACACAAATGTCAATTATCAACGGTATTAAAATATGTCTATGTTTTCGCTGTGAAAACAAACGCGTGTGGATTCACTTCTTTGACTCAGTCTGGCGAGCGAAAACCAACAGCATAATGCAACCAGCTCTTCCAGTCTTCGCAGTTCTGATGCAAAAACCTTCAGTACAATCACCTGCTAGCGTTTCCATGACAACATGAATCATCTGATGGAGGGGATTGGCTCATTTGCTTTGGAAAAAGGTTCGCTGTGAAAAATGAAGACAGACTATCTCAGTCACTCGCATACTCCTGCCCAAAGAGTGTTTCGTGAGAGTTGTTTCAGTTTTCGTGAAGGGTTAATGAATTAAAATCAGGGATATTATATCATTATATCTTAAATTTGTGGCTTTGTTGGATTCGAACTGTTTTGATAAATTTTGTGAAAGCTTCCCTGAACATCTACTGTCAGAACTCTGCTTCAAATTTTGATACAGCTCGACTAAAAAAGGAACTGAAAGTGTTTTATTCTTTTGATGAATACAAAAACAAATCAGTAAGAGACATTACGTGTTACATAAAGTTGAATAAATTGGACATAGTGTTTAGTGAGGTGCACAAATTAGTAGACCTCATAATAAACTTTCTATCAACAACTGCCGAAAGTTTTTCAGCATTAAAAAGAATCAAGACATCTTTGAGCCACACAGCGACATGCACATTCGAAAAACTTGGCTGTTTTGTCAATAGAGAAAAACATTCTTTTTAAATATGAAAAAGTACTCAGAAGAAACATTTTATGAAAATGTAACACTCAAGTTCACACAAATGGAAAGAAGAATGGAGTTCATGTACAAATAAGTGTTCAAATCCTAATCTTCATAATTATTTGGTATCATGTTAGCAATGGCATGTACCTAAAATTAAAAAAAAAAAGTTACTTTTATTACCTAACAATTAAAAATTAAACTTCGCAATTTAAAAAAAAAACAGTACTGGGGGGAGGGGTGATATAACCCAGGTCTTGGACCCAAGATATGCCACTGTTATTAACCAACTGATAGACGGTGCCTGTATCCAACATATCGTGGCACCTACCGCAATTGATGATGACCCGGAGTTAGCAACAGCTAGAAGGGAGTGATCTGTGCTGATACTATAGTTTGTTTGTTTTTTATAATCATATTCTTTTAGCCATGGATGATGTTTTAATGTTCAAAGGCTTGATTGGTTTCAGAATTTTCCATACATTTTGAACAACCAATATTGGGTTTCCTATGCTATTTTGCAGCAATGTAATTATTACCTAGTGTGTTTCATAGTAAAAACTGCACCCCATTTCATATTCTGACTAAATATATTGAACATTTTATTGTAACTCGGCAATGCTCTTCTATCTTATCAGTTTAAGTTTTATGCTCACCAAATGCTATTCTTTATAGCAGTCATACAAGTAACAGATTTTAACAGCAATGAATAGTTTTTGCTATTATTTTTATGTGTCTAACATCATGTAATAATCATACTACTGCAATCTTACTTTTTGTAACTTTGCTTCATAAATACTCTTAGAGATAACACATTATAAACCAAAAGTACTTTTTATCGGACCTAGATGCAAATCTAATTTGTTTCTAGGAAAGCATTTGTTGAAATGAAGCATGAATGTCACAAATCCTAAGATTTAAAAAATACTAGGAATAATAGAATTAATGATTGGAGCAGTCAGGTAGGTATCAAGGAAAAACAGCCATAGAGCCCTACCAGCCAAAAGGCTATGGTGAGAATGCTAAATTTTAATCAAGCTTTTGGTATAATATTTTAGTAACATTACCATTTTCATCATTAAACTTCTATATGATGAAAATGGTAATGCTACTGAAATAATATACCAAAAGCTTGATTAAAATTTGTTCTCTTCACATCCTTTTGGCTGGTAGGACTATATGGCTGTTTTCAAAGAGTAGTAGTTCTGGTTTATAATGTGTTAGTCTAGGAGCATTATTTATAAAGCAAAGTCACAAAAAAACAAGATTGAAAAAAAAACCCGGTGAAAACTATTTAATTCTGTTGAAATGTATAGCATTTAGACAGCATAAAACTTAAACTGACAAAATAGAACATTGCAAAATTACAATAAAATATTCAACATATTTAGTCAGAATAGCCTTTTATCACACAGGGAGCAGTTTTTGCTGTGAAACACACTAGGTAGTAACTACAGTATATAGCTGCAAATGAAACCAACCAATTTATGAAATGAAATGCAGAAAAATAGCATGGAAAACCCAATGTTAACATTCAAAATATATGGAAAATTTGGAAACCAATCAAGTCTATGAACATTTAAAACTAAAAAAATCATACATCATCCATGGTTAAAAGAGCATTAGTATCATAAAAAAAAACCCGAAAGAAACTATAAAATTAGTTCTAGCTGTGTTAACTAAATGCATTTCAGTCACACTTTCTAGGGTATCATCGGTTGTAGGTGCCATGGCTTTTGTTGCAGTCATGCCCTACAGAGACGCTATATTGGATATGTGTGCCATCTGTCAGTTGGTTAATACTTGTATGATGTGTATGAAGTACTGCCATGTATGTAACTCATAAGGGATATTAATATTACAAATTATATGCTTTCATTTTCTTGACTGCAATAGATTCAGCTGTGAGAATTAGACGACGTTTAGGGCAAGTGCAGATAAGTTTAACGTTTTCCCAATTAAGGGATGCTTGATTAAACTTCTACAAGGCCAGTAGTCAGTTTCCTTCCAGAAAATATAGCTCCCTCTGATGAGAAATTTGCTGACACCTGATCTAGAACCAAGTACATATGGGACACAATGTTCAAGTATTGACCATGGATATCAGACATGTTGTTCTTACCATTTACTCTACAGAAATATCAGGTAACTTGATAGTCCCTAATCTTATACTCCCCTTGTATTGTGTCAAATCTTGAGGCATTCAATTTGCAAATAGATAGCTTTGGAAATTACACTGTTAGTACAAGAACACCTTTTAAACAAATCCATAGATACACTGGAAATCTTCCAACAGGTAATTTGACCATATTATTTATCAGGTCACCACAACTTCAATAATAATAATAATAATAATAATAATAATAATAACAACTGTGCAAAACTGCACTATTTTCAATAGCATTTTGCTCAGCTTCATGCATTCAGCACCAAGCTGTAATACAGTACATATTTCTTTTCAAACTTGCTATGTGTCTAAGTGAAAAAAAAGTCCAAAAGTTTTGCAGCATGCTTTTAACATATGACAGTTCTTTTAGAACCTACAGTAAATGTAGTTTGTTTTAAAAAATTTCACCCAAAATGCTTAGTTTTGTGTTTTCATAGTTTTTTTTTCTTCTTTTACAGGAACAAGTACATGTCACAGAATTAACTTCAAAGCTGTTGCTCTACCTCCAAGTGAAATCAAAAATTAGTTGACCATTGTATCTGTTATTTTTTTAGAAAAATAAATTTAAAAATTTGCTTGTAAGATATGGAATAAATATTTATTGGTTTCCCTTTCTGTTGAATTCTGCACCAGATTTTTAACAATTAATCTAGAAACTGAGAATTTGTGGCAGTGCAAAATATTTTTCTTTGAGTTTTTGTAATCAGGGAAGACTCGAAGAAAAATCTTTTGGTCTTTCTTTGAGAAGCTAACCCTCTGAATCTCAGAGAACAGCTTAATGATATGTATGTATGCATAGTATTCACTGAAGTAGCAATCAGACCTATGTCATCCTCACTTACATATATGATGTTGAGATAGCTTTATAAACAGCTCACTGCAAAGGATTTAGACATGTACAAAGCGTAGACAGTAGCAATATGGAAAAGTCTCGTGATTTGAGCCACTTTGAAAGTGGCGTAAACGTGGGTACTAGGATCTCGGAAATGATAAAACAAGTAGTCAGTGGTCTTCCTGTGGGCAGAAACAACTGTTCGATATTCTAGAGCAATGACAGCTACAAGGAATTGTGCGAGGTAACAGACAAGCTTCATTGCACTGAATAACCATGCAGTACAACAGCGCTGTCAAGAGACAAATTTCACCACACACAGCTTTCCTCACTTTGACACAAATGGGCTATACCAGCAGATTTCCCCTTCATGTACCAGTTGTCTCTGTTAAACACCAACAAATTCGCCTACACTGAGCATAGGATTGCCAAAACTGGATGCTTTGAGGGCTGGAGAACAGTTGCCTGGTCTCATGAATCACATTTTCAGATAATACATGCGGATGGAAAAGCCACAACATGGGGTCAACAGCACAAATCAATGGATCTCAACTACCTTACTTTAACCATACAACCTGGTGGAGGCAGTGCAATGGTCAGTCTGTTCTCAAGACAGGTATTGGGTTCCTTAATACCTCTAGAATAACATTTGGATGCCACGAGCTATCTTAACATCGCTGTAGACCAGACACATTCATAGATGTATATGGTGTTTCCTGATGGAGAGTGCTGCTTCCAGTAGGATAATGTGCCACACTTCGAGGCTCAGATTATCACACAGGATCACGCTAGTGACTTCAGCGTACTGAAATGGCCCCGCACAGTCCCTAGAAAAAAAAAAACCTTTGGATGAGATTGTCCCAATTAAATCCTTTGGATGAGATTGTCCTCTAGAGAACATTCAGCAATTGACTGACACCATCACATCTCATAAAAATCGCTGTATATAGATAGTAACTGTATGTGCTAATATGCATATGTACGTGGATATTAATACTGAAATCTCTTTATGGTAATAAGTACCATGGCATTCTGTTCACCACGTTTAGTATCGTTCTCCAGAAATTGAATATACTCCATGGTATAACAAAAAATATTTAACAAGGATTTCTTGTACATACCTTAAAGAAAAGATGTTGAAATGCAGCGGAGTAGTCAATACTCCACAGAAAATCTTCTCAAAAGAAGTCACAGTTCTTCAATCGAAGCATGTATGTTTCCATCAGGCCCAACGTCGTCATGCTACTGAGCCTAAATTGCTGTTTGAACAAGGCTATTATTGTACATCGATCTCTGTCGATCTTTGACTCATTATTCTCGATTCTCAAATCAATATCCGCATTGCACGTCGTGAAATTATGTACCTTCTTTCGAGTTGTGATAAGCTGTTAAACGATGTAATAAAAAAATTTCGATTAAAAATGACCGTGGAAATTGACTAAAAGATGATATTTAATTCACTGGATGGTATGTATAATGAAAACGAAAATTAAACAAAGAAGTTGAAGCAATGAATGAAAGTTGCAAGAACCCTAAAACACATTAATAAATCTTAAAAAGCTCTAAAAATCATGGAATCACTCAACGTCTCACAAACCACCACGTCGCGAGACGTGTTTTGCCTGCAAGTTTGCTGCAAGTCTCGTCATGACACCAAACTCACCTGGCCATCACGTCATCAATGACAGTTCATGTTGCTGACATTCCCCCCTGTGGTGAGTATAGGTACATATTTTCTAGATGTTTATTTAATTTACTTTTTTGTTTTTCTTTCTTTCTTTCTCATTATTTATAAGGTTCTTCCAGGCGTATGATAAGATTACAGGACTGTTATTACAATTGTGCTCTCGTGTGTTTTTTTCAATATAAACCGATTCTGCTGTCAATATCTTTGTCCATATTTTCTGTTGCCCTATATATTCAATGTCAGTCCATATAGATAAAGCTTGATTTTTAATGCAATAGTCTATTAAATCAGTTGTATTTTGTCTCCTATTCCAGTTTTGAATATGTTCATACAATATAGTTTCGATGTTACGCTTTGTACTACCAATGTAGTACATAGGTCTATTAAGGTTCTCATCTTGAATAGGAATTTTATAAACACCTGCTTTTTTTTTTTCATTATTGATATTTTTTCATTTATATTGGAAAGCATACGTGGTATGTCCTGCACCTTGATTCCAATATCCATATTATGTCTTCTACAGATGCCTCGCAGTACTTCTGTAATTTGCGGTATATATGGGAATGATACACAAAAAGTAGTTTGTTCTTTATACTGTAGGGTTATCAATTTTTTGTTTGTCATACTACATTGTTTAATGATATGTTCAATTGCTGTTCTTCTGTATCCATATTCGATTGCCAAATCCCTAATCCATCGTAGTTCATTTCTTCGAAATGTTGAATTGGAGCTGTGCATATATGTGCGGTTTATATATGCTCAGAAAGCTGAGAGTTTATAACTGATTGGGTGGTTTGAATCAGTGGGTATTATGTTTGGTGTATAAGTTGGCTTTCTATATACTTCGTACTGCACTCTTCTTGTATCATCTCTATGAAAAAGGATATCTGAATATGGTAACTTTCTGTCTTTTTCTAATTCAGTAGTAATGTTTATTTCTGAATATATGCTGTTATATATTTCACCAAATTCTTTTAGTTTTGTGATGTCATGTTGCCAAAATAATTAGATGTCGTCAATATATCTACAAAAAATAGCAGGTGTTATTGCATTACTGTTGGATATTACTCTTTCTTCTATATCCTGTAGTATTGCCTCCGATAAAATGTTGGAGAGTGGTGAACCCATGGGTGCACCTAACTGTTGCTTATATATGGTATTTTGGAATCTGAAATAATTGTTCTCATCAATAAAGTCCAATGCCCTAATGATATCCTCAACTTCTAGGTCCAAAATGCCAAAACTTTTTTATTTATTCTCAATTAATTGAATTGTTGTTTTTGTTGGTGTTGAGGGATACAGTGAGATCACATCAAAACTGGCCATAATGAAATTAGACAGTCTTTGATATTGTTTCATCAATTGCCATACTTCATGGGCATTATTAACAGAGTATTTATGATTCTGGTAAAATGGTTGGCGGTATTTAAATAAAGCTCTTTCAAAATTTATTGTAGGTGCGACATTTTTGCAACAATTGGTCTAATTGGCATATTATCTTTATGCGTTATCATTTTTCCAAAAAATCCAGGAATTCTAGCACCAGTTGGAGGATATGCCTGTTTTTTTAATTTCGGCTGGTAAATTGCTGTGATTTTTGAATTTGGCTAATTTTCGAATGATACATTGCGTTGGGTCGCGTTTCACTTCTTTAGTGTCTAATTTTTCAATTGCTTCGAGCATCTTTGGTTATACATTATTTTGTCCATAATAATGGTTTGATTTGTTTTGTCTGCTTGAACAACTGATATAGCTGGGTTATTTCATAGTTCCAGCAATTCCTTCCTTTCATAGGTCAATATATCAGTTCTAACTTTCCTATTAGATAATAGATGCTTTGTAACAGTTCTGTTGATCTTAAATCTTGTTGGTCCTTGTACTTTTAATGGAAGATGTCTAATAACTTCTTCTAATTTAGGAATGTACAAAATGAAAGGAAAGCAACATACATTAATATGTCCAGTACAGAGTTGACCCCTCTGCAAATTTCAACATTAAATCCAGGAACTAAGTATGCAAACAAACAACACCTTGGGAGACAGAAGACTACATTCCTAAATTAGAAGAAGTTATTAAACATCTTCCACTAAAAGTACAAGAACCAACAAGATTTAAGATCAACAGAGCTGTTACAAAGCATCTATTATCTAATAGGAATGTTAGACCTGATATATCGACCTATGAAAGGAAGGAATTGCTGGAACTACGAAATAACCCAGCTATATTGGTTGTTCAAGCAGACAAAACAAATCAAACCATTATTATGGACATAATAATATATAACCAAAAGATGCTCAAAGCAATTGAAAAATTAGACACTAAAGAAGTGAAACGCGACCCAACGCGATGTATCATTCGAAAATTAGCCGAATTCAAAAATCACAGCAGTTTACCAGCAGAAATTAAAAAACAGGCATACCCTCCAACTGGTGCTAGAATTACTGGAATTTTTGGAAAAATGAAATCCCATGAAGATAATATGCCAATTAGACCAATTGTTGCAAAAATGTCGCACCTACAATAAATTTTGAAAGAGCTGTATTTAAATACCTCCAACCATTTTACCAGAATCATAAATACTCTGTTAATAATGTCCATGAAGTATTGCAATTGATGAAACAATATCAAGGATTGTCTAATTTCATTATCGCCAGTTTTAATGTAATCTCATTGTATCCCTCAACACCAACAAAAGCAGCAATTCATTTAATTGAGAATAAATATAAAAGTTTCGGCATTCCGGACATAGAAGGTGAGGATATCATTAGGCCATTGGACTTTATTGATGAGAACAATTGTTTCAGATTCCCAAATGCCATATATTAGCAAGAGTTAGGTGCACCCATGGGTTCGCCACTCTCCATAATATACACTGAAGAGCAATTGAATTGGAGACAGCTGGCATTATGCAAACGTGGCGCTGTGGGCGGCCCTGTAAACGCAAATGACATGACGTACGCAGCGATCCGACAATATAAGGAGTGATGCGATGGGAATCAGTAAGAGTCGGACGCAGTATGGGTAAGACGAAGAATCTAAGCACATTTGATCACGGGCAAATTGTCTGGGCCCAACAAATGGGTCACTCCATCTCGGAAGTCGTGCAGGCACTGGGATTTTCATGAGCCACTGTGTCACGGGTTCTCCGTGAGTACATCGAATCCGGTAAAACCATCCCTGAAAGGGCCAACAGTGTGTGGATGAGCGGGGTCATCGTCGGCTAGCTCACATTGTAACAGCGGATAGAAGGGCCACAGTGCAAGAAATCACTCAGCAATTTAATGCTGGTGCACAAAAACGTGTAAGCAGCCACACCATCCAGAACCATCTCCTCGCTATTGGGTACAGAAGCCATCGTCCCACGAGGATACCGCTGCTGACCGCACATCACAGGGTTCAAAGATTAGCATGGGCACGGGAACATCACCACTGGACCCTAGACATCTGGGAAAATGTTGCCTGGACTAATGAATCAAGATTCACGTTGGTACATGCAGATGGCAGGATACAAGTACGGCGCAAACCACATGAAACGATGGATCCTTCTTGCCAGCAAGGTACTCTTCAAGCTGGTGGAGGTGGCATTCTCGTCTGAGGACTGTTTACGTGGACTGAAATGGGACACCTGGTACGTGTGACATCGTACCTCACAGGTCAACGTTACCGGGATATCCTGGACGACCATTTGCTCCTGTTTGTGCGTCTTCAACATCCCACTGTGGACCTCATCCTGCAACAAGACAATGCACCGTGCCATCGCTCCCGAATTGTATCCGAATGGTTGGATTAACACTTCATTGACGTGACCTCGCTTCTTTGGCCAGCTACGTCACCTGACCTCAATCCCATCGAGCACATCTGGGATGCCATCGAGAGAGATGTTCGAGGCTCTAACCCCCTCCATTAAATATTCGTGAACTGTGGGAGCTTGTTCTGGGGTTGTGGATCCGTATGGCTCCCAATGGTGTCTTGTCGAGTCCATGCCGAGACGAATAGTTGCCGTCATCAGGGCGAAAGGTGGTGCTACACATTACTAGACAGGTATCTCTAATTCAATTGTTCTTCAGTGTAGAAGAGAGAGTAATCCAACAGTAATGCAATAACACCTGCTATTTTTTGTAGATATATTGACAACATCTTATTATTTTGGCAACATGACATCACAAAACTAAAAGAATTTGGTGAAATATATAACAGCATATACCCAGAAAAAAACATCACTACTGAATTAGAAAAATACTATATTTAGATATCCTTTTTCATAGAAATGATACAAGAAGAATGCAGTACGAAGTATATAGAAAGCCAACTTATACACCAAACATATACCTGCTGATTAAAACCATCCAATCAGTTATAAACTCTCAGCTTTCCGAGTATATATAAAGCGTGCATATATGCACAGCTCCAATTCAACATTTCGAGGAAATGAACTACGATGGATTAGGGATTTGGCAATCTAATATGGATACAGAAGAACAGCAATTGAACATATCATTAAACAATGCAGTATGACAAACAAAAATTTGATAACCCTACAGTATAAAGAACAAACTACTATTTGTGGATCATTCCTATATATACCACAAATTACAGAAGTACTGCGAGGCATCTGTAGAAGTCATAATAAGGATATTGGAATCAAGGTGCAGGACACAACGTATGCTTTCCAATATTAATGAAAAAAGCAGGTGTTTATAAAATTCCTATTCAAGATGAGAACCTTAATAGACCTATGTACTACATTGGTACAGGGCTGCCAGTGGGGACTTAATAGGCGCCTATGGTTACTATTTCTTACAAAAAACAGCCAAAAGCAACTATTTTCAGAAAAACCTTGAACTATTTTAATTGTAAGGCTACTGTTTTTTAAAAAACGTAATTTGTGTTGCGTATATCGATGTGCTTGTATAACATCACTTTTAATATTGATACACGTGAATATCAACTTTGATATCGATATGTACATGTCTCAAATCCATGATTCATATGCATCCTGGAATTTTATCCATTTCTGCCTTTTTGTCCCTGCACGGTGTTTTGTAGTTGAGGATTTTTATACTGACATAACTTATGTCTGACAAATTTTCCTCCCCACCCCCTGCAAAATGTGTGTGTGTGTGTGTGAGGGGGGGGGGCTATTGGTTTTCTTGTTTAGGAGGACTGAAGCTGTGTTATTAGAATCTTTTGTGTCATGCTTATGTTATCACTTTGTCTGTCTTGCTGGGAGACCATATCTCTGCAATTGGTAGTTTGATTTGTAAAATTCTTTTTGTATTGGGAAACTTAAAATGTGAGAATGATGATCCATTCATTCCGGGTTTCTTTCGATGCACAAACTTCTTCGCTAGAGGGTGCAAATTCAGATCGTATCGAATTTAAAATGCATTTCATGTATTTGCTTCTAAATATCCAATTGAAAAAATTATTTTTCCTTTCAATGACATTTATATCAAAGACTATTTTAGTTACAGTCCCTTTTTTACATAATGCATAAATTTTCCACTAGGGGCGTAAAGGTAAAGCGCGATTTTCCCATTATCTCCGCTTCTAAAAGTCTGGTTTGAAAAATTCTTCCTGAGTTGGATACAGCTCTTGAGGTTGAAATGTTTTGCGTACAAATTCTCATTTCTGGTAAAGAATGGTATGGCCACCAGGGGACATAAATGTTTAATTTGGTTCTGATGTATTTGCAATAAAATCTGAGCTGGAAACTCGATTGAAAAAATTCTTCCGTGAACTGATACCGCTCAACTCGGAAAACTTTTTGAGAATACTTTCTTCCTAAAATAGTGCACAATTTTTCCACCAGGAGTGCACATGCATATCTTATTTTTTGGTCCATATCTCTGTTTCTAGGAGTCCGATTTGAAAAATTCTTTCTTTGTTGGAGAACTTTTTCAGTGCGAAATGTTTCTTATAAATTTCAAATATTTCTTAGTGCACAAGTGTAACACTAGAGGGCGTAAGCTCACATTTCCGTTTACAGGAATATCTGCGGACTAAAAACCCAACTAAAAGATATTCTCTTTCGATCGGATACCTAACTATGAAAACTCCTTATTTGTATTTTCTTCACAAAATAATGCACCATTTTGCCGCTAGGAGGTGCAAATATTTAATCTATTTTTCTTAATATCTGTACTTTTAAATGTCCAATTTAAAAAATTCTTTTAACACCAGATACCATTTACCTTATGGAACACTTTAGGTTTGTTTGAGGAGGTTTGTGGTTCGCAATTCTGCCGCTAGGTGGTGTTTGTGTACTTCTGTTTGCAGGCTATCTCTGCCTGTGAAAACATTATTGAGAAATTTCTTTTTTTACCGTATGGCATTTGCTATAATAAAGATGGAGAGTGAATAAGATTTTTGCTACAATAAGATCCTCTTCAAATAATGTACAACTTTCCCCCTAGGGTTTGTAAAGGTCAAAACGTTTTTTTTTTTTTTTTTTGCTATCTCTGCTTCCAGGAGACGCATTTGAAAAGGTTTTTTTTTTCCTTAGCATAGCTTTTGCTATGAAGAATGCTTTTCTCCTGTTTCCAACTTTTCCATTATGCAAAATTCTTCCGCTGAAATGCATAGTTATATCATGCTTCCTTCTATATCTCTCCTTTTAACTGATCGACTCAAAAATCTTTTTTGTCTCTAATACCTTCCGTCTGCTTTGGGAAATGTTTTTTGCGCCATTTGTTAATTTTCGTAACATATTTTTTAGCCACTAGTGGAAGTAAATAGCTGATTTGTGTGTGTGTGTGTGTGTGTGTGTGGCGGGGAGGGGGGGGGGGGGTATTTTACCTTTACTGAAATTTTGTAATGAATACTTTATATAAAAATTTGCCATAGAATCAGATTGCTTTCTAATATCAGAAACGTAAATCTAGTTGTTTCTTAGTATTTTCGGAGCTTTTATAATTAGTTTTTTAATCATGCCCAGTTAAATTCCCATGATCACTAATGAAAGCAATTGCACACAGCCCTTGGACATAAGGTTTCCCCATTATTTTCCGTTTCACGTTGGAAACTTTTGTGCATACTTTTTTGCTGGCGAGTAAAAATTTAAAACATAGCTACAGCATCAATATTATGTTGAAAATTCCTTCCCTAAATAAAGTGTAACACAAATACTTGCTCTCATGATTATATGTTTAAGAAGTAACAATCCCTTTGGTCCTTTGAAAAAGTTCTAGATTTTTCACTTTTCCTCACCCTTACATTTCCAATGTGAGCATTATTTCAAAATAATTAAATATAAATTGTATTTTATGTATTGATTGTGTGGTATATGAAAGCATTTCAAGAGAAATGCAACATACCTATGTATTTTTTAGTTTTATTGGGTTTTTCTTATTCTGTAATTTGCTTCAATAATTGAACTAAAGCCAAAGTAGAAAAATGAAGTTTTTCAAAAACAGTGTAGTATACTGTATATAAAAGTTTAGTAGATATTAAACCTGGTCACATTTTCAGTGACAGTTTTGGTATTTCAGTGTTTATCTGTGATTCTAAGTTTCTGATTAGCTGCAGCAGACATCATTTTTAACATTCTGTTATAAGTTTGCCCAAGCATGTAGGAAGTTGTTTGTTGTAGGTTACAAATTGAACAGACATATGGTTTCACTATATTTTAAGTAAGAGCATTTGGATCATATGTCCTGGGAAAAAATCCAAAAGTCCTGGAATTTTGTGATTGATAAAGCGTATGAACCATGCGAATCGTTATCGATATGTCTTGTTCAGTTTATTGCTTTCTGCTTTATTGCAAATATCATGAAAGAAAGTAAACGGTAAGTATAGACTAGACCCACATGTGATTAAAGGACCTACTCAAATCAAGATATATTCCGCCGAAAAAGTGTCTCGTCTTTCTGTTTGGAATAAGGCAGAGATTACCGTATGGCAGTGCTAGGAGCGAGCACGTATCTTGGCTTTGCCATATTAAAGACTTGTTTTCTGTGCTTACTGAAGTATATTTGCAGTTAAATGTATCAATTTCAAGTCGAAAATTTTGTACCTAGGATTTCATGTATGATATGGTCATTGAAATAAATATGCGTGGTTGTTTTTACAGCTTTATTTTCCGAATGACACAGAAAATGCATGTTTTCGCCAACAGACATTTAAACTCACTTTACATTATCTACAAACTGTTTAATATAAATTAGGAATTGTTCATAACGGCATAACGAAAAAATTAAATGGTAATCGAAAAAACACCAGGTGAGATATTTCTGCGTATCTGCTAAAAATAACGAAACGGTACTTTTTGTCATTTGAGTAGGACGTTCCTCTAATCACATGGGTCTAGGTATAGATGTACTTGCATGTATAAGAATTTATTCCAAACAGCGATATTAGGATTGATTATTTTTGGAGAGACATATTGTATCAAAAAGACATTTGGAGACTGGAAATATCCATCTTTGGCTAAAGTTGTGAAAGCATGCCTTGCTTTATCACATGGCAACTTCGATGTAAAGAGAGGCTCTTCTGTATCACAAAGAGTTCTTTCAGATGAGAAGGCATCTATGTCTGAGAAGATGTTGAATGAGAGACTAACAATTAGAAATGCATTAAAACTGTATAACAACCAAGTTGCAAAGGTGCTAATAACCAAAGAACTAATAAAATTAGCACTTAATGCACATAGGTCATATAGCAACCATTTGAAAGAGGAGCAGAGATTAAAGGAACAGCAACTGAAAGCTGAGAAAGAAAGTGCTGAGAGATTGAAACAAGAATTGCCAAATAAAGGATTTGAAGAGCAGAAAGCACACTATAGAAAACATGGAAAACAAGATAAAAATTCTTGTTAAAAAAAAAAAAAAAAAAAAAAAAAAGAGAAGTTCAAGAATCATCAAACTCTGTTCTTAAAGAAGCCAGTAATAGACTAAAGGAAGCATTAAAAAAAAAACATACCTACAATACGAGTTGCACATGGCATTATAGAAGGAGCAGAGAAACTCCGACAAAAGGAAAGACATCATGAACTTGAATCATTAAAAATGAATAGGGTAGTTCATAAAAGAAAATCCTCCCCAATGGATGCATTTATGCAGAAAACTTCAAAAAAGGAATAAATCTAAGGTTAACGAGGAAGCTTTTTTGTTAAGCCTACCGCTATATGCACTGATAGCAGTGGTATAAATAAATTCACCCATTTTTTGGAAATAATTTACTGCATATAACTCCTCCAAATTGCTACCATGGTATAAGAATAATGTAAACTTTAAAGAGGACTCTCACCTCCCCCCAAATTGCTAAATGATAAAGTTTGTTTATACATATTAGGGGATGGGGGCATCATATAAAAGTTTTTGATGTCCCATGACAGTAATTTTCAGAAGAGTTATAAAAAAATCATTTCAAAAAATTTGAGCTTTATTTTTATTATTGTCATCAGTGGTTGTAAGGATAATCTCAGTTTTACTGTTGTTAGAGCTTTGAAAATCGATCATGGTTAACATCTAGGGATTTTAATTGTCTGCTGTTATAAAAGTAACCCAAATTAGAAGAAAGTCAAGTTTTTTTGTTTTCTTATTTCTGTAATTATGAGTTGGAATAATTTTACAGGATAAAGTAATTTCTTTATATTTGTCTGAAAGGCATCAAATACACTGTGAATAATGACTGTAACATTATCAAGGCAAGTGTATATCAGTGTAATGCTTCATATAAATTATACCTGGGCTACACAGACTTGAGCTTGAATCGTAAGACAAGTTGTCCATGCCCAAATGAAAGGAAGACGTTTCAGACAGGTTTTTCACGTTTACCTTTCAAATATGGGAATCAAAATGAAATGTACTCTTTTACAACATAATTCAAAATCATGTTAAGCACCATTATTATTATTATTATTACTGATGAGTTAAAGATTTTCCATTATTGAAGAGGGAGATTACACTATACCCATTCCATTCCTGATGGTAATAAACTGCAAGTTTTCATTTTTTTAGTTCTAGGCTTCATATTTTTTTCCATACTAAACACATTTACAGTGTTTGATATTTATCGTCATAGCTGTACGAAAGACAAGTTTGAAATACACTGCTGGCCACCCAAAATGCAACACCAAGAAGGACACGAGATAGCAAACCCAGATTTACTGGACACATAACAACAGATACAAAAGATGAAACGATTGAGCTTACAGGCCCGTGCGACTTGCGGAACACGCAGACATCAATAGTTCGTGTGACCCCCATGGCTGGCAACGGCCGCTAAACGCCGCGGTATCGAACGAAAGGCTTTGGATGTGGGTTTGGGGTATGTCGGTCCAGACTGCTTCCACACGTAGCCACAGTTCATCAGGCGTAGCCGCGGGTGGTGCTTGCCGGGCCACTCGGTTGCCGATCAGCGACCAGACGTGTTCGATGGGCGACATATCGGGAGAACAAGCTGGCCACGGCAGCAGTGACACCTGGTGGGCCGTGAAGAAATGTTGCACGATGCGAGCCACGTGCGGGCGCGCATTGTCCTGTTGAAACGTGGCCGCTGGCAGGTCCTGCGGGTAAGGGAGGACTACAGGCTCCAAAACGTCGGAGATGCGTACCAGAGGGGTGCGGGTGTCATATCCAATTGTGCCCCAAACCATAACGCCAGGTGACTGTCCGGTATGGCGATGCATAATGCAGGCGTCATAGAGTCTCGCCGGTGGTGTAACGTCAATGGTAATCGGATCAATGGGCGCCGTGCGACAAGTCCCTGCTCCTGCAGACGACGTCGAACGGTACGGGCTGACACAGGTTGTTGCGCAGCACACCCTAATTCCTTCGCTAACGTTCGTGATGTGGCGGTGCGAGCCGTCAATGTCCGCCGCACAACATGCAGGGCTTCTCGTTCGGTGGTGTGCCGCGGCTGCGGCAATCGTTCACATCGGTCCGTCCGTCCCTCCTGCACCCACCGAATCCAAACTCGCCTCACTGTGGCTGGATGTCGTCTCACACGGGCGCCGATGTCTCTGTACGATAAACCGCTGTCGCGATAAGCCACTGTTCGTCCTCTGTCGAACTCCGAAACGTTCTGGAATGACTGCCGTATTCTGCGACGAAGCATCAGAAAGCTTTCCACGCACAAGTCCGGCAGCACAACACACTTCCACTACTTACACCCCGCCTTCTGTGCACCCTTCTTATAGTGTTCGGTGGCGTGCCGGGTGCACATGATTTGCATATGCCCTGCAATGCAATCGTTTACATGTCCTCTCGCGGGCGACGCATGCTGCGAATTTCAGGCCAATCGGATGCTTCCTTCTTGGTGTTGCATTTTGGGTGGCCAGCAGTGTATTTCCAAATGTTCATCTATTCGAATGAGATTCTTGATACACCTCATATAAGATAACTATGGTTATTATGTGTACAAAACAAAACAAGTGATCATAACACTGAATGACCACAACTATGGCCTTTGAAAGAAGAAATACACAACAATTTTTTCAACACAGTGTATGAAGCCCATATGGCCGCCCGGTGGCGCAGTGGTCTAAGCGATGGCCTTTGATCATTCGTCCGAAAGGGGTCCGGGTTCGAATCCCGGTGTGGCATGGATGTTGTGTTTGTCTTACGGCACTGGCTCTCTCCCTTCCCTGGAACCAGTGACCCTAAATTAGGGACGGGCGACTGCTTATAGCCCATTGAGTTGCTCACGGTGGTCGTTAAACCTTCAATAAAAAAAAAAAAAAAAAAAGAAGCCCATATGCAAAATCTTATATTTTTTTACCAACCACAAACGCAGAAGAAAGCTCTCTGTACTGGCTTGATACAGATGAGAACATCTAACCTCCAGAACAATGACAAAGAAGGAAGTGTTTTGTAATTCCAAAGTTTGTATCAGTTTAATTTACGTAAGTAGTTTTTGAAATATTATTGAACATTTTTTTTTTTGGGGGGGGGGGTAACTTCCATAACCTTTATAATTCTGAGTGTCTTGAGTAGCATTATATTGAAATTTAAGATGCCCTTTTGCAGTGTATGGATGTGCGTGTGTATATACCCTGAAGTGCCAGAAAAACTGGTACAGACGAGCTTTTTATATAGCAACGTCACCTATGCGCGTACTCGGTTGCGTCCGCCAGTGCGTATATAAAGTGATAGACATCCTTGCCAGCTGTCAGAGCTGTTTTCGGCATGAGAATGACAAGTAATAACGATTTAAGCTATTTTTAACGCGGTGTCATAGTTGTCGCTCGTCAGATAAGCCATAGTATTTCGGAGGTAGAAACGAAGTTCGGATTTTCACGGACGACGAATGCAAGGGTGTACCGTGACTACAAGAATTCCGGCAAAACCTCCAACCTACGATACCAGTGTGGCCGTAAAAAGACATTGGGTGAACGTGACCATCGTCGGCTGTCAAGAATCGTTTCACGCGATTGGCACACTCTTGCAGGTATCATCAGAATTCAATGCTGGAGCCTCAACAAGCATCAGCGTCCGGATTGTGCAACGTACCTTGCACGATATGGGCTTTGGGAGCCGACGCTCACTCGAGTCCCCTTGATGGGTGCACGACACAGCTATGCGCCTCGTTTGGACACGGCAAAACCGCCACTGGACACTTGATGACTGGAAACAAGTAGCCTGGTCTGACGAGTCGCGTTTCCAACTGTATGGGGCAGATGGAAGGATTCGTGTGTGGCGCAAACCCGAAGAAGCCATGGATCCCGCCTGTCAACAGTGAACTGTACCGGCTGGTGGGGGGTCCGTAATGGTATGGGGTGTGTTTAGCTGGACTACACTGGGACACACGGTACGTCTACAAACGTCTGTGACCGGCCAACGCTATGTGCGCCTCCTTTCTGACGAGGTACACCCGTTCATGTCCTGCATTCATGCTGATGGGTTGGGCCTGTTACAACAGGACAATGCACCTCCACACAAGTGTCGGGACGCCACATTATGGTTAGAGGAGCATTCATCTGTGTTTGCCATTCCCACCTAAGTCCCCCAGATCTGAACTTGATAGAACACATTTGGGATGCCATGCAACGCGGTATCGAACACAGGAATCCGAGACCTCGGAATACACCCGAATTGTAGAAAGTTCTGCAGGAAGTATGGTGTGCATTGCCTACAGCATATTTCCAGAAGTTATTGGAGTCCATGCCCCGTAGTATTTCTGCAGGCCTTCGCTCCCGTGGGGGACCTACCAAGTAATAGACTGGTGTACCAGTTTTTCTGGCACTTCAGTGTATATATAATTTTTCCCCACCAAAATGTGAACATGTGCTAATTTTGTCACCATAATATGAAATAAATAAAAAAAAAATTAAAAAAAAAATTTGTTGAGCACTTACATTCTAAAACTCGTATACTTTTTTTGGGTAACTGTTTTAGTCATTAACATAAGTTGTTAAGGCTACTATTTTTACCATTAGTGGCTACTAAAGCAACCATTTTCTTGGGTGTGATAGGCTGGCAGCTCTGTTGGTAGTACCAAGCGTAACATCGAAATTAGATTGTACGAACATATTAAAAACTGGAATAGGAGACAAAATACAACTGCTTTAATAGACTATTGCATTAAAAATCAAGCTTTACCTATATGGACTGAAATCGAATATTTTGGGCAACAGAAAAAATGGACAGAGGTATTGACAGCAGAATCGGTTTATATTGAAAAAACATGAGAGCACAATTGTGATAATAATAGTCCTGTAATCTTATCGTATGCCTGGAAGAACCTTATCAATAATGAGAAAGAAAGAAATAAAAACAAAAAAGTAAATTAAGTAAACATCTAGAAAATACGTATCTATACTCACCACGGGATGTAAGGTCAGGTGATGCGCAACAATACAGATTCTCCTTGACAAATGTCAACCCAACCTTCTCGTGGTGCATCCTGTTCCCACTAAAGGGGCTCTGACGACCGCCAATAGCGGTATAACTATACCACCGGGATTAGAACAAATGCTATCCCACACTCACCCACCCGCTTGGCCAGCGTGGTGAGTTATAGCCAAACCCCTCCAAAATGACTCTACAACTTAAATCTTGGCCCTCAGTCTTCGGCAGCTGGAATGTACCAGGCCAAGGCAGCGGCCAGTGCGACATGAAGGCAGAGGGTGCTAAGAATCCCCGGAGGACCGGACTAGGCTGCCATCTGATGCTGATCTTGGCTACGTATAATGGACGCTCCCTATCTTCTGATTCAAGGCTTCTTGAATTGGAAGAACTACAAAGGGTCAAGTGGGACATCGTCGGGCTAAGTGAGGAAAGGAGAAGATCTCATAGAACTGAAAAGCGGACGTCTCTTCTACTATCGTGGGACAGATACTGGCAGAACTAGTGGTGTTGGATTTATAACAAACAAGAAACTGAAGGATAAAGTTGTAGAAGTTGAAAGTTCCTCTGACAGAGCTGCACGACTTGTTATCCAACTCTCGAGAAGATACCAGGCTCAGATTATTCAAGCTCATGCACATACCACAAGTCATCCTGAAGAAGAGATTGAAGAATTTTATGAGAAAATTTGTCATCTAAATAATAAAGGCAAGCAGCACTTGAAGATCGTTATGGGAGATTTCAATGCGAAAATAGGGCAACAGAACGAAACTTCAGTAGGTAAATTCGGTCACGGCAACAGAAACCAGCGGGGAAATACTCTCGTAGAGTTTGCAGAAGCCGAAGGGTTTTTCATCATGAACTCCTTTTTCAAGAAAAAGGATATGGAGGCATCCCAATGGATTGACAAGTGAAATTGATTTTATTATGTGTAACAAGAAATTTGTCATGGAAGACTGCAGTGTGCTAAACAAGTTTAGCACAGGTAGTGACCATAGGATGGTGCGATGTAAGATGCGCCTCAAAGCTAAACTCGAGCGTGGCAAGCTCATAAAACAAACAAAGTGTATTGACATGACCAACCTTAAAAAACATCAGAATACTTAACTTTCAAATTGGAACTGAGGAACATATTCTCTTCTCTAGAAGGTCTAACGTCGGAAGAAGTGAACATCTCTGAAGTTAACAGAAAACTGTCCAAGCCTCTTGTGGAAACAGCACATAAATAGCTGGTACTAAGAACAAGTTGCATACGAACAAATTATCAGAAAAAAAAATTCTGATGCAGAAAAGAAGAGAGATTAGGGCAACTAAAGGAGATGTGACTTCCAAAGTGGAATATATAGAACTATGCAAGACGGTACGAAAAAGTATCACTGAAGATGTAAGGAAATTCAACTGTGAACTAGTGAAGAAAGCAATTAAAAACAACCAAAGCCTGAAGAGAGCAAAGGAACATCTGAGTAAAGGAAGAAAACAGATTATGGCTCTAAGAAAAGATAGTTCTGTAACAAGACATAGAGGTGAAATTTTGACAAGAGTGAAAGATTTCTATTCAAAACTACAGTATATGAAAGGGATGATACATGTACTCCAGAAATTACGAAAGTTATCAGTACCAGAGTTCTTTCAGTCCTGCCAGCAGAAGTTGCACATGCAATCAAGGACATGAAACGGGGGAAAGCTCCAGGAGAAGATGGAATTGCCGTAGGTATCATACAAGAAGCTAGTGGAGAAATTGAAACAGTACTCGCCTAAGTTTTCACTCGATGCCTTAATGAAGGGACGATTCCTGAGGGTTGGAACAATGCTACAATGATCCTGCTACATAAAAAGGGTGACATTGAGGATCTCAGGAACTACAGACTTATCAGCCTCCTATCAGTGGTTTATAAAATCTTCACTAAAGTTATTTCACACCGCTTGAAGGTGACACTGGACATGGCTCAACCGAGAGAACAAGCTGGATTCAGGAGTGGATACAGCACAATAGATCATATCCACGTACTGAGAGAACTAATTGAAAGAGCCAGGGAATATGAACTTCCATTATGCATGGCTTTTATCGATTATGAAAAGGTCTTTGATTCGGTGAAACCATCAGCAGTTACAATGGTTCTGAAATCCTGCGGTATTGAAGATGCATACATTAATATTATTAATAACATCTATGAAAATGCCAGTGCAAAGATACGGCTATTTGAGAATACAGCACCCATAAAAATTGGAAAGCGAGTGAGACAAGGCGACGCTATATCTCCCAAACTCTTTAATGCCACATTGGAAAATGTCTTTCAATCACTGAACTGGGAAAACAAAAGGATAAAGATTAATGGATATTATCTAACTCACCTTCGTTTTGCTGATGACGTAGTCATTTTTGCAAGTACCCCATTTGAGCTGCAGGGTATGATCCAGGAACTTGCTGACAAGAGTGAAGAAGTGGGATTAAAAATGAACTTTCAGAAGACAAAAGGGATGCACAATGCTTTTAGAAGAAATAAAGATTTATCGATTGATGGTAAAAGCTGGAGACAACCGATACCTACATTTATCTTGGACAGCAGATATCAAGTGAGGGTCACATTGATGAAGAAATGAATCGGCGTATAAAACTTACCTGGAGAGCTTTTTGGAAGAAACAGCATAATTTTGAAGAGCAATATGCCATTATGTCTTAAAAGAAAAGTGTTTGATCAATGCATCCTTCCAGTGCTTACGTATGGTGCATAGACGTGGACCTTAACTAAAAGAGACATACAAAGACTGCAGACAACTCAAAGAGGCATGGAGAGATGCATGCTTGGTGTAACCAGGAGAGATAAGAGAAACTCATGGATCAGAAAAATAACAAGAGTAGAAGACATCATGAACAGAGTAAAATCCCTGAATTGGCAATGGGCTGGACATATTGCCAGAAGGACAGACCATCGTTGGACAGCTGAAATTTTAGACTGGATTCCAAGGGACAGGAAAAGACTAGAAAAAGACCACATGTGAGATGGGTGGATGAAATTCGAAAGTATGCGGCAGTAACATGGAGGAGACTGGCACAAGACAGACCGTTGTGGAAGAAACTTGGGGAGACCTTCGTCCAGCAGTGGATTGATAATGGTTGACATTGATCATGTTGATACTCACCACTAGGGGGGAATGTCAGCAACAAGAACTGTCATTGATGACGTGATGGCCGGGTGAGTTTGGTGTCATGACGAGACTTGCAACCGGCTTGTAGTTGATTCATGATTTCCGTTCGAATGCCTTGCGAAATTGCAGGCGAAACGTGTCCGGTGACGTGGTGGTTCGTGAGACGTTGTGTGATTCCATGGTTTTTTAGAGCTTTTTAAGGTTTTTAAATGTGTTTTAGGGTTCTTGCAACATTCATTGATTGCTTCAACTTCTTTGTTTAATTTTCGTTTTCATTGTACATACCATCCGGTGAATTAAATATCATTGTCTTTTAGTCAATTTCCACGGTCATTTTTAATCGAAAAAATGTTTATTACATCGTTTAACAGCTATCACAACTCGAAAGAAGGTACATAATTTCACGTCGTGCGATGCGGATATTTATTTGAGAATCGAGAATACTGAGTCAAAAAGATCGACAGAGATCGATGTACAATAATAGCCTTGTTCGAACAGCAATTTAGGCTCAGTAGCATGACGACGTTGGGCCTGATGGAAACATCCGTGCTTCGATTGAAGAACTGTGACTTCTTTTTGAGAAGATTTTCTGTGGAGTATTGACTACTCCGCTACATTTCGACATCTTTTAATTAAGGTATGTACAAGAAATCCTTGTTAAATATTTTTTGTTATACCATGGAGTATATTCAATTTCTTGCGAACGATACTAAACGTATTGAACAGGATGCCATGGTACTTATTACCATAAAGAGATTTCACCATCACATCTGCCTGTCGGAATAATACTGTAGAATGGCATCAGCACCTCACTATAACAAGGCTGTTTTGAATGCCAAGGGCAGCCCAACACGTTATTAGGTCAGTGTTCGCAATAAGTTGCAACTTCAGTGTGCATGCTTACATCAATGAGCCGTTACATTATGACCACCCGCAGCGCATAGAAATGAGCGCAGCTGGAGATCGAATAGTGTTGCAGGTGAAGTTCACAGAGCAGTATACAGGGTGCATAGGAAAGTCCCTTTAGCCTGGAATAACTTGAGAACGGAGAGAGGTACAGTTATGCAAGTGAGATAACGGTATAGTAAAGCGACTACGCCCGATCGAATGCAACCAATAGCAGTGCCCCTAGTGGTGAAATGCGGAAGTTAGCCATTGCAAAACGAAAAGATATAGAGCAAAATTTCCAATTACAAAGTTGTAGAGCATCAGTTAATTAGTACAAAACGACATATGTTTCACACGGATTAGATAAAGTGTCGTCTGAATACCCTAAAATGTTCGAAATCGATGCGCGAAGATTCGAATCTGCATATTCACATTTCGCAAATGTAGCTGTATGGAAATACAGATTGTGACGTTGAACCGTACCTACGATATAAAAACCAGTAGCAGGATGTACCCTGATCAGAAGTTTAGGTCTACGTACGCTGTGTGAAAATAACGAGCTTGGATTTCTGGGGTTACGTAAAAAATCAGGTGTATGCAACAGCGCCTACAAGTCTGCTGGATCTACGTCGTCGTGTTACAGATGCAGCAGTGTGACACCATCCATGCTGAGGGATGTGCATGCAGAGTTACTTTCACGAATACAAGTGTGTATCGTGGGCAATGGCGAACTCTTCGAACATACTAGACATTAACTTTTTATCACTGTGCACCAGTTTGCCTTTTTTGTTTTATCTGACGTCATCAAACTGTATTGACATAAGTACGCATTTATGCAATAAATTGTGTGTATTTGCTCATACCTATGCCTATTCTCTTTAAACGTTCACACAAAAGGTCGCGCATCAATTTCGGACATTTTAGGGTATTCAGGCGACAATTTATCGTATCCGTGTGAAACAAATGTTGTTTTGTACTGATTAGTTGATGCTCTACAACTTTGTAATTGAAAATTTTGCTCTATCTCTTTTCGTTTTCGATTTGCAATGGCTAACTTCCGCATTTCGCCACTAGGAGCGCTGCTATTGGTTGCATTCGATCGGGCGTAGTCATTTTACTATACCGTTATCTCACTTGCATAACTGTACCTCTCTCTGTTCGCAAGTTATTCCAGGCTAAAGGGACTTTCCTATGCACCCTGTATATATACAACCCGAGGACCGGATTTCGGTTAGTAGTGTTTGGAGTCAAAATGGGAAAAGCTTTCGATTTACTGGAGTTTGAAAAAGAACAAATTGTGATGGCACTGCACCTCGGAACTACGATCTCGGAAATGGCATGGGTTGTTCACATGTTGCTGTTGTGATTACACATCAAAAGTGGTGCACAGATGGCCAAACGACGATCCGTCATCCAGCTATGTGTCCTCCGCAGCTCATTGATGCCAGAGGAAGCAGAGACTGCCGCGCATTATTCACAGTGACTGCAGGGCCACAGTACAACAAATCACCCGCAGCTACAACAGTGGTGATCAGGGCAATATGTCTCAGCACGTAGTTCATCGCATCCTTCTGCGTAGCTGAAAACCCAGCTGGTTCCCCATGCTCACTGCACGTCATTGCCAACAATACATGAAATGGGCCCAAGATCATCGAAATTGGACTGTGTATGATTGGAAGAAAGTGGCCTGGTCTGACGAATCAAGATTCCCGGTGCATCACGTAGATGGCCGAGCGCGGGTACACCGATTACCAACGGAAGCCATGGCACCCGGATGCACTGTTGGGAGGAAACAGGCTGGTGGCGGCAGTGTTATGCTGTGGGCAATGTTTTCTTGGGATACTTTTAAGTCTCATTATCCCAATAGCACAATCCCTGACAGCTGTCAGGTATCTGAACATCGTTGCAGACCAAGTTCACCCATGTATGGCAACTGTGTTCCCTGCTGGTGATGGCCATTACCAACAGGATAATGTGCCATGCCACACTGCCAGAATCGTCAAGCAGTGGTCCAAGGAACATATTAGTGACTATCTGTTAATGCCCTGGCCTCCAAATTCACCCAACATGAACCCAATCTAACATTTGTGGTTCGACTTGGGAAAGAGGGTTCGCACTAAATCACCCCCACCCCGAAATGTACGGGAACTGGAAGACCTGCTGTTGACATTATGGTACCAGATACCCCAGGATACCTATCGCCACCTCACCGAATCGATGCTTCGCCAAGTGGATGCTGTTTTGCGGGCTAAAGGAGGTCCTACAGATTATTAGGTAGGTGGTCATAATGTAATAGCTCATTGGTGTATTAGATCATTCTAATACAATGTCATGTAATTTTTAGAACTATCAGATACATTTTAATGTTGAACATCAGTGTATTATTTCAATTATGAAATGCCTTCATTTTAACTGTTATCCATATAGCATCTCCTCAAAACACTTAAAAACTGCATCGTCCTGGAATGGGAATTGTTCCCACAATTTTTGTTCAGGTGTGCCACAGTCACACTAACCAGGAAAGGAAATTCCTAAAATGCTGCCTTGTGGCTGAGTGGTCTTTGGTTCTGTTTTTGACCAAATTTGGATGCGGCGTGGGAGTTATGTCTGTCCAATGACACTGGAACCAGTGGCCCTAAATTTCAGAGAGGCAAATGCTTATACCCCTCAGAGTTACTCTTGGTGGTCGTTAAACCTCTAAACAAATAAATAAATATTTACAAGTGACAGATTAAGCAATTGCTACTTAGGTTAGGAATACGAACTAACTTCAGATTTGCACTAGTAAACATCCAATGATTCCTCACGGTGTCAACTCCTTATGAGGAAAGAAGGAGCTGTAGGTTCAATATCTGCTCCAGGAAGATGCAATTTTTGAGTTTTCAGAGGAGATCCTGGATAGAGAACAGTTACAATGAAGGTTCTTTGGTGCTGAAATAATACAATGATATGCTTTGCCATGAACTTTTGATGATTTATTCTTCAGTGATTTTTGTGACAGTTTCTGAAAATGGTGATGACAATATCTAAAGAATAAATGTAGTCAAATTGTTTATCCTCTTTGCAGCTAAAAATGTTAATGATGGAAGAAAGCCACACACGCTTGCCTCATTCTGCAAAGTACAGACCGTCGTTTTTTATACTCCTATGCCAACGTTTCAGCAGAGCCATGATCCCACAGAGATACCACTCAACAGGCTTCAACCTTCAATGACAGAAACTATCCGGTGCCAAATTCCACGTCCACCACTGAAGCTAAATGCTGTCCTTGTACAATCTCTGGCAAAAATTATGGTATCGCCACATGTGAACGTGGAGGTACATAGTAGGTAGAAATGACACAAAGTAAGTAGGCAAAATGAAAAGATAGTTTAATGAAAGCTGTACATCCAAGCTACAGACAGCAGGAGTCGTAGAAATGAACATATGATATCTGACTGAAATACACAATGATGTGTTATGCGGGAAATAATTGTAGACTCACTGACATTGGAGGGAAATATTATGGAATTAATGTATAGGTTGCAAACGGAATCTGACAATAGCACATGTTCAGAATATGCAAATAAGTGTGAAAATAAAAAGTACTTGTGGCTATGAGTCAGCAGTATCAAGCTATTGCTGCAGTAACAGCATGGATTTATCAATGAAAATCAGGGACAGAATTGTTAAGCAGTAACTAGGGAGTTATCAATGAAAATCAGGGACAGAATTGTTAAGCATCTTCAAGAAGGAATATCGACAAGAGACATGGCAAAAGATGTTGGTTATTCGTAGTAGGTGGTCTTGAAAATTTGGTGCAAGTATAAACAGAATGGGACGGTTGTAAAAAGAAAACATCGGTTGCCCAAGAAGAACATCAAAGTGTGAGGACAGAAAACTAAAAGAAATGTCTTCAGAATTGTAAATATACAACATCATAAATGAAGACAAAATTGGTGGACACAAATGTTGATGTCTGTGACAGAACAGTATAAAACTGTCTAAAGGAAATAGGATTTCCTTGCGTAAAGAAAAACAAAACAAAATCCAGTTTTGACAACTAACCAAAAGAAAAAGACAATTACAGGGGCCAAAGAAAAGCAATCGTGGTCTGTACAGGATTGGACGAAAGTGATATTCAGAGATGAATCATGGATGTGCATTAGTTATGGAGATGATGCTGGAACGTTTGATGAAGCTTTTAAGGAAAACTGCTTCAAGAAAACAGTGAAGTTTCCCCAGTCACTCATGATATGGGGGTTACATGTCAGGTAAAGCACCAGGTGAGATGACAATCATCACAGGAACAGTCGATGCACAAATATACATTGACATTTTAGAGAACTTTCTTGTTGAAAATGGTTTTGGCAATGATGAGGTCATATAATATTTCAAGACGATAATGCCTTACGTCACAGGGCCAAAAGTTTGCAGCAATTTCTTCAGGAACGGCATACAAGTGCATAGTCTGAATCTACATCCCATTGAAAAATGTAGTGCAAATTGAAAAAACTAGTCCATGTGAAAGCTCCATGTTGCAAAACTGATTTGATGATTGCTATTCAGGAATGTTGGAAAGAAATTGATAATGGCTATTGTTTTTCATTAGTGGCATCTATGCCTCAAAGGATTCAGGCTGTCGTCACAGCGTGAAGGAGTTACGAAGTATTCAAGTGGCTACACACCATATCCCATAATTATTTCCTGCAATGCCAGTGAGTCTACAATTATTTCCCACATGTTGTTACACATCATTATGCATTTCAGTCAGATATTGTATATTCATTTATGAATCCTGCTGTTTGTATCTCAGATGTGCAACTTTCATTAAATTATGTTTTCATTTTGCCTACTTCCTTTTTGTCATTTCTACATGCTCCCTACTGTGTGCCTCCATACTCGTTAGGCAGTGATTCCATAATTTTTGCCAGAGGTTCCATGGAGTGAGAGAGGTAGTAGCTGCATGGTGCAAGGTCCAGATTGTATGGAGGATAGGGTAGGATCTCAATCCATTACAATTCCTGTAGTTTTTGGCAGACCACTCTGGAGATGCAACTTGGAGCAATATACACTTGCAGCAACGCCAGCTTCCTACTGATGAGCACTGGGTAGCATTGGCGCAGAGCACGATAGACCCACTGCAGTTGTTCAGCCTGGAGGTTTCCATCCACAGCCTGACCATCTGTCATGAGTTCCCAGTGCAAAGGACCATCACGATTCCACCAAATGCATAGCAACTCTCCTCTCCAACCGTCTTCTTTACAACACTGGCTATGTGCTCCCAACCAAGGCCCCCAGCCAGTGGTTCCAAGAGGTAAGATCATGTAGGAATATTTCCTTTTCGTGTTACATGATGACACAACACCAAAACATAGTTCTACACATTTGACAGCAATCAATGACAGATGGCAACATGCTGTTCCACCTGCTGGGGTATCAATTCCTGGGGAACTATTAAATGATGCCTGGAGTAGAAACCCAGCTGGTGCCAGTTACAGTTGATGGCAGATTGGGGAGACCCCACCTCTGCTGCAAATTGTCATGTACTGGTACCGGGGTTGGCTGACACAGCTTCAACCAGGCTGCCAGTGTTAGCAGTCATTGGACAGCCTTACCTCAGATTATCTTCAAGAGTGGCATCCCCAACATTGACGCCTCAGAACCATTTTTGTACAGTGCTTCTGTAACTATTTCCTCACCTTCAACTGCACAAATTTCAAGATAAGAATGGGGTAGATTACACCAAAATAATCGCAAAAAGGAATTCTAAATCCGTTTTAATGGTGTAAAAGAATAAAGTAAATAGACAGTAAGGTTTCACTTCTCATGGGTGAAAAACTGCATCAATGTTTCATCAAAATAGAGCAAACCAAGAAAATGCATCTTATTGTGATTATAAACCACAAATACCAAAGAGTATTTTTAACCTTAAAAAGGACCAAACAGTGACTTACACAACGCATAAATCTAATTAGCTTGCAATTTTAGACACCAAAGAATATGTAGCGAAAATTAAATGCTACATTCAAGCTTCTGAAGCAATACTCCAAACTTCAGACCTGTTGAACAAATGGATTGCCAAGGTAAAAAAGATTGCAAAGATGACAGCTCTACCACTTTCACTTAAAAAGGAAGCTAAATTGCTCACTGTGATGAAAATTTAAGAAATTATTGGTTCCGTGGATTTTTTTCTTTGTAGTACAAGATGGCAGAAAATAAAGCTGAAAAAAAGTCGCTTAAATAGAGAACAAGAACAGCAATAAAACCTATGAAACTTTAGAAGAAACACAAACCAAACATATCACATATTTTGTATCCTATTATGTAGGTTTTATGTATGTATACGTATTTTACGATTCAAGTTAAAAAAATTTCAGTCACAGTTTTTTCACTTGATAATTGTTTTCAAAATTATGATAATGAATAATACTGAAAATGTCACATACTTCAACATGTTAAATTTCAAATGATTCTGTGTTATGATACAGTCGGAAATAGTGTAGCCTCCAACTGTATCATTGAAGCAAATTCTTTTGATCAGAATCATTCAATGCAGCATATTTCCAACCGGGGCATTAGTTTTCAGCTAACTTTACTCCATGCTCCTGCAATCATATCCATAGCCTTTTTTACGTTTGTTTCTCTTTGGTCAGTTCTTTCAATGCTTCATTAACAGGATTGGGCGGCGAGTTTTCACAGTTCTTATAATTCCTTGATCTAAGGGCTGTAAAATGGCAGTGCAGTTTGACGGAAAATATTTAACACGAATGCAATCTAAATTTTGGGGCGCATTACGAGGTGTACAGTTGTCAATGAAAAGAATAATTTTTCTTTTCATTTCTGCATTAAACTTGACAAGCTAGTTGTTAAAAGCATACATGAGACCGACCATGAAATAAAAAAGCTGAACTTTTTAATCGGGTGAAAAATCAGGACATGCGATGAGAAAGTGTGAATATAACAGTGATGGAATTGTTCACTGCAATTTATTTATGTAAGTATTTAGAAAACACTAAACTGTATTTACAGTATAAAATTGCTGAATTCAAAATAAAATAAAATTGTTTTAAAAGACGTTACTTCATACACAGCCTTTTGTTTGTACTTGCTAGAACATCAGCTCAGTTTTCGTGTTGCTTTCTTCTCAGCAAGTTCGATGGCCATATTTGTCTTTTGTTCACCCTGCAGCTACATCGCAATCTTTGCTGTTTTTCTTTCTGTTGATATCATTCCCTTCCCATTTCTCTTTGTAACTTTTTTTTTATTTCCCTTTTATTCCCTCAGATGACAATAGTTTACCTATCATGCTAAAAGAACTTTCAGTCTGAGGGCAATGAATGCATGATATAAAAGTTTTCACTACTTTAGGCAAATGGTGTAACTTTCAGAACATGAATACTTTTTGAACACCATGCATCAATTCTAACAAATTTTCAAACTCCGTCACTTCCATTTCTGGAAAATTTCCCCTCTCTTATCAAGCTTAAATGCGAGCATTTATATAGTGGAAAGTAACATTTAACCACAACACAGGATAGTGTGAACATCGCACGAAGCAAAAAAAAAAAAAAATATGATTATGGGAGAAATCTTCGTTTCGACCACCTTCCGTTTTTGGAAACTTTTTTTCATCGATTTTTAAGATGAAATGCAGTGCTTGTCGAATAAAATGATATTTAAGAACACTGGGTAGGAAAAACATCGCGCGAGAAAAAAAACGATTACAGGAGAAATCTTCGCTCCATCCAACTTCCGTTTTCAAAAGTTTTAAAGGATATAATTCCGTCGTCAAAGGGAAAACATATCACCCTCCCCACCATTTTCTCCAAAATTTCTGTTCAGCTGTGCACTGATCTCGAGAACGCCCAAAAGGATATCAGAAATGGCAGAATTCTTCAAATCCACGAAAGAATCTTATGCCTGAAGACTAAAGGAAAACCTTTGACTGTCTTAACTTCCGTTTTCCGAAATCGTTGACCACAATTTCATGCTGAAATACAAACATTTATGCAATAAAATTATGTTTAACGGGCGCGCTGTCATAAAATTTACGACAAATATAGTTGTTTCCGAGTAAGACTTTTCAGCAAACCCCAGCTTTCCCATAGGCTGAAAGAATTCCTACAACATTTATGGAAGGCACTGTGGGGACAAGTTAGCGCCAGGACCTTTTATTTAGTCTGTGAGATGACTTAGGTGTTATAAGAGCGTTTGATGTAAAGTTCACGACGCGCGCTTGTCCACGAAAATATCGCATATTTTCATTCATCATGTTATATAATTATTACCGTTGATGCCTAATTTACGTGTCCTGATTTTTCTAATGTTCGTATTCATTTTTCTAGATTCTCCGAAAATGTCCTCAATCACAGAAGATTCTTACTCAGGCGGAACTTGAAAGTATCGCTCACCGTATGTTTGAGGAACCGGACAGTGAAGGGGAAAATCAACGAGATAGGAGAAAATAACATGTGCAGTGACAGTGATCTTACCGATGAACATTTTGAAATCAAGGATTACGATAGTACGTCTGAACAAAGTATATCGTATGTAGAGCTAGAGGATGAAAATTCTAATGATGACAACTTTTATATCGGAATAGATAAAACAACCAAATGGCATAAGTTCGGTTATGGTAAGCGCTCTAAAACCAAAGAAATCAACATCGTAAAGGAATCTTCTGGTCTGAACCGGTGTGCCAAAGACACAAATAATGAATTAGAGGCATTTTTGAAAATTATTGACCTTGCTATGATAGACGAAATTGTAGCTTGTACGAATATGTACATTGATCAAATTAGAACACGCCATGAATATGCGAGGGAGCGAGACTGCAATAATACAAGTACATGTGAATTGATGGCCTATTTGGGGTTATTATTTATATAGGAATAAAAAAAACCGCACCACACAAATGTAAAAGAACTTTGGACATCAGATGGAACTGGAATTAAAATTACGAGAGCAGTGATGAGCTACAAACGATTTTTATTTCTAACTCGTAGCTTTAGATTTGATGATAGGACAACCAGGGCAGAAAGGCATAAGGTCGATAAATTAGCAGCTGTTCGCACATTTTTAGATCCATTTGTAATCAACAGCAAGACGTGCTTCAAACTGAGTGCATATACAACTATCGACGAAATGCTTCATCCTTTTAGAGGCTGCTGCAATTGGATTCAATATATACCAAGTAAACCAGCAAAGTACAGCGTCAAACTGTATGCTTTGTGTGACACTAAATCTTTTTATACGTATAATCTGGAAATCTACTGTGGCAAACAACCAGATGGCCCCTACGCCTCGCCCCCCTCCCAATATCTTCAGTCCTGCGTCAATCATGCAACCCCCCCACACACACACACACACACAAATCTCTTCAGTTCTGCATCGATCTCGAGAATAATCCAAATTATAATAAAAAACAACTGAAGAATATCATGTGTGTAAAACTGTCTGTTGTCAATCCAAGCTTTTTTGCTTGGTGTGTACTCGCATGGCAGTGCGTGAACATTTATTTTTCAAGTAGCGAGGCTTAGCAGATTTGCCAACAATTAAGACTTTCATTTTTTTTTCAGTTCCTGATTGATTGCAGCAAAAAAGTGCAGTAAGATGTTGTTTTGATCTTTTCCACTTCAACAAATTTGTCTCCTTTAAGAGCCAAAGTTTTATTTGGCGCAAGTCGAAAAAATATTCCCATTTCATTTACATTAAACACATCATCTAGACTGTAAGAGCTTATAAATTTTCCTACTTTTCCGGCTCTCCATTTCCTGACACTTTCCATGGGTACATCACCTGCCTCACTGCAAATCGCTTTCAATACAACCCCATATCTTTCTCTAAACTGACTGAGCCATCCAATGCTTGCCTGAAAATTATCACGTCCAAGAGTTTTGGCAAATTGAAAAGCTTTTGACGAATTAGGGGCCAACTGATCAGTATACTCCGCAAACGAACATCTTTAAACCACATGAACGAATGAATCAGCATTTTGAAGTTAAGTCTGCCAAATTCTCTTCTCCTGAGCCCAATAAGCCAGCTTCTGCAGTTGAACTTCAATTTTCACAGGATCTTTCAGAAACGTTGAAAGAGTCAACGGACTGATGCCATATTTTTTTGGCAACATCTCCTTTTTTATTTCCAGAATCTACTTCAGCAATTTTTTCTTCTTCTAAAGATAACTGTTTCAGCTTAAATGTGCGCCTTTTATGTATGAGAAGTCAAGGAACATTGATTGAAAAAGAAACGCGTGAGAATGCTTGCCCCACTCCTCTTTTCAAACTGGTTCAGCAGCATTCCTTTTCCCTCTAAACCACAAAGTGAGGATGAGACGACAGTTGGGCGGCAGGTATATTACATACCGTTGTACAATACCATCCCCCAGACACAGGCGTGTCATGGTCATGTCAGCTATTCAACGGGCACGGGCAACCGAAAACAGGAGATATGTATGGGCAAAGGAGGGTGAACGGGAAGGGGGTGCAGTGGTGGAGAATACATCGCTCCACATGTTAGGTTCTCTTGGCAACATCACGTTTGACTTACGTGTCTGGCCGTGTCTCTAAACAGTTTTTCCTGTAACTGAAAACTGGAAATGACTCGCATGTGCTTCAAGGGAACTGGGAAGCAGAGGTTGCTACCTTCCATCTCAAATGGCAAAAATGTGTTCATTGTAACGGACAGTTAGAAAAATTAATTTTGTTATAATGAAATCAAAAATAAAAATAATACTAATATTAATGTTTGCAGGGGATTCACAATAATTTCATTACATCAGATTTCATTCTAACGGGACGCAGCCCCGGTGGCGCAGTGGTCTAAAGCAATGGCCTCTGATCATTCGTCCGAAAGGGGTTCGGGTCCGAATCCCGGTGAGGCATGGATGTTGTGTTTGTCTTACGGCACTGGCTCTCTCCCTTCCCTGGAACCAGTGACCCTAAATTAGGGACGGGCGACTGCTTATAGCCCATTGAGTTGCTCACGGTGGTCGTTAAACCTCCAATTAAAAAAAAATCTAACGGGGCTCTACTGTATTTGGAATCACAAAAAATTTACATGTATTACGTAGATTGTAAAAGCTAATTCAATCCCACCATCGTGAAATTTATTCTTCGCGACAGATAATTTTAAGTTCAAGACCTCAATGTTCCTGGTGCGTACGAAATTCCTATTTCTACTTTAGCTGGCACCACAGTTTACATTGGCAGCACTTTTTACAACATTACAAAATGTTTGGCTAAGCACAAAAAGGTTGTCACCCAAAGTAGACCTAATACTTCCTTAGCTTTATTAATTTTCTCAGATACTTCAACCGGTGGCTGCAGAACCGCTGGCGGCGGGCGCGGTCAATAATTTTAATAATTTAAGCCAAGATTTATTATTTTTTTTATTTGACGTATGTGCGATTGTTGTGATATGCCTTAGAAAGTTCCTCTAGGTATAAGCTGACCAGACGTCCCTAATTCTTGAGGACAGTCCTCGAATTTATTTTACTGTCCACCAAAACGTCTGAAGCCTTTGGGGGCCGCCCCGGTGGCGCAGTGGTCTAAGGCGCTGGCCTCTGATCATTCGTCCGTAAGGGGTCCGGGTTCGAATCCCGGTGAGGCATGGATGTTGTGTTTGTCTTACGGCACTGGCTCTCTCCCTTCCCTGGAACCAGTGACCCTAAATTAGGGACGGGCGACTGCTTATAGCCCATTGAGTTGCTCACGGTGGTCGTTAAACCTCCAATCAAAAAAAAAAAAAAAAAAAGCCTTTGGGGCAGCCCCGGTGGCGCAGTGGTCTAAGGCGTTGGCCTCTGATCATTCGTCCGTAAGGGGTCCGGGTTCGAATCCCGGTCAGGCATGGATGTTGTGTTTGTCTTACGGCACTGGCTCTCTCCCTTCCCTGGAACCAGTGACCCTAAATAAGGGACGGGCGACTGCTTATAGCCCATTGAGTTGCTCACGGCGGTCGTTAAACCTCCAATCAAAAAAAAAAAAAAGCCTTTGGGGACGCAAATTGTCCTCGAATTTTAATGTTTGTCCCCAAATGTCCTCGAATTTACACAACCTCATTAACCCTTTAGATTTCGAATGAAAAATGTTCTTAAAAGTAGTTTCCGTTGTACTACTTTTCCAACATGCTTCTTGTGAAAACAAATTTTGACTTTTTTTCTTCTTTCTGGGTTTAACGACCACTACGATCAACTCTAAGGACTATAAGCAGTCACCTGTCTCTAATTTGGAGACATTCGTTCTAGGGAAGGGAGATACCAAGTGCTGCAAGACAAACACACCACCCGTGCCTCATTCGGGACTCGAATCCATACCAACTTGTACGAATGGTCAGTAGCCAGCACTAGGTCAATGCACCACTGGCGCGGTCAAATTTCGATTGTACTTCTTCTGAGTTTCTCCAAAAACTTTGGCAAAACGAAAAATTCGCCATGCAATCACTATGGTGTGCAGCCTAATTTTAATTCAGCGCATGTACCTAAGGTAAAGCATTTCACTTTTGCTAATATGTTCTCGCCGTCATAGTTCTGCTTTGTCAATACAAATTACCAACATTCTACAAGGTATATCCTTTTGACACAGATTTTAATGTGTAATATCACACTTATTGAAGCAATGCAGTTTTGTGACAAAAAGATTTGCATATTTATTTTGAGTACGTATGTGTCCCCAAATGAACTACCGATTTGGGGACGCCACGCCCTTTTGTCCCCAAATCGGTGTTTCGATATCTGGTCACCTTATCTAAGTAAGTAGTTCGGTGATCCTAATTCCAAACAAAGATCCTTAGGCATTGCTTTTCTTGTTTGTTCCGGCAAGCGGGAAGGTAGAAGGTGCACCACGATTCGAAATTTCGGGGCCCGGTCAACGAACTTCACTTTCGCCGCCCCTGACTTCAGGAGTACCTCTGGAAATATACTGAGAAAATTGCTTCTTTCATCAACAAAAAGCTCTGTTCTAAGTTTTTACTCAAATATCTGTAAAAAATTAATAAATACACTGCTGGCCACCCAAAATGCACCACCAAGAAGGAAGCATGCGATTGGCCTGAAATTCGCTTCATGCGCCGCGCGCGAGAGGACATGCAAACGATTAGCATTGGAGGGCATATGCAAATCATATGCGCCCGGCACGCCACCGAGAGGTGGCCGCCCCGGTGGCGCAGTGGTCTAAGCGATGGCCTCTGATCATTCGTCCGAAAGGGGTCTGGGTTCGAATCCCGGTGAGGCATGGATGTTGTGTTTGTCTTACGGCACTGGCTCTCTCTCTTCCCTGGAACCAGTGACCCTAAATTAGGGACGGGCGACTGCTTATAGCCCATTGAGTTGCTCACGTTGGTCGTTAAACCTCCAATCAAAAAAAAAAAAAAGGCGAGGTGTAAGTAGTGGAAGTGTGTTGTGCTGCCGGACCTGTGCGTGGGAAACTTCCTAATGCCTCGTCGCAGAATACGGCAGTCATTCCAGCACGTTTCGGAGTTCGACAGAGGACGAATAGTGGCTTATCGCGACAGCGGTTTATCGTACAGAGACATCGGTGCCCGTGTGGGACGACATCCAGCCACGTGAGGCGAGTATGGATTCGGTGGGTGCAGGAGGTACGGACGGACCGAAGTGAGCGATTGCCGCAGCTGGGCACACTACCGAAAGAGAGCACCGCCATGTTGTGTGGCGGGCATTGACGGCTCGCATCGCGAACGTTATCGCAGGAATTAGGGTGTGTTGCGCAACAACCTGTGTCAGCACGTATCGTTAGACGTCGTCTGCAGGAGCGGGGACTTGTCGCACGGCGCCCATTGCTCCGATAATCACCGGTACAATCAACAGCCATCTCCGACGTTTTGGAGCCTATAGTCCTCCCTTACCTACAGGACCTGCCAGCGGCCACGTTTCAACAAGACAATGCGCGCCCGCACGTGGCACGCATACTGGAACAGTTCTTCACGGCCCACCAGGTGTCACTGCTGCCGTGGCCTACCTGTTCTCCCGATATGTCTCCCATTGAACACGTCTGGTCGCTGATCGGCAACCGAGTGGCCCGGAAAGCACCACCCGCGGCTACGCCTGATGAACGGTGGCAACATGTGGAAGCAGCCTGAACCGACATACCCCAAGCCCACATCCAAAGCCTCTTTCGTTCGATGCCGCGGCGTGTAGCTGCTGTTATTGCCAGCCATGGGGTCACACGAACTATTGATATCTGCGTGTCCCGCAAATCGCACGGGCCTGTAAGCTTAATCTTTTCATTTGTTCAGTAAATCTGGCTTTGCTATCTCGTGTCCTTCTTGGTGTTGCATTTGGGTGGCCAGCAGTGTAAAAGCTTTGCATTTTTGTGACAGCATTGAAATATATACCTCTTTAGACAGCAATTCCGACAGTCCGCGTTTTATCCCCATCATTTGGAAGTCTCTCTCATTGTTTAGCAGCATCCGAAATGAAGAACTTAGAAATAAAGGTCTGGCAACCACTCTCATTCATTTGTTTACAGGTGATCAACACCTCAGTGGAGGTTGAAAGCGCTTTTGAGTTTTTATTTTCTAAACGTAACTATTGTATGTTAACTGCTTACAACCTACATATATGTGTGAATTTCATCCTCGTATGTATTATGTACTACACACATAAAGGTTACACTGTGACCATGTTGTAGCTAATGTATTATGAACAATACATTACTTCTAATTACATATATTTATTTTCCGCATTTCAGTAAAGGTCTATAAAAGGTGTTTAACGTAGTTTTAACTATTCCTGTCTCTTTCATTAGTTAGTTTTTACCTAAGTATGCTCATTGCATGGATAATGTTGCTGCTACAGTTTCAAAGAAATTCTCAATCCTCTCAATGCAATCCAGCGCTACGGAAAAAGTTGGTAGCAATTCTTCTTGAAACTCGTCGTCGCTATTATCATCTGCTGATGCATTGTTTTGAGCTGCTAGTAGTATGTTACTAACAGTGTCATCTGCAGAGGGTAAATTAAATGTCATCTTATCTTACATATAACCAACAAACATAATTTTCCAGAGTGCCACTATGATGAAAGTGTCTTTAATTTCACACACTGGAGTTTCCATCTTCCGAAATCTGCAACTGAGACTTATGGAATCGATTTCTGATACCCACTTTTTTTTTTTTTGAGGTTTAACGACCACCGTGAGCAACTCAATGGGCTATGAGCAGTCGCCCGTCCCTAATTTAGAGCCACTGGTTCCAGGGAAGGGAGAGAGCCAGTGCCATAAGACAACCACAACATCCATGCCTCACTGAGGTTCGAACCCGGACCCCTTTCAGACGAATGATGGATTTTTTTTTTTTAAATTGGAGGTTTAACGACCACCGTGAGCAACTCAATGGGCTATAAGCAGTCGCCTGTCCCTAATTTGGGGTCACTGGTTCCAGAGAAGGGAGAGAACCAGTGCCGTGAGACAAACCCAACATCCATGCCTCACCGGGATCCGAGCCCGGACCCCGTTCGGACGAATTCTTTCTTTTTCTTTTAGTGGAGGTTGAACGACCACCATGAGCAACTCAATGGGCTATAAGCAGTCGCCCGTCCCTAATTTAGGGTCACTGGTTCCAGGGAAGGGAGAGAACCAGTACCGTAAGACAAACACAACATCCATGCCTCACCGGGATTCGAACCCGGACCCCTTACAGACGAATGATCAGAGGCCATCGCTTAGACCACTGCGGCTCAGACGAATGATCAGGAGTCATCGCTTAGACCACTGCGCCACCGGGGCGACCCCCTCACTTTTCCCCGTATAGTGGTCATCAAACAAAATGGTTTGAGTATGTTAACATTTGCATCTGATTTTGTTCCCTTCCGTCCAATTGCATCAAGATTTTAACTGCTTCCAGAAAAACTACTCTTAAAAGCTCCTTATGACCCCCCCCCCCATGTTTCATGGGCTGTACATAAAATGTAGAATTTTTTTGGCAAAAATTCAATCTGTCTGTTTGAGTCTAGGGATGATGTGTGCTGAGCAAATGTATCTAAGAAGCAGAATTTTTGCAATTTTGTTTTTTAAGATCTCCCAATTTAGTAATGTGACATGCAAAAATATCTGAAGTCATTCATGCTTTATACTGCTGCCATAATTTATCAGGGTTTTTTTTTTTTTGCATTTTTTAAGGCGTCTTGGGTTTTTTAGACTTCCCAGTGATTCAAATCTTCCCTTTGTCTCTGCCTGACACATTAGAGCACACTAGCTCTGTTAATCTATTTTTTGAAAACTTTATTTTGACACTTTTTGCCTTTAAATTTCAAACACTGTTGGAGGGCGATTTTATAAAAAAACACCCATTTCTTCAGCATTATAAATTATTTCTGTGGTGTAGTTTTAGTTCGGACCATCTTTCATCCAAATAAGTTGGAATATCTTCATGCTAGCAGATTTTTCCTAAAGAAATGCCCATGTCTGTTCTTAAAGCTATCAAGCCATCCGTTTGAACATAAAATTTCTGAATATCCCAGGTGTATAGCGAATTTCTCTAATTAAACTTACAGGGAAATCAGTATTACATTGAACAGTAAACCATCCAGAGCTGCCAACTTTTCAAAATCAAAAACCGGGACATCAATGTGCATTTGGCAGCGCACATACAGTATTTACAATTTATTGAGCGAAGCTCTCTTTACGACACTGGAGACAATTAGTTGTTCGGGCATAGGTAGGAGATGACACATCCGATCACCGCGATTTTTTGCATGCGATTTGACATCGTTCATGGTCAGGTTTTGACGTCCGATTCCTGAAATTCCATGTCGTTGGGGAATAATCGTCCAAAAACTTGCATTTTTAGGGGTTTTGAGAAGGAGTCGTTTGTTACCTATCTCCTTTTCCAAAAATCTTCAGCCGATCGCGGTGACACTTGTCACAGAGAAAGGGAAGGACATGGGGTTGGTATCATGGTGATTGGTCGTGTCGTATAAAAATAATGACCATTAAAAACTGACCAATTTTAATAATTGAAAAAAAAAACTGCTCTCTATAAGAGACTTGGGACAATTAGTTGTTCGAACATATAGCTACATGACACATCCGATCACCGTGATTTTTGGCATGCTATTGGACATCGTTCATGGTCAGGTTTTGACGCCTTCCGATTCCCGAAATTCCGTCATTGAGGAATTTCACTTAAAACTAGATGACCTTTTACTTGAACCGTTTCATGAAAGTCGGCTCACTAACATTAATTAAAAAAAATAGTTTGAATGGAAAGACTGCGTCTGTTACCTCAACACTTGCTTAATCTATAATAATAAAAGTTTGTGTGTGTGTCTTTCACGATACAAAATGAAAAACTTAGTTCCCAATCTGAGTGTGTCTTTCCGCTTTGTTTACATGCAACCTGATCACAACCAACGAGAAGGAAAGTAGTTCATGATAAATTTTAGGCATTTCTTTCTTCAGGGTTGCCACTCATATTGGCTTTAAAAATTCCCCGAGTTTTCCAGAAGATAATTTCAGGTGAAATTTGCAGGTTATGATTTTCAGGAACTTCCATTTTGACAATTTTTTCATTAACTGGGAAATCAGGTCATACAAGGCTTCAAACAACAGGAAAGGCACCATCGGTTTCAGAATCTGGAACTTTTTATGAAATGGTTCTAACATTGATGCAACAAATGAAAAAAAAAATGCCAACTTTGCTAAAATAAGTTTATCCATGCAAGCTTTTTCAACTTGATCACAAGTAAAGGTATTAGGTAGCGATCGAATACTATCTATGTACTTTTTAACATCTGGGAAGACCTGAACAGCTGCATTTTTCACCCATCTGACCTGGCAAAACTTCAGAGGAAATGTAGAACTTCCACTAATGGCAAAATAATCAGCACATCTATGCATTAAGTGATATTTAATAACAATACTGGGCAGAAGAAACATTGCGAGAAATAAATTAGGATTATAGGGTGGGGGAATCTTCACTCTGTTTAACTTCCGTTTTTGAAGGTTCTGAAAGATGAAATATCGTCCCCAGACAGAAAAGACCCCCCCTTTTTTTTCATCTTGAGAATAACATAAATGATGACGGAAAAAGCGGAATCCACGAAATAATATCACATATGTGTAAGGAGTGAGACTAAGAAATTGAAAACCACAAATTTTATGGAAAATGAAAGTGAAAAATCGATACTGCGTTGCTCACTCTGCCGTGAAACAATTTTTAGAGAGCTCAGCTATCACGCTAACGGCCCAGGTTCGAACCTACTCAGATACGAACGAATGTTTTTCAGATCTGTTGAGAAAATTTCCCCAGCGCAGTGCGTTTAATTTACAAACTTCGGAAGGGTAGAAAAAAAATGTAGCTTTGAGAAACTGCGGTTGTCTTTGCTTTTTTTTCTTTTTTATTATTATGGCTACTACTGGGAAATTGGCGGACAGTGCTGGCCCAGCAAGACTGTTTTTGCTGGGTACCTAATGTTTACGTTTTGTGGGAACCCATTCCCTTGTTTTGCTACTGAAAATTCCATGCAAACAATTTTTAATACGAAGTACCACGAATCCCATGGAAATTCAAAACCAGCCTCAGCATTTTTGACATTTAAGGTATATTGTAAATGTGAAATTCATGCCAAGCTACCTGGTATTACTACGGTGCTTAAAGTGAGAATAAAACTGCTAAAATTTCCTTAAAATAATATTAATTGCTAATGTATATATTTGTTTCACCAAAAGAAGGGACAGGAGGGATACTCAGAAAAGAACAAAAAAGAAAATGCTTTAGTAGACCCAATGAGACCGAAGGAAACAGTCGCAGATCAAAGCTTAGCTTCCTTTCCGTGAAATAGGCTTCCCGTCCCGTGTCTCCTACGCTTTTTGCGCCTGAATGTTAACTTTCCCGCAGAGCATCTGCGGCCGCATTACATGGTGGCGCTGCTGTCGCCTGTTTTACATTATCTCTACGAGAGTTGAGCTTCTTCACGCGAAGCGTTTATATTCTTTGCGGAAACGGCGTGTATTCCACCGCGGACAGATTAAGTACTAATCTAGAAATTTAATTTCGTTTAATGAAAGGGTTGAAAATGATTGCTCTCTATTGATTAGTTTTGAAGAAGTACGTATTAGAAAATAAGGAAACATGCATTTCATTAGACATTTTTTTCAAAAATACGAGGTCGCTCCTTTTCACTATTACCGAAGATATTAAAAACGAGGAACATGATCAGAAAACATCAAAAATATAAATACAATCAGGCATAGAAAAAAACAAAGGAAACTTGGACGGAAAAATTTATTATGCAGAAACAGAAAACGACGAGACATTCTCAACATCCAAGAAATATAAGTGTTAGAATCTTGAAAATAAATTTTACATAGATGTTTAATGTTATTTCACCGAGATTTTCGATTTCCATAGCATACTCAATATTTTTCATTGTCCGTAGCGGACCGACAATTTCCATAGCATACGCAATATTTTCCATCGTCCGTAGCGGACCGACAATTTCCATAGCATACGCAATATTTTTCGTCGTCCATAGCGGACCGACGATTTCCATAGTAACTACGTAAAACCCTTAGTGCTTGGAATCACTGAATCTTTCTTCACACTGCATAGTCTTACTCAGTGTCAAGCAGAACGGTGCACACGGAGAATGCAGTGTGCCAAAGTGACGACGGGGCACGGTGCACAATCGGCCTTTTGTAGAAAGATGGCTCAAGATTTTTGTTTTGGTGCACTCTGCGGCAGAATTCCCATCTCTGGTAACTGCATACACAAAAAATTGTCAGTTTAATTTTCCCTGACTTTTTCAAGTTTTTGCTAAAAAAATTTATTTCTCCGAGTTTTAGCCTTATTTTTGGATTCCCTGATTTTTTCCGGTCGGCTAGCAACCCTGTTTTTTAGATTTTGCAATAATAGACGCCTTAACGAGCTTAGATTTTGCAGTAGCTTCGCTCAAAATTTGCCAACTGTACCCGAGTTATTGGTTACCATTGGCGGCTTGTTCTAGTAAATAAAATTACATATTATAGGTTTCTCTATTTTTTATTACAGTTAATTACTTAATACAAATAAAGAAATATTTAAAAAAAAAAAACAGTATTTAAGTATAAAATAAGATTAACAAACCTTGTTAATGAGTTTCATTTTTAGACAGCGAGACACCATTTTTTCTCTCCACCATAACAGGAGTGTTATCACACAATAAGGCAATACAGTTTGTCCACGGAATACCATGGTACTGGAATTCTTCAGACACAAGTTTGGCAATATTTGTGCCCGTTGAACTGGTTTCTGGGCATGGCAAAAAAAGCAGCGTGCATCTCACTTGCTTGCAATGTTTATCAAAGTACGTTACCACAATTGTATACACTGTCAGCATCATTACTGCCATCAGTTGCGACAGAAAAATGGTCCACCTTTAATAGCACAGAGATCATTTTTTGAACAATATGCACATTTTTTTTTTTTTGTTCTGCTACATGAATATCTTTTTACTCTCTTCTGGGGAATTCAGAAACATAGCTGACAACAATCGGGGAAACATGATCAGCTGTCCTAGTGGTATGTTGCGGCTCCAACAAAAATCTGGTAAACAGAACTTCGGCATGAATCGTTTGAAAATCCTTCGGCACTTAAACAAAACGATCCATGTTACACACACTTTTTGCGCTACCATGATTTTTTTCATGCTTGTTAGTTCCAACACATGCGACTATGTCTCCACGACCAGCTTGAGAAACAGAGAAATCAATGTTGCACAAAGTGCAATATGCATGAAACTCACCCTTACATGATGGTTTTACAAAGTCAAATTCTTCAAAAACCTTTGGTCCTGACGTTTAAGCCCCATTCTGGGGCTGTGAACTGAAATAATAAGTAATAACTTGTAACCAACTTTTTTGGTTTTAAAGATCAAACGAAGTACGGAATCAGCATTCAACCTAAGCGTTAGCAAACAAACGGCTTTCCACTCCCACGAGGCTCCGAGCGAAGCCAACCGGAGCTCTGAGCTAGCGGCGCAGTGATGTCACGTCATAAACCATTACTTCAACTTTCCAAGCCTCCGACTGTCTTGCTATCATCGCGAGGCACAAGACCTTGGCGCTCAAATGCTGTGAATTAACAGAACATTTGTTACCGATTCCCACAGCCAGCGTTGACGCTGAAAAAAAATGATGGCTGATAAAAAAAACAAACAAAAAAACATAAGAAAATCCCCAAACCGGATTTTTTGCAGGAAAATATTTTCAAAACTGGGTAAACCTGGACACTTGGCAGCAATGACCATCTGATCAAAGCTTCATCTAAATCTTTTTCACAGTTCTTCAGTCATTTAATTGCAATGGTTTTTCTAGAATGCCTTTTTCAGGGTGTTTGTTTTTTCCATAGCATGGAAACAGAAGTTCCTATTTTTTTCACATTTCTACATTTGTTTTCTGCAGGTGAAACCTTTTACTTTGATAATGGAAACACAATTTGCCCAAATTGATGCCACTTTAAAATGCCTTGTTTGTGATGTAATTGAATGCAAAGTGAGCCCCAACCTACCCGAAAAATAAGCTTTCAGACCCTTCTTCTTTCTGCAGTTTATGTCACTAGCTTAGACATAATCTTATATCCTCCCTGCTTCCTTTAGTGCTGTGGTAGAATAAGATGCAATCCAGCAACAGATAGTGATTACACCTCTCCTTCCCCAAGGCATTTTAGTTACATACTGATCATCATTAAACCACTTTCCTGTCCAAAGTCATTATTGATGGAATCTTCTGAATAAAATACAGTGGGTTCACTGAAAATTGAAGAGCAAGGTATCTGAAATTTACATTTTAAATCTGAGAATTGGTCATTTTAGGTGAATTCAAAGCCTGATAGATAATTAATGTTAAACTAAACAAATCTTCAAAATGTCTGTGCTAACCCCAAGTTTTCATTAAAAGCAAGTTCAATCTGTATTTGCCAGCAAAACAAGGTTTAGGGACATTGTTACTGCAAACCACAGATTAATTTTCTTTTGCACTGAAATCAAAAATAAATTGCCATGTTGCATACATTAGACAGGAATAATGATCATAAATCATTTTACATCTCTTAAACAATATTCCTATAAAGTAACCTCCACACAACTTCCCACTACATATATAAAGTGTAGAGAAGCAAAAAATAAAATGTTTATTTTCCAGAACACCTTGAACTACAAAAAAAGAAAAACTAATAATTTTTTTGATTCAGTTAAAATCGTGAATGATTAAAAAAAATCAAGTGAACTGAGAGAATTTCTTGTTATTTCACAATGACCATTCTCTCAAAAAAAAAAAAAAAAAAAAAAAAAAAAATGCCTGAGCTTCAGATTTGGATGCTATTTTGCTTCAAAATACCTCTGCATCTCTATAAAGTCATTCCTTCATCAAATAATCTTGGACTGATTTGCACAATGAACTTCCAGAAAAACAAAAACAATAAAAATGTTCATTTCAGACAAACTGCACATCCATTTAGGTCAAAGACTTTATTTTAGTTTCGGAGCATACAATAATAATCGGAGTTTTATTTACACATTACTACATTTATCTTACAGTATGTATAAAAAGGCATTAATCAATACAAAAGAAAAACTCTGGATCAATATCACATAACAGTGATTATGTACGGATTTTCCCTGTTTTGTCATATACCAGAAATATGTATGTGTGTCCCCCACATGTCTGCTCAAAAATACCACATTCATTCTTACGCACTCCACTGAAGAAAAAGCAATATTATACCTCAGTACATGCAGTTTAAGAACTACTTCCATTTCAAGAGATATGCACAAATGTATACCTATAAATGTACATTCACTGGACATACCATATATATTTACAAAAACATCTGCACACTGTACAACTGGGACCAGCATACACAGCCTGAGGTGAAATGAAATTTACAATAAGATATTTATTTATACAGCTGTTGAAGAATTCAGTTAGGAAAACATTTCCCATGCTATGTAGTTAGTTACAAAATATCAAGATAATGTCCAAGACAGAAGAATCTGTTAAGTATTTATTCCTTTGGTTAAAATAGCCTAGAAAATAATTTCATGAAAATGCAATTATGAAGTAGATAAATTATTAGTTGCAGTATAAAGGTACAGGATCACAAAAATGTGTAGAAAAACTCAATGTCACCAATGTCCACATAATGAAAGCTGATTAGTATCAGAAAGAAATGTTTTGCTGACTACAACCCCATCCCTTCATTTTAGGCAATGGTACCATAAAACATACTTCATATGTCAAATATTTTTACAAAAAAGAACTGAAAAGATGGGTTTCATAAGAACAGTGTTTCTTTGTTGTTGTTTTAACCATTAGAAATTAGTTGATTTGTGAATAGAGTTTTGGTGGTGAGTACTAAGATCTTAATAATTTATGAAACTAATTAATTACATTCAAATGTTGGATGACTGACTTCATGGCAAACAGCACTATTTTTTACAGATCAAAATATATTGCAGTTCCAAATCAAAATAGGGTAACACATGTTCTGCTCTTTGAAGAACAGTAGAAAACCAACATAGTTAATTATCAACCTACTGTTGTAAATTCGTGTTTTAATGTAGCAGGGTTACATTAAAATACAAAATTACAACATTTACTGCAACAGAAGTGTGACAAAGACTTCCCATACATTTCCTACTTTTCTGAACATAGGAAATGCATGGAAAATCCATATTTGCCACAAATATTTATTTTGAAAAATGGCAAATCCATAAATAAGAATAAGAAATTTGTGGGAAATCCATAAATAAGAAATGTATGGGAAGTCTGGAAGAAATACATGGGAAATTCATAAAGAATGTATGTAAGGGAAATCCATATTTGTTTAAAGTGGCATAGATCCATATTTATTACAACACACCTCTACAGAATGGATTAGTGTGTTTATTTGTATTTTACAAATGTTAACATGCTGAGAAACATTTACTTTCAGCTTTTCATGAAGCATAATTTTCCGACTACGTGAGCTATTAAGTTAGCCAGGGTACCTCCACTTCTAGAAAATGATAGGAAAAAATGTGCTCACGAATTGTTTCTAGGAATGGTACATTTATTCTGCTTGTTCTTAAAGGCAATTCCAAATAATTATAAAACAATCAAATTTGGGTCCCCCTTGCCCTTTGATTGTCTCACTTCAACTCAGATTTGGTGGCTTAGTTCATTAGATGCAGTTTTTTCACCATTTCTTTCTTTTCATAACATTTTCATATTTTCAAGTGTTAGCTAGTGGGTATTGCATGTTTCAGAAGCACAAAAACTGGGTTTTAGAGCAAATAATACATAACCTTCAATAATGTTATTTCAAAACTTTTAACTTCAAATGCCTTTATAAAATGAACTAATCACATAATTATACATTCATAAAATTTATAATTGTAAATATTCTAATTCAAATAAAGTTGTGTTTAACATAACATTGAAATATTTGTTAAGGTAACTTAGCTGATCTACGAAGCTAAGGTTGTCACTGAAAGAGACAAAGTAAATATCACATATCCACATTCTAGTGATCAAATAATACAAGTTTAAATTTCTGAATTCATAAGCTACATATATTATGAATACAATAAACAAAATTAAACACACAAGAGTGTGTGACAGAAGTTTACACTACATGCAAACAGAACTCTATACAGTCTAATATTGGATTCTATATTCATTAAGCATTACATACTTTTGTATAAATATTCTATGTACATGTTGAATTTTACTTGTGGTGGCAAATTCACTCCTAAAAAAAAAAAAAAATATGTGAACAAATGTTCAACTTCAAAGATTATAAAATAAATATACAGACCTATATTGTATTTACATAGAATTTATTTTTCTCAAAATACATGCTGGATTCACAATTATTATTGAGTAATCAAATTACTGTATAAAAACTAGTAAAAGTGAAATAAGTTTTGGATAAATGTTTTGTTCTTTTTCTTGAATGCCAACTTTTGTTGTTTGCGATTGTTCATTTCAATTAAATGGAAATTGATGACATTTTCTTTAGATAAAAGAATTTGGCCACTTTATATATCTATCAAATGTTTGATCTTTAAACCTTGGTCAAAATCATTTCCCACATTATTTAATACTATATAAGCACCAGCAAATTGAGGTGCCTTTTCTTCCATAAGCTACATTTGATCATCCAATGCCTTTTCTTCCTTCCCTTAATCTATTTGTCAGCTTCCAGATAATTTCTAGTTAGCATTTTGAATTAATAAATGGCATTCTTTCTTACACTGGGAATAATTCTCTTTTTTTTTTAAACACAAAGTGATTACAAATACCTTATCAAAATACTGCAGCAATTTTTTTGCCATAAATGTTCTGAAAAGTAAATTTGGCTATAGTGATTCAAAATAATTGCATTAAATCAACGAAGCAATCATTTCCTCACAGGAATTTCCCTTTCCATTTTTTAATCGCATTCCGACAATACCATAAACACTTCATCAAGAGAAATTGCAAATATTTTTAGATACAATAATTAATCTCAAGAGAACTGCATTAAAATAATGATAGAACTTTTCTGGTGGTGTAAATCTCACCTCCTGCTCTTTTTTTCCCTTTCCTTTACATACTGATTCCACGAGAATCAAATGCTGCTGCTTTTCCACAAATTCTGTATGATGCATGTAAGTCCGAGTTAAAAAAAAAAAAATGTTGCAGCATGGCACAAATCTGATCTTTAAAAAAATGTACAGTAAGATGGTACAAGAGTTGTATCTTGTTGCAATGTGACACAATCAGTATAGTAGCATTCTTCTGCAGGCACACCATTCCCAAACATTGACACAAATATTTCAAAAAGCTTAATCATAAAAAGGCTCATGATGTACATTATCTGCACATAAAACACAGTAAAAAATAAATATATTTTCTCAAATGCTCTCCTTTGTATGATTCAGCATAACTTACATACATTCCTTGTTAGCTCTTTGTATTTATGTAATATTAATTTGACTGTTTACAACACTTAAATATTTTCTCTCATCCAAATTATCTTCCTAACCTTTCAATAAGTGGGATGTTTAATAAGTCAGTATCTCTTTCTGTTATAACTAATTCTGCAATTTTTTTTCTTTTTGCTTGCTCCACTGAACACTGAAACAGCCACTTGCATATAATTTTGGAAGTACACTCAGTAGACAAAGTATTAGAGATAGGGGTGAGTATCCCCTGTGCAGAGTGGAACATACATATCATTAAGCTGTTCTCTGAGATTCAGGGGTTAGCTCCTCAAAGAAAGACCATGTGCCAAGTACACATTTAAACTGATAGAACTAGAATTTACTTACTAGTGTATCAAATGTCTCCATTTGCAACGATCTCTCCACACCGCTCGAGCTTCATTAACATCCATCACACGCTGCACACAAGACCTCTTCATACTCAATCTTTTTCTCAAGCAGACATTCCTGAAGCTGGTCCTCCAATGATTTCCTTGGCCTTCCTCTACCTTTCTTTCCAGCCACTTGGGCTGAAAAAATTCTCTTAGTCAGCACCTCACTAACGACATTTTGCCTCACATTACACATGTGCAACACATCTTCATTCCTCAAATGATCAGCGCATCTTACCCCCCCCGCAAGTAATGCATCACCCCAGCACACAAACGACTCCCATGTCTTTTCTGCAGTACCCAGGTTTCACTGCCATACAACAGAGTAGGAAAAATTACACTTTCATACACAGCCATTGCAGACTTCCTTGAGAACCCATCATTCCTGTGAAATCCTCCGAAGGCAGCTATGACTTTCAATGAAGAATTCACTTGCCTATTAATTTTATCATCTAATTTGTTCTCTTTGCCAAATATACTTCCTAAATATACAAACTCATTCACCTGACAAATCTCAGTTCCTCGCTCAAAAACCATTACTTTGGTTTTTCCTTTATTTGTACTCAGTTTGAATTTCACACGAACTTCGTACATCCGGGACAACATACTGTGCAACTCACTTTTGCTCTCTGCCAACAGGAGTGCCATCAGCATAGAGCCATCTGCACACACATATTACCAAGACACAAACCAGTATTAATCCATTTTGACATACGCATCCTTAAATATATTAAACAGCCAGGGTGACATTACACAAAACCTTGCCCGACTCCTGCACCAATAAAAAACCATTTCGATAATACACCATTCACTCGTACACAAGCTTTACTGCCAGCATACATGGCTTTCACACTATTAAGTAGATTCCCAGTAATACTATATTTATTCAGTACCTTCCACAGAAGAGTCCTATTTACTTTTCTGACCCAAACCAAAATGCAGGCGATAAATAGGCAGACAGCAGGGCTTTCCCAAGAGTGTATCACAATCGACGAGCATGGGTAGAAGTGGCCATCTGAAGGATTTGGATTGTGGACGCACTGTCAGCACAAGACAGATGGGTCATTCTATTGCCTAAGTGGTAAGAACCCTAGGGTTCCCGTATCAAGGGTACCATCAACAGACATACCAGTGCCCAGAGAGCAAGCGGTGGCCAACCACATACCACTGATCACCAGGGTTGTCTTAGATTATCCAAGCGTGTACACACTGACTGCTTGGCAATGGTAGCGCAAATCTCATCCAGGCTAAATGTTGGATGCCCAAGCAGCATCAGCGAATGAACAATGTGACGCACGCTGCGTACCCTGGGCAATGGACATCTGCCCCCAGATTTAAATCCTGTGGAAGCTTGGGTGCCACTGTTGACTTGCTTGTCATTGGACATTGCGCCTTGCCTCGGGAACATCAACACGAGGCCTCTGCAGAGTGGTGCCACATCGTGTTTCGTATGGATCCCATTTTTAGCTGCACTACGCTTAAAAGAGGATGCAGGTGTGGCGTTGACAGCATGAGGCCATGGCTCCATTGTGCCAGGTCTGCTCTGTGCGGCTGTGTGACGGTTTGGGTAGCCTCTTGGGACACATTAGGTCCCTTAGTGTGTCTGAATAGGTCCTTAACTGCTATGTGCTAGCTGATCACCTACACACTTTCATGGCTTTCACACACCCACTGGCTGATTGTCCATTTCAGTAAGAAAATGCGCCACCCCATCAGGCCACAACCACCATGGCATGGCTCAAAGAATACTTAGAGATCTGAGTTTGGAACCATCCAGTGGCCCCCAGATTTAAACCCTGTGAAGCTCTCTGGGATGTCATGGAGTGGAACATCAGATCCCTGGATCCTGAACCAATGTCTTGGGTGGAGCTGTGGACAGTGCTGCAAAAGGAATTGCTGGCATGCCTCTGGAAACTCTCTGACATCTGGTGGAGTCAATGCCTTGATGTGTACAGACTATTATTCCTGCTAGAGGAGGACCAACACATTATTAGGTGTCCATCAAGTGCATTTTTCTTGGCTCACTTTTTCAACTGACATACCCCCTAGTTAGACTTTTTATGCTCTTATATCTTTTTCTTCTTTTTTACACTTCTACACCCCTCCCCAAACAGCACATATCACACGCACATTTTATTCTGCAATTAACTATATGGGTTTTCAACATTTTTCTTGCATTTTAATAAAATAATATCCACAAAAGTTAATTTTCATACATTTTGTAGTTGTTAAAAACTCATGAGCATGCTTTAGCACAAAGCCAATTTATCAAGAATAAAAAAATTATAATGTTACTGAGAAGTATGATATCCAAGTCTGTATGATTTATGCTCCATGTCTTCTTGCGTCTACAGTAATTCAAGAGGTAACAAAATCCTGGGTGTGGACAAATGACATTTGTTTGCCATTTGCAAACATTTCTTTAAAAAACAAACCGTGCACACCACACACACAGAAAATGATTTGTTTCCTGAAACACTTAAATGTATGACATGCTTGCACAAAAAAAAAAAAAAAAAAAAAACTTCCATAGAATACAAAACAGAATTTTTCAGTACATGTTCTTTACATTTTTGCTTCTCAATAAACCTTTTTTCTAAAGTAAACTGCATACATCTACTTAAAGCTGCTTCTCATTGGATGTATGGTGTGATCAAGTGTAGCATATCTCTCTCACTTCACACTTGCATACCAAACTATAGTGGCACATAAAAAGGTAGAAGGGGAGAACATAAACACACACACGTCCTTAACCCGTCAACAGAAGCCCATTCCGATTTGCAAATACATCATTCCACTTATTTTACTCCGTATGTCATAGCCAAGGTACTAGCAGTCCATGTATTCCCCAAGTTCTGCACTATTTGATCAGTTTGATGTTTTTATCGGAAATACAGGGTCGGTCAGGAGGTAGGTATTTTAGTAAGTGCAAAACATTAAACTTAGCTGTGGTATGGGCACACCTTCAATGATCTGCCACCACCTTACACCCCCCCCCGTTGGTTTCTTTTATTAACTTTGACTTTCCTTTCTGTTTTGTTGTTTTTTGAAATCATTTTATTTTGTGAAATATTTTGAAAGGGTACATTATTTTCAGATTCATCTGCTGGCATGACATTTATTGTTTGCTTTGACTTTTTGATGCATGAATTTGATGCATTTTTTGATGCAGCCAAGAGACGAAGGGTCCACAATTCCTAGAAGTTCCACCCTTCGGCAAGAACATATCCTTAACCCCAGTCAATAGAAGTCCATTTCGATTTGCAAATACATCATTCCACTTATTTTACTCCGTATGTCATGGCCAAGGTGCCAGCAGCCCACACGTTCCCCTGAGTTGAACACAAGTTCTGCACAGCACAGATGACTGATTAGCTGCTCATTCCTACAGCATATTGGAAAGCTCATGCAGGTTAGGAATACTAGCATATTGATTTACATACCTCTCTCTGCAGTTTCAGACAATTCCTTTTGTGTGTATGATGGTTCCACACCTCACAAATCCAAAATGTAACACATATTAATAAAAATATGATGCAAAGAACCATTTTGTAAATTATACAAAATATTTTAGAATGAGGAAGAACCTATGGGCACAATATGTATTTTCAGAATTATCCTTTTAAAGACTAACAGATACATTAGTAAGAAGGTCAGAATAGCACTAGTGTAATAATACTATGCATATGAGTAAACAAGATGTGCCCTATATGACTTTAAATGACTAATTGCAAAACTGAATTCCTCACATCAGGGGCAGCTCCAGGCATGGGCAGACCGGGCAACCGCCCAGGGCCCCGCACCACCGTCAATTAATTAGTAGTTTTTGCCTGGTGTCACCTGAAGAGCCATCGCCCGGGGCCCCGCAAGGGCTAGGGCCACCACCGCCTCACATATGTAGCAGCCATGATGCTAAGCCTGTGATTTTTTGCTCTTCCAAGATAAGTAATTTCAGTACTTCATATATATAAAGTACATGTTATATATATTTCCATTATACTGGATTTTGCTTCTACGAGTAAACAAATTTTCACAACATATTGATAACTATAGCAGTAAACAATTTTGTGGAATAAAGGCAGTACAGAAATGATTCCATATGGGATATATCATTTTCTCTCCTTGCACATTAAAAATAAAATTTAATGCTAAATATGTATTTCATTTTTTAATAAATAATGCATTAGCTTACAGGTTATAAATTTTGCAAGACATATGCTGAGCTGTTTTACTTTAAACAAGTACTTAACATTATGGTTGTAAATGTAGTAGTAACTTTTCATGCTCTGTGAATTTTTGCAAGGACAACAGCAAAAGAATTTGAAATAGATAAAGAAAAACAATGACAGCTGTCCTTTGAAATAATTCTGGCATTTACAAAGATCATCATCATAGATATTAAGGAAATATTTTTCACAAATACAAGGGAAATTCACAAGTACATTATTTTCAGCAATTAATCGTAACTTAAAAATCACGATGGCCAAGAGCAGGAATCGAACCTACGTCTTTTGCTATCTACTTGAGCATGCTACCATTACAAGACAACGAAGCTCCAAGTTCAAACAGGTCACTGACATTATGAGGAAGCATTCGATTGCTTTGACTAGTGCAGATCTGAAGTTGTTCAGGTTCCTAAGCTATAACTGTTTAGCTTCTGTTACTTGGAATATCACTGTCATGGGTGATGTAATAGTAGAAATTTCAAGCAGGGGCAGATCCAAAGGGAGGCGTCCGGCGTCCCCCAGGAACCAACGAAAAGCTTCAATTTGCTGGGTTTTAATAACAAATTGAATATTTTATTGTGAAAGAAAGTATTACCTAAAAGTATATTACTTTCGTTAATTAATTGGAAGAATTTATAGACAGACTAAGAACACTTTTTCATTTTGCGGAAAAATATCAAAAAGGTGCCTGGTTATTCCTGACACTTATGCCCCCCCTAAAAAGTTCCCAGATCTGCCCCTGACCACAAGTGAAAATAAGGAGATAAGGATTTGATTCCCACTCATAAAATTTCTAAGATGTTACATGGAGAGCAGTGAACTAAAAACAATTCAGTACCAAAATCTGATTGCTGAAAATAAGACATTTATGAACATTATGCTTTAAATAACTGCTTTCACAGGGGAAACAAAACTAGAGTTGGTGGAGGGGGGGGCTAAATCTGGAGCACAATATTGAAACATTTTGCAAGCTGTTTAATTATTGTAAGTGCAAAAAGAAAAAAATAGAATGACATACATAACTTTTGGTCTATTTATGATACTCTTCAGAAGAAAATCAAGGAATGCTTTACATCATCAGTGCAACACAGTTCTGTGACTAATACTAGCATGTGTTTTAAATTTATATGATGTTTTGGTTTTTATAAGAAATGCCTCAAACCAAATGAAACAGATAACAAAGCTAGTATCATGTTCCACCACTGGTAATACAGTTTTAGACATTTTTTGATGTTCTAAAAAATGTTGTGAATAGGAGGGACAAATGAGAAGGTGGGGTTCATTCATCATCATTCACACTGAGTAAACAGCTGATATATTTTGTTTGGTGACATCAATCATTCAAGTGTTATGATTATAATAATCATCACAATTTTGTTCAGTAACCTCAAGATGCTGTAAAACATTGCAATCATCATAATTAAAGTTGCTTAAACATGCTTTATTATGAAATGAAAGAATCAAGAAAATAAAAAATTGAAAACAAATCACATTTTGTTTTAATATGATACTTTATCATATATTTATTTATTTATTTTTTGTGTGATGCTATCCACATCTATTTTCCTTCAGTGGTTTGATTATTAGTCTCAAAATCAAATTCAGTCTTAGAAATACAAAGCTTCTGCAGCTTGTTAATGCATGAAAACTATGGATGAATTAAATATCACATCTGCAACATAAAATATTAAAATCAGACACTACCAAATTTACATTGAACAAATGCTTTAAACAATTTCACTTCCAATCATGTGGGATACACCTAATAAACTTCACTGTACGTAAATCAAAAATCGCTCCTATAAATTTGTGACTTAGTTAACAACACATATGCAACCACAAATAAAACTCATCAAATGCATAACACTTGATTGAAAAAAGCTCAGGTGGAAAGAAAAAAAAATCCAATTTCGTGCATTCAAATTAGATGTCCACATATCACGATATATAACATAAAGGATCCTATCACATACAATGTGGAAACACTCACTGTCCTTAATGTTTCTAAATAAATAGAGTATTTTCAAAATACAGTTTTAAGATGTACTATATATTATTACAGAATTTTTCTGTACATTAGTAGGCTATGAGGATTCTTTGCTTGTTCCAGAGTGACTACTAACTAAAAAATACTATCTTACACATGTCATAAACTGTCGTTCACTTGAAAGCCCCAAATAATCGATGACTGCTAACGGCAGGATGCAAGACAAGCATCACGTTTTGTGGCACAAACAATGGATGAATACTGACATCATCTAGCTTCAATGCTTTGAATGTGGTTACAGCATGGACCCCATGGACGTGTCACATTTTTTTTTCCAGATATTTTTCTCAGTTTCACTTCAGGAAAACTATATATATATGTATGTGTGTGTGTGTGTGTGTGTGTGTGTGTGTGTGTGTGTGTGTGTGTGTATATATATATATATATATATGTGTGTGTGTGTATATATCATCAAGAATCACTCAGTAAAGAATAGACTTCAAGAAAATTCACTTTAAATGTTGTGCTTTCCTCTTCCTTGCTGCAAGCATATCATAGAATGGATTGTGACTAATACTTTGCCTGAAACAAATGAAATTATTTCTTAGCTCCTGAGGAATTATAAATACACAGTAAATTTGCAACATTTAAAAAAATAAAAATAAACTCAGCTAATCACCACAGAACAACTTGTGCAGACAACTTTAATTAAATAAGAACAATAGTAAGTGGAAAAGTTTTATTTCTTTACAGAAACCTAAACTAGCAGGGCTTGAAAAATACCATGCCTGAGATGCTTGGAGCATATAAATTATTGGCCTGGGCAGGTAAATCAAAAATCTAGATGCCCAGCCTGTGCAATTAAATTTAATGATAAAAAAATTTGGAACATAATTTCCTACAAGAAAAAAAGACAGTCACTGCATGTAGTGTTTCTTTTAACTGCTAATCATTGAAAATTTTATTATTGTTACGGAGTGCCAAGGACTTTAATTATATTATGCTCTGTGTCCAGAAAGCGGAACCACATGTTTATAGTCAGCAATGGGGTGCATGCGTACAGTGTTTAGTGACAAAGAGTGAAATATTCAACAAAAGGAACATGGCAGAATCACCAAATTCCTGAAATACCAATTTCATCATCATAGTCTTAAAACTTGAGATACACGCACAATTTATAAAAAAAAGTTCATCATATTTTTAACTTTGAAAAAAATGAGGGTTCTGATTTGTTATCTTAAAAGATAAATGTAACTTTTCAGATATTTTGCAAGCCCTGACTAGGTATGCATTCTATAGTTTTTACTGACAAGATACAATAATAACTTCATGTTCACTGGACAGAAAAGAACCTAACAAACAGTTGAGCAGCTGGTGCATTTTTTAAAATGAATTTACTAATTCCCTTGCATTAACTCAATTAATAGCTTTCGTAAAAACCCATGTAGGTTTGAATGAAAACTTTTAATTTGTAGATTTTGTAAGAAATAAAATTGTGTTTAAAAGATACACCTCAAAAAGCACTTTATGCCAAGTTTACGTGTACATATCTATAAATATTCTCACATTTTCTTTTCAGTCTATCCAACTGCCATGTCTGAATAATATCAGACCTGCCAACTTGCGAGAATTGAAATCCCTACAAAAAATTCAGTAAACGTTTGACAGACAGATACACTCGATTAACTGATATATCAAATGCACAAATTAAATACATCGAACATACCAATTAAAAGCCGATTTATTGAGCACATAAATTATTTGTCAATTTTAATAAATTTCATATGCCATAATTAAGATATTTGACAATATTTTACGGTTACAGCAATTAATGAGAATGCGCTCAATACATAATTCTCTCATTAGTACACTATAATCAGGCTACATATACAGATAAAAGTTTCATTGTAACTGCAGTAACTTTTGGGAGGAGGGGGTAGTGCTCACTGTGAGCAACTCAATGGGCTATAAGCAGTTGACTGTCCCTAATTTAGAGACACGCAACTGCTTATAGCACAATTATTGTGATTGGAGTAACTTTCGGGGGAGGGAGGGTAATGCTCACTGCGAGCAACTTAACGGGCTATAAACAGTTGACTGTCCCTAATTTAGAGCCACTGGTTCAAACAGCATCCATCTGAGATTCAAACCTGCTTATTTTGATAAGTTGTAAGAATCCAGCCCTCAGACCACTGCACCACTGGGGAAGCTTTACTTCAGCTGAGGTTTTGACCTTTAATTTTTGTGCTAACAGGTCATATTACCCTTCAAAAATGCAATGTTAAATCCTATGTGAAGATTATATTTTTTTCTCTCTCTCTCCCTATCTTTTTATAGCAGTTATGCCAATCCTAATCCTGAGGCGTTTTACAGGGTTCCCACTTGTTTTCTCTCAAAAAATGTACTCGTGCATAGGTTGACTTTTTTTAATGAAATATTTAGGTCAAAATTAGGGGTCGAACTATACACGGAAAATATTTCTGATAGGTTGAAAACCAAAATTTTGATGCCTGATGGAAATGTGCATGCTTAGCCCTTTGTGCCATCAGTTCATTTGCAGTTGTATATTTTAGTCATTTTCCGGGTGTTACTGGTACAGAAGAAAATTATTGCTAAGAATTTTCTTGATTTTATATGTACCAGTTTCTTTTTACTCACTAATAGAAAAACTCATTTCGCAAGGATGTCTCAAACTCCGTTTTAGATCTGTCGATATGGCCTTGAGAGGTGAACGCATCAGCCAGTAGTTTAAGTTGCACCATGCCGGGACCTACAACAGTGCTCAATTCTCAAGGGGGGGATGAAGAAGGAAAAGAACAGACTATTGTAAAAGGAGACGCTGCCCCTGCTTAGCGATGGCGGAGAAGAAAGCAGAACAGCGAGAACTTGATCAATGCATCCCGAAAACGAAAGTGTTTATTTAAACTTGGCCGATTGCTCAGAATAACATTATTGCCACTGATAGTAAGAGAGTGCATTCGTGTAACAAACTACTTACGTTTGTTATTGAATTGAGTGTGCCCAGACTCTAAAAATCAAACAAACCATAACCTTTCCTGAAGACTGAGAGCGAGCAAAAAGAATCGCATCTTTACTGAATGGGGTGATGTCTGGTTTTGTCACTAAAGCAGATTGTTTGTCACAAACACAGTGGAGAGGGGGATGAAACTCGGGAGTAGATAAACAACCTCTCTGTCAATCACACACTCGTCCAGCTCAGCAGTTGACAGACAGCTCCTATGCTGCACAGGGTAGTGGGAGAAAATTTTAGAGAGCAAATTTTCTTCAATTTTTTAAATAGTTGCGTGCAAATTTTACAATGTCCACAATACATCAAAATAAAGATTCAGTTTAAATTTTGAAGAAATCCATTGAGAGCTTCAAAAGGTACACATTTATTTTTTATGGCATAAAAAAACTATCAGGTTGGCATCAAGACCTATTTACGCTTTCCAAATATGTTTCAAGAAGATTTTTTTTTCCTTTTTAAATAACGATGGGCCTTATGACGTTTGGTTAATGCATCACGATTCGTTTGCTGCAGGAGCAAATGCTTTACTCTCCATGAATGAAGTAACTGCAGAAAACTTGGGTTCATCTATTGTTAAAGTGTGTAACCTTTCCCTGAAAACTCTCTAACCAGGGTGGTGAGCCCTATCATCTTCCCAGAATTGTGCCTCAATTCCACCCACATTTTGCATGAAACATTGCGAGAGCCAGCTACAACAATAAATAGTAGGTTCACATTTCTGCATGCAAGCGCATCCTCAAGAATTTTTTTTTTTTTTTTAATTTATGCACAAGATAGGTAGGTATAAAAAAAACCCTGCGCAGATATTCAAATAAAAATTGGGGGAGGGGGGGGTTGACTTATATGCGAGATATACAAAAACTGCAAATATTTAGATAAAAATGCGGGGTCGACCTATACACGAGTATATACAGAAGCACTTTTTAAAGATTTTTAGGGACCTTACAAATTGTACATGTGAAAATAACATACATATACAAACTAAAGTCTGTTGATGAAGATTGCAATATTGTTGCACATAATTCAAGTTTGTTGATGTAATAAATCAGAATTTATGCAATTTAAAAGACAGTTCTGTTGGTCAAATCAGTTTACATATGAGAGAACAATCACATATGCAACAAAAAGAATGTGAATCACACAACCGCAGTTAAAGTTACAACATCTAGATTTGAATATTGCACATAATTATTTCATGGCTTGAATTGTAAAGTCAAAGTCAAGTTCGCCATGAGTCACTGACGAGAGCTCTTCCTGCCCCATGCTTTTTGCAGACGTCACACGACGTCATCATCAACATAGCCAACCAGCAGCAGAAGCTGTATGCACTAAGCACTTAATGGAATTTCTGGCAAAAATTAAGTACTTTTAAGCACCCTAAAACAATTAAGCACTTCTTAAGGACTTTTACAAGGGAAAAACCAAAGTTATGATTTTTGAGAGAGGAACTGGCAGTACTGAATGTAATATAAGTCTAAATGGCTCAGCGATTGGCCAGGTGAATGAGTTTGTGCATTTAGGAAGTATGTTTCCCAGAGAGAACAGATTAGATGGTGAAATTAGTAGGCGAGTGAATTCTTCATTGAAAGTCACAGCTGCTTTAGGAGGTTTTCACAGGAATGATGGATTCTCGAAAGAGTCCTAAATGGTTGTGTATGAAAGTGTAATTGTTCCTACTCTGTTGTATGGCAGTTAAACCTGGGTACTACACAAGAGACATAGGAGCCGTTTGTGTGCCGGAGAAATGCGTTACTTTGTGGGAAGACACGTTCAGATCATGTGAGGAATGAAGGTGTGTTGCAGTTGTGTAATTTAAGCAAAATATTGTTAGCAAGATGGAGACTAATATGCTTTGGTGGCTTGGCCATGTTGAAAGAATGAGTGATGAGATGCTTACTAAGAAAATTTTTCGGCCCAAGTGGCAGGAAAGAAAGGCAGAGGAAGGCCAAGGAAGTCATGGGAGGATCAGATTCAGGAGTGCCTGAATGAGAAAAAGATTATGAGTATGAAGTATAGAAGGTCTTGTGTACGTTGTGTGATGGATGTCACTGAAGCCCGTGTTGTGTGTCAAGATCGCTGTAAATGAAGTTTGATACAGAAACAGTAAGTAAAATACTCAGTTAAAAATTTATCTGGTGGTTTGTATTATCTGTTAAATGTTTATTTGTCAGATGGTCTTTCTTTGAGGAGCTAACCTCTAAATATCAGAGAACAGCTTAATGATATGTATGCATGTACAAGGACCATGGAAACCCTGTTTTAGAGCCTTTTCTGTTTGGCTGTGTGCACATGGTGTTAAGAATGCAGAAATGGGTTAAATGGTGATCAGGTAAATCAGAATATGCAAGTGCAGTGGTCCTTCATTCTCCTTTCAAAACTACAATTGGAGTCGGGGGGGGGAGTTTCACTTCATTATCCTAGAAATATATTTAAAAGAAAAAAACTTTTTAGCTATATATTTTAGTTATAAAGAACAATCAACACCTGTAGAAGTAACTTCAAAAGCATATTTCTTTCTTGCTCTGTTGTTACCTTTCATTAGGAATTCCTGACCTTTCTTTGGTTTGTACTATCACCAATTTGCAGTTTGTGTACTTTTTAAGGATTTATTTTCCAAATCAAGATAATATTTTCTTATTTTTTTCAGTCAGAAAGATAAACAGAAACTCAAAAAGTGAACAATGAGACCAATTGTTCTAACAGCCAATCAGGTATTATTATGACACGCAGAGGTTAAGTAAGTTATGGTCACTATTTCAGCAAAATGCGATGAGTTAATCCAAGACGTGAGAAAAAAAATTACTGTCTGTAGCAAAAAGGCACCAGCTGTTTAAATAGCAACCCTCAACAAATTCTGTTCTGGCTTTTCTATTTCTGTGAAAACTTAATATTTCAAAATTCTGGCAGTGATTCTCCACTAATGTTATTTTCTTAATCCCTAAGGTATGTTCCTACAGCACTTGTTAGCTCAACCCCCCCCTCTCCATCCATACACTGCAGATCACTCCATAAAGGGTGGGGTGAGGTAAGGTAAGATTATGAGGCTAGTGCAACCATACCTCTTTTCTCACTCAATGTTCAAGTTTAAACCAGAGTCAGCTGTGATGTCTATGGCATTCCCCCAAGGTCATCATATACATGAGTTTTCCACTGATGTCCAAAGCTTTGTTGGTATGAATGATTCAACTGAGGTTAAAGTTTTCCAAGAGACAAAAGAGGCTAACTACTTTTTACATTTTGCTACACCCCCCCCCCCCCACATTTTAGCATTTTTGAGCCAGCTTAAACTCTGATGGCACAGCATGGAACCAATAAAGTATCAGTATGAGTCAGCCTTCATTTCTTGGTATCAGAGCTAACAACAGAAATCCTTTTCAGTTGGGCAAGAGTGTCATCAAGTTGGCCACTGTTTTTGCATTCCTTGATAACTTAGTAATATAACAAACAGAGTGAAAAGAGTTGAATGGTAACTGAGAAAGTGAAGTAAAATGCTAACATTGCACGAAGAAGGCTACACTTTAGAGCAAATCATACAAAATGTAGGTGAAAATTTAACCAAAGGAGGTATTTCGAAACTGTGCACGAGGTTTCAGCAGACTCAATCAATTCAAAACCAAACTGGTAAAGGCAGAGAAAGGTGCACAAAAGCATGTGGTGACAGAAGAATTAAAAGACGAAGTGACAGGAGAAAATCGTCCGAGTCAATTAAAAATGAAATGTGTCTCAATGTGGTTTAAAGATGAGTGCCAGGACGGCAAGATGCAGACTCTAAGACTTTGATTTAAATTGTAGAATTCCAAGGAAAAAGCCATTTCTGTCTTCCAAACAAAGAAGGAAGAGATTAGAACAAGCTAAAAACCATGTTAATTTGTACGAGGAACAATGGGATAATCATCTGGAATGATGAGACCAGAATATTCATATTTGTTCGTGATGGCATAAAATAAAGTAGGTAATAAGAAGAAATGGAGATTCACTGCCTGAATGTACTACAGCTACCACGCAGAATCTACTTAGTGTTATGATCTGGGCTTGCACGACAGCAAAAGATGTGGACTCTAGAACTTCTCTGGTTAATGGTACTTTAAGTGGCAAAACTTTTATACATCATTGATATACTCGAGCCAAAACTGAAGCTTTCGGCACATGTTCTTTTTCCGGATAATGATGCCTATATAATTCAACAGGATTCAGCTCCTCTTCATGTTGCTACTGCATGCAAAAAGTGGCTTCAGGAAAATCGTATTAGACTGCTAGAATGGCCACGCAATATGCCATTCTAGCAGTGCATATCCAACAGAAAATCTGTAGAGCCAATTGAAGAAACTTGTTAGTCAGAAACAACCAAGGAATAAAAAGCACAACTGATAGAAGCAATCATTCAATCTTGATTTCACATTATAACACCTGATGAACTGAAATGCTTGGTTTACTCCATGGGACACTTGTTCTAAGGCTGTAACTGCAGCAAAAGATTTCCCTGACTAAGTACTAACAGAAATGGTGAGAAGTCATGAAATAGGCCCTAAATGTTCTCAGTAAGCATCTCATCACTCATTCTTTCAACATGGCCAAACCACCGAAGCATATTAGTCTCCACCTTGCTAACAATATTTTGCTTCACATTACACAACTGCATAACATCTTCATTCCTCACATGATCTGAACATGTCTGTTAACATGTTTTCCCACAACCCCCGGTAAGTAACACATTTCTCTGGCACACAAATGACTCCTATGTCTCTTCTTTAGCACCCAGGTTTCACTGCAATACATCAGAGTAGGAACAATTACACTTTCATACACAGCCATGCGGGACTATCTTGTGAACCCATCATTCCTGTGAAAACTTCCTAAAGCAGCTATGACTTTCAATGAAGAATTCACTTGCCTACTAAATTCACCATCTAATCTGTTCTCTCTGTCAAACAAGCTCCCCAAATATACAAACTCATTCACCTGGTCAATCATGGTGCCATTTATAGACTTATATTACATTCAGTACTACTAATTCCTCTCTCAAAAACCATAAATTTGGATTTTACCTTATTTATACTCAGTTTGAATTTCATACAAACTTGTACATCCGGGACTACATACTCTGCCAACAGGACAATAGGAAATTATCTTTCTAATGATATATAATTTTATGATATTATTCTAAAACAAAAAACTGCTGTTATGAGACATCAAACCTCAGAAATACAAATTTTCCAAACGGTTCCCACTATTTTGGCCACTAGTGTATATTTGGTTTTTGGTAATCTATAGTGGATCGATTACTTCAATAGTGACTACAGATAATCCATAGCATTTGAGGTGTCTGGACCTTCTCGAAAACAATGCTAAGGCATGTGACTATGTTTATCGAACCTCACATGTTGCTCTGCCCATCAGAAGAGGACCAAGTGCATGACAGGTGGGAACCAGAGAAAGGGAATTTCTATTTCTCTTTCCCTTTTACCAGAGAAAGGGAAAGAGAAATTGCAAACTTGTAGGGAGGGAGAGGAGGTTCACCTCTTGTTCACTACATGAGAGATGAAAAAGGGCACTCATAAAGTTCGAAGTACAAAATTTCCAGGAGTCAAAATTAAATTTTAAAAATTTTCCAGGAGTCTGAAGAAAAAAAAAATGGCCCATTTAAAGAACCCTTAAATTCTAGGGTGTGTATAAACACTGCATGAATTCACAAGGTGATCCACAACTTTAGAGTATCTTCACATTACTGCACAAAAATTGAATTAGATGAAAAGTGAAAATAAAATGATCAGGAGAATTTTGTATAGTCAAAATACTGAAGGTTTAAAGAAAAAGTTAACTTTTTGAATATGTAAATCAAACAAAATTCATTAAAATTGCATTCTTCTTGTGGCTTACACAAAAATTAATTTTCCTTACAGTAACAAACTGTACAGACATTTTGTTGTATGTGGTATTGAACGTCGTAATAAAACTGCCGTGTGAACAGCAAGTAAACCTTCACTAAACCTTACTATTAATTTCAAATGAAGATGTCAAACCTACCTAATACACTTAATCCACTCATCCTTTTCTTCCGGGGTGGCAGCAGACATCCTATAAACTGTGTGTTTGCCTTCCACTACTTTGCCTTCAGAGTCAGTTTTGCATGCCTTGATGACATCATTACCAATGGAAAACAACTCAAAGCAATTTGGCTTGTTCCTGTCTTGGACTTCTCGTACTTGAACATTTTCTAATGGTATGATTCCCCTTGGTTCTTTATCCTACAGGGAAAAAAAGTGTTATATAAATTGCACTATAAATGATATCCTTGTACTGAGACAACTAATTGAAAGAACAAGAGAATATGAGTTCCCACTATGTATGGCTAGCATTGATTATGAACAGGCCTTTGATTCTGTGAAACCATCAGCAGTTCTATGTCTTCGAAACGGTCCAGTACTAAAGATGCTTACTATAGCATAATATATATAAACACCCAGATCCGTCTGTCTCTTTGGAATGCTTGACGTCACAACAACAACTGCATTGTTGCACCATCACTTATCAAACAATTTGTGTGTGCTCTCGCAATGTCAAAATTATTGCCTGCTATATAATAATAACACACGATCACTTTTAAATGTCAAGGTGATTGGGTGCTAATTTATAAACATTGGATTATCAATGACTCGAGTTCTATTTATCCGATCTACAAAATTTAAATTGAATTCTTGCTACGGCAAGTTGCGTTTGTATATTAATTTAATTTAGCACAATTTGAAATTAATTTGTACGTTTTAATTATTTTTTACTTTTTTAATTTAACTATTCGAGTTTAGTGCTGATTATATTATACATTTTGCAAAATATTGATCTATTTAAATGCTCTAACCTACAATAAAAACTGAAATCTTGCGATGTCGAAGTGAGCAAAATTGCATCTAAAAACAAGATGTCGCCAATGGCACATTGCCGATAATTTAGATAGTTCCGATTTGTAATGCTAGATGTTGCATTATTTTATAAAAAAGTTTCGGTATGAAGTTTCAAACTAACCATCGAACAAGACAGTCTAAAACAAGCCGTGAATGGAATAACATGTGTGCTGGAGAAAAAGTAATTTAATGTAAAAAATCAAAGCAAAAGTTATTAAGGTAAGCTTACCCCAAAACAACTGGACTACAAGGAAAATTGTTAAACGACATATATTTCGCACAGAATGTTTATTTATCACAAGGTCTTTTGAAAAACGGAAATAGCATGTAATTGTCAGTTCTAACATGAATGAGTTCTTACTTCATAAGTGTTTACTATATTTCCTTACAAAAAGCCGGCATCTATTTGATTTTTTCAATCTGCTTCAATTAAAAAATTTCACTCCGTCATAGAACGGGCAACACTTCCTATATATTAAAATTTATTTAAAGCTTAAAAACAACCGTCCTGGGATGGTTTATAGGCTAGTTATTAATAACAGCTATGAAAATGCAAGAGCAAAGGTTCGACTACTCAAGGATACAGCACCCCCCCCCAAAAAAAATTGGAAAAGCAGTGAAACAAGGTGACAATATCTCCCAAACTCAATGCCACATTGAAAAGTCTTTCAATCACTGAACTGGGAAGACAACAGGATACAGTTCATTGAGTTTACTTACCTCATCTTAGTTTTTCTGATGACATAGTCATTTCTGAAAGTACCCTCTTATAGCTATAAGTATGATCCAGGAACTAGCTGACAAATGAAATAAAGAAGTGTGCATAAAATGAAGTTACAGTAAACAAAATTGATGTACAATGCTTTCACAAGAACTGATGATTTGGCAATAGATGAGGGAAATCTAGAGGTAACCAATACCTACATTTACCTTGGACAACAGATATCAAGTAAGGGCCACACTGAAGAAGAAATTTATCAGCATATAAAACTGGGTTGAAGAACATTTGAAAGAAATAGTACAATTTTCAAGAGCAGTTTACCACTGTTGGAAAAAAAAGGTGTTTAATGAATGCATCTTTCTAGTTCTTATTTATTTACAGATCAGAGACATGAACTTTAACTAATAAGGCATACAGATGCTGCAGACAGCTCATAGAAGCATGGAAGGGTGCATGCTAGGTGTAACCAGGAAAGATAAGAAGAGGCATTAATGGATCAGAAAATAAGAGTTCACAACCTTATGATCAAAGTAAAATCTCAGAAATGGTAATGGACTTAATTACAGGGAGTCCAAGAATTATTGGACACATTACAAAATTATGTACAAAAAACAAACAAACTATGAGCACTGTCTGTTTTTTTATGTCACATATTACTAACATGGTTTCTATATTATTGTTTTGCAGAATTGTTATTTCCAGAATCCAATAGATGGCGCTAGGTGTGGCCTGATGAGGAATGTATGAGAAATGCACAATCAGTAGTCATGTCAGCCGTACAGCAGAAGGCGATGTGTGTGTTATGGCTTGCGGAATTAAAGTCTGTCATTAAAGTTAAAAGACGGTACCGTTTAGAGTAGGGTTGTAATCCTCCGACAACGAATTCAATTAAGCGGTGGATGAAACAGTTTAAAGAAACTGGCAATGTGGAACATCGTGGAGGAGCCGGTAGGCCTAGCATCAGTGGTGAGACGGTTGACCAAGTTAATGAAAGTTCCCGACGAAGCCCCAGGAAATCCGTTCGTAAAGCAAGCAGAGAACTGTGCATTCCGAAATCGACAGTTCACGATATCTTGCACAAGAAATTAAAGTTTCATGCTTATAAAATTCAAATAGTGCAAAAGATGCATGTAAATGATCACACTCTGCAATACGATTTCGCTGTGGACATGCTGAATCGAGTGGAAAACGACGAAAACTTTCTCAGTACTGTAATTTTTAGTGATGAATCCACATTTCATGTATCAGGTATTGTGAATCATCAGAACTGTAGGATATGGGGCAGTGAACCGCCTCATGCTGCTATTGAACTGGAACGTGATTCTCCAAAAGTTAATGCATGGTGCGCCCTATCAAAAAGAGAAGTGATTGGCCCTTTCTTCTTCTGCAAAAAAACCATAAACGGTGACATTTACTTGGATATGCTAAAAAATTTCCCTATACCCCAGATAAAAAGATATGATGTTTTCCAACAAGACGGCGCACCTTTGCATTGGTCTATGTGTGTATGTAAGTGCCTAAATGAGCATTTCCCCAACAGATGGATTGGGCGTGGTGGTCCCATTTCGTGGCCTCCTTGCTCTCCAAATCTAACTCCATTGGATTATTTCATGTGGGGTTATGTGAAGGATCGTGTGTATCAGACGCCTTGTACTGATTTTCAGGAACTGAAGCAGCGTATCACAGCTGCTATTAATTCCATAACTCCTCAGATGCTTGCCAATACATGGCGTGAAATAGAGTATTGCTTGGACGTACTACGAGCAACCAAGGGATCTCACATCGAAATTTATTAACTTGCGTAGTTACATTGTAAGTTAGTACAGCTAGTTTCTTTCTATCTGTTTAATGTTTTGTTTTATATAATTTTGTAATGTGTCCAATAATTCTCGGACACCCTGTATATTGCTAGAAGAACTGGCCACCAATGAATAATTAATAATATTTGACTGGTTACAAAGGGACAGAAAAAGACACAAAAAAAGACCGACCACATGGGAAATGGGTGTAAGAAATCCGAAAGCATGCATGAGTGATATGGACAGACAAATCATACACAAGTGATATAGACACAGCTGTGGACGAAATTTGGAAATAAATGTCAATATATCAATCCAGCAGTGGATTGATAGTTGTTATTCATGACAATACTAAAATCTAAACCTGTGTTAGACAATTCAAAAGTAAAGCAACTGATATGATAAGAGCATATTCACTAAGAAACAAAGATGTTTCGCAAAACAATTCTAATCTTGGCGTATACTTGTACATAAGCGCCTCCCCCCATTTAGTTATGTAAAAATCCATTCAGATGTGAGTAACACACACAAAAGAAGCGAGCCATACAGTTTTAGTAGCTATATAAAGCCTTAATGTGGAAATATGGTCTTACTGAAAAAAAGTTTTACAAGTTTTCTTTACTTTAATTTAGTCTAAATAATAATAATCGTAGTTATCTGATACAAGGTATATCAAGAATCTCATTCGAATAGATGAACATATGGAAATATTTCAAACTTGTCTTTTGTACAGTTATGACAATAAATATCAAACACTGTGAATGTGTTTAATATGGTACAAAAATATGAAGCCTTAATCAGGAATGGAATGGGTATATGTAATCTCCCTCTTCAATAATGGAAACTCCTTAACTCATAAGTAATAATAATAATGGTGCTTAACATGATTTTGAATTATGTTGTAAAAGAGTACATTTCATTTTGATTCCCATATTTGAAAGGTAAACTTGAAAAACCTTTCTGAAACGTCTTCATTTCATTAGAGCATGGACTTACGATTCAAGCTCAAGTCTGTGTAGGCCAGGTATAATTGATATGAAGCATTACACTGATATACACCTGCCTTGATAATGTTACAGTCATTCTTCAGTGTCCTTGATGCTTTTGAGACAAATATAAAGAAATTACTTTATCCTGTAAAATTATTCCAACTCATAATTACAGAAATACGAAAACAAAAAAACTTGACTTTCTTTTAATTTGGGTTACTTTTATAACAGCAGACAGTTAAAATCCCTAAATGTTAAATATGATTGATTTTCAAAGCTCTAACAACAACAGTAAAACTAAGATTATCCTTACAACTACTGATGACAATAATAAAACCAAAGCTCAAATGTTTTTAAATGATCTTAACTTTTCTGAAAATTATTGTCATGGGACATAAAAAACTTTTATATGATGCCCCCCCTCGCAATATGTATAAACAAACTGTTTTTTTTTATCATTTAGCAATTTTTTTTGGCGGGGGGGGGGGGGAGTCCTCTTTAAAGTTTACATTATTCTTATACCATGGTAGCAATTTGGAGGAGTTATATGCAGTAAATTATTTCAAAAAATTGAGTGTGAATTTATACCACTGTCATCAGTGCATATAAGGGTAGGCTTAACAAACAAAAAAAGCTTCCTCATTAACCTTAGATTTATTTATTTTTTGAGATTTTCTGCATACATGCATCAATTAGGGAGGCTTTTCTTTTATGAACTACCATATTCATTTTTAATGCTTCAAGTTCATGTTGCCTTTCCTTTTGACGGAGTTTTTCTGATCCTTCTAGAATGCCATGTGCAACTCGTATTGCAGGTATGTTTTTTTGTTTTTTTTAATGCTTGCTTTAGTCTCTTACTGGCTTCTTTTAGCACAGAGTCTAATGATTCGTGTACTTTCCTTTTTTCTTGAACAAGAATTTTTATCTTGTTTTCCATGTTTTCTATAGTTTGTTTTCTGCTCTTCAAATCCTTTATTTGGCAATTCTTGTTTCAATCTCTCAGCACTTTCTTTCTGTGCTTTCAGTTGCTGTTCCTTTAACCTCTGCTCCTCTTTCAAATATTTGCTATATGACCTATGTGCATTAAGTGCTAATTTTATTAGTTCTTTAGTTATTAGCAACTTTGCAACTTGGTTGTTATACATTTTTAATGCATTTTGAATTGTTAGTCTCTCATTCAACATCTTCTCAGACATAGATGCCTTCTCATCTGAAAGAACTCTTCCTGATACAGAAGAGCCTCTCTTTACATTGAAGTTGCCATGTGATAAAGCAAGGCATGCTTTCACAACTTTAGCCACAGATGGATATTTCCAGTCTCCAAATGTCTTTTTGATACAATATGTCTCTCCAAAAATGATCAATCCTAATTTTGCTGTTTGGAATAAATTCTTATATATACAAGTACATCTATACCTAGATCAATGTGATTAGAGGACGACCTACTCAAATGACAAAAAGTACTGTCTCGTTATTTTTAACAGATACTTTGTAAAAATGTCTCACCAGGTGTTTTTTCGATTACCACCTAATTTTTTCGTTTTGTCGTTATGAACAATTCCTAATTTATATTAAACAGTTTGTAGATAATGTAAAGTGAGTTTAAATGTCTGTTGGCGAAAACATGCATTTTCCGTGTCATTCAGAAAATAAAGCTGTAAAAACAACCACGCATATTTATTTCAATGACCATATCATTCATGAAATCCTAGGTACAAAATTTTCGACTTGAAATTGAAACATTTAACTGCAAATAAACTTCAGTAAGCACAGAAAACAAGTCTTTAATATGGCAAAGGCAAGATACGTGCTCGCTCCTAGCACTGCCGTATGGCAATCTGCTATATTCCAAACAGAAAAACGGGACACTTTTTCGGCGGAATATCTTGATTTGAGTAGGTCGTTCCTTTAATCACACGTGAGTCTAGTCTATACTTACCACTGGCTTTACTCTGTGATATTTGCAATAAAGCAGAAAGCAATAAACTGAACAAGACATATCGATAACGATTCGCATGGTTCATACGCTTTATCAATCACAAAATTCCAGGACTTTTGGATTTTTTTCCAGGACATATGATCCAAATGCTCTTACTTAAAATATAGTGAAACCATATGTCTGTTCAATTTGTAACCTACAACAAACAACTTCCTACATGCTTGGGCAAACTTATAACAGAATGTTAAAAATGATGTCTGCTGCAGCTAACCAGAAACTTAGAATCACAGATAAACACTGAAATACCAAAACTGTCACCGAAAATGTGACCAGGTTTAATATCTACTAAACTTTTATATACAGTATACTACACTGTTTTTGAAAAAACTTCATTTTTCTACTTTGGCTTTAGTTCAATTATTGAAGCAAATTACAGAATAAGAAAAACCCAATAAGACTCAAAAATACATAGGTATTTGGCATTTAAAAAAAAATGCTTTCATATACCACACAATCAATACATAAAATACTATTTATATTTAATTATTTTGAAATAATGCTCACATTGGAAATTTAAGGGTGAGGAAAGGTGAAATATCTAGAACTTTTTCAAAGGACCAAAGGGATTGTTACTTCTTACACATATAATCATGGGAGCAAGTATTTGTGTTACACTTTATTTAGGGAAGGAATTTTCAACATAATATTGATGCTGTAGCTATGTTTTAAATTTTTACTCTCCAGCAAAAAAAGTATGCACAAAAGTTTCCAACGTGAAACGGAAAATAATGGGAAAACCTTATGTCCAAGGGCTGTGTGCAATTGCTTTCATTAGTGTTCATGGGAATTTAACTGGGCATGATTAAAAAAACTAATTATAAAAGCTCCAAAAATACTAAGAAACAACTAGATTTACGTTTCTGATATTAGAAAGCAATCTGATTTTATGGCAAATTTTTATATAAAGTATTCATTACAAAATTTCAGTAAAGGTAACACAAATCAGCTATTTACTTCCACTAGTGGCTAAAAAATATATTACGAAAATTAACAAATGGCGCAAAAACGTTTCCCAAAGCAGACGAAAGGTATTAGAGACAAAAAAAGATTTTTGAATCGATCAGTTAAAAGGAGAGATAAGGAAATATGATATAACTATGCGTTTCAGCGGAAGAATTTTGCATAATGGAAAAGTTGAAAACAGGAGAAAAGCATTCTTCATAGCAAAAGCTATGCTAAGGAAAAAAAACTTTTCAAATAAGTCTCCCAGAAGCAGAGATAGCAAGAAAAGCGTTTTGACCTTTAAAACCCCTAGGGGGAAAGTTGCACGTTATTTGAAGACGATCTTCTTATTGTAGCAAAAATCTTATTCACTCTCCATTTTATTATAATGAATGACATACAGTAAAAAAAGAAATTTCTCAATAGGGTTTTTACAGGCAGAGATAGCCTGTAAACAGAAGTACACAAACACCACCTAGCGGCAGAATTGTTAACCACAAACCTCCTCAAACACAAACCTAAAGTGTTCCATAAAGTAAATGGTATCTGGTTTTAAAAGAATTTTTTAAATTGGACATTTAGAAGTACAGATATTAAGAAAAATAGATTAAATATTTGCACCCCTAGCGGCGAAATTGCGCATTATTTTGTGAAGAAAATACAAATAAGGAGTTTTCATAGTTAGGTATGTGATCGAAAGAGAATATTTTTTAGTCGGGTTTTTAGTCCGCAGATATTGCTGTAAACGGAAATGTGAGCTTACACCCTCTAGTGTCACACTTGAGCATTAAGAAATATTTGAAATTTTACGAGAAACATTTCGCACTGAAAAAGTTCTCCAACAAAGAAATAATTTTTCAAATCGAACTCCTAGAAACAGAGATATGGACAAAAAATAAGATATACGTGTACGCCCTTTGGTGGGAAAATTGTACACTATTTTAAGCAGCAAGTATTCTAAAAAAGTTTTCCGAGTTGAGCGGTATCGGTTCACGGAAGAATTTTTTCAATCGAGTTTCCAGCTCAGATTTTGTTGCAAATATATCAGAAGCCAAAATAAACATTTACACCCCCTGGTGGCCAAACCATTCTTTACCAGAAATGAAAATTTGTACGCAAAACATTTCAACCTCAAGAGCTGTATCCGACTCAGGAAGAATTTTTCAAATCGGACTTTTAGAAGCAGAGATACTGGGAAAATCACAATTTACCTTTACACCCCCTAGCGGAAAATTTATGCATTATTTAAAAAAGGGACTGTAACTAAAATAGTCTTCGATATAAATGTCATTGAAAGGAAAAATAAGTTTTTCAATTGGATATTTAGAAGCAAATATATGAAATGCATTTTAAATTCGATACAATCTCCATTTGTGCCCTCTAGCGGTGAAGTTTGTTTATCGAAAAAAACAACAACCCCGGAATGAATGGATCATCATTCTCACATTTTAAGCTTCCCAATACAAATAGAATTTTACAAATTGAACTAATAATTGCAGAGATATGGTCTCCCCGGCAGGACAGACAAAGTGATAACATAAGCATGACACAAAAGATGCTAATGCAGCATTAGTCCTCCTAAACAAGAAAACCGATAGCCCCCCCTACACACATTTTGCAGGGGGTGGGGAGGGAAATTTGTCAGACATAAGTTATGTCAGTAGAAAAATCATCAACTACAAAACATTGTGCAGGGACAAAAAGGCGGAAATGGATAAAATTCCAGGACATGTAACAGAATTTTAGGACATTTCCAGGACAAAATGGAATTCCAGGATGAGTATGAACCATGGATTTCACATATACTTATCAATATCAAAGTTGATGTTCACATGTATCAATATTAAGTGTTGTTATATAAGCACATTGATATACGCAACACAAATCATGGTTGTTTTTTTTTTTAATAGTAGCCTTACAATTAAAATAGTTAAGGTTTTTCTGAAAATAGTTGCTTTTGGCTGTTTTTTTGTAAGAAATAGTATCCATAGTCGCCTGTCATAAAAAATAGCAGCAATAGTCGCCTATTTAGTTGCCACTGGCAGCCCTGTCAGTCTGTCTGAGAGTTGTATAGTAATAAAATCACACCTCAACACCTGCTACTCTGTTAATTATTTGGTGCCACTAGGTTCAAACACTGCTAACATCTCATGAGAGTAGACTCTAACATTTATTGCAAGGGTAGACTCTAGTTTATTTATTTATTATGCTGCTCTGTCAGTTTATGGGGTACTCATCCAGAAGAGGTTTTGCGCAACTTTAAATGCTGATGAATAATTATTTCACAATGCCAACCCATATAAGTGACACCTGAACCTATTACCTGAATGGTGATGAGTAGGTTTTCCTTAAAGAGTTTATGAACAAAAGCGACGGTTTTCTTCTTCACAGCCTCCTTCAATCCTCCTGAGCGAGAAAGGTCCACAAAGCTCTGCCATTCTTTTCAAAATTTGCACATTCACTCTATGCCATGAAAAGGCACAATCCCCATATACTTGTGATAAATTAGTATGACTTTTCTTTCACATCATGCCCAAACTGCATCCTTGTGAAAATGCAAAATCTTTCCCCTTCTAAGCAATAATGCTCAAATTTAGCAGACCAAGCTTTTTTGCACCATCATAAATGAGAGAACTGGTGGCACAACCTATGTTTTTAATACATAATGAAGAGTTTAGATAAGCTTTCAAACAAGTTGTTGCTCATTTATTTTGCTGGAATTAGTGCAAATATACAGACACATGTCAGAAACTTTAAAATATCATCTTATAACAAGAACCAGGAATTTGTACACTCTCCTGCAGTGAAAGACAATAATAGGCAAGCAGGAATTTTCACTTCAAGCCATTCATGAACTCGAACAACTAAATAATAAGCAATTTCCATCAGACAGTTGCATAACACAACACAGAAAATATTTAATTTACAGGGGGGGGGGGGGAAACACAATATTTCAGAAAATACTGATCTTTTTTATAAATATCTGAAAAGAAAAGTGGCATGCTTATCAATTAAAGACATAGAAGTTAAACAGGAAATGAATTACACTATCTGTAAAATTAATTTCTCTGTCTCTGGTACACAATCAGATAATTACACAGAAACATTGTTGTTTTTGCTTATAATTACAAAAAATTATATATTTTATATGCATAAACAGCTTTCAAATTGCCCAGTGAGCCATTGACCAGTAAAGCTTCCATTAGACCATTGAACTATTGATTTTACTGGCCCGGACGGTCAGTAAGTTTTTTTTTTTTTTTTTTCCCTACGTTGTAAATAAAAAATAAATTTTGATTTCTTTTACCTTGCTGTATGGTTTTTCTTTTAGGCTGCAAACTAGTGATAGGTTCATGAAATGCTATTGAACAACAGCTATTTTTTTATCTCTCATGATTTGTAAACAGTGAAAGAAACAACAAATACAGAAAGGCAGTTTCCCAGTACTTGTCTTGTAATAGAAACAGCTATTTTTTGTTACCTCCATCCCCATCATTCATAATGAGCAGAAATAAGCACAATAAATGTCTTGCTCTTCCTTGGATTTGCCCACCCTAGTGAATGCAGCAGATACTAATGCCAGACTTTGTTTCTTCCACAAGAAAACACACTAACAGAAGTGTGAAGGTAATTTTTGTAAAAGAGCAATTCCCGTGAAACAGTGTTTAATGGGGGACTGAAACTAATTTCATGGAAAAGTAGCAGGGATGAGCAGTAAAACTAAAATAAGGAAAAAAAAAAAAAAGCTAAACCCCAAACAATAAAACATAAAAAAAAAAGTTGCTAATGAATCTGCATTTTTGCACCCTTGAAGTCTCCTCGTTCCCTTCTTAATTAAAAACATATTTATAATGCACTGTTACTCTGCTATATCACCAATCTATCAGAATCTTATTCTGGAAACATTCTTTGTTCTTTGAGTTGTACTTTCAAATTAAATGTTTTAAAAACAAATACTGGAGATAATTCCATTAAAATGACACGTTATTTTCTACATATATTGTAAATGTCAAAGGTTTTTTTTTTTTTTTTTTTACGGAACAGTGGTTTGCAAATTCTAGTAGTTCACTGTACTTCTAATACTGATAAATATATCTACAATTACAGACCAATTAATCAAGTACTTTTTTGTGGATAACAAAATAAATAGACATGAACTTTTTTTGACAAACCTCCAAACTAGCACTGTCTAAAGTGTGATTTCAAAAGCTGTTAACAGCCATTCGACATGGAATGCTACCACAGAGATAAAATTAAAACAACTCTTAGTGACTTCCTGCACCTTACATGATTTGAAGCATTATTTAAATATGATCACACCACAATTTTTTTATACCACACAGTCTTTTTTGTATCATGTATCCTTTGATATGATGATGATACAGGGTGTCCACAGAATCATCAAACCTGATTTCCCTGACCAAATATATAAGAAATCCTTGACCTGACACAAATAGGTTTATTTGAGTTTTTCAATATATGTGCCATGATAATAAATAAAATTGAATTGGATAATTGAGAAACTTATATTATTTAAAAATGTTTCCGTTTGACGTATAAAGTTTCTCAAATAACTGATTCATTTAATTTTTATCGGCCTCCACCTTCCCTATAGCTGTCCAACTCGCACCTTTTTAATTTTAAGTTTATTCTTTTTTTCATGGTTTTACATTTATTAAAGAAACACTCAAACAAACCCATACACAATATTCAGAACAGTTACTATAAAAATATTACAGTAGGAACACAGTCACTGTTTTATATTACACACCACTTTTCTTCTTTTCCCAATCTGAAATCTTTGCCTGCGATGCTGCTTCTTCCAACTCCAGTTCCTTCCGTACTCTTTGTCTTTTTCCTTCAATTCATTTTATTTCATGATTAATTTTTCTTTTTTCCTTCAGTTTTTTTTCTCCTTCGTTTTGAAGAACACTTTTTTTCTCAAGATATTTCTGATATCTTAGTCTGGAGGCTCTTACAGAAAGAAGAAGCCTTCTATTGATGGCAATGTGTTCTACTCCTCCCACATTTTTAATGGCATCAAAAACTGTTCTCTGACAAATCAGGGATTCTTCCAGCAGATTTTCCACAAGAAGAGACTTATTGACAGAAAATCCACCTTCCACTGAAGCATTTCCATGAGACATAATGAGACAAATTTTTTATTACATCCCAAAGTTCACCAAATTGTTTTTGGTTGTCAAGTAGAGCACTGTAAAATTTGTCTAATCCAATGGAATCAAGACTGTCTAAAAATTCATCAAACTGAGACTTTAAAGCAGATTGAGCTTCTACATACAATGAAGCGTACTGTTCATTAGCTTTTTCAGCACAGTCATCTGAAATCCTGTTTGCACTAAGTATAACTTCCAGCACAATTTCCACTCTCTTCTTGCCTAGACTCGGGTGCTGCACTATAATATTTGGGTCCAAACAAATTACCCCACGGACAAACTGAAATTTTAGTGGGCTTTTCTCACGAAGTTTTTCAATCATACTGGTCACAAGTTTCCTAAATTCAAGCTTAAACTCTAATTTCTCCGTTTCTGAGCACTTCACTTCTTTTAATAGCTTTTTAGCACTAAATCCAATATCAACTTTCTCAATTGAGAGAACATTTTCACTTTTTGATACATCTAAAGTTAACAGTTTTGAGACACTATCAGCTTCACTTAATTTGTCAGGCTTCAAGCTTCGTGCCATCAAATTTTTCATCAGATCCAGCAAATCAGTGTGTAAGAAAGGAATTAAAGGCTTTGGGCTCTGGAACCTTCTCAAAAAAGATTCACACTCTGAAGCTATAGTCCTAAATGCAGCTAATTTGCATTTCAACAGTGCATTTTCCATGAATTCTGCAAGAAACATGTGCTGTTTGCTGGTAACTGACGATTCTTAAACATATTTCTTGATATGATCATAGACAAGCAATGCCCTAGTCAAACAATTAACATTTTCCAACCTACCTTACAGTGCAAAATTTCAAAGGGAAATCTTTAACATCCAGTAATCATAGTATAATTTGCATGGTGAGCAGGACTATCTTTTAAAAGGTAGTACAAGTTATGCAGAAAGTGATGTATATCCCATTTCACTGCTTCAAGTCCAGTTTTCATAACTGCATTGACCACGTGAAGACCACATAACTCTAATGTCAACTAATAGTTTACCATCTGGATTTTCAGTTCTAAGTTTATCTTTCAGCTTTTGAAGAAAGCTGAGATTAACGTTAGATCCATCCATTGACACTTGTAGCATGTAATCCAAGGGAAGAGGTGCACCTTTAATGAATTTCTCTAAAAGGTCATTAGCTGTTGCTCGTCCTAAAAACACACTACTTAAGTATCTAGTGGAAACTTTTTGCAGATTGACATCCCAATAACGAACAAACTGATCCATTTGCCCACGCTGAGCAATTTTGTTTAGTGATTCATCAAAACAAATTACAAAGTTAGTGCACTGCTTCAGATCGTCCATTAAACACTCTTTGAAATGTGGTGCCAATCCATGGTTTATCACATAAGATACTTTGCTTTTGCCTAAAGTAAATTTTGAAGCTATTGCACTATCCGGAAACTTTAACTGAAATGTTTTGTTAATCTATGTACAAGAGTTCAGAGATATTCGCTTGGACACTTCCATGGCCCATATTATTTCCGACTTTGTTACATCATCTTTCACTACATAAGCATTAAGGCCACTGGGTTTCACATCATCTTTCACAACATAAGTATTTGAGTCAAATCATTAGACTTAATATTTTCTAGAAGTACTAATTCCACATTTCCTGAGCTTGTCGATGGCAAGAGTTCGTTATTACAAAGAGAGTTCTTTTTCACAGAGGAAGTGAAAGAAGCAAGACTGGGCTGAGACCACTTATGAACTGACTGATGCAGATATAATTGAATTGATTTTGGATAACAGAAATGGGGAATTGTGGAAAGCAGCAAGGACGATGAAATTCATTCAACCTCTTCTATTGCACGTGAAGCACTTAGCTGTTTAGAAAAGGTTTGCCATTTCGTATCAGGACAAATGAACGTCCCTGATGAAACTTTCACCCATTTACATTTTTTTGCAAGAACTTTTAGTTTCGGCAGCAACAAAGTCCCATTTTAAAACAAAACAGATTTTTTTTTAAATGTAAATACTATGTACATACAGTACATACTATATGTACTGAACAAGAAGAAAAAGCCTCTAGTGTACAAAAGTGGTGTAAACTTTATGAAAGGTATGTATGGAATTAGACGTACTAGAGTTTTCTTTTATATTTTATGTTTTAAGATACAGTACCATATAAGCACTTTGAATACAATTGATTCTTGTGAGTTATTAAAAAAAAATAAGGGCAAAATTAAAAATCCATTATAATGAAATTTTGATATACCGAACAGATTTCGGTGGACCCGTGAAGTTTGTTCTAACGGGACTCGACTGTATGAGATACCAGTTATGTCTTAAAAACACAACCACATAAGGACAGTGATAGTGATATAAAATCCTGAAACCATCATAACACAATTCATCAACAGATTACTACACAACACAAACTTGTGATTTCATGTTTAATTTGATCCTTCATTTCAGTAACTGGAAGAACTTTAATAAAATAAAAATTACAGATATGATTTTATTGTAGAATATGGCTTAGAGACATCTTGAAATATAATGTAAGGAATAATTAGAACCACTGTTTCAAGCTAGGAGGAGAACTACTGCCATAAGAACAAACACTACATCCATACCTTACCCAAGACCATCAGTGTAAGGAACCAGAAACCTACGCCATATGCCACTTCATCACAAAGCAACAAGAAATGTTCAAATCATACATAAAAAAACACATAATATTTCATTTGCAGGAACATGTTCTAACTTAAATCAACCGCAGATACATCAAGGAATTCTGCCCTTCAGTGTTTAGTGACTGCTGTTTCAATATCTCTGTGAACAGCTTAAAAATACACATGTCTAGAAAACCTTAATACTTTTTCCAAAAATCTCCCTCTCAAACTTTTCAAGTAATTAAAACATGCATTTTTTTTAATTTAATTAGATGCTAATTGTCACTCATCCTTGATTTTAAATTATAGGATGGAGTTCAGGTGCAAAGTCAGTTTATATCACATGAACAAAGTTTAAAAATCCAAGAATGCTGGTAAAGTATTGATTCCTCTAAGTAAGATAGTTGCAAGGGATCAATTCCAGCTGAAGGTGATCACCAATCTAATCCACCCTTGTTGTTTGAGTCCCACAAAGACGACTATGTGTCCTTGGGGGTTACTGGCAAGTTAAAGCAGCTGGCTTGCCATTCTTCTGCTGCTTATGGATAAGAGACAAAGTGCATCTGGGGCCAACTTTACAGGGAACCAACCATCTATGCATTCGCATTCCAAACACAGGGAGTCTGCAGAAACCCCGGAAAAACCGCAGACTAGATGGCCGGCAGGACCAAGATTCGAACACCAGTAAGAAACGTCTGACTCCCACACAGCGCATAGCGACTTAATCAACTGCACTATGTGATACACTATGTTCATCACATTATGTTAATAAAATATACACACAAAATGGGAGAAAAAAGAGTCCAAAATAATATTTTAATAAATAATCAATCACTTATCAACTGAAATGCTGTTATACCATAAAGCTGAATTTAAAAAAAAAAAAAAAAAAAAAAACTCAGTGAGACAACAGTGTCAACTGCATAAAATATTACTTACTGTTGTGTATTCAAAGTAGTACAAACAGTTGTCATTTAATATAAACCACCTTCGCTTCCAGCTTTTATACCTTCCACCTAAAATATTGAAAAATGATTGAAATATACAAGGGAAAATTCTGCATTATTCATACATAATAACTAAATAAGTTTAGAAATAAATTTTAAAATTTAAGAAAGAATAATTTCAAGACAGTTTGTTTTTCCAAACCCATCAACACAAGCAAACCAAAATTCAAAAATCACATCTCATGTTGCACACTTTACTCATACATTCAAAATGTAATGGAATGTGAAATAATCCATAAAACAAAGGGAAGGGGTAGGTCAAAAGAAAACAATGGGAATTTCATAAGACAAAAATATCCAACATTAACTCTTTGCATAGCACATTAAACCAAAGAGTGGATCATGCTTAGCAGGATTTTGTGTACACTGCACGGTGCATTATGACAAAGATGAAGCAAAAATGATGCGATTTTTTTTCCATCAAAAATCAAGGAAAGAAATAACTTAAAAAGAAAAAAAGAAGCAGCAGCAACATGTTACAAAGCAGCAGAAGACATTTGCAACGCGAACATAAACAGCTCCTGTTTTCAACTTACTGATTTTGGAGCTTCCTGCATTTGAGATGCATACAGGGGCAAAAAAATGTGTGTTCAGTTAAAATGTAGATCACAGTAGAGAAGAAAAACATTTTTATCCAATTAGTTAACCACAAATGGGTATAAGCATATATATTTTTAAAATTTCAAACTGCATCAATATTTAGAAAGAACAGTTCTTACTGACCTAGAAAGGAAATTTGAAACAGCACTTTAAAAAAAAAAAATCTTATTATCTTAAATCTCATTATCTCCTTATTTATAAAAGGCTAAAATAAAACTGTACACTTCTTTAAATTATGATTTCAAGCTAAACAGGTACAACTATGATGTCAGCAAAAAAATGCACCTAGATCAACAATTTCAGTAACTTAAAAAAAACAAAAAAAACAAAACAAAAACTATTCAAATGTAAGCCAAAATCACACATCAGCTTCAATGAATAACACACAGATATGCACAATTTGTAATTCCAAAAGATTCAATAATCTACACGACTGCTCTTCTGAATACATCAAATATAATTTTGAGCGTCATAGGAACATAACATATACACTAAATGGCAGAAAAGTTGTTTAAAAATTTGGCTTCAGTAATCTGCAAACCAGGCCTGTGATGTCCCAGAGTACCACTTGCTAGCTCACCATCACTGAAATAAGGTGAAATTTCACCAGTATTGCACCGCATTTCACGATACGATTATACAGTTATGATACAATTTGAGATTTGTATAGCATATTTTTGTGATGCAAGTTTTATTGCTATACTAAAGAAGTATTTTTTTTAAATAACAAGCCTTTTAGAGCTTTTGACTGCTGATAAAAGCGAACACGCACATTACTGAATTTGACCCTGCTGTTGTGGACGGTAGGTTAAAAATAAAAAATAAATAGTGCCAGTGGAACCATTTCTCAAAATGATCTCTGCATGAATGCTGGACAGGACCTATGACAAAGTTCTTTCTTCTGGGTCAACTGAAGTGGAGGCCAGCTTAACAGTGAGGTCCCTATCACAGTCACAATGGTGACAGTTCTCTCGAAGTAATGGCGACTTTCAATTGTGATAAAATTGCAGTTTATGACAGCAATAATATGAAAGAAGTTGAATTTCTGACCCATCGTCTCATTTGTAACAGAGTCCAAATCACATTTTATGATGGATACAACACGAAGCAGGAAGACAGTGGAGAATCACTGTGACAGAAGCTCAGAACTAAATGGAAGGAGGAAAAATTAATAAGACACTGTTCCTTCATTTGGAAAAATTAGGCTAGTGCTGCTGTTCCACCTGCCCACCATTCACCCTAACAGGAATATTGATAAATATCTCACTCAGATCATCTTGAGTGGTCAATAACCTTGTGTAAAATACCCTGCAGAGGGAAGATTTATCTTAGAATGCAGCAGTCACCAAAGCCAAAAATGTAACACTTTAACAGTGATTTTGAAACTGTTACTTTTAGCCACCGGTCATAAGAGTGGCAATAATTTTTCAGTAACGGTGAGAAGTAATGTGCATCTCTTGGAGAAAAAGGCATGGAAAAAAATCAGTGTGGAAGACTAGGAATTAAGATAAAAAATATACCCACACCACCATGAGATAATAACATTAATGCCTAGGAGGTCACCAAACTTTATTTAAAAGAACAATTCAAGAATTTGGATTGGTATCATGTCATGCACTTGCCTGATGCCCCGGAGATAACATACAGGAGATCGACTAAGCAAAAAAAAAAAAAAAAAAAAAACTGCTGAACTTTTTAAAAGGTTTAAAAATTGGAACGCGCTACAATCATACAAAAGACCGACGAGAGGGGGGGGGGGGCATTGAACAACATACTAGGTAGAAAAAAAAAGAGAGAGAGAGAGAGAGAGAGGTCCAGAATCGCGTCAGACTAAATCGGCTCTCAACTGTAAAGAGAACTCGACTCCATTGCTGATGTGTCCAGTTCTTGTGTTCCTAGCTTCACAGAAACCGCAGTTTCCGATCAGCAAGCATTAATGGCACACACCGTACTGGTCGGCGTGCAAATAGACCACCTTTGGGCAGCCTCCTGGCCACGGTAAAACACAATAACGGATGTCCAGTTGTCTGTTGCATGTGCCTTGCGATTTCTTCCGCTGTCTGCCGTCTGTCTCTTCTCGCCTGTAGGACACAATATACCGGTCGTCCGCCGCCGTGGTTGCTCGTGGACGACCACTGCTAAACTCTCGGACAGCTGTTCCTGTCGTTTGAAATGCTCTCTAAGCTCGTGAAACGATGCTGTGGGTGATCCCGAACTCCTCTGCCACACTAGTCACACTTCAACCTTCCAACTTCCCAATGATGCGACCTCGGGTAAAGTCATCCAGATGTCGTCTACTGGATTGCCTGTTGGCCATATCACACAGTGACAGCAACTCGACGTCATTCAAACTGATGTACACAGTGCAATAGCCTTCACCGAATTGCTGAGTGTATACCGCCCATGTGTTTTATACCCTTTCAACCCCCCCCCCCATCATGCTGCATATATGTGCATGTCCTACTGTACTGGACGCTAGTCTATCTCCTTAGTGGTCTTTCGGTCCGTTCTGCCTGCTCGTTCTGCTGTTAAGCTAATTTCTCCTCTTCTTCCTTAATTTTTGCACACCAGTATACAACAACCCCCCCCCCAAATTATGTACAGTTGTGCATTGATCTCGAGAATGACCCAAATGATAAGGAAAACACAGAACAATCTCCTGCCTTAAGTTTACAAGGAAATCTTTGTGCCATCTTAACTTTCATTTTTGGAAATTGTTGCCTCCAGTTTCATGCTTAAATACAAACATTTATAAAATAAAATGTTACTTAACAACAATCAGGGTTGCCACTCATATTGGCTTTAAAAATTCCCCGAGTTTTCCTGAAGATAATTTTGCGGGAAATTTCAGGTAAAATTTACAGATTATGTATAACCATGATAATATACATACTGAATGCCACATCTATAATGCAATATATTCAATGCAAGAAAAACAAGAAAGATGACACCGAATTTTCGGGTGTAATGAGCATGTCTTTTGAATCCGTTTTGAGGCAAATTAAATTTATCAAAGCTATTCAAAGTCAATGGAACCAGTATGGAAAACAATAGCATATGACCGAAGAAAGAAGTTTTTCAATCGGGTATATTGCTGTAAACAGAATCCTGAACTTACGTCCTCTGTTGTTTTTTTTTATTGTAGGTTTAACGACCACAGTCAGCAACTCATTGGGCTAAAGGCAGTCGCCTGTCCCTAATTTAGGGTCACTGACACCAGAAAAAGAATAGAGCCAGTTCCGTAAGCCAAGCACAACATCCATGCCTCACCGGGATTCGAACCTGGACCCATCTTGGACGAATGATCAGAAGCCATCACTTAGACCACTGCGCCACCAGGGCAGCGTCCTCTGGTTGCAGACTTGTGCATTAAGAAAAATTGAATTTATATGAGAGACATTTCGCAGCGGAAACACTCTCCAACAGAGAAGGAATTTTTCAAATCAAACTCTTAGAAGCAGAGATACGGACAAATATAAGATATGCATCTACGCCCCCTGGCTGGAAAAACATGCGTTTTAGGAAGAAAGTATTCTTGAAAGGTTGTTCGATGTGAGCGGTATCGGTCCAAGAAAAAAACATTTAGTCGAGTTTTAGGAGGTCAGATTTTGCTGCAAATACAGCAGAAGCAGAAATTAAAACTTATGCCTCCTGGTGGGCAAACCATTCTTTACAAAATATTAGAAATTATATGAAAAACATTTTCCATCTGGAGCTGCATGCGATACAGGAAGAATTTTTCAAATCGGAGTTTTAGAAGCAGAAATATTGGGGGAAACGCAATTTACATTTACACCCCAGCGGAAAGTCTATAAATTACTTGAAAACTTTTAAATTATTTAAGAAGCATGTCACACCAGAAACTCTATCCAATGAAGAAAGTATTTTCCAAATCGGACCATTAGAAGCAGAGATATGGACAAAAAATAAGATATACATCTACGCCCCTAGCGGTGAAACTATGCAATATTTTAAAAAGAAAATATTCCGAAAAGGTTTATCGACCTGAGTAGCATCGGTCCACGAACAATTTTTTTTAATCAAGATTTTAGAAGCTCAGATTTCATGGCAAATACATCAGAAACAAAAATCAACACTTATGCCCCCTGGTGGCCAAAGTATTCTTTACCAAAAATAAGAAATTATATGTGGTGGTTGTGGTTGTAGGTTTAACGACCGCCGTGAGCAACTCAATGGGCTATAAGCAGTCGCCCGTCCCTAATTTAGGGTCACTGGTTCCAGGGAAGGGAGAGAGCCAGTGCCGTAAAACGAACACAACATCCATGCCTCACCGGGACTCGAACCCGGACCCCTTTCGGACAAATGATCAGAGGCCATCGCCTTAGACCACTGCGCCACCGGGGCGGCAGAAATTATATGCAAAAGATTTCCCATCAGGAGCTGTATCCGCAGAAGAAAAGTTTTTTCAAATCAGAGTTTTAGAAGAGATATCGGGGAAAACGTAATTTTCTTTTACGCCCCTAGTGGAAAATCTATGCGTAACTTGAGAAAGTAACTATACCTAAAATACTTTTTGACATAAGTGGAATCGAAAGATAAAGAATTTTTTCAATCGGATGTTTAGAAGCAAATATATGGAATAAAATGCATTTCGAATTTGACATCATCTGCATTTATGCCCCCAGAGACGAAATTGGACATCATAAAAAAAAAAAAAAAAAAACTAGAAGAAGGATCATCATTCACATATTTTAACTTCCCAATGCAAAAAGAACTTTTCAAATCGGACTAATAGTTGCAGAGATATGGTGTCTAAGACGGACGGACGGACAAACCGATAACATAAGCACGATCTCTTACTAAAAACGTGCTAAAAAGCTATTATTGTACACTTAAATTATTTGCTTTTTTTTTTTTTTTATTGCTGGCTGAAATTTTCGAGTTCCATTGCATACTCGACGTTTTTTGTTGTCCATAGTTGTCCATAGCGGACCGACGATTTCTGTAGCATACTTTATGTTTTCCGTCGTCCGTAGCGGACCGACTATTTCCTAAGCATTCTCGATATTTTCCGTCGTCCATAGCAGACCCACAATTTCCATAGCATACTCGGTATTTTCCGTCATCTACAGCGGACCGACGATTTCCATAGCATATTCAATGTTTTCCGTCGTCCGTAGCGGACAGACGATTTCCTAGTAACTACACAAAACCCTTAGTACTTGGAATCGCTGAATCTTTCTTCCCACCGCACGGTCTTATTCAGCTTCAAGCGGAACTCGGTGCGCACAGAGAATTTAGTGTGCCGAAGTACCGGCGATGACGACAGGGCACAGCGGTCCTGGCGCGCAATGGCACAAAATCTGCCTTTTGTAGCAAGATGGCACAAGACTTTATTTTGGCGCACTGTGCAGCAGAATTCCCATCCCTGGTAACTGCATACGCATTATGCAAAAAGTTATCAGTTTAATTTTCCCTGACGTTTCCAGGTTTTTGCAAAAATAATTTTCTCCCCCAGAGTTTTCCCTGGTCAGATGCAACATTGCGAGAGAAAATAAATTGTGATTACAGAGAAAACCTTCATTCCGTTTAATTTGAGTTTTTCAAAGTCTTGAAAGTTGAAATAACGTCCCCAGATGGAAAACGACTCCACCCTACCCCCACTAGTACCCCCCAAATTTCTCTTCAGTTTTGCATTGATCTCAAGCATGATCCAAATGTTGATGAAAAAAAGCAAAATTCCACGAATCCGCAGAAGGATCTCACGTATGAGATAAACATTCGGATTTAGAAATTTTAAAATAATATAATTTCCATTGTCTGAACATTTGTCCCACTTTGGTGTGGCAGTGGAAAGAGTGCTTGCTGGTGTTGTCGAATCCCCGCCTCAAACACTTTACTTTTTTTTTTTTATTGTTGTAATGTTCACGAAACATATTTTCACTTATGGACATGACAAACAAAAAAGAATACCTGGTTATTAAAAATTTCTCTACATATCTTATTTTCTCCATCGTTATCGACAGGCATTTCTATATTCATCTAGAGAATTAATAATTTGGGGATTTGTTATTGCCAAAATCTTATTAGTCAAGAGAATTTGACCTGAAATTTATCAACCAGTCAAAAGTAAATTTCCCTGACACTGAGAATAACTCATTTAACTTCAGGGGTTGGCACAAGACAACAGACATTATTTCATTAAGCAATAAAAATATGAAATAATGACTTGCAAATACACCACATAAACATACACAGAGCAGTCTCAATTTCAATTGCAACCTTGCAGACTAAGTTTAGCTGGCAAATTGTCTAATTACTGACTGACAACAAACATAGTACAATTCTTATTAGATATGGCTTGGTCAGTAAGTTCGAATAGGCTAGAGGCCTACTGCATTCCAAACAATTTTTTTTTTCTGTAACCAGTGATAGCCCAATTAATAACACATTTTCTGCACATCTGATTAAATCCAATTTTTGGGTTGCAGATCAGTTGCACCAGATCTGCACATGTACCTGTTTATTTAAATCGCATTCTGGCTTGATACTTTTGCAAGTACAGGTATTTGCTGAAGACAACCAACACACAAGGAACAATTGTGACAATAGATGACACTTTTTTCACTAGAGAAAAGTATTTGCCATGTATTAGTTTTCACTGGCCCAGAGAGGATAGTTTGGATCCTTCTCCCTAATGCAAAGACAGCTGAACTTATTGGCCCCCAAAATTCAGCCAACAACAAATTCCCCAAGAAACATGGCTTCAATCTAAATAGACTTCCTTGCCTGGATCCTAGACCAGGACTGACTATTCTCCTTTTTCTGCACTTGTTGGCCCCCAATGCATTTCCACATGTGGCATATTTATTACTAAAAGCTTTTATCAAATAGTACAACTTGTTTAGTGCACTGCTAAGTTTAGAACACTGGTGCTTGACCCTTTTAGCAAAACATATCTAAATCAAAGCTCCAACCCATTGTCCCGACATCATTCGCAAGTGTTTTTTTCTGCTCCAGGGAAAACGTTGTTTGATCTTAACAGCTGCATTTTAACATTGCATAGAGAAAATTCTCTCTTCAGGATTGAATGCCATTGCCGATGGGGGAGGGAGAGCGGGCTAAGATGCTTTTAATGCGAACATGCCAACCTTCAAAATCTGAAAAGCGGGAGATTTTGCAGCTCATAAAATCGCACAGGCACTATTTTTTGAGGAAAAAAAAAAAAAAAGAAACAGCGCAAAAATCAACACTCCCTCGCCCAACTGAAATTCGTTTTCAGGTATGTCGATTCCGCAAGGTAATGAAAACGTAAAATGGCCTGCATGTTGTTTTTGACGAATAAAATAGCAGCTAACTGTTTTTCGTTTCTCCTTTTGGTTGTGTGCAAAGGCGAAGATGACAAAAAGCATCATACTAACATTGCCTTTCGTTACAAGGCGAGGCCAACTGTAACTACTCACTTTTGTCGTTAAGTGAATTCACCGTAACTCAACTGTTTATCATCACTTAGAATGTGCGAGGCTCTGTTGAGGTTGAAAGACTAAACTGCAACGAAAAGGCAATGTTGTTTCATCAACATTTGGATTGGTCAATCAATTACTGACCCCCTCCCCAGCATTCTAGTGCCAGAGTGGGTGGAGCTCTTTCTTGAAGGCGTCGTATGACAATCAGATTGGGAGAAAAAAAAATTTTAAGCAAATTTTTTTTACCCATCTCTGACGATTGGTCAGAAGCCAGTGTTTAGACCACTGCGACGCCGAGAAGCTTTCTGTTTGTAGATAGGAGAGGAGGAAAAGTATGAAACTGATGACTGTAATGCCACCTTGCATCGACACAGAAATAAAAAGATTTCACAGGTGGTTTGAAATCATGGTGGTTGATGGAATTTCAACCATCTTAATGGCTAATTCTTCGTGAAAATCAGGAGAATTTTGACATTCATCGGGGGAGGGTTGGTGAAAGGGATGAAAATCCGGAGACTCCCACCTAAATACCGAGAGTTGGCACATCTATTAATGGCCATCCTAATGGGATACTACTGTCTTCCTCTCTCCTCAAGAGTTTAGTTTATTGCTTTGGAATGCCGGCTTGCATTTACCATGATCCATTACATTGACACTTTTTTCTGCTAGCTTTCTGAGCCACCAGCTAACGCTTTCCTTTATTCACCCAATGCCCAACAATTAATTATTCTCATAATTAATATACCGATATTTATAAGCATGCAATTTGTATAATTAATTCAATCTTATTCACTTTATTTACAGATATTTAATACTTAGCTTAGGTCTTCACCCTTTGGCTACTTAATTAAGCAACCCCAAAATTGTGCCACAATAATATTTATTAGTACTGTTGTATATGCAGAAAATCTGAAATTTCTAAAAAAAAAAAAATCCTACTCAAAATCAAGATATGGCTATTAAAAAATTTCTTAGCAGATTTTGTTATGCAAATTAAAAAAAAAAAGCATCACTAACACTACGAGGAAACATTGGAAAAAGATCTAAAGTTTAAAAACAAGGGTCACTGACAATATGACAAGCATCGAACTAGTGCAAATCTGAATTGCTTCAGTTTCTTGGAACTTCACTGTCCTTTGTTGTAGCAGGCTCAAACAAAAATCAGGAGATGCGGTTTCAATTCCTGCTCCAGAACAACGCAATTTTCAAACTTTCTGAGATGTTACATGCTGAACAGAGAACCTAAAGCAATTTAGTACTGAAATCTGATTACTAAAAATAATGTTCCTATTTTTAATGGATTGAAAGTTTCCTTTCTCTCTTCAAATATTTGGGAAGGTGATCAGACTGAATGCTAGAACTATCGTGGTATTATCAGTTCGCCGAGTGTGCCAGGAGAAGTGGTGTTTGAAAATGTCATTATTGATAATATGAGGTCTTACATCAGAGAAAGTGTGGGATGTACAGAATAGTTTTATGCTTGGGAAAGGTTTCACGAATCAAATTTTTGCATTACACATGATGATTGAAAAGTATATGTCTGTTGGTAAAAAAGTGTTTGCTGCCTTCATAGATTTAGAGAAAGCTTATAACAAAGTATATAGGATTGTTCTGTGGAAGATACTGAATAAATATGTTATTACTGGGAATCTACTTAATAGTGTGAAAGCCATGTATGCTGGCTGGCAGTAGAATTTTTGTACGAGTGAATGGTGCTTTATCGAAATGGTTTTCTATTGGTGCAGGAGTCTGACAAGGTTGCATAATGTCCCCCTGGTTGTTTAATATATTTATGGATGCATGCATGTGCGATACCAAAATGGACAATACTGGTTTTTATCTTGGTAATATCCATGTGTGCAGATTGCTGTATGCTGATGACATAGTCCTGTTGGCAGAGAGCAAAGGTGAGTTGCAGGGTATGTTGTCCCGAATGTATACCTGGGTTAAGTTCTGTATACAAGTATACCTGGGTTAAGTTCTGCATTTTGTTTGAGGAATGAGAAATAGAAGCCAATGTGCTAAATATAAATGGATTACTACTACGAAATTCCAAAACATTAAACTCAAAAGTTTAGCGGTATTTTGCTGGTGGTGCTACAATTCATATTCCTCAGAGCATTTAAAACAACTTTATGCCATCATAGTGTCATCACTCTCATTTCTTTAATGCAAAAGTCTACACAGCTCATTTAGTATGTTATAGGTTCAAACAATAATTAAAAAAATTGATTTAAATGTATTTTATTGAAATACAATGTGGTATCTGTAAGTCAATTCACGATTAACTTCAACACTCCTCTCCCTTGAGATACAAACACAGCACTAATGTGCGTTACACATTTTGGATAGTAGAAAGTTTTACTGGCAAGTAACTTTCAGAGTATCCATCCCCAGTTGTACACAGAACAGCTTAAAACAAAAGAAAAAAATCTACAATAAAAATGCATTAGGTAAGGTTGTAGTCAAAACAAAAATAAAAAAATCATTAGCAAAGCTTTTTATTTGTTGGTCAAAACAATTTTGCTTAAGCCCCCACCCCCGTTTTTTCTTATATCAACAAGGAAATTATCTGATTAGTCTTAAATTATTCCTTCCAATTTTAGGGAAATTAAGTCAGTTGAAAAAAAAACTTAAGTACTTTTATTTTTATGTAAAAAAAAAAAAACTTACAAAAATGAGACTTGTATGAAACTGCAATGTGAGCTGCTCACATATCCACATGTGCAGAAAGACAAAGTGGAATTATTTTGAGAAGGGAAGGTCAGAAGTGAAAAGAGAGTGGGTGTTTTCCATTAAAGACTATTGGTCACTCAGTCAGCAACTGCAGTCTATAATCATGTAGCTCTAGCAAGCACTTAGAGACTCATTAACACTTCTTCACTTGTTTCAGTTGGTTACAAAACAAAGGACTGCAATATGCTTTGAGCATTAAACTAGGTTTTCTCTTTACTCCACAGACTACTTCAAAGGTGTGAAGACAAAATGGGTTCACTAGGAATTTGATCTGTTTAATTTTTGGTTCACTATTTTTTTTTTTTTTAAAGCACACTTTAAAAAAAAATTGTGAAGCACATTTTTTTTTTTTTGGCTAGCACAGACTTCATTAGCATCTTACATATTGGGTTGATGCACAAGTTCATGCCATTTTATTTCACGAGTGTTTTCCAGGTCAGTAGTGACGGTGCAGATGGTCAGTTGTATATCAAAATGTACCCAGTAATATTGTGTATCTGAATTATATTGCATTGTGTAATTGTGGCTAATGGTTTTTTGGTTCTCAGGTCCAGAAGTATGGAGTGTCAAGTAGAGAAGAATGAACATTTCCAACATCTGCTCCTCTACGAGTTTAACAAGGGATCCACAGCCACCGAGGCTACTCGACAAATTTGTGCTGTGTATGGGGAGGATGCTATTACTCCAAGGACAGCCCACAAATGGTTTGAGCAGTTCTGAGGTGGCAATTTTGACCTCAACTACTCTCCACACTCAGGTCATCCATCTCAGTTTGATGAGGATCATTTGAACCATCTCATCCACTTGGATCAGCATCAAACGACACGCGAATTGGCCACTGAGATGGACTATGATCAGGCCACCGTGGTGCGACACATGGAACGTATGCGGAATGTCCAGAAAATAGGGTCTTGGGTGCCTCACACTCTCACCGAGGACAAGAATCAGTGTGTTGCCATATGTGGTTTCTTGCTCCCCATTAGCAAGAACTCAGCAACACAAACCCTTCTGTCACGTATTGTTACTGGAGATGAAAAGTGGTGCCTGTACGTGAATTTCAGGCATCGGAGGGAATGGTTAAGCCCAAACAAGACGCCCACACCACATCCAAAACATGACCTTTATCCTGCGAAGATCATGCTGTGTGTCTGGTAGGGAAGGGAAGGCATTATTCACTCAGAAATGCTGCCGAGGAATCGGACCATCAACGTTGCATTCTATTGTGAGCAACTCCGGCATGTGGAGGGAGCAATTCAGCAGAAACGCCCACATCGCTGCCATGGTGTCCATCTCCAACATGATAATGCACACCCTCACAGTGCGAACATGACCAAAATGGCCATTCAGGACATGAAATGGAAGATCCTCCCACTTCCAACCTATTCCCCAGATGTTGCCCCTTCAGACTATCGCCTGTTACAATCTCTCTGTCGAATGCACTCAATGGCAAAACGTTCAACAATGATGCTGATCTCCAGAATTTCCTTGATGATTTCTTCGCAGCAAACCCTGCATGTTTTTTTTCAAGAATGGCATTGCAGACCTATCCAGATGTTGGGAAACCATTGCACACAATGGGGGGGGGGGGATACATAATCGATTGATTCCATTTTCCCTTCTGAAGTTTTTTTTTTTTTTTTTTGATTAGAGGTTTAACAACCACTGTGAGCAACTCAATGGGCTATGAAGCGGTTGCCAGTCCCTAATTTAGGGTTACTGGTTCCAGGAAAGGGAGAGAGCTAGAGCCGTAAGACAAACACAACATTAACGCCTCAGCAGGATTCGAACCCGGACCCATCTCGGACGAATGATCAGAAGCCATCACTTAGACCACTGCACCACAGGGGCGGCCCCTTCTAATGTAATACATTCCTGTAGTGCGATAAAAAAAAAAAGCATGAACTTATGCATCAACCCAATACATATGATGTAAAGGCCCTCAAAGTAGCAATGGGTTGGACATACTGCTAGAACTGATCACCACTGAAAAACAAAAATAGTACACTGAATACCAAGCCAGGAAAAGACACAGATGACTCCATGAGAGGTGAATGGATGAAATTCAAAAGCATGGTGAAATGAGATGGAAAAGAATTGCTAAAGACACTGAGTTGTGAAAGAGACTGGGAAGACCTTCCATCTAGTAGTGGACTGAGAATAGTGGGTGATGATGATGACATACATACACAGCATACATGGTCACTGCATTTTTGACCCTGCAAAAAAAATAACAAAATTAGCAAACAATGCTGTACGCCAAGGAGTCTTTGTCTGTGAAAGGTAGTTACACTTATGATACTAATATAGTGCACACAAGTGCAGGTAAATCAGTGACAGTGGCAGACAACACAGCCAAAGTTCAAACAGTGCTGTATGAACACAAAATCAGTGAAAAGATAAAAACCACCTGAACTTCACAGAGAATCAATGAAAGCAAAGGGATTTGAAATCATGCTCGTCATGCCAGGGTTTAGGCAGGTGAGTAATTCAAAACAGAAGTGAATCTAAGAGTGATCGTGCGCACACAGACTGAACCTAATTGCTGTGCTCAAAATTAATATCCAATATACCAAATGGACATTAAACATAACATGCATATCAACTCCTCTCCACATGCGATTTTGTATGTACTCTTCTGTGTGTAAGTTCGAGGAATTCACGAATAGTCTTGAAATCCATAAATTTCGTAGTGATTACTGTACCTTACACAAATACCTAAGGAAGAATTTTGAGAAGCATGGACTGAAACATTTCCTGTTACATGGGGCATGTGTCAGAACACAGGGATTTAAAAATATCTGAAAAGTTACATGCCCAGCTGGGCATGTGCAGAAAATATTTACTTGCCCAGAAGTAAAATCTACATGCCCAGAAAAACTTATCTTTTAAGATAACAAAACAGAAGACTCACTTTTTTTAAAGTTAAAAATTGTGATAAACTTTTTATACATCTTTTGCATGGCCATTTTGAAGGGTTTGTATTAAATGCACAAAAGGATATATCTCAAGTTTTAAGAAAAGTAATCGATGGCATTTGAAAAATTTAGTGATGATGCTATGTTCAAGAATTTTTAGTATATGTCCTGTGTTTTGCAAAAAAATTAAATAATCATAGTTAACTGTATAGAAGTTTTAAGTAGTTTTTAACAACAGTTTTGAATGTGAAAATTATTTACCTTTTTCTCTTGTGCAAACAGAAGTAATTTTGCACCATTAAATATCCCAAGAATTGTTGTTTAGAAACAAAGGCAATCCCTATGTCTTTGACTACTGCTGTATGAACTTAGTTATTAAACGTATATCATCACCCGACACCCCATACCCTTGAAAAAATTGCTAGTGATATCAGCAATTTTAGGATGGTTTTCACAAACAGTGCACCACATAATAGTCTTGTCGTCATTTGACTTTAGCCAATTAAACGCTTTTATCCAAGATTCCTCAACTAGACAGTGTGTTTTTTTTTCCGTAGGTTTTATCACAGCCAGCTTGCGCAAGTTTCCGTTTTGCCAATGATGTAGAATTCGATTCTGAAATTAAGTCACTCAACCATGCGAAAGACAAATTTGTAATTACTGCTGACAGATCGGGAATTTCACATAATTGCTTACTATGAGATACACCGTCATTGCCGGATTTTTTTTTCCAAAAAAAAAACATCTTACATCCATTACTGAATACAACTTATATCCGCAGCTAACACAAACAACTGTTCTCTCAGATAAACTAAGTTATCGGCGTCGGTACTTTTTGCTCTTCTCCCGGTTAAGTGGAATGCATTGCACAGGCTCATTCTTAAACGAAACTTAACTTTTGTTTCAGTAGTACCACTGTCAGTTCGTGTGTGTGGGCGCGCGCGGGCGGAAGGTTCCGCTTACCCCTCCTTCACACACACAAGTTATATCAGGGACTCCACTCTACCCGTGGTTGTGCAATAAATAACCTGTTGTTACTCCTTCCCCATAAAGCACCGCTTTTCCCCCATCAGTCTGCATGCTCCTGTTTCATGGCAGTTTACGCATTTGGCCAGTAAACACCGTAGGCTAGTTTCATTAGAGGCATGCATCCTGTCGTTAACTGTAAACAATATCTGGAGCAAAACTACGTATGGCATAATATTATTGAAGCACTATTCTTCTGGCCTTTGCACCCATTCCGTAACAATAATACGACTCGTGATTTGCAGCAAAATGAAAAACATGCGACGACAGTCTTTTTTCTAGAGTAGAAAATTAGTCATTCCAAACTTTTTTTTTTCTATTTTACTTGCCCAGGCCAATAATTTACATGCCCCGGGCATCTTGGGCATGGTATTTTTCAAGCCCTGGAACAGTAGTACAATACGAAGGAGGGAGCAGGCACAGCAGTGTGACACAACATGTTACAGAGATCTTGACCCATCTCTTACAAATATTTTTAGAGCAAAATGAAATAAACCAATATAAGAAACATGGGAAGGTAATACATCCTTTCCATCCACATAATCCAGAAATTGGTTCTTCAAAAATTCAAAATTAAGACATAAGATATTACACTCTTCCAATTACTGTTTGGGTATTGTATGTCTCCAGCTGAAAAATTCTGGGCAAGTAACAGTGAAAGTTTTTAAATGTCAAATCCCCCACTCCCCTAAAGTTTCCTTTCATCAAAATAATACCTCTTGCTAAATTTCATTTTAGGTTAATACTAAAATTATACATACATGGCATGCAGCATACAAACCTTGACAAATGGTTGTGAAACTATGTACTGGACCAACTGGTGGAAACAAGAGAATAGAAAATTCAAGGGTACAAAAGTCATTAAAAAACTGTCATTGCAGTTAAGGACAATATGCAATTGTGCTAGGTACTCTGGTACAATATGTATTTCATGCCACACATTTTGTACATTTTAAAAAGCTCTTGGCACTTCAGCATTTTGAACTATTTTCAATGTTTATCCACAACCTGCAGGAAGTACACTTCATCCTTTGTTGTTGCATTGAATTGGTGAATTAGGGCAACACCACGTTCTGCACAGTCATTAACACACTTTATGTTTTTCACAAGGTTTGCAGCAACTTTGAATGATTCAAACTTTGCCCAGGTTTCAACTGGCACTTGTAGAAAAGAATCATCAATGCCAGCCAGCTGTTTGAAAGAAAGTTCATGAAATGCACAGGTCAGCAACACTTTGTGGAAGGGACTTTATCAAGTATGGACCTCGTTGTTCTTTCATGTTCAGGGTAAGTTGTTCTTTTTCATCTGAAGACAAAAGGTGTGAGAAAAGAGACATGGATGCCAGCTCTGGACTTGAATACCATGAGTGCCAAACCACCATCTTCAGACCAATCTTGCAATACTTCATCATTGTACGCTGATAGCCTTTGAATTAAGAAAATGTCATTGATTGGTGCATTACGTGCAGATTGACATGTAAACCATAATGGTATATACACAGTGATAACAAAACGGTTGAATTATTGAATTCCTTGCAGATCGCGTGTTGTCAGATGTAATTCTGTTTCATTACCGTGAAATAACAGTTTAATTTTCATTGAATATATTGCCTTAGCCACCCTGCATGCTCTATGAAGTGCACCAGGCTTGCAAATTCTTACTTTTTTGTCCAAGTTCAAGCGAACCATTAAGGAGGCAAGATGCAGCAACTCATTGTAGTCATTCTGTGGGTGGTTTATTTTTAACTTCCCAGCGATGAAAGATTTTATAGCATCTGTTGCTGGAACAAGAAGCACTTGTGGAAGTTTTGGCTCATGACATTCGAGTTTTGACCAGTTGTCCCGAAATCTTTTAAACATTTCAATATCAGGTCCACTTGATGGCCCAAGGCAAGCATTAAAAATGTCTGCCAACAGTACTTCAAGCACATAGTTGTCTGCAAGCTAGCCATAATAGATTTTTTCCAACAGCTGTCCCCAAAAGAGAACAAGCTCCATTGAATTTTCCCATCTTCGCAACTGTTGTGTCAAAACACATGCCAATTGCAAATGTGTCACTCTGCCACGATCTAAACTGTTTGAGAACAGCATCAGCTGTTCTAGAACAAACTGGCATCCATGTGTCTTTTCTCACACCTCCTGTCTTCAGATGAAAAAGAACAACTTATCCTGAACATGAAATAACAATGAGGTCTACACTTGATCAAGTTCCTTCCACAAAGTGTTGCTGACCTGTGCATTTCACAAACTTTCTTTCAAACAGCTCTGGCATTGAAGATTCTTTTTCTACAAGCACCAATTGAAACCTGGGCAGAGCTTGAGTCATTCAAAGTTGCTGTAAACCTTGTGAAAAACATAAATTGTGTCAATGACTGTGCAGAGCGTGGTGTTGCCCTAATCCACCAATTCAATGCAACAACAAAGGATTAAGTGCCAAGGCAATACTTACTGCAGATTGTGAATAAACATAGAAAACAGTTCAAAATGCTGAAGCGCCAAGAGCCTTTTAAAATGTACAAAATACAAAATGTGTGGCATGAAATACGTATTGTACCAAAATATTTAGCACAATTGCATATTGTCCTTAGCTGCAATGACAATTGTTTAATGAAACTTTTGCACCCTTAAATTTTCTATTCTCTTATTTCCACCAGTTGGTCCAGTACATAGTCTCACAACCATTTGCCAGGGTTTGTATGATGTGTGCCGTATATGTATAATTTTAGTATTAGCCTACAATATACAAGATAGTTGGGGGACCTCTGAATATTGTGCAAATGAGCTGAAATTTTGAAAGAGGTATTATTTTAATAAAAGGAAACTTTTTGGGGGGTGAGAGTTGACATTTTAAAACTTTCACTTGTTTGGGGACAATCTAGGCTTCATCCTATATCAAATGCCTACTGAATGCTCACTCACTCATTTCATACATAGCATCACTCCTCTAATGCAAAATGCTGATCCTACAGTAACAATAACAAATATGGCAATTTCTTTCAAACCTCCCAGTTTGTGAGGATGCAGATACAGAATATGGCCATGGTCATGATTTCTACCAAGAATTTATCCAATAATTTACTAATTTCTTTGTTTCCAGTAAACACTACCCCAATCTCTCTCCTCAAATCAAGGCTCTGTAAAAGAATACACAAAAATTCATTGCTAACTTTTCTCTATCAAAACAAAACAATACTTGCTGGGAGAGCACTATGTACTTCATGTGATGGAGGAGAGAAGTAACATGAAGAATTTCAAATTTTTGTTAACAAAATATTTAAAATCCTTTGGTTACAAACACCACACACAAATAATTTAGAGTGTGGTTTTTCTTTTGGAAATTTTAATTTGGAGCCAAAGAGCCTGAACAGATAATTTCACTACTGTCTGAATATCCTCTTGTTAAAGTTTCCAAAATCAAATGTACCCATAATGTACCAACTGCATTAATCCCCCCCCCTCCTTCTTGGACAGAAATCTTACAGTTCATACATGAAAGTTTTTCTAATTTCAAAAAATTCTAATACCCAAAATAGAAATATGATAAAACACTAAATGACTTCCAGTTGTTGTTTTTTAAATTTTAATATAGGACTACTAATTCATTTCTATGAGTATGTTATGGTAAGAAATCCCTGGAATTTTGAGATTTATAGATACAATGAAAGTATCTTAGATGAATGATCATTGCCTCATTTGTATATTACCACAAAGTTGTTTAAAAGAATATTCAAAACAAGAAATATATAACTTTGCAGTGAAACACACAAAAATTCTAGTCCAAAAATTATGATGAATTTTAAAGTGTGCGATCAGCAGTTTTCATAAATACTGCATGTTCCTACATAGTACGTGGATGCTGCTGGTCACATTCCCAGTTATTTGAAGCAAACACAATTTATGATTTTTAATCTTCTAATCGACCTTCCTTTTTTTGGGTTGAGGTTTAATTACTGTTGTGAGTAACTCAGTGAGCTATGCAATCGTGCATCTCTAATTTAGGGCCACTGGTTCCAAGGAAAGGAGAGAGCCAGTGCCATATGACAAACACATCTATGCCTCACCGGGATTTGAACCCGGACCCATCATAGACGAATGATCAGAAGCCGGCGCTTAGGCCACTGAGCCATCGGGTGGCCTTTAATCAGCCTTGAATAGTAGTAGTAAAGACATAATGCAAAGATACTTCAACAACAGCCACAGTGGGGAAATTTCAGCTTAAAAAAAAAGCAGGGAGATGTAATCTTCCTGAGGATTATTCTATTTGATGGAAAAGGAAATTTTTGAGATGAAGTAATGGAAATGAATATATTAAGCCAATACAAGTAAGCATTTACACACCACCCAATAGGAAAAATTTACATCAAGTAGGGAAACCTGTAGATATCCTTACCTGGGAGGCAAAGAGCTTTTCAACCAGCCTGCTGTGACATCAACCCTAATGATCCACAGCACTTTCAGAATTATATGAAAAGAAATAATGTCAGTCTTTAATAATTCTTAAGGAGAGACTCAAAAACATTTGTGGCATTTATTTATTAGCTTCTCAGGGATTTACACGCCACAGGTGCTTAACTGAACACACAACCACCACAAGAGGTATGTGCACACTGAGAAAATATCAACTGTACATCATTGAGTGCAAGGTGTGGAAGAATTTAAGTGAATGCTAGTGCAGCAATGAGAGCAGCCACCAACTTGGCATTAGCTAGCCATGTGAGAACACAGATTGCAGCAAGTGTGCTAACAACTTCTTGAAGACCTGTCACTACACTTGTGATCTTCTATTGCACATTTAAGGGAAGCGTTACAAGACAGAATAAGTACATTTTCCCCTTGCAGGCTGGGTGGATTTAGTTCACAATTCATAATAAGACTTGAATTTATTTCCTGACCAAGTGTGAAATATTTCGCAAACCAATACGTAAATGATGTTAAATGCAAAGTTTGTTACATTTTGTTCTATCTATGTCTTTGAAATTTTGCAGTATTGAAGGTGTAAATATTGATAACATTGAAGAAAATACAAGTGCAAAGGCTTGACTGTTCGAGGACACAGCATTTATAAAAACTGGAGTTGACTGTTCGAGGACACAGCATTTATAAAAACTGGAGAGGGAGAAAGACCATGTGACACCACGTCCCCCAAACTCTTCAATACCACATAGCAAAATATCTTTAAATATTGAACCGGGAAGACAAAGGGATAAAAATTATTTAAGATTTTTAACCCACCTTCATTTTGGTGATGACAGTCACTTTTGTAGGAACCCCCTCAGAGCTGCAGAGTACGAACCAGGAACTTGCTGACAAGAGAAGAGAAAACAAAACTCATGTACGATGACTTTACAAGAATTGAAGATATAGAGGTTGATCGAACAAATTTATGGGCAACTACATCTACCTTGGACAACAGATATCAAGCAAGGATTATACCAAAATTTACAGACCACTACATCTATCATGGACAACAGGTATTAAGCAAGGACCATATCAAAGAAGAAATCAATAGGAGAGTAAAACTTGGATGGAAAGCATCTGGAAGAAACAATGTTTCAAGAGCAATTTAGCATTCTGTTTAAAAGAGATGCATTTAATCAATATATCTGTCGAGTTCTCACCTATGGATCACTGAAATGAACCTTAAGTACAAAAGATATACAGAGGCTGCAAAAAACTCAAAGAAACATGGAAAGATGCATGCTTGGTGTCACCAGGAAAGATACGAATGGGAATTTGCAGATAAGGAAAATGACAAGAGTAAATGACATTGTGATAGACGTTAAGACAAGTGGCAATGTGTTGAACATTTTGCTAGAAGAGTTGAACACTGTTGGACAGCTGGAATACTAGACTGGACACAAAGGGACAGAAAAAGACTCAGAAGAAGACTACATGGGAGACAGGTGAATGAAATTCGAAAGCATGCCAGAGTGACATGGAAGAGAACTGTTCAAGAAAGAGTTGTGGAAGGGACTTGGGGAGACCTACATCCAGCAGTAGACTAAAGATAGTTGATGATGAAGATTTGGAAAACACAGTTCATTTCCCCTTCTGTGGAGTAACTAAAATATTACACACCTGCACTGAAAAATTTGTTTAGTGCACAGCCCGGGGATCAAGCAAACTCAAAAGTTCATTATGAAGTGAAAAGTGCTCAAGAAGGACATATCAACAATTCTGCTGAAAAAAGAATATCTCAAATGGGACATTTAGAAGTAGAAATACCCTGTAAAATACACGTACAAAACAATACACACAACCTGGCAGAAAAATCTGAAAATGCACGAATGTTTTTTCCATGAGTTTTTGTTGGGTACATAACTGATACAGCATAATAATTTCTCATTACTCTTTCATTTTAAAATCAAACACAACAAATTTTCACACACTCTTAATTCACTTTCTCCCTTTCATTAAACAAGGCTTTTGTTCGTAATCCTTCCCTACACTAACCCGATTTCAGCCCGATTTTATTTCTGTTTTAGTTTTGAAAAGAAAAAAAAAATCAAATAAAAATGCGTACGTGGAATTTTGTGCTTGACACTAATGCCAGCAGAATGAAAAATGATCTGCCATACAAAAATATTGCAGTCTCTTTTTTCTTAAAGCAAAGAAGATTTCCACCGACAGATGCCATATTGTAAAACGATACTTCCTTTGCATTTGTTTTCAGTGCGATTATCTGGAGCAAGATACAGGCAAACACGCCTGTCACCTGCATCTCTGGTGATTCATTCTCTCACATCTCGCGTGTCACATTGTTAAGACTGAGAGTTACTTTTCACATAGCATAGCATAGCATTGCATTGAGCATTCAGACATTTTCATTTGACATGCTAACATCTATTGCACAAGTTTGATGACATCCTGTTCTATTGCACAAGTTTGATTTTTTTAAAGCTTTTCACTTTATTTTTGTACTGTCATTTATTATCATACTTAAAACATCACATCACATGTAGAGGATTTTAGGAAGGGAGTGTTTGACCCCAGGTCTTAAACAACCGTTAGAAATAGGAAGCTAGGAGATTTGGGCTAGAGTGCTCAATAGGAAAGTCACACGGAAGCGAGGTAGTAAGGGGGAGGAAGACGCACTTATTTATTACTGGGGGGCCAGTACCCGGGGTTTAGCGGCTTAATGTACCCATTCGATGCACAGCGGATATTTAGTGGTTTGAGCATTCGTACCTGCCTGGGATCGAACCTGGGGCTTTCTCCGTGGCAGTCACGAACGCTGACCACTAGGCCACCCGTGGCACTTCAAATATCCACAATGTGCACAGTTTTACCTCTCACATTGCAGCTCTTCAAATTGCCCGACCTAGTAAAAACATAGTTTTTTCCATTTTTATGGTGTATATAATTGCTGTTCACTTGGCTTTCTCTTCACACTCCCCCTAATCTCACATTAATATTACACCATGATTTATGATTTTACAAAAGAAAATAATCATGATCATCCCTTGATAGTACCAGCTGATTGCCAAAAGCTACGTGAAGATGTGCATGTAAAAATATATATTATATATATTGGCAGGATATTTAAGAATTTCCTCAATGTACCACTCCTTTTACACCACCACCATCCACTTTTAAATTTATGACAAAACAAGATGAAAACTTAGATGAAAAGTCTAAATGATGTTACTATGGATCTCCTTTGAAAACACGGCATTTTAGACAAATGCCCCCCCCCTTCGAAATGTAGCACAGTAAAAATTCAAACATTGAATAAAACAAACCTTAATACAATTCCATATGAAACTGATAAACATAACATTTTCATGTTTCAGAAAAAGCCAAAAAAGTAAATAAAATCTCATACTATAGCATCTACAATTCAGTGCTTGCAGGAGTACACAACACTAATACATCAATGTACACGAATATTCTTTATCAATAACAATCACTTCACTTCTTTAACTTGACTATATAGAAGCTGTTTACATCACGTCTATGATTTAAAAAACCATTTAACATCATACAAATCTGAGTGTGTCCACCGAATTTTGGAATTTTAAACTATTAACAGCTTGATAGTGTATTCAACTGATTCAAATAATTTCTGTGTGATCTGTAATAAATATTGATTGATCAATATTCTGATTTTAGTTTCAAATTTATTTCATTTAAAATGTCACTATGTACTACTCCACTGACCACAATATCAGTAAGAAACAACAAACAAGATCATGACAAATACAAAGAAATATAAAAACAGAAACTTTATTAAATTTATAAAACTTTGCTGAAATGTGATCAAAGAAAGTCTGTGATTGATGGAATACTTAATTTTTTGGAATTTCCTCAATTCACTATCTCAACAAAATATACAAGTATAACACAAATTCCTTTTAAAACACATGGAGCTGCAGTATGTACTACAACAGAAACAAATCCTACTCACATGGGGGTGGGATGAAACCAATGAAATGTGCTCATCCCAAAATCAGTAAGTCAAAAGAACAAAATGTTGTGCCAAAATACATGAAGGTGTGTGTGTGTGTGTGTACACACACATATAATGAAATCAAAGAATGCCAGAGTGAGAAAACAGTGCATTAAACATACAGTCCAAAATAAAAAATTTGAATAGAAAAATCTAAAATTAGTGTAGAAGTAAAATTCCTTTAAATATTATGCAAGATACTGTTAATGAATTGATTTTCCACAAACCAATGAACATACGAGGTAGGATCCAAAAGTTAAAGAGACTTGGCGTATACTTCCTTACCTTGAATACTTCAAAACACCGATGCACAACCACCTTCAAAATAATCCCCTTGGGCGACTATGCACTTTTGCCAGTGCTCATAAAGCTTTTGGAAGCATTGCTGAAAGCCATGTTTTGAAACCCCTTGTAATGCCTCCTGCACTCCTGTTTTTACCTCATTTGTTGACACAAAACAATGTCCCTGCAGATTTTGTTTCATCAGTGGGATGGCGATTATCCTGATAAACACGCTGCGCCACCATCGTAATGTTTTCCTCACTTTGTGCAGTCACGGGTCGACCACAGCGCTCATTATCTGTGATGGATTCTCAGCCTTCTTTGAAACCCTGATACCTCTCATACACCTTTGATCTCACCATCGTAGAGTGACCGTACACCTTCAAAGCATTTCTAAGGTCTCTGCAGCTGTTTAACCCAAACGCTGGCAAAATTTAATGTTACAACGTTACTCTTCAAAAGTCATGTTTCTGACATTGCAGAAGACAGACTACTACATACAGCAGCAAGCCTCTGCGTTCCAATAACTTTCAATTGGCCAAACCATTTTGACTACGGAGAGAAGGGAAGTACTTCAGATGCTGTAACTTTAACTATATGCTTGTGTTGTCACAGGTAGGCGCTGTTCCCAAACTTTTGGATCCTACTCCCTATATTTCATCATGAAAGGACTCCAGAGCTGCTACACAGCATACAAAGAAAGGGGTAAAAATTTTGGCCTTGAGTTTCGGATCAAATGGTACAATTAAATCACAATAAAGACATATTCAAATCCTCTTATTTTTTGAGAGAAGGAAAAGGGAAAAGATTTAAGAAAAACAGGGGCAAATTAAAAGCAAAGTAACCCAATGTTTTGACTAGTGGGTTCAAGAGGTAATTCTACTCAATGCATTTCTGGTGTTTAATGAATTTTCCACAATAGATAATCATTTCCATTTAATGTACCACTTAAAACAGAAATAAGAGGACTGAGTACTCAATACATAAATAAAACATAAGTAACAAAAGAAATACCACAGTGCTTAAAGATTTAACCCTTTTTTTCTATCTTATTCAGGTAATTATTTTGCTCTGCATACAAGAGAGATTGTCACTTTCTATTTAAAGTTTAGCCATTACAATTAACACACAGAAACATTTTATTATGAAATGCCTTGACCTTTTGTGTTTTTTCTGCAACCTCTCTGATTACAAAGAAATGGGACATAAACCTAGCATAATGTGAACCGATGATTATTTTGAAATGTAACAAAACAAACAAATGCTCACAAATGAAACTTCCACACACAAATCCTTACTACTTTATGAGGAACTTTATTTATCATCACTTTGTGAGAGAGAGAAAGACATTACTTATTGTCACTTTATGAGAGCCTTTATTTATTATCACTTTTGAGAGACTTTATTTATTATCACTTTATGAGGGAACCTTATAAAAAGGTTGAAATCTGTAGATGTTCTTAAAGTCATAATGAAAATAGCCATGTGTGCTGCAAACAAAAACTGAAAGATATACAATATTAACTGTTAGGGAAACTACCATGAATCTGGTGTCCAAACAAGAGCAACAGTAGTAGTCTGTGTGTGCGCGCATGCACGCACGAAAGAAAACAGGAAAACACTTTAATGTATTTTTTTTCTGTAAAGAAACATTAGACTGTAAGTGCATAAAGATACAAATTAGTCTCTAATGGGGGCATATAATAAAAACAAATTTGAAAGAACTCACATTTGTACTATGACAAAAAAACCTGAACTAAATGTGACACGACACATATCACAACTATTTTTTAAAGTATGCTTTAAAATTAGAATATTACACATGTTAACTTTGGAGCTACTCCTAAAATGAAACATTTTCAACTTCCAAACTTTGTTTCTTGAGTTCTCCTTTTATTTCATATCATCTGATTTATACTCACGATAGTTTTAAAGAAAAGAAAAAACAAACAAAATTTTTCCATTTTTAATTTTTTAATATTTAGCAATGTTTTATTTTGACAATACCTTGCTTCCATAGCCAACCTTCTCTGTCAGGATTGAAGAAAGTGTGCATTAAATCATTACCATCATCTTCAGGAATTTTAAATGGTTCCTGTTTTATACTGTCATATAAACCCTAAGGGGGAAAAAAATCACAAATTTCATTGAAAAGAATTCAGAAAGTTAAGTAACATTCATGCTATATATACACTGAAGAGCAATTGAATTAGAGATACCTGTCTAGTAACGTGTAGCACCACCTTTCGCCCTGATAACAGCGGCGATTTGTCTCAGCATGGACTCGACAAGACACCGGAAGCGTTGGGAAGCCATATGGATCCACAACCCCTGAACAAGCTCCCACAGTTCATGAAGATTTGATGGAGGGGGTCAGAGCCTCGAACATCTCTCTCGATGGCATCCCAGATGTGCTCGATGGGATTGAGGTCAGGTGACCTAGCTGGCCAAGGAAGAGAGGTCACGTCGGTGGGGTGTTCATCCAACCATTCGGATAAAATTCGGGAGCGATGGCACAGTGCATTGTCTTGTTGCAGGATGAGGTCCCCAGTGGGATGTTGAAGACGCACAAACGGGAGCAAATGGTCATCTAGGATATCCCGGCAACGTTGACCTGTGAGGGATGATGTCACACGTACCAGGGGTCCCATTTCAGTCCACGTAAACAGTCCCCAGACGAGAATGTCACCCCCACCAGCTTAAAGAGTACCCTGTTGGCAAGAAGGATCCATCACTTCATGTGGTTTGCGCCGTACTCGTGTCCTGCCATCCGCATGTACCAACGTGAATCTCGACTCATCAGTCCAGGCAACATTTTTCCACATGTCTAGGTCCAGTTGCGATGTTCCAGCGCCCATGCTAATCTTTGCACCCTGTGATGTGCGGTCAGCAGCGGTACCCTCGTGGGACGATGGCTTCTGTACCCCATAGCGAAGAGATGGTTCTGAATGGTGTGGCTGCTTACACGTTTTTGTGCACCAGCGTTAAATTGCCGAGTGATTTCTTGCACTGTGGCCCGTCTATCCGCTATTACAATGCGAGCTAGCCAACGATGACCCCGCTCATCTACACGCTGTTCTGTTGCCCACGGCAGTTGGCCCTTACAGGGATGGTTTTACTGGAGTCGATGTACTCACGGTGCACCTGTGACACAGTGGCTCGTGAAAATACCAGTGCTTGCACCACTTCCGAGATGGAGTGACCCATTCGTCAGCCCCGACAATTTGCCCACGATCAAATGCGCTTAGATCCTTCGTCTTACCCATACTGCGTCCGACTCTTACAGATTCCCATTGCATCACTTCTTATATTGTCGAATCGCTGCATACGTCATATCGTTTCCGTTTACAGGGCCGCCCACAGTGCCACATTTGCACAATGCCAGCTGCCTCTAATTCAATTGCTCTTTAGTGTACATATACATAAAAACTTGACCCTGTTTGAATCAATAATGTCTATTCTGATGAGGAACAGCATGGACATTACTGATTCAAATATCTCAGAAACACCTACTTTTTCGCAATGAGTAAATATATCCCAATCATTTTATTATCCATCGTGATTATGGCAGCATTTTATATAATTTTTTGTATGGAAAAACCGAATTTGTTAGGAAAACAAAACAAACAAACAAACAAACAAACAAACAAACAAACACACACACACACACACACACAATCCCATAAAACTGTAACGTTGAAATAGATCTACAAGGCACACAAACAACACCCACTACTTTTATCAATGCAACACCATCTTGGTGAAGAAATCTAAGATTAATGAACCAACTGAAATACTCTGAGATGGTGGCTTCAAGTGAGTAACATAAAAAAAAATTGACATCAATGAGCATATGTACTTAAAGAAGCATTGCATTTCTAATGGCGACCATGTCAAAAGGTGCATTCTTCTACATGGCACTTTTTCAAAATACAAATTTCAAAAAGGTAAATGAGGTGAAGTGGTAAATTTGAATAAACTTTAATTTGCTGGTAATCAGAGGGGAAAAACTAAATAAAAGCACAGCAAATTAATGATTAAAATACTTTTCTTTTTCAGAAAAATGTTTTAAATACAAAGATTATTAAATAACTTTTTCAAATCACAGATTCAAATGTAAAAAATATTTTATACAAAAAACAACAACGTATGTACAAATAAAATCTGTGCCACACATTTATTCAAGAATGCTTAATTAAGTTAATGACATAATTTCTATTTAACACTACTAGACATCTTAGATATGACACCTGAAAATTTCAATTTAGCAGTTCATGATTTTTGCACATGAACAGCACTTTTTTTTTGTCTTAGCATAAACAAGAATTAGTGTACACTGCCCAAAATGAAAAACAAATGCACACTGAATTAAGACTGGAAATAAATACCGAAAATTTTTGGAATAGGTGTTGATAGTAGAAATAGAAAGGTCAGTCTGCATCACATAAAATCATACAGAATGAATGAATTTCAGAGCTGCCAACCTTTTGAGGTGGCTATCAGTAGTCATTCAGAACCTAAAGAAGCACATGAGTGACATCACGCAGTTTTTCAAAGTTACAAACTAAAATTACTGTATTATAAAGAATAACTAGCACATTCAGCTTATAACAGTATATCAAGCAGGGTGAAAATGACTTTTTAAATCTGTTATTTTTCCAGGTTTGTAATCTACAGGTACTATGTGTGTATGAATTTTCATAGGAAAATTCCATTTGAAAGTACCTAAGCCAATGGTTACCCAGCATCTATCTAAAGCCTGATATATACTGAAATTTTTTTCATACAATTTGCTGTGGCATATAAACTGGAGACAGTGAAATTCAGGAAAAGAAATAAAATTCCTTTTTATAATCCACAGTGGCGCATAATTTGAAGGTGGTGAAATACCCGCCATGTTAATCGCGGACCATAATTTCGTACAGAAAAGTCACAATTCATGGAATGACCCAGCAGTCCACTGAAACAGAAAAATAAATCTTCTTGCCATTATTAAATTATTTTCACTTAATTTCATGTGAATAAAGAAAAAAATATATCAGTTTTTCCAGCAGCTCCGTAGTTAGACATGTGGCAGCGACGAGCATGAGTGACCCTAAGCTTCTGAGGCACGCGATCGTCCTTAAGAGCAACTAATTTCATCTTTGTTGCATCGAATTTTCTGCCAAAACCCCTTTTTTCCAACTGTTTGTATATCTCTATCTTTGTATTGCATTATATTTTACTGTTATTAATGCATTTCTGATAATTTCCTAAATATGACACTGATTTTTTAAAAATTGAAGTACCGCAAAAAACATTTCCCTTTTTAAAGGGGCAATTATCTATATCGGCCTATATAATCTGCAAAACCTAAATTTAAAACTTTTTTAACAGATAATACATGGATTAGACAAAAAATATGGTATTTTGGAGAATTTACCATTTTTGTGGCTGTTTACTTGTAGTCTATGTGAACCAATTTTTTCATACCAGAATTCAATCAGAAGTGCATAAACTGATGCTAAATTGCAGAGGCCTTTTTCAAACCCCACCCCCCTTCCAGCTTTTTTTGTTTTTTAATTCAGGTTTGTGGTTTGTGCATATGTGTACCAATTTTCATGACTAAATTTCATAAGAAAATCTCCGAAAGTAGGAAGGGCAGTGAAGGACATTCAGAAAATTACTCATAGATAAAACTTTGAATACCAACATATCTTTCACATTGTTTGGCAAACATGAAAAAAATAATACTAATTACCTGCCACATATTTCTGTAAAACATTGGCAGGAGCTGAGAAATCAGTGATAATGGTGAAAGTGTAGCATCGTCAATGCCACTCGATGGATCGATCAGAACAGGTTTTAACATTGTGTCTACTTTGTGAAGTTCCAAAGTTCGCATTGTGTGTAAGCTTCCTGGTTTTTCGAGTAGCAGTACTCTGTGGTCAGCTTTGCAATGTGAAGCTCCAACAATCACATCAGCATTCACAATACATCGTGATGTATTGTAAGTACCCGAATGCCGATGTAATATTAAAACCAGGTTTTTGCGATTCTACTGTTGATTCAAAGTTAGAGGTTCATTCACAAATTGCACAGCAGACAGACTAGCAAGTAACTTTCTGTAATTTTTTAGGTATGATCCATAATTCCATAGTCAGCAGCTCTGGAATTTGTGCAATTATATACAATAATGGAAATCAGATGGTTAAAAAAGGTGAGAGAGAATTCATCTTTAACAGTGAAATAAATTGCTGAGTGAATTAATCATTGAAAGTTTACAAAAATCAGATAAAAGGTTAAAATTAAATAAAAATTCATGGACATTTTGGAGTTGAATAAGCACAAATTACTGATGGTGAAAGGTGTGAAAATGTTCAATAAAAATAATTTAGTCTGCTGATATTCTATTAAAAAGGAATTATTTTGCTGTCTGTTCTCTCAAGAGGTAAATTCAGTGGCCTTGATTACATCAGCTGTGATTGTCTTTTTTTTTTTTTTCCCAAGACTACATTTATACTTCACACATTATTATATACAAAACAACTGTTTTACACTGCCCCCCTCCCCAAACTTCTATGTTTACATTCTGCATAACTTATATTTATAGCAAAATTTAAGTGTATTTAAAAGCATAGTGGTAATCAAAAGCACAAAGCATGTGTACTTTCAGATTTACAGATCAGGAATAAATATCAAGAGCCTGTTTTAAACACTTACTTCTAAAAGTTCTCTAGGTAAATCACCACCATTGTTAATTCCCCTATTCATAGTTATGAACTGTTCAACAGTCGGCTTTTCTTTCACACTTGGGTTGTGTAGAGAGGTGTTTAACATGATGATTGCAAAGGACAAAACATAACACGTGTCTGGAAGACAATCAAATAAATAACTCAGTAAATATACTGTTAATTAATAATGTATTTCTCAGAAAGAAAATGAAATACAAAAATTAATTTAAAAAAACAACATACAGTGCTATAAAAATGCAACTAATTAAATCTGTAAGCATTTAAGGTTAATAAATAAATATAGCCATACTGCAATTCAAGATCTGATGAAAAAAAAAAATAGTACATGATTAGTTAGCAACCATACTGAGTTGCATAGTGAACTGATTTTTGTGCCAACAAAATTAACAATCAAAATTTACAGCTGGTGTTAGTAGGGCAGGTGATGAAGTTAGTGTGCAGAGGGGTAATGCCCCCCCCCCACTGAAACACTGCTAAAAACCGATTTGGCCACCCAGTGTCAAGCTTCATCTACAAATAAAAAGAGCACTTTTCCTTTTGCTAGAAACAGAAATGCAATTTCAAAATCAGAACTTGGACTCTCCATCGCCAGCTTTCATTCCCTGTCAAGTCATTTTCTCTGCAGAACGAGCAAGTAGTAGCATTTTTAAACTTTAGTTTAAAGTGCTGGTTCTGTCCTCTCATATAGCAAGATATGACTAAAAGTAAGGAAAGCATAAATTTTAAGGGAAATTAAATGGGGAAAAGTCAGTACTGCATTGTTCATCCACCCGTGACACAATTTTATGAGTCACGGAAATGACGCAGATTCCACCATATACTTAAGCAGCAGTTTTGGCATTTAATTTCATTTAAAAAAGTGAGACTAGTACAAAAATGCTTGTTCTTTACTGATTGGTTTTAAGAAGATAATATAAGCAACAGGAAAACATGCAGTTCATTAAAAAAATTCTTTAAAAATATGACGTTTTTTCATTGATTATCACTGAAGATATTGAAAACAAGGAACATGCATAGAAAATTATAGAAAAACAAATAAGAATATAATGACGATTGAATAAACAACACACACACACACACAAAACCAAAGCACTTGATCAGAAAAATTCCAAAATGCAGAAACGGAAAAATGCTGGAAAGTCTTCATCGCTGCTGGAGCAGTCATTTCTGGTAGTACATTCCCTGGGTTTTCCAATCGGTAGCCACCCTATCTTAATATTTTGACCTTTTTTTGTAAAAAAATATTCATTTCAGGAAAGAATTCTAGTACTACTTCAAGACTTAATGAGAAAAATTGCAAAAAATTAAGGACTTTTCAAGATCTGGAAAGGGAAATAAAATTTCAGGACATTTCTGGGATTCCAAGGGCTGTGATAGTACCATGACGTGACAGGGGATGTTTAAGACATCCAAAACATATTGAAAAAACATCCAAGAAATGCCACGATATTGAAAACATCCAAATAACACTCCTCGGAGTGCTTAATGAATATTACAACCTTGAAAGCATGAAAATAAACAGTACGCACATCATTAAAAATATTATTTCACTGGTTTTCAATTTTCATAGTGTATTCAATGCTTTCCGCAATTCATAGCGAACCGACAATTTCCGTAATGACTACGGAGAAACTGTAGTAGTTGGAGTCTCTGCAATACACATATTAGGAGAAGCTAGGAAATTAAGAGCATCATAATCCTTAATTATTAGAAGTAAAAAAAAAAAAAAATTAAAGCCTCAAGGTTCTCCACTGAAAAACATGTTCACCATTAGTACCTAACTGGGTAATTTGCACACAAACTTACAGGGAAGAAATATTTTTCTTTTCAAAAACATGCTCCCGCCACAATATGCCAGCATACTGACTCTACAAGTCATGATATATGAGAGATCCTACAAATAAATTTATCAGAAAAAGTGATGTATAAATTAGTAAGGAATTATTAAATAACTGAGAAAAAAATTAACCAATAGATGAAGGAAGCAAACTATGATATCAGCTTAAGGTAAAAATACAAAAGGCCAAAGCATGTACTAGAAAAGGTTACAGAAAAAACAAAAAGCAGTGGAGATGATAGCAAGAAATCCAGCAATAAGAGAGATGCATTTAAAAACCCCATAAACACAAGGTAAAAATTCAATTTGCTAGTGCAGTATTTATCAGCAATTTTTGCTCATATTTTGCAAAATGTGGTAAGCCTAGCAGAACTTTCTGTTCCAAAAGTTCACCTGAGAATCCCTTGCCTCTAAATTCTAAAGATTTCTGTCTGCACTCAGAGTTTTCTTGCTCATTTATCTTCCCAGTTACACACACACAAAAATTAACTATTCCATTAGGCCTAACCAAGTGAAGCAAGTAACTTCTAAATGATTTTTTGAAGTCCTTATGAATGAGAAGCTAACATTAGCAATTCTACTTGGCCAATGAGAATTCAGGTTCTTAAACAAGTAAACTGAAAAAAAAAAAAAAAAAACAATGAAGAGCACACTAAATGGCAAACTTATCTCTCTAGAAAGACAAAAATATTCCCAAAAAAAAATCAAGTAGATAATTAAAATAGAGGACACATCTTGTATGTCTAGCATGGTTTCCAGTGGTATCTTCTCTGCTTGGCCTTTCCGCTTTGCTTCTCTGCTGGGATATTTTTGTAGGGATATTTAGGGATACTTTTGTCTTTCTAGAGAGAAACTTCTCTCTCTAGAAAGACAAAAAACATCCCCCAAAATCAAGCAGATAATTAAAATAGAGGCTACATCTTGTATGTTTGGCATGGCTTTCTCTTCTCAATTTTTTTTTTTTTTTTTTTTTTACATTTTTCTTTTCCCAACACAAATCTTATTGAGAAGCAGGAAAGTTGGGATTTAAACCCCTTCACATATGCCATAAAGTTAAGCCATAAGGTAGGTGTGCTGTGGTCTACTGTCAAGTGTACTACTTTCCAATGAAATCTTAATTACAAAGACTTTCTTGATCGCAGTACTCCCAACAATTTTACACAGATCAGAAAATAACACTAACATGATAATAATAACTGTGACACAAATCATAGATACACCACTAATGAATATTTTAAAGCACTGTATACTGTACAAAATCATTCATGTGGACTAACTGCATAACAAAACAAAAAATCAGCATAACTTTAAGATATAAAGAGAACTTATTATGATCTTGGAGTGAAAATGTCAAAACTGTCCACCCATGGATCCAGCTCTACAGAAAATTTACAAGCATACTATCTCAAGTTGGAATGGAACCCACGTCAACTGATTTTCACCCAGGTATGTTACTATTACACCACCCAGGATAACATATTTCCATCTGCTGATTTTAACCTTTTTGATTATTTTAGATTCATGCAGAATCAGATATGATTCTTGATCCAAGACTACATTTGAAAGCTTTCTGAAGAAATGACCACCTGACCCATTGGATTATGGTTTATACACACCATTTGTAATATAACCCCCCCCAGCTTATGTGCCCAAACAGGCTTCAATTTACAATTATATTAATCTGCACAATGCTCCTACCAAAATAATAAATAAAAAGGAAATGGTCCTTTACACAAACCCATCAATAAAAAGTTCACTATTTTACAAATTAACCACTTTAGGGTATCATTTTCATCACAGTATGCTATGTATTCACATTAGTTTTTATCATGACCTTAAACTGATCTATTAGTACCACTACTTCTCACACTCCCATTATTAAGTCTCAGGTTATGAAATATATCTATCTACGTTAAAAATTAAAATAGATGAAAGTTTGTGCTTAGTTAGTCATGGGATAAAAGATTACGGTCTTATGCACGATTAAAATAACTAAAAGTAAAAAGAACTGATGTTCCTGAACACACCAAAAGTGGTGAAAAAATAATCTAAATGACAGATTAAAACAACACAAGATCTTTCGATCCCTCTTGGGATCATCCTCAGATGTGCTTGCGAATTGGTGATTCTGACCTTTAAATAACAGAAGGGCAGGTGTCAGGATTTAATCTGTGCGTTCACTGAGCATGCCTGGGTTATTCAGGGAAGACCCGGGTCGCCAAGTGGGTGGCTATGTCATCTGGTATTAAGGTATTCTCAAGATGTTGTCATTCTGAGTACTAGTGTTGTCATTCTAAGTAGTAGTGTTAAAAATGTGCGAGCAACTGATTAATAACAAAGCATGCACAAAACAGCAAAAACTTGCATTATTACCTGTATTACTAAATACACCAGGATTCAACTGACAGTATCTTTGTGCAAATTTTTCCATCATTCGATCTATTTTCTGGGCTTCACCAGGAAGTCGAAAACTCCAAAGAAACTGCCTACAAATTCATAAGTGATTAAGAAGTGCACTATATGGCTGATCAGAAACAACAATCAAAGCAAGGTACATGGTTACAAATCTTTTGTTTTACACACTGAACAAACTGAATACACATATATATGTTCATGGGAATCAAAACAAAATTTTGATAATGGTTAGAAATGTTTCTAATTGAAACGTATGCAAATGTAACTACATGTATGTATCCTTACATAAAAGAATGCATCCAATAAACCAACTGTGAAAGCTAGTACACAAATATCTCTTGGCCAGACATGCAAGTGACAACAGTTTCACCACCAATGAACAGCCTGGTCAATCCCAGTGTGCATTTGCATCATGCACCCAGTTGCCTAGGCAGTCAAATCATGGTAACAAGGATATTAACAGGGCAGTGATATGTCCAAGAGATCCTGTGCCATGTCATGTCACATCTGCCAGAGGCCATTTACCAGCAGGATAATGCCTGACCACACGACTCACCCCTCCTGGGACACAGCTGTACTGTTGTATCCAGGTCCCCCGATCTTTCTCCAATCAAGCATGTCTGGGATATACTGCTATGTCAGCTGCAACCATCACATCATATAAGAGATCTTGTGCAGCAATTACAAGACATCACACAATCTCTCACAGGACATTATCACAGTTTTGTTTGACTACATGATACCCACCACCGTATATCAGCATGCATCACAGCCAGAGGTGGCTTTATGAGATACTAATCTGTAACAATTATGCTGACTCTCCTGAAATAAAGGAGTCTAACTGCTGTGATATTGTAATCCCTTCTTTATCAGTTCCTGCACAATGCATGTGCTAAGTTTCATTACGATAGGGCACTTGCTTTGAAGTGCATCAATTTTTTGTTGTTGTTGTCTAAGAGTGTATATGCACACACACACGAATGAGATATAAGTAAATGTCATCATCCTTTCTGCATTAATGTGCTACATCACTCAGAACATTTGTGACAAATCTTCAGCGTGTGTTAGCAATCAGAAATTGTGAAATCAAACAGTCTACACAATAAGTGATAAAATATCTTGTGTTAATGAACACTTTTAAGCCTGTGGGTGTTCTTAAGTATGTCTATGGACTATAAGGATTAACAGAATCATGTAATGACACCAAGACCATCAATATAGGATGAAAGAAAAGAAAGTTATTCAATGTGTCATAAAATACAAAATTGTAGACAAAAAAGTAAGTATCTGGAGAGAAAGAGATTTACTTATTTAACATACAATAAATCTATACAAAAACCTAACTGTTTACCTTGTCCAGCACTGCACTGTCAGCACAATTGAATGCACTGTGCAGCAAAACAATCCAAAACACCAAAAATGTTCAATATTAGGAAACATCCTTTCAATCACACATAAACTGCATGACAACAAAGAAAAAATATTCCTATTGTATCCTACCCTTTCCTGATCATTTGCAAAATCATAAGGTATACATGTCAACAACAAACATACAAATCTAAAATTCTTGCAGTGATAATAACACTGATCAGAAAATGGAGATTTCGTATCTACTGGACTGTAGAAATGGAATTTATCTTTTTTCAGGACTTCATGAGACAAAATTTCTGGCCTTCACAAATGTTTTAACTTTGCACTGTTACTGTTTGTAAATATAATGGAAATACACACAAGGCAGTCCTAACCTGAACTTAAAAACTGTGACTTCTTCCTGTTTTCCCCCTTCAATATCCTATGACACTATACCTTTTTCTTTGCATCCCCTCTCTTCTAAATTTCCAGATTTTATAAGCCAATGAGCAGGTGCAACATTTTTCTCACCCCAAAATTCAAGGATTTAGAACATCCAGAATGCAACTATCTTAGATTTTGTTGTTCACAGGAACTGGCCAAATGCATGGAACTTTTATTTATTTCATACATTTATGAAATACTGATGAACAATTTAATTCTTTTCACAATAAACGAATCAACTTAAGTAACAATACTTTGTTTTGTTAAACACAAACTACTATACAACAAAATGTTGCTGCCATCTCAGTGCTTTTATGGCCCTTGAAATCTGAAACATGCAGTTCAGCTACGCATTAGATAGTGTGTTCCAGTATGCGCATCAAAGTAAATACCTGAGAACACACTATTATAGTTAAAAGTTTATATTTGTTATCAAATCACAAATTAAAACATACACTGGTTTCCATACATTAAGGGAAAAACAAAAAAATTACGAGTACTTGTGAAAGAAGAGCAAGAAATGCACAAAACTTGGACACATGACATGAAACAATGTGGTATCGAATGCAAATCAGTGGCAATTGCATTATATGCAAATGAGCCACAGCACAAAGGGGCTGTTGCAAAGATGCATCATTGTGGAGTGTAAATATAGGATTTTTCTGTTGTATCATTTGTGGAGTGTAAAGATGGGATTTTGAAATAGATTTGTTGCATTAGCTGCAAGACATCATTTAACAGATGAACTAAGGTTGAAAGTGATCAAAGACTCGAGGCAGACCAAAGGTAGGTGGAAGTAGCAAGATGGCTGCATGCGAGTCCTCCTGGGGTCCACAGACTGTGGAACCAATTTCAAAATTATCAATCAGCTTCCTAAAGGTAAAGTGCTGGAAGGCTTACGGCTATAACATCCATGGATGCCCGATATCTCCGATTACCTGCAAGGAGGAACAGTACAGCTACCCGGACACTACAACCTGCCCTTTCTGCTGCTACAGGAATGTGGTATCTGCTTCCACTGGGGACAGAAGACTTCGCAAAGAAGGGTTTTATGCAAGGTGATCAGCATTCCACATGCACCTTATCTTCCACTGGGGGGGAGCACACATTTGAATTTGGCAAAACTTCATGTCAATTGGACTAAACAGTAGTAGTCAGTATGCTTCAGAGATGAATTTCCAGGTGTGCTCTGATCTGGAGATAATGAAAGATACGCCATGATTCCTCTATGACCCATGTAAGAGATACTTATGATGACAGTAGGATGCTGGTTTACGATGGCACCTCGTTAAGTGTACACACAGACCTCTATATGCTTCCAAGAGGAATCACGAATGCTCAACGCTATAGAGACAATCTCCAAGACCCGTATGTCTGCCCTTATGCAGCTGCCATAAGAGATACATTTCTCCTACACCAAGTGAGGCTGGTAGAATATCTTCAAGAAGAGACCACTCTCTCTGACGAGCCAGGTCTCCCAACCTTAATCTGATCGAGCATGCCTGTGATGCTCTAGGGAGACATGTTGCTGTACTCAACCCCTATAGCAGAAAGTTCCTGGTCAGTCTGCAACAGATAACACGGTGCCACAAAATATTCTGCGGGTGGTCACTAGGCAAAATAACTACTAGATGAGGAAAACAATAAAAATTTGCACAAGTAGAAATTTAAGAAAAGAGAGACAAGAACTGACCACTTTTTATTTCTTCTACCTAAAGAGAATGTTTAACCTAGGTACTACAGCAACTGCAATGATAACTAGGATCCATAACACTATAGCCCTCTGTACCTAGAATTTGGCCACCATTTTCAATCTAAAACAAAAACATTTATGGAATAAAATTATATTTAACAACAATAAAGGACAGAGGCATCCCTAGAAAAAAATTAGTTACAGAAAAATCTTCGCTCCGTCCAACTTTCGTTTTTAGAAAAATTTTCTCCTTGCTGGGAAAAGCAGTGTGTGTGGGGGAGGGGGGGGGGGGGTACGGGGAAAATCTTTGTTGCCTTTAGCTTCCACAGTCAAAAGTTTTTTTACTCTATTCTATGATTACAGGAGAAATTTTCGCTGTCCAACTTTCGCTTTTGGAAAATTTTCCGCCATTTCCAATTTTAAAAACAAACATTTATCTAACAAAATGATATTTAATGACCATACAGGGCAGAAGAAACATTCCGAGAAAGAGAATTTAAGATTACAAGGATGCGTCTAATTTCGGATTTTGGAAATGCTTGCCCCCCTCCCCATTTTCAAACTGAAACACAAATGTTTATGCAATAAAATGCTATTTAACACCACCACACAATCCTCTCTTAAAACATCTAGGGAACATTGCGCGAGAAAAAAAAACTATTACGAGAGAAATCTTCACTCCACCTAACTTCTGTCTTCGGAAATTTTAAAAGACGAAAAACTTGTGTCCACCATCGGGAGTCTGCAAGAGGATTTAATAGGGCCCTGGGGATATCGTTTTTGTCAGAAGGACCAAAATGAAGGTCCTGGGGAGGTATCGTTTTTGCCTGCAGGACCAAAATAAATCTGCGACATATGCCGCCACAGTTCTGCTATGGGGTACTCAACGTTCTTCCCCAAGACCAGGAGAGGCTTTAACAATCTTTGTTTGAACAGTGGTATTTGCTACCTTCTATGCACCATCATCAACAGCATGAAAAATCACTTTGAGGGGGTTACCACACTTCCTAATGAAGTACTTTGGCTATTTCATTTCGACACCTTTTCGCCTGGTTCTGAACATGGCCATTTTCTGTCAGAATAAAGTGTTTCTTACAAAATGTTTTACGGTCTTTCTCTAACGTACATTATGATACACATTTTTACCAAATTTCATAGCATTTCATCATGTATTTTTGAGTTATTGAGATTTTTCTATTTTCTCCTTAATTTATGGAAACCAGTGTAGCCACAGAAGAAGGGAGGGGAGCCAATACATAAGAGCTTAACCCCCCCCCCCCCAATAAGATCTTGTTTAAAGCCATGGTGGTTCATTTCGGGAAACTCCCTACCCTTTGGGCAAGAACGGAGTTCATGTGAAACACACATTTCTGATAAAATTTCTAGCAAACGCAACAAGTTACTTTGCCCCTCCTCCCCCTTAAAAGACACTTAGCCCTTCACACAATACCTGTTCAGTTGGCACCACAGAAAATTTGGTCCGACAGAAAAGATAGGGTGGGAAAAGTGAAAATCAACAGATATTTTGACTAACTAACCCTGCTGCTAAAACTGATGGGAAAGGAAAGATCCCTCCTGGTGTCCGATTACCTGTCCAAACATCACATTCCCGTTCTTCCACAACCACCTTATTCTCCTGATCTTGCCCCCGTGTGACTTTTTCCTTTTTCCCCGGATGAAGAATTTACTTAAGGGGTGACGCTTCTCAAGTTCCGAAGAAGTGCAACGAGCTGCGACGGAGGCACTGGCAAAAGAAGGCTTGCAATCTGCATTTAAATCTTTGTATGAGCGCTGGCAAAAATGCATAGTTGCACAAGGTAACTACTTCGAAGGAAACACAACATAAACAGGTATTATCTATACTCATTCTTTTTCAATATAAAAAGTTCCGGAACTTTTTGAACGTAGCAATATAAATACAGAATGAACTTTGTCCAAGATAACTAAACTACCTATTATTATATGATTTTAAAGTTAACATTTTATTGCTATTAAAATTAGTCTTTATTTCTTTATTAAAGGCTTTAACTTTAACAGCAAAAGTCTTAACATTTGTTGACATCTTTATTACTACAGTATTACAGTTATGTACTGCATTCATTTGATTTCATTTAGACCATCCTGAATTTAAAGAACAATTTAAAATACCAGTGCATACAGTATTGTTATAAAATGTACATGTGTATAAGACCTTATAAAACAATACCACCTTAAAATAATTTTATGGATCATCCTTCTAAGAAATCATTATATTTTCTGAGGTTCAGCACAAAATGTTTTTTCATAGTAAGTGTCACATCCATTAAGACAGTGAAAAACATCTGGCACATTAACAATGAGATGAAGTTCATTTTGAATAGTCTGAAATGCTTCGACTATATCGAATTTAGCTGGCTTCAACTTACATTCAGTTTATCTTCAGCAATCTTGAAATTTCTTTGAACAATGTTTAGAATATCCTCACCAGTATGATGATCAGCAATAGCAACATTCTTATCAATTTATAGTACAACAAACAGTAACAAAAAGAAAGGAACTTCTATGAAGGACTTCGTTAAATTGAAATTCAGTTTGCTAAACAGTGATTTCGAATGCATTTTGGCTAAGTTTTTTTTCAAGATTCCCATAACATTTTTTCAATACAGAAATTCACTAAACTTATAAGTTCCACTGTATTTAAAATTTCTAACTCACTTAAAGCACCACTACAATTTCAGGATGCACTGGCAGAAATGTTAAGAGACTTACCTTAAGGCCTGAACTAGTATTAAGTCTGTGAAATCATGTAGTTCAACAAAAGCATCTAAAACTTTGATATTGAAGTCATTTCTGAAAAATAAATAAACATACATCATGAAATCAAAAACATCAAAAATAACTAACTAATGTACACACACTCGGAATAACCGAAACATTATGACCACCTGCGTAACATGATGTTTGTTGGTCCTCCACGAGCCACCAAAACAGCTAGTGAACAATGAGGCATGGTGCTACAAGATTTCTAAAGGTGTCTTATGGTATATGGTCCAACACATTACCAGCAGACCCTTTAACTCTTGTAAGTTATGTGGTTGAGCTGCTGCAGATCAGATTACTGTTCCAACACAAATCACAGATGCTCAGTTGGACTGACATCTAGGGAATTTGGAGACCAGGAAAATACCTGGAAAGCTTCCTCATGTTCTGTGAACCATTTTCAAACAATCTGGGCAGTGTGGCATGGTGCATTCACTTGCTAAAAGAAGACATTAATTACTAGATAGAGTAGAATGCAGCTGCCATGAAAGAATGTACCAGGTCTATAATGATGTTTAGGTAGGTGGTAAACATCAGTTTCCTGCAAATAAATGACTGAACCCAGAGTTTCCCAGCAGAACATTGTCCAAAACATTACACTTTCTCCACCAGTTAATTTTTCATCCCACAGTGCATCTGGTGCCAACACTTCCCCAGCTAAATGAGACATATGTACCAGATTGCCCACAGGTGCAACAGGAAATGAGATTCATCTGACCAGACAACCTTCTTCCAATCATTCAAAGTCTAGTTTTGATGCTCACAATCCTATTGTAGCCATTTCTGATGGTGAACTGAGGTTAGCATGGGTACTAGAAGTGAATTGTGGTTACGCATCCCATTTCCATCAGAGTTTGACGTACTGTGTGTTGCGACATACACTGCTGGCCACCCAAAATGCAACACCAAGAAGGACACGAGATAGCAAAGCCAGATTTATTGGACACAACAACAGATACAAAGATGAAACGATTGAGCTTACAGGCCTGTGCAACTTGCGGAACACGCACAGATATCAATAGTTTGTGTGCCCCCCCCCCATGGCTGGCAATAACTGCCGCTACACGCCGCGGCATTGAATGAAAGAGACTTTGGATGTGAGCTTGGGGTATGTTGATCCAGGCTGCTTTCACACGTTGCCACAGTTCATCAGGTGTAGCCACGGGTGGTGCTTGCCGGGCCACTCGGTTGCCGATCTGCGACCAGACGTGTTCGATGGGCGACATATTGGGAGAACAGGCGGGCCATGGCAGCAGTGACACCTGGTGAGCCGTGAAGAATTCTTGCACGATGCGCACCACATGTGGGTGCGCATTGTCCTGTTGAAACGTGGCCGCTGGCAGGTCCTGCAAGTAAGGGAGGACTACAGGCTCCAAAATGTCGGAGATGTAGCGGTGGCTGTTGAGTGTACTGGCGATGCGTACCAGAGGGGTGCGGGTGTCATATCCAATTGTGCCCAAAACCATAACGCCAGGCGACGAATCGGTATTGTGATGCATAATGCAGGTGTCATATAGTCTCTTGCCGCAGTGCAGCTACACGTGGATTCGACCATCATGGTGTTGCAGGCAGAAGCGGGATTCGTCGGAGAATACAATGTTGTGACGTTCCATAGTCCAGGTGTGGCGTTCAACGACCCACTGCCGCTGCACTCGCCGGTGGTGTAACGTCAATGGTAATCGGAGCAATGGGCGCCGTGCGACAAGTCCTCGCTCCTGCAGACGATGTCGAACGGTACGTGCCGACACAGGTTGTTGCGCAACACACCCTAATTCCTGTGCTAACGTTCGTGATGTGGCGGTGTGAGCCGTCAATGCCCGCCGCACAACATGCCTGTCCTCTCGTTCAGTGGTGTGCCGCGGCTGCGGCAATCGCTCACGTCGGTCTGTCCGTTTCTCCTGCATCCACCGAATCCATACTCGCCTCACTGTGGCTGGATGTCGTCCCAAACGGGCACCGATGTGTCGGTACAATAAACCGCTGTTGCGATAAGCCACTATTCGTCCTCTGTCGAACTCCGAAACGTGCTGGAATGACTGCCGTATTCTGCGACGAGGCATCAGGAAGCTTCCCATGCACAGGTCTGGCAGCACAACACACTTCCACTACTTACGCCCCGCCTTCAGTGCACCCTTCTTATAGTGCTTCTCGGTGGTGTGGCATGCGTACATGATTTGCATATGCCCTGCAACGCTAATCGTTTGCATGTCCTGTCGCGGGCGATGTATGCTGCGAATTTCAGGCCAATCGGATGCTTCCTTCTTGGCGTTGCATTTTGGGTGGCCAGGAATGTATTACTTCTATCACCAGCATATAAATTACTGATGAGTTGCACCACAGCATCCCTTCTGTTGGCTCATACCACACGGGATAGTTTTCGCTCACCTCAAGCATCGATGAGCTGTGGTCAGCCCACACTTTGCTGGTTGTGCAGTTCATGGTTTTCCCCCTCCTCGAACAACTTTTTGTAGGTACTAACCACAACTGACCATGAGCACGCAGCAAGCCTTGCAGACTTCAAAAGTGTCCTGACCCAGTCATTTGGTGATTACAATTTGGCCTTTGCCAAACTCATTAAGTCCTCTGCCTTTCTCATCTGAGGAACAAGAATAACACCAATTAACAGAGCTCAGTATCAGGTGTCAAAATACCATTTCATGACCTTTCACATGTGCTGTCATTTAATAGCAGTTGCTTCAATTTGCATAAAGACACTCTGGTCATAATGTTTTGGCTCTTCAGTGTACATACACACCAGCAGAAAATAAATCTGTCATTTAAAAAAAGATAGACACCAGTCTCATACAGTTGAATTAATGCATTCTAATGATTACTTAAACTCCAATATGAATTAAAAGTTTTGAGGACTTCTAATTCTCAGACAATTGTTATTGAACTGAAATCATAATTAAATATGGGGGAAGGAATTAGGTATGGTTAGCAAAAATATTAAAAACATATAGTTATAAATTTTTTTTTTTTGAGGATAAACTTTTTACTTTTGGTTGTTTTGTTGATCCAGATATCACTGGAAATGTGACATTTTTTATAAATTTTCTTAATGAATGAACATTTTCCTTATATTTCCTTCTTGCTTTACCCATCACAGAAGAAAGTTTTTTTTTCTTTCTTCTTTTTCTTGAGCACTAACTGAAGTTGGCGATCATTACTTACCCGTTTGTGCTAGAAGTAGTGCCATTTCTGTGACCCATGCAGCTGTTTTCACTGCAAAGTGAGAAGTGGTAATGTGTTTCAAACTTTAATTTTGCTGGAAATAATGTTTTCCAATTTATTTGTCAGTTTGCTATGTTAAAAGCAAACTGCATGAGCATTTTCCATTTTTTTGTTTGAAGAGAAATCAAAGTTCAAAATCATGACTTCAACTATCTGTTATCGTCTATTGTGACAGACAAAGTATTTTTCTCTGCCTGATGAGTAGGAAGTGGCATTTTTGAAATTTAATTTCATTAAGAAAATAAAAAAATGTCTGCTTTGTTCTTTGATATAGGAATGGTAAAACACACATTTTAAGTGAAAAAGTGAGTGTGTAATTTCAAAAATCGGTGCTGCCGCTGTAGCTCACTCTCAGCTGTGAAAACCAATTGTATAGGTCACAGAAATGGCACATATTCCATCACAGACAGATTAAGCACTAAGTCTGTTTTTTAATTTTGCTTAAAAGGGGGAGGTAAAAATGCAAACTCCGGCGACTGATTTTGAAGGATAGGTCCGAAATATGAAAACACATTTCATTAAGAAAAACTATAAAAAATACAGTGGTTCATTTGAACCATTATGAAAAAATAAGAAATGAACATTACCAGGAAACAATTAAAAATGAAGAATACGCTCAGAGAGGGGGAAAGAAATACATAACTTTGTGATAAAAATTCAAAAAGGTGGAAAATCACAAAATATTTTCATCCCAGCTAGTGATTCATTTCCATTAATTCTATAAAAAAAAAAAAAATGGCTGGTGAACATACATCTTATGAACTTCCTGAAATACCTTGTAAGTAATAAAGGTATCTACATACCTATAATTGAAACATATAAATCATGTTGCAAGCTTGGTGGACACGTGCTCCCGCCCTGAGAGAAATCTAACATACTTAGTTACCTTTGTTAGTTAAATTAGACAATTTTCAAGCTAAAACTTTTGGTTAAAATTAATTTACAACTTTTAAATTCATATATACATACTCTAATAACATTCACACTTCTAAAAATATCTAACAGTTAAAAACTTACAACACTTTGAACTAATATCTCATTGGGTTGGGAGGCACCGTCCAGACAGAAAAACTTTGTAGTCGATGTGCGAACAAGTGAGCGCTTTCATCGATACGATAACGACATCTTCAGGCCATCAAAATCGCACGAGGACTCCCTTGTGAGGAGTCTGGCATTCGAAGTTGCATGCCAGGAGAAAAGAATGGGTAGTTCATTAGTTACGTGTCGGAGCCGCATTTCCCCAGTGCCGCCATCTGTTGGAAGAGCCGGCAGATACTAATATCGTAGGTATAAACTCGGTTTCTATTTCTTATTACAGATCTGCCAACCTCTCAGAACCAAAAAAACATACCACTCAAATAGAAAAATTGTAACAGGATGCGTTCTGATAATTTTTGAAGCCGATTTCAGCTATATAAATTATCGATGGTCCAGCGCTGACCAATCAGCAGCTAAGTATGATGAAGAGTCGAAAATACGAATCAGTCTTGAACCTTATACGAAACAAGTCGGGATTCGTCCATTGGTTGTCTATCGCACTTGACTCGACTTACTTTTTTCCGTTGAGAAACTACAGGTAGGGGAATTGATTAAGAGAAATTGGAAACCTCTCCGAGAAAAAATCTTTCGAAGGGAAAAAAACAGATTACGTGTATACAGGGCCAGTGCTACAATTAGGGGAACAAGGCAGCCACCTAGGGCGCACACCTTGGAGAGGCGCAATTTTATACAGAGTATTTTAACTCATGTAAACAATACAACTCGCTACACTAGCGCTATGGAATACAGTATAACTAATTATAAACATCAAATAGAAGTCATCACTCTCTTTCCACGTTTATAAGTGAGTCACGGAAAAATTCTCATCGGCCGCCACCGGGAATCGAACCCAGGGTCTTCCAGTTTTGCGCCGGATATGCTTCCACTGCACCACAGCGGCCTCGAAATTCTCCAGACTCACAAACGACAAACTGCCCAACCAAAATGGCAGATTGCTTCTTTGGAGACCCGCACAATGCTGGGGATTCACCAAAGATGAACAGCAGCAACTGAACAAATAACTAGATGGCGAATGAATGATAAAGGTGGAAAGAGCGATGACTTCTATTTGATGTTCCTGGTCCACGTCAACTGTGTTTTTATCACTAACTATAAATTCTTATGAAAAATTTATGTACACTATATTTTATTTAATTATTTTATGTTTTGTTTTCTTTTTAAAATTTAATGATAAATTGATGTTAGCAGATTTTTTGTTTATGGGGGTAGGGGGTCAAGTAGTTAGCCTTAACTAGGGTGCAAAGTAACCTGGCTCTTGCACTGCACATAAAGTTTTCTCTACTTCTGTCTAAAAAGGGGGTGAAATGGGGGAAAACATGACTTTCTTAAAAAATTCATATCGTACTGCAGCATGATTTACCGTACTAAATATGATAAAATCGTAACAGTTGGCAGGTCTGTTATTATAATTTTTAAAATATGGAGATATATTACTAACCTTTTAGTTAAACTGTATAATTTTTATAAAAATATTTTTCGTCTTTTCTTATGTATTTTTTCACTTTTTACAAATGATTTCAAAACTGTATATTTTCAAACTGAGATATTTTTCAAGATATATGTTCCAGAAATACAATGAAATCTGGGGAAATGCTTTTTTCCAACCAGATGACAACAGCAAAATCCTGAAAACTTCACAGATATGAAATTGCAACAAATTTTTAAAAACGTTTTGGACACTTTTAAAACATTTGGTGCAACTCCACAATTTCAGTGATCACAGAAATACGATTTTGCATATTTTTTGGAGGAAAAACAAAAGTAAAAGGGAGAGTTTTTAAATAATCCGACAATCATGACAGGTTCCCAAAATTTTCAAAAGACAGAAATATGTCCCCAGAATGGAAGAATGGCAACCGTACGTGTGACATTAGCCAAAAGAGTTTTGTTCCAGAACTCTCGGGTGGAATGATGAACTGGAACCGTTGCCTGTGGGCTGATCCCCATGCTGATGAACTTTATTATAATTTTAAGACTCAAAGAAAGTAGTCTAGTACAACTTGTCTGTTAAGCTTCACTCTTGCAATATTCACACACACAATTGTCTTTTACTTTTCTCAAACTGACATACACAGAAAACAAGTTCTATCTACTATTAAAGACAAAGGCTTTATAGAGAATCTCAGTCTTGTTCACACCTGTTAGATTAGCATGCTTTTGGAAGCACTACATACTAATAAAGAAGGACATAAGAATTTAACTGGGATCTGAAAAAAATTTATTGAAATAATGCTGATAGGGTACAGCACTTTTCATCAAAATCACATTAGTCAGAGATATATTTCTTCCTCTTTGTCAGCAGTTGAAATGCACATTGCAGGGGCGATTGTGAGGTGACACAAGAAACCCTGAAACTCTCACCTCAGTGCCAATATACATATAATGCATATTACAAATATTTATATATATTACATACATATAAACTAGCTACACAACAAATAGGCCCTGTGCTTGTGCAGTTAAACATTGCATCTTTTCAATCAAATTTGGCACTATGTTAATTGAGTAGTCTATGTGGACCAGTTTTACTTGAAGCCTACAGTGGATTCCATTCTAATAGTAGCTCATTGGGTTACCCGAATCTAATATAATCAAATTATTTGATGTAGATGCAACTTTCAAAATAATGAAAAAAAAAAAGCTGTCCTTTCAGCAGGCTGTTATCTTGAGAGCTTGTTTGATAACAAAAGAAACACTCAAGGTGTCACAAATCGTCTACATTCGCCATCCGCACAGACATGCAGTGTTTATAATCAAACATTGTAATTCCCAAAGAAAATGGAACTTGAACTTTTAGTTAACATTTCGCAGCATTTTTAGAAATGAAATGTCTGAAGCATATCAAATTCCTCTAAAACTTAAAAACCTGGAATTCCAGGCTACACCCGGAGTACAAACTGGTCTGACATTGCCAGGTGGCTTAATCATATATTAAAATATACATAAAAATGATGGCATGAACAATGCTTCAAAATTAAAATTAAATAAAATAGAAATTATAGCATGCATAGATGCCAACCTCTAAAAGTAGTTTTCAGTAACCAACATGTTCATTTTTTAGTAATTTTCAGTAACAATTTTTTTTTTCAGTAATGTTCAGTTAATCTAGTCTACAGCGGCAAATTTGGGTATTTAACACTGCAACACAAATTTTAATCTGTCAGAACTATTAACAAAATAAAAATAATAATACAATAAAAAATAATTTGCTAGTGGGAAAATTTAAAATACTGTCTACCAGAAAAATATAATAAGACATGAAGAAAAATTATTCCTTGGAATGTTGGACACATTATTATGATAAACTGGCTGTAGTTGCCATTTTGGCATTCCTTAGTTCAATTTGCGAAAACTTCTTCTGATAGCATAGTTCACTGTGTGAAATGCTGTTTATTTTTTCTACTAATAAAGAAGACAGCACATGAGTACTTAAATTAGGTCTGAATTCATTCATGTTTTTTTCACAATACTGAAAATTCTTTCTGTACTTGCATTGCTATGAGGGACTATTAAAATCATTTTCATAATTTTGCTTAATGATTCATACTTCAACTGGCCACTTTCATTTTTCATTAAAGAAATTCTGTGCCACACTTCATCCATTCTCCCAGAAGTAACAGCACAGTTAAAATTTTCAAACTGGTAGTGAGCAAATTCAGATTCCACCTTGTCAGATTCTTCTGGTTTCAAAACTGGAAACAGGGAACACATATATTGGACTGATGCAAAAGAAACACTTTGCCTTAATGCTACATCTGCAATTTCGGCATGACTCAGAAATTCATCATTAAGTGGAAATTTTCTTAAAATGTAATTGCAGCCTGCCTTGTAAAATTCCCTTACCTCAGAATAAAAAGTAGCTACCGTGTCTTCACTCAGATCTGCAGTTGTACCTATATAAGATCTCGCGTTTGACCCAATTACGAGATCACAGTTTTCTTTTGATTTCTCCTTCTTTCAAAATTTCCATCTGCAAGAGATGTTCCTATAACATCAAATGCCGATGGCTTGATAAATCATACAAGCAATTCAGATAACAGACTATGAAGTTTTCTTTTTAATACATGCACAAGCGGAGCTTCCTGCTGCAAGAACATGTTAACAGATGTAAACAAAGGAAGAGTAGCAGATAAAAAAAACCACTAAAGTTTAGATGAAGGATTTCCAATCATACTTGCAAGGTTCTTATACTGTGAATTAGCTTCTTCATTGTCACTGAAATAATGTTCTAGAGCCTCCCACTGTTCTAAAATTCTGTCAATGGATTCCAAAAGTGATAACCAGCGAGTATTGACATGCTTTAGGATTTTGTGTGGTTTAGTACCACAAACAGCTTGACTCAGTTTTAGATTGTGTTTCCTCTTTGAACTTTTCTCCAAAAAAAAAAGTACAACTGTATCAGAAACTGCTCAACATTAAATCCTTTCAGTTAAGTAGCAGATTTCTGTGCAGCTAAATTTACTAAATGGCATGAACATCGCTGCACTATGATTGCAGGCTGAACCTTCTTTATGTGAGAAACAACACCTTTTACTTGACCTATCATAGTGTTAGCATTGGCACAGGAAAATGACACACAGTTGTTCCATGAGATATTTTTGTTTTAACAAACTCATTGTTCAAAACGTTGAATATTCCTTCACCTGTATTATTACTTGATTCAACCAATGATAACAAAACAGTTGAATTTTTCCCTATATTTTCGTCAAAATATGTTATTGTAATGGGATACAGTTTATTTGCTTGAGCATCATTACTTCCGTCTGTAGATGGAGAAAAAGGATTTTTTTTTTTACTTCAGATACGATGTTACTTGTAGAAACACTGGCCATGTGCTGAATTAGTGCAGTAGCCTTGGTTCTTCCACACAAATATTTTTTTGCGATCGCTGAATTGGGAAACATGGCTTGAAATAACGGTTTTTCAACCCTTCAGTTTTCGGAAATTTATCCAACATTTCAACATTTTCAAGCTGAATTGACTTCAGTTTTCGGAAATTTATCCAACATTTTCAAGCTGAATTGACTTCAGTTTTCAGAAATTTATCCAACATTTTCAAGCTGAAATACAAATATTTATGGAATAAAATAATATCTAACAATACTTGGTAGAGGAAACATCGCGAGAAAAAAATTACGATTACCAGAGAAATCTTACCTCCGTCTACTTTCCGCTTTCGAAGCATGAAATTCCGTCTTCCGCCGGAGAAAACGAGCCCCCTGCCTCCAGTCCTCCCAAAATTTCAGTTCAGTTACGCATCGATTTCGTACATGGTCCAAATGATAACGAAAAAAAGACGGAATTCCTCAAATCTGCGTGAGAATCTCGTCGCCGAAGATTACGGGGAAATTTTCGGGCGTCCTAACTTCCGTTTTCGGAAATCGTTGCCTACAATTTTAAGCTGAAATTATGCAATGAAATTATATTTAACAATACTGAACAGAAGCAACATCGCGCGAGAAAAAAATATGATTACGGGAAAAGTCTGCACTTCGTTTAACTTCTGTTTCCGAACGTTTAAAAAGACAAAACAACGTCCCCAGACGGAATACGACCTCCCCCAACTAATATCCCGAAAATTTCTTCACTTTTGCATCGATCTCGAAAATGAAAAAAAACAAAAAAAAAAAAAAACGGACGGGACTCCGCGAATCTGCGGAAGAATATCACGTACAAATTAACGGCTGAATTGATTTCGAATGTCGTAAAGGTAACGCTAAAATATCGATGACCGGTAAATTTTAACTTTTGGCGCAGATTTCGTCGAAATGGCGTTTTTAGCAGAATGGCGCAAGAACAACGTTTTGGCGCAGGCTGGCGCAATTGGCGCAGGTCTGGCAGCCCTGAATGTAGCATTTAATTTTTTTCCCCCAGAAAAACTTGAAGAACAAACACAAATTTTTAAGTTGACGAAAATTTGCTTTCTGTCTCAGAAAATTAAATCAAATGGCAATTTTCCGTAATTTCAGCGGGGTTTCCGTACTTCCGTAACAGCAACCAAAAATCCGTACTACTTGGCATCTATGAGCATGGTAACCAAAGTTACAGATTCGTGTATAGTTTTTATCACTAGGAAAATGTGCACCAAAAACTTACCGCTCTCCTAAGTAATCCCCAATAGCAGTTTTATTTAATCCTTCTCCTTTATACAGAAATTGGGCTACATCTTCAGGTGTGTCTTTGAGAAGCCCATGTTCGATGAGATACTCAATACCCTATTAATGTCAGAAAAAAGAAAAAGTATCAAAAATACATTATACAATACCAAGCATATTTTAACAATTAAACAGGGAATATTGTAAACATAACAGTAATAACAATACTGATTCACATGTAAACACAGGATTCACTCTCCAAAATCACATGCGAGCATCATAACTAACATGCGCAAAATTTCAATTAAATGAACAAAATGAAAAAGACAGAGAAAAAAAAATACAGTTAAATTCAGAAAATTTAAAAACATGTCTCTACCTTAGCAGGAGTATTTCTCAAATTCAAAAATCCTTATAAAGCACTTTTTAAGATTAAGTGGTTTGGATTAGTTCAATGCTAAAAACTTCTCACTGTGCTGAAATACGAAAAAATTGCTAAGAGCTAATCTAATCTATAAAAACATGTCTCTAGCTTAGCAGGAGTATTTCTCAAATTCAAAAACCCTTATAAAGCACTTTAAGTTATATAAAAAATTAAGATTAAGTGGCTTGGATTAGTTCAATGCTAAAAACTTCTCACTGTGCTGAAATAGGAAAAAATTGCTAAGAGCTAGTCTTATCTATTTATTTATTTACTAGAGGTCTCAGACATTGAATTAGTCAATGTCTGTCATCAGTGGTGAGTTGCTTTTGTGGGGATGTAAAAATAAATAAAAATAAACTAGCAAACTCTTTTTTTTTTTTTTTATTTTCTCATACTTTTTTCTATACAGTGAGATTAGTAGCTTCTAAGTACAGATGGATAAAAGAAATCGGTCATCCAATACTAAATGTATCTCTACCAGATCGTAGAAAGGAGTAAGCCAAACACTCAATTCAAGCCTTGATGTTCGTTCAGCCATCCAACTATGAGCATCACAACCCAAGTCGGTGATATATGATTTGTACACTACAAAGCCTTTGTCCTGTTATAGATAAGTAAATAAAATACTTGAACTTAAACAAGTGAAACAAAATGTGTGATTTTCAGATTCTACACTTTCCAAACAAATGACACACACACACACACACACACACACACACACACACAAGAATTGTTGCTACACAGATACAGACTGCAAAAAAAATGAGAAATGAAAGTAAAATTTAACTGAAAATCACGCAATTGCTAAGTGAATTTTTAATTGCTAAATAACAAAAATTAATCAGTCTGTACTGACAAGCAATCATCGGCTGCTGTGACTTCCACATAGTATTCCACAAAAATAAAGTACAAGTTATAATGATTAAAAAGGGGGGGGGGGTCTTCAAAGTATCAAGCGCATAAATTTCAAACACAGTGATCAAGTAGGTTATCCAGTATTTTGGTCATTATATCAAAGCAAATAGCACTATTACACAATATTAACAGTGTAAATCTGGGTAACATCAAAGTCTACACCAGTTGTTCATAAAATAAATCTTACCAGGTTGTTTAAAAAATAATGGCCAATTTGGAGGATAAAAATGAAAGAGGCATACCTCATAGAACACAACCTTGTTTTATTCAAAATAGGTGCCTTCAGCAGCTACACAACTCTGCCAGCGAGTGACAAGTGTTTCAGTGCCAGTCCAGAAGAAATCTGGCTCCAAGGATTCAAGAAAGTTCCGGAATGCAATTTCTGCCTCCTCTCGGTTTCCCAAGGTCCTGTCCTTGAGGTAATTGCCAAAATGAATGAACAGGTGGAAATTAGTAGGTGCCAAGTCAGGCAAGTACACTGGATGTGGGAGGGTTTCGAAGCTCAGTTTGCGTAGTTTCTGTTTTGTCATTTGTGACATGTGCGGTCTCGCATTATCGTGGAGGAGGATAGGACCCTTCCTGTTCACCAAAGATGACTATTTGGAACACAACTTCTGGTGCAAGTCAATTTAGAACACAACTTCTAGGAGTCAATTTCTTCACAGTATGTGACTGAGGTAATGCTTTCACCAGCATTCAAGAATTTGTAGTGTATGGCATCATAAACAGTCCACCACACTGTCAACTAAACCTTCTTTTGTGTCAACCTTCATTTAGGATGTTGTTTCAGTGGTTCACCCACTGCCCAGAATACTTATGGTTGTCGTATAGTACCTACTTTTCATCACAGGTTGCAATGCAATCAAGTAGGGGCTCCTTTTCGTTGCGAAGCAGAAAATTAATGCACATCTCAAACTATTGTCATTTCTAATGCTGCGTCAGTTCTTATGAGGCCCACGTATTGAGCTTCTCAACCTTACCAATTTGGAGATGTTTGGATTTGATGGACACCGACACGTTGTACTGTTTGGTGAATTCTGTGACTGTGGCATGAGGATTTGCCTTCAGAGCGTCGTTATCAATGATAAAATGTTATCCTCGGCCCTCCTCATCTTGTAGGCCCGTGTCACCGAAAAGAAACTTTTCAAACAAACCACCGACGAACAGTACGGTCAGATGTTGCCTCCTTGCCCCATGCCTCACCACATTACAGTAGGTTTGTGCCACATTATGACCTAATTTGAACTCATGATGCAGAATCACCTGCAGCTCACTACTTTCTAACGTGTTGTACAGACCACTCTCACACGAGTAGCAACGACTGAAGCTCAACCGATTACGGCATGCACGTGGCGTCCTAGTCACCCTTCAACTCGTGCGAATGGCGCTGCGAGCGAGGTTGCATTGTGGGAAAGTTGAATGTGGCACTTTAGAAAACCAGCCATTATTTTCCGAATGACCTGATATATATGCACATGCACAAATGGTAGCATTTCTGTAAACATGCTACAATTGCTCTCTTCCATAACATTATTCATAGCCTAGGGAATGCTGTCCATTTTGTCAACTTATGCTGGGAGAGGGGGGGTAACTCTTCACAAATACTTTCTTCAAAGAATCCCACAACAAGAGATCTGAACAGATAAGCCAAACAACTGTTTGCGCCTTTGAAATCAATACCTCCAAACAGATTCTCTCTATTCAACTCACCAACACACAAAAGTATGTAAGACAGATGGGAGGCACCTCCATCTATCTGCACACATTTTCATCTTATACTATGGCTCTCGCCATAGAAAACATCCACAGACTGCCATGGCTCATTTGTGTACCTCCATTTGATAGTTCTAGACCTGTTACAAAACATACCTGATTGCAGAATTGACTACCTCCAAATCAAACCAGATGCTAACAAACTGATGCATTTAAGAGCACTAGTTTAAAGATTGGTTAATCAACTTTAGAGTAATCTCTTTGCCTTTCACTATGTGGGATTTGATCACTCATCTAAAATCATGTAAACCTGAAGATAATGACTCAGATTTACATAATGTTTGAACACAGCTTTGATCTTGTTGCAGCCATTTTCCAATGTAACAATGGAAAACCCCTATTTGCTCTAACATTCAATATCTTATTTTATATTATAGCATACCCAATTTTTTGTAGCATATTACATAATGGCATGCTGATCCTCAATCAAATACCATCTTACTACTTTTCTATTTAACAAAAACTTACAAAGCAACTGAAAACTGAGAAACAACATCTGTTAAGTCAATAAAACTTGAATTACCTTTATTCTTTCCAACAGCACAAATGTTTTTATCATCATTATGGCAAAACTGTATTACTGCACACATTAATGAAACAATGCTATTACTAAATAAAATGCTTTTACCTTTTTAGGATCCATATTGAATTTTTTCTTTCCAGTTGAGAGCTGTTTTGCTTTGGTATTACTTTTACTGAAACAGAAATATATCTCATGAAGGAAAGTAGTGAACAAAATTTATTACAGTACTTCTACTGTGAAAGAAGACATAAGATATATATATATATATATATACTGAAAAGGAAACCAAAAACAGAGAAAGAAAAAAATCAGGAGGAGGAAGCAAGAGAAAAAAGGAAAGAGCAAGGTAATAAGAGGAAGCCACTTACTACCCTGCTCTCTTTCCTTCTTTTTCCTCTTACAGTATTTGTCATTTTCTTGTAGGACTTCCGTCCACAGTGAGTATAGAGTTTAGGTCCCAGCCACCTACAGCGAGATCGCCTTTTAGGCAGGACACAGAAACGGAAGAAATGAGAGCAAGTCTAGCGACTTTGACAGAACAGTTTGTAGTGAGATTAGAGTACAGTAGGTGGCGCCACCGTTCAAGTACGATGTTGCACACAGAGGGGTGAGAGAATTTCAGGAGGGGGGGGGCATAGGAAAGGATACCCATTTAACCAGTGGGTCCGGCCTGGAGGCCGTCACTTAACGTGCTCGTCTGATGCACGGCGGATATTCAGCAATTGTTAGTAAATCACGCCATCTCTGAAAGATCAGCCCAGGTTCGAACCTGAGAACCTTGCATTGATAGTCTGACTCGCTAACCTCTTCGGCGACAGTGATGACATAGTTTGTAAGACAAGACCACTTCTTTTCCACACCCCTCTCACATAACTACAACTTATTCAGTCATTCACTGAGTATTTCAGAGTAATGCTGATGTTCTTCAGAAAGCCTTTTAATATTTATTCTTTTCATCACAGGCATATTCCTATTCCTCCAACCAACATCTAGTTTCACCCATGACACTTACAGGTAAAAATTATCAGAGCCAACACTGCACCTCTCATCACATGAGTATCATCAATTAAAATGTTTCAGATGCTGATTGTGAACAAAATCAATTACACTCTTTTGCACCAGAGTATGATTTTTCCAAGTATATGTGTGGATATACTTGTAGTAGAAAAATGCCTTAGATACACATAATCCATTCTTGATGCACAGTTCAATTAATCTTTCCCCATTATCATTTCTATCAAGATCATTAAACTTACCCAATATGTTATCAGAAATCTTATTCTGAACACCTACACTAGAATTGAAATTCCCTGCTACAATAACTTTCTCTTTAGCACCAAACTGGCTCAAAACAGCTTTCAGCTCATTCCAGAAATCATCCTTCCTATCAGAAGGTCCCGAATCACAAGGACCGGACATTACAATAATTACTATTCTCTGCAGTTTCACTTTTAAAAGAATCCAATGAATTCCCTCACTTATGCAGCTATAGTGAATCAAGTAGCTCATCTTTTCACTTAAAATCACACTGACACCAGCTTGTCTTCTAACTTTACCAAACACTCCAGACTACACATTCACCATTCCATTTCACTTCTATCCAATTGCCCTTTTTAGTTTCACTAATTCACTCACAGCACATCCAATCTATACTTATTCCTTATTTCAATAATCTCATTTATGTTTCCATTTATTCCTCTAATATATTCCATACACTGATCTTAATAAATGTACAAATCAAAATTTCCTCTTCCACATTCAATTTGCTGATGCACCTTGTTGCACAAATATCATTTTAATTCTCTTTGGCAAATATTCTACACTAACGTCTCCATGCAATTAATCTTAAAAAGATGATATTCACTAATTTGCATGGTAAACAAAAATGCCAAGTATTGTATGTCGCTATTTTTTTAAACACCACTTAAAGCCAATTTTACAGCAACCAAAAGTAAAAAATGAAAAAAAAAAAAAAGATAATGCTGCTTCTAAATATTACTGTGACATTTACTTCATATTTCTTTAAAAGTGCATTTTTTCAAAGGAATGTGAAATGCAAAATAAGCAAGTGAAAATAAATATATGTCACTTACCATTCATCCTGTGCCTCCAACCTTTCCATCTCGGCTGTGACCTCAGAGATTTCATCTTTCAGTTGCTTAAAGAAAAAAAAAAGAGTGAAAAAAATGTGAATCAGTTGTTCATTACTTAACCACAATTTTCACTTTACAGGTTAATTAGGCTAACTGAATGGCTGGGCACATACAAATATGAGTATGATATCATTTTGTAGACAATCTATCATTTTTGCAGTAAGATAAATGTGCATATTCATGAAATTTTGAACACAGATAATGACACAGAAGTCAAGGGTAAGAGTTCCACAAACAATAAGCCATACAAAAGCTCTTAAATGTACTATATGTAGAAGGCATGCATAGGTCCCATGCTAATTCTTCTGTTTAAAATCAGAAAATCTATGTTGCAAATACCTTACAAGATAATAAAAGTGCAACAGAGTTTTGAGTCATTTACTAATTATTCAGCATGAAAATATTAAAATTTGGTAATCCCTCAAAAGTAAATGCCATAAATAGAAATGAAAAACAAATGAAGCTACTAACATTCAAACAATTGCATCCAGTTCTACAGATAAACTGAGGCTACTAGTCACCAGAAACAGGAACACTTATTCAATAACACAAAGTCACAGTCTACTTTCTGAGTTCTGTGTTCAAGCATCATTAAGTCATTATTAATTACACTTAACAACTAAAATGAAAATAGTGATGTATGTGGAGGAAAATGATGAAAGATGATATTGTATAATACAGACATAAATAATACCCCCCCCTCCGCTTTATTTTAAAACATCTTAGTGGGAGTGGCACATTTGAAACTTAGATCTTCAAAAATATACCAGGAAGGGTAATTTTGTAACTCACGGCACAATATTTTACTGAAGAAACTACTACTTGAGCAGAAATATTGAAATATGCATTTGAAAATAGTTAACTGTACTTCCAGAAACCAAAAGCACAGGGGCAAGAATTATAAAGACATGCACACACTTTGCAGTCCAACTTTAGTATATTAGTGATTTCCATTTGGAATGGATGTTAAGACAGGTGGATCAGCATTTGTATCTGAAAACTGCAGTTCTCTGTGAAAGGAACACATGGAAGTGTTACTTCTAGTAACTACACTCTACCATATATAGACTATTGTAAGGTGGGTAGAACTATTCAGACATGGAGGAGTGTCAACTGTCAATAAGAATCATAGTCAATGAGCTCTTTTGGCGACAACAGGAAGGCCTAAATCATATTAGTGTTAGAATTAGAAATAAATCTTCTACTGGCCCAGCAGACCACTAGAATTAGCAAACCACTGGTCCGTAAAAAAAAAAATAATAATAATAATAATACAAAAATCTTAAGACATTTACAATATATGTAGAAAATAACATATAATTTCAATGGGATTATCTCTAATATTTGATTTTAAACCTACTGTTAGTTTGATGCCTAAAAAGAAAACCATGCAGAAAGGTAAAAGAAATAGAAATTAATTTTTTAACTTGTGACAAAAAAAAAAAAAAATAGACATCCAGGCCAGTAAAATCAATAGTTCAATGGTCAGGCAGGAGTTTTACTGGCCAGTGTCCCACTGTGTAATTCAAACGCTGTATTAGGTAGGTAGTTTTAATGTTTTGGCTGATCAGTGTACATCCTCTACTTGACTAATGTCCACCCTGCCTTTTTGTGATGCATTGTGTTCACACTGAAGGCCTCTCGGACTGACTATTAGCAGTATAACTATTCCACTGGGATTAGAGGATATGCTATACCACACTCACCAACCTACTATGCCAGCATGGTGAGTTATTGTCAAACTTCCCCTAAATGACATGGAGAGGTGTATGCTTGGTATAACCAGAAAAGATAGGAAGAGGAACTTGTGGATCAGGAAAACGACAAGGGTTGATATGATCTAAAATCCTTGAAATGGCAATGGGCAAGACATATTCCTAAAAAAACTGACCACTGGTAGACAAATGAAATATTAGAATGGATTCCAAAGGAGCAGGAAAAGACTCAGTGGAAGACCATGTGAGAGGTGGGATGGATGAAATTCAAAAGCATGTCAGAGTGACATGGAAGAGACTGGCTCGAGACAGAAAGTTGTGGAAGAAACTTGCTGAGACCTTCATCTAGCAGGACAGTGATTATGGACGATGATATATATAATCCTCTAAACTATAGTAGAGCATCAATTATATGTTTACCCAGGGACCAAAATAAAAAATGTATGACTGTGAAAAACAAAAAAATCTTCAATTTTTAACGATATTACTATAGAAAATACAAACCCCTACATTTAAAAAATACAGTATTTAATATAGGAAGCAAATGTTTGATGCACTTACCACTAACAGAACATTATTCCTTGATTTAATCACCTTTGATTTTCATACAATTTTTGGGATATGTAATGTACCATCTTTTTATCGATGTACGTAATCTAACTCAGATTAACAGCAGGCCCTTAGGCATTTTTCAATTACAGTTTTAAAATTTTGTCAGTTTAGCCTGAGATGAATTTTTTGACCATAATATAAAAAGTACATTATACACTGCAGTGAGAGAATTTTGATGGCTCTCAAATGTCATGACTAATGAGAAATGATTTCATCACATCATAGGCAGCAAGAGCTGGGGGTAAACTTCGGTGTTGGCAGAGGGATAACACTTTCTTCGTCCTCACTGTCACTGCTGTTTTCACCATCTCTCTTATCTCAATTAATTCCTCAACTGTCAAAAGTGATGATGTTGCAAGTTCTGAATCACAGCTGGCATAAACGTCAAAAGTTCCTGTGCTTAAATTCGACCAAACTTCGACTGGTATCCTGAGTTCCAGATTTTCTAGTTGGGACACACTTTTGCTTGAATGGAATCCAGCCTGAGAAAAGCAGTTTATCATTTGTGGTAAAACCTTTTGCCAAGCCATGACTACAAGGTTCATATCCTTCAAAATGCCAATTTTTGTTTTTACCAAATCACCCTGTTCAAGATATTCTACTGCAAATTGGACCAAATTTTGGGGGTAATAATCCTTCATTTTTTTTTTTTTTGATGACCCCTAAAAAACCAGGGGCTGCAATTTGCTGCTGCACTTTGTAAATATTTCACAACATTTTGCAGAATGTCTGTGTTTAGTGGATGAGCTGGGTAATGATCGATGAATAATAAAATGTGATGTTTCTGCTTAGACATTTTTTTGTCCAATCCCTTCAACCATTCGAAAATTTCCGAGATCATCCATGCTTTTTTGTTGGCAGTATATTGCACACGCAAGATTTTGATGTTTTTAAAGCATCGAGGCTTTTTTGATCAGCCGATGACGTATGGTGGCATCTCCGATTCATCAGAGTTGGGGCACAATAGAACCATTAGTTGCTCTTTTTTTCTCCATGACAGGGATTACCTTTCACTGTAAGAGTCTTCAATGGTAGCAAATTAAAGAACAGACTAATCTCGTCGGCATTAAATATGTTTTGGGGTTCATATCTGCTGATTAAATCCAGAAGCATATTTTCTTTCCAATCATCCACAGTTTCAGAATTTACCTCTCCAGATTCTCCACCCACTATTTTTCCATAGAGGCCATTCTATTGCTTGAATTTGTGAAGCCACTCAGTTAAAAATGATGCCTTGCAATCAATATTTAACTACTGCAAAATTTATTCAGCTTTTTCAAAAGCATCGGGTCACTGACCGGTAAATTTACAGAACACCATTGGTTAAAAATTTGCAAGAGCAAATCTACCTCTGCAAATTTTCCATTTTGCACTCTCAAGCTTTTTTGTCTGATAAGGAACTACATGTCATTGCATTTTCCTCAATTTCTTTCTGCTTGTAAATTACAGTGTTTAGCGTGGAAACAGGCATATTAAGTTCCACCTTTGTTAAATGCAGACTGTTAACCACTTGCTTTAAAATTTGCATCTCATCGCTCAGCAACAGAGCTTTTCTTTTACGAGGAGCCATATTGTGATTTGAAGAGGAAGAGAAAATGGGAACCTCTAAGACAAACAGCAGAACAGATTGTAGGTTAAAGGAGCTAATTTTTCGACAGAAAAAGTTTGGCAAAGATCTCCGAACATAAGTCAACATGCGAAGGTCACACTAATTACAGTTCCATTTTTGCCCAAAGGAAGAATGGTATCGCAAACAAGAATATACAGCTTTCACCCCACTCCCTTCATAAGGACGACGATGTGGTTTATAAGAGTGGGGCGGTTGACACATCTCTGTCCTCCTCACTAGATGCCTGTGGCAGTGATTAAGGGAACAGAAGAAACGGAAGTTTACAGTGAAAAGAGCATGGGTTTCTCGCTAGTCTTCTATGGCTCAAAAAGAGGAATTTTTTCTTTTTGCTATAAAATGAAAATGTATAAATGAAGCTTACATACTGACGGATAACATATAACTGAAATAAATTAATGTCAGCGCCTATTGGAGTCTGCCGGGACTGCAGTAATTCAATGTGTAAATGATAAAAACATATAATAGAGAAACATATAAGTGCTCTACTGCATTTCAAATCAAACTGCAACAAAATATTATTTTGCCTCATGCAATCTACAGGGGTGCTTATTCTGTGAAATCAAATTTCCTGAAACCAAACCCAAATTTCCTGAAATTAACGCAGATGAATACTTACAAAAAAAAAAAAAAAAAATCAGAATATATGTATTACATTCGTAATTTATTTCCCAAGTTCTGATATTTTTTTAAAGAACAGTGGCCTTCATAAAATTTTACTAATTGCAAATTTCCAGTGTTTGGCCCTTCAAAGCTATAAATAATACTCATAAAAAGTAAAATACTGAGAAAAAAAAATAAAAAAGCTGCTCAGGAAATCTTTGTCATTGCATTGAAACCAATGACAAAGATTTCCTGAGCAGCAACCAGCAGGCATCCCAAAGGGAAGGGGGAAGGGTGAACAAAAAGTCAGCAGGGAGATCCTCCCTAGATTTCTGTGATGATGAGATGAGAAGTCTTGAAGGTCAAAAGCAGCAGACAGAGTGGGTGGGCCACTAAGCCCTGGGGTGGGGCAGGAGCAAAGGGGCACTGCCAGGAAAAGAAAGGGGTGAGAAATTTCTGTTTGGAGTAGCTCTGGGCAAACCCAGCACCAAACCACAAAGGAAAGCAAACAGTTAACACACTTTTAGAAGACAAATATAACATTAGGTTGGGGTGCTGGGGGTGGGATGGTATTTCTCTCAGCTGAATTGGGTAGACACAGAGTGGACCTGTTTCTCTTCTACTCTGTGGGGGTAGATTGGCAGTCAGATTTCCCAACTCCCAGTGGAATTGAGTTTTGCTTTGGCCACCAACCAAGGGAAAACAGGGAAAGGACAGTGACAGGCCTTGCCACTGGCTATAAAATAAAAATTCTAAAAAAAAAAACAAAAAAAACAAAAACGCCGAAAATTTCAGTACAACGCCGCAAATTTTTGTGAAAAAAAAAACAAAAAAACGCCGAAAATTCCCGGAGTACAACGCCGCCGAAAATTTCGTAAAAAAAAAAAAACGACGAAAATTTCCCGAGTACAACGTCGAAAATTTCCGGAATTTCCGGAAAGTAAGCACCCCTGAATCTACCCAGTCTTGCTACCAGCTCCTCATAACAGAGCATTATTTATAAATATCTCAAAATTATGGGTTTTTATGAGGAATAAAAGGAATTAATATGTCAAATATTTTAGGTAGCACTCCTACCCTTTCTTTGGACTACAACTATAGTAGGAGTCTTCTGACATTTCAGAAGGACTGGAAATAGAGAGAAGTACAACATTAAATGATTTGAAAGATTGGAATTTATCACACAAATGGTAACACCTATTATAGTTGCAGTTCTGAGAAAGGGTAGGAGTGCTACCCCAAAAAATTCAACATAATTCCTTTTATTCCTTTGAAAAACCTATAATCTGCAGATATTTATAATGCATAAATCTAAAAATAGCCATGTCATCAATTATTACCCAGAGCATTCTTTCCAGCACACAACTTATCCACATCTATTGTGCAATGCACAAGTTTCAATATGATATATCAAAGAATAATTTCACTTTTGTGCTGTTAATTGTAACACTGATCACACACATAAAAAAAAAAAACACTTAACAGTGCAATAACATTACTGATTTCTCTAATCACTGCATATTCTCATTTTTTTACACAAGTTTTCTAATTCCATTTGTTTTAATTTTATTTTACAGATTAATTCTGTCTTCTCTCCTAACAGTAATTTTTCTAAAGCCACCAGACATTAGTTCACTATTTTTATACACAGTTTGAACACTTGAATCTGCCTAAAATTCTTTCTCATATAAAAAGAAATGTATGATCTGAACAATTTCCATACACAAAACCCACAGGATGCAAATTATCACTTTTCATTTACCATGTATAATATATCCATCCATCAAGAATTTTAATGACTATAATGATCTCATTGCAATACCAATACCTGAAGTGATGTCATGTACTTAAAAAACACAGGGCTCTGTCACCATCAAACATGGCTTTTACACAGCAAAGTGAAAGCCTTCTTATCCCACAATTAAATTTAAAATAAATCACTACTCAGAGATGCAGTCTACACAAGCCTGAAACTGCTAGTGTATTTGTTCAGAAACATATGTATAATCTCCCATCCCTAAGAAAAACAAATGCACAGAAAACTAAACTCCAAATCAGGCTATTTCTTAATCTGTCTAAGCCACATTATTATGGAACAAGTCTATCAAGATTTACTAAATCATGCAACTGTACTCCACTGGCTGCAGTCCAAATACTGAAGCCCCAAACATTACGGTTTTTTGATCAGGTTAATAAAGTTAAATGTGATCTCTATTTTTAAATATTTGCACACTGTAAAGTACAAAAAAAAAAATACAAGAAATTATATAGTAGTTTTATAGGTCTGGTTTAAAACTACTATATAATGTATGAGTTTTAAAGGTCTGCCTCATATTAACCCCTATGACGGCAGACCTTTAAAACTTCTTTTAATTAACAGAAAAACTATTTTTTTCCTACAAATTTATCATATGCAAGATGATTCCATAAATGAATATATATTTTTGCAAGAACTTTTTCTTTTTCTCTTAGAATTTGTAAACAAATATTAAAAATATCCTCCTTTGACTGATTGGCTAAATGTAGTGGTGTAACCCACAGCTCTATCATTTATGATGGGATTAATTTCAAATATAACTGTATTTCACACAGGATCCCAGGAGAAAATTTAATGAAACAAATACGATGTATCAGTTAAACTGGGGAAATCTGGTGAACATGCGTGAAGTTAAATATTTCCTTTACGCCACTCCTTTTGTTCAATTATATATAAACTATTTAAAAACTTTTGATCCGCAAGGCACACGATGATTTTGCGATTTAATTCCATTTCACGAAAGAAATGATGGGGAATAAAAGCAAAAACATATTTTAAATGCAACGAAAGAACGCTGTTCGCACAGGCAAGAAGTCAAGCATCTTACTTCTTCGTCGTCGTAATCTAATGCTTTCCTCTCATAACCAGGCATAAGGCAGCACATGTGCATGGTGAATGATTTAGTGAGGTGTCACGAACAACAACAATGTGAATTGGTTATCGAATGTTGACAGTCCTTAACGAATAATCACAGAAAAACGTGATGGTCATCCTTTCAGTGTGAGCGATCCGAAACCTGCTCTCGGCAGCCATTATCGGTTTTATATTCGGGAATAAGGGCGCAAAACGCACACCAATCGCAGAAGCGATTCTGCACCAGCACACAAGTCGCCTGCCAGCGTTACGCGACGGCCACGGAAGGCTAATTCACTGCCAGTGAAGGATGGACCGTTTCCAGGCAACGCGCAATGAGTAACCCGCTCCAGAACAACTCAATGGCCAGCCAGCGTCGTCAGCTAGGGGGCTGCACTGCAGCATCCCAAAAGTCAGCACCAACACATCCGTAGTGCTAGCCACGTAGACCAGCCCTGCCCAACAGCAGGCCATCCTAGTGCAGTTCTTCCCATAGCGTCGCCAGTTCACAGCGCAATGACGTGCGTAGGCGACTCATCTCACTCATTCCTCTGGGGTGGGGGCACACAACACATCAGCTTCCTCTCCCACCCTCTCATGGACGAGACGTAAACCATCCACCCCAAAAAAGAAAGAGCATCATATATATATAAACCTACTAGAGTAATCACCGTTTTCATTTTCAAATGGCTGGGTCAACGTTTGTTACAAAAAAAAAAAAAAAAACTGCACGCAACCACATGAGTGTGTGTGAGAGAGAGAGAGAGAGAGAGAGAAATATAGACGTTTATTTTATCATCGCTAACTACTTACGGCAAAAATTTAATACAAGCGAAACTGTTACAGCGAACGCTGTGGTGTTGGGCGGTTTTGTCTTTCATTCATTGGATTCGCCAACGTAAACAACACCGTTCTATATTCGCATACACAATAACAATTACGATACTAAAAACACAGCAACACGCAAAAATAAAACGCTTTAAAAAGAAATATCGTTATTTCATTCATCATTCTTTTTTCCTATAAATAACTCTTCACCGTGGTCCTGTTCCAGTTTCTTGTTTCTAAAACTTCATTCAAAAAGATTCCCATAAGCATAACGCCATTGGCTTCCGAAAAACGGCGCATTTCTTCAACACTATCAGCGGTATCTGCATCATTGTCTTCTTTATTTTAACACAGTATCGATTACAGCATTCTCCGCAGGAATTCCGGAAATCACAAAATCGTCTGTCAGTAAGTATTATTTAAACAGCCATATTCCAAATGACACTTCGTTTCGGGACAACAGTAATCCTTACTGTTCGAAATTATGCAGTTAAAACTTTATTTGCGAAAACAGTTTTCAGCTGTTAATGAAATATTATTTTTTTAGCTGATACACATTTTCGCTATTTTCCGGGCGAATACTTCTGATGATTCATTTCTTCAAGTACATATGTACTTCCAAACGTAATTCCTGAAATCAATTCATTAAAAAAAAAATTCTTAAAAATCGAACTTCTACATATTCTTCGAATTACATCAATTATTTAAAAATCGAACTGGCATTTTCTCTCTTTTTTCTCTATTCGATAGGTAGACTTGGTGCTTTTTCTTTTCTGGCGGTATGCAGATTGTGATTTATTGACAGCAAAATGTATTATAAATATTCCGGCAGATGGTACTGTGTTCAGGAATTGAGGCTAATGCAAGACAAGTTTCCTAGCATAGGAGTAACTACCCGGGGGGGGGGGTCCAGGATTCCCCAGATTTTCAGAGTTGGGATCCTCAGATATATATATATGTATATATATAATGTGTGTATGCGTGATTGGATCCCACCAGATTTTGAAACATGGTTATGCCCCTGTTTCCTAGTGTTATTTTCTGGCATTGTGCTAGCCATCGCCTTGAACTGTCTGTCAGTCACACACCAGTGAACAATGTGGCAGGAGTGAATTGCTCTAACAGTTTCATGGACAAACTTTATGTGACTTATCATGCTTCACCTAAGAATGCTAACAAACTACAGGAATGTGCAGTGACTCTAGAACTTCAACTTCTTAAATTTTGCAGAATTTTATGCACTCGCTGGGTTGCATCTAGCTTTCGCACTGTTGCTGCAGTGTGAAAAGACTTTGAAGCCCTTGTCCATCACTTTCAGGAGGCAAAAGAAGACAGCAAAAGAAGCAAAACAGATAGCTGTCTTTATGAGGGCCTTTTAAGAAAAATAACATCATGCGAGTTTGTTCTTGATTTGAGCCTTATGTGTGAAACTAAGTCTAGATTTACAAGAAAGAAATATTGAGTTGTACAAAGCAGACAGGAAGATAAAGAATACAGCTCAAGTTTTTAAGGAAAAAATTGAAAATCCTGGTCTGTACTACAATATGTCTCTTCAAATTCAGAAGAACATGAAGTTCAAAGGAATTGAGCTCCACACAAATGAAAGACACAGTCCTGCAATAAGTTCATCTGCTTTTTATAAAAGTCTGAAAGAGGCTGTTGGAAAGCTTTTGCTTGAAGATGATGATGCTGATTTGCCTGAATGTGCCAAGATTTTAGATTCCAAGTATTAGCCAGAAAATCCTGGGAAGCATCTGACATTTGGTAAAGCTGAAATTAGAAAGTTGGCACGCAAATTCCGCTTAAATGAAAGAGAAGCAGTTCATGGTTTCCGTGAGTATCTTCAAGTAAATAAAGTCCTGGACATACCATTTCATCTAAAGCACACTTTCAGCACAATTGCAATATCTTCCAGTGAATGTGAAAAGGGTTTCTCTCTCAGATGAATCTTATAGCAACTTCATCTAGGTCATCTCTGCTTGTACGGACAACTTCTGCACTGATGTTCATCAGGATAGTAGGACCTCCTCTCACTCAGTTCAACCCTAGCAAATATGCGGGCTCATGACTGCTCTGAGGTTGTCATTCTGCAGTTGATACCAAAAGCAAGAAGCGATCTAGAGACGACGAGGGTGTATCAGAGGATATATTAAAAGTGTGGAAGTTGCTGTAATAATTGTGTGTGTGTGTAATGCATATTATTTATATATTACGCACATATTAACTAGCTACACAACATATAGGCACTAGTGTCTGTACAGTTTAACATCACGTCTTTTCTCCTACCAAATGTTCTTTCAGTGTACTAGAAATCCTTCAAACATCGCATTTTTGAAGTCCAATTTCGCACTTCATATTATACATTAATTGAGCAGTTTATGGAGATCGATACCACTGGAAGCCTGCAGTGGTTTCCATTCAATTTCTAAATGTAGCTCATTGGATTAACTGAATCTAATATAACCAAATTATTTGATAAACATGCAACTTCCAAAATGATGAAGAAAGCTTTCCTTTCAGCATGCAGTTATCTTAAGAGCTTGTTTGATAACAAACCAAACGCCCAAAGTGCTACAAATCGTCTAGATTCACCATTCGCATGGAAATGCAGTGTTTTAAACCAAACACTGTAATTCTCAAAGAAAATGGAATTTGAAAGGAACTTTGTAATCATTTCGTAGCATTTTTAGAAATGAAGTGACTGAGAAATCTCAAATTTTTCTAAAACCTAAAAACCCGGATTTCCGGGTTCAAAATGAAACAAAAACCCGGAATTTTGAGTTACACCCAGATTACAACCAGGTCTGGTTACTGTACTTACGATCAAAGTGTTCTTATGCATTCCTGGATCTTTTCTGATATTTCATATATCTGCTAGGTGTTGCAAAATTTGGTTTTTGTTCAACAACACCATCTTTATACATTATCTGTATTGAGAAAACAGAACAGAATGAAATTCTAAAGGCAATAAGCATGTCTTATGATTCCCAAGTATAATAATGCCTGGGAATAATAAGACATGCTTAATAAGTCTTTTGGATACTTTATTGCACAAAAATAATTTTTCAAAGTACGTTTTTAGAAACGCACAAAATCAGAAAAACAGGAATTGCATTTTTACACACCCTCTAGTGGCCAAAAACTGCAAATTACTTGAAACGCATAATGTGTGGTGTTCTTTGTTATGAATAGACCTACTTACGAAATGAATTTCTTCATAATTAACTGGATTTCTAAAATTCATTTAATATTTGGTAGCAACAAATTGATACTTACACCCACAAAATTACCAGAAATGACCATTACAAAAAAAAATTTAAAAAATCCCAAATTTTGAGGAAAATGTCCTTCATAGAGTAAGGTATCCAATGAAAACGTATTTTTGGAAACTGAATAATTACTAGAAGCCCAGATGTAGATATAAATAAATGAAATATAACTTGACATCCTCCTAGCAGAGAAACTGCATTATTTGAAAAAGAAGAGCATAATATTGTCACGGTCAAGGCTATCCAACCAAAAAAATAAAAAGGTTTTATTTTTTAAATGGACTCCTAGAAGGAGAGATTCTCTTTCCAGTAAAACTACCCACTGATCACCCTAGCAAGAGAATTATGCATTATAAAAAAGTAGAAGATACACTGCCGGACAATTGCTAAGGACGGATGACAATAGCAACGATAGCAAACATAAAATGGAAGGCAGGAAAATGTGAAAATTAGCATAAGTGCGGGATACAGTAAGACGTGTTGTGTGTATGAAAATTTTGGATTGCCGAACTTGTTCGTGACGTCATAGCGCTGATAAGAGATATAAAGGATTTGACGCGTATTGACCGTTGTTCAAACGCAAAGTTGAAAGGGAAAGAATCAATTGACGAACTTGCAATTTTCAGTATGTCTTCCCGACATCACCTAGATGATTTCACGCGTGGCCGTATTATTGGCAAGATTGAAGGGCGAAAAATAACAGATGTTGCCAGGGAGTTCGACGTCAGCCACAGTGTTGTTTCAAGGCTTTGGAAATCATTTCAAACAAATGGAGAGTGTAGCAAACGTCACGGGGAAGGTCGTGTTCGCAGTACGACACCTGCAGAAGATCGGTACATAGTGCTATCAACAAAAAGACACCGGCGCAGCACAGCTAGTAAGGTAGCAAATCAGTTTATGGCTGCTACTGGCAAGCGGATCTCCCGAAAAACTGTCGCCAGACGTTTGCATGAAGGAGGACTATACGCCCGCCGTCCTGTTGTGTGCATCCCATTGTCCAGACGTCACCGTACCGCCCGTTTGCAATGGTGCCATCAACATCGCAGTTGGACTGATAACGACTGGTCTGCTGTCCTTTTCTCAGATGAAAGTAGATACAGTCTATCGTCTGATTGTCGACGACAGCTAATCTGGCGTGATAGTGGTACTGCATATTGTCCAGCAAACATACAGGAAAGGGACCGATATCCGAAATGAAGTGTCATGGTATGGGCTGGCATCATGATCAATGACCGTACGTCTCTCTATGTGCTTCCAACTGGGACTGACTGGCCAACGATACATTAATGATGTTCTGCTACCTAATGTTCGCATGTTCCGTGGTGCTGTCGGTGATAAGATTCATTTTCATGGACGACAACGCAACATGTAATCAAACGGTCGCTGTCCAGGAGTGTCTTGAGAGCGAGGATACTCAACGCCTCGTATGGCCAGCACGTTCTCCAGATCTGAATCCCATTGAAAATGTGTGGGATGCTTTGGAGAGGAGTCTTGCTGGTCGCCAATGCCCTCCAATAAACAAGGACACCCTCATCCGTGCACTGACGGAGGAATGGGATAAATTACCCCAACAGCTGCTTGATAATGTTGTGCAAAGCATGACACGACGTGTGGAATCTTGCATCGCCCTCCATGGTGGCCATATCCCGTATTGACATCTTACGCCGGAACACCTGCGGACCGTAATTGCATTTTTTCACGATTACGTATTCTGCACAAAATGACCTATTTGTCCCTTGAACACGTTCCAAAGCCTTCTGGATTTCAGAGCACAATAAATTGTCTTTCTTGTAATGTCCTGGCATTCTGACATTATTTTATTTCACTTAGCATCCAACCACACTTACTTTTTTATGCGCTATATAGCCGTTTATGATCCGTCCTTAGCAATTGTCCAGCAGTGTATAAACAAAATAATTTTTATGTACAGGAAGCTATGCAATGGATTTTTTTTTCAAATACAACTTCTGAAAGCACAGATAGCATGAGAACAGTTTATATGCCCCTATTAGGAAATTGTGCATAAAAAAAATAGATAATGTTCAGAATCTTAACCACAATGAATGGTACACAGTACAAAAAGAATTTAATCAATTGGATTTTTAGAAGCAGAGATACAATTGAAAACCAAAATTGATGTATGTCACCTATGGGCAGAACAATTTATTCTAAAATATTAGAAAAATTTATTCATGACAATATTTGCCACCTATTCAATAGCTGACAAATACTGTCATGAAAGAGTGATGCTGGTATGAATCAAATGTGATGAAGGTGTCAATGCACATTATTTGGATATCACCAAGTTTGGCAATCCCCTGGCCAGTCAAGAACTGCTGCATAATGGTTTCTTGGGTCACCGCAGTGGCATGGGGTCTTGTGCTATCGTGCAACATAATGACCTTTTGATGCCCATGTCCCAAAAATGGTCATTTCCATTGCAGTTACTCATTCAAAAGTAGTAGTTGATGACTGTAGCATTCTGCAGTCAGTGCTATATCTAGTGGCATGAGCTAATGATGCACCACACCTTGCATGTTCCACCAGATACAGAGAAAAACTTTCTTACTGTGAATGTTGGGCTTTGGTGTTGACATTATTGGCTGGTCGGGGTCTACCCATGACCTTTTGCACTGCAAGTTATCATAGTGAACCCAGTTAACATCACTTGTAATGATTTCCCTGAGGAAGTCTTTTTTCCAATGTCTTGCAAGCATGGAAATACAAGTTTGTCCTCTGATCAATGCAATATTCAGTAAGTTTATGTAGGGACCACTCTCTCTTTTCGAATCTTTCCCACAACATGCAACCATCAAACCATGTTCGACCAACTCACGCCTAACCGTGTTTTGCTAGTTCTGTGGTTGACTGGGTGGCATTTTCACTCAAAAGAACTAGAAAACCTGCATTCTGCATCTCCTTTGGCTATCTGCTATCATACATCTGCCAACTTTCAAAAACTGAAATCCATATATTCGATGAAAAATTTAATCAATATATTGGATTAAATTACTTACCGCACATTTTGATTAAATATAGCGAACATATAGATTAAAAATTATATGTTACCCAAATCAAGTATCAACTTTTAATCGATATGACTACAGATGTTTTAATTTATTGGCACATTCATATTGATTAAAATAGAATCTATACAAAATTTCTCATTACTATGCTATCATTATGATCTATAAAGTGATAATTTATTTTTATGGAAGTTTTCATCTAAAAGGATGTTCTACCCTTTGACCCTCAATCCAATAAGGTTGTATCCCATGTAGTCATAGAACGTACTAAAATGCTTTCAAAAATGAACCATTTTCATGCTAGGAGTTATCTTAAGGAGAGATGGATGATGACAGAATCAAATCAAAATTTAAAAAACTGAAATAAATAAGAGTGACTGAGGGACACTAACTGGTAAATTATGTTCTACTAAAAACGAAGTGAACAAACATTTTGCACAAATTGCATCCAGTTCATTATAACTTTTAATAAAGGAAGTTAATTTTGTATTTTTTTACCAACATAATAAATCATTGCTAAAGAAGCACTGGGTCGAATGAATTTTTATTTCAACTTCCTGTTATACTGCATTCTTGCAACACTGGCAGCTTTTGTTTAATTTTAATTTTGTCATGTTGGGTATCAAATTGGGCTCAAAAATTCCGCAGATTTAAAGTAGTTCTACAACAACTACGTTCTGAGTTAGCATTTCGAACTGGTAGTAATACAGACAGGTGCTCCCATGCCGGGCACCCCACGCCAGCCAACTGAAAAGTTGCAACTTTGGGGACGAACAATGCATTACCTGAAAAGGGGGATGGGTAAACATAGCAAGAGATAAACAGGCCCAGCTGGAGCAGTTCAGTTTATGCGCAGCGCAAGCTTTAGTGTTTGAAATAATGCAAAACAATAAACCTAAAACATGTGGAAAAACTTACATCAGTGCTTTATTTTAAATGGATTTAGTTAAATAAAAAAAATTCTATTGGTGAATGCAAAATCATCAGAAAAAAAATCTGGGAGAATCACTAAATCCATAAAATTAACATTTTATCTAATTAAAACAAGTCACATTTCCGTAAATTTTATGAGTAAATCGTAAAAACTGGCAGGTCTGTGCTATGCTTCTTGTTTTCAAAGCTGCAATCACCACTTTTGAACATCACAAACCACTCACAACATTAAAATTATTCTTAATGTGGACATATCACACTTAAGTTACGTAAAATTATAAGTGGTGAGACGTTTCGATAGCGACTTCTACCTTCATCAGCCATGGAATGAAACACATGGTATTAGCATCAGTTGTTGCCAGATTTCAAAATAGCTTTCCAATTCATAGGTATGTTAAAAGGTGCGTTTGTATTACAGGTGTTAGGAGTAAGGAAGATTTCAATGCTTTTTGCGGTATCCGAGGGCTTTACGATTGCTGAACGGAGCGATGCGTTTAACATTTTGCCAATCGAGAATCGTGGACGTATCGCCGATGGTTAAAATTGAAAGGGAGGTGGAAGGGTTGCCTTTCTTAACATCAGCGATATGTTCCAATCGGCGGTTGATGCTTTGGTAAGTAGAGTAGACCCCTTGTAACTCTAGGGGTTTTATTGGGATCTCTGTCATTAAGGTTAAGAAGGGGTGGAGGTGGTTTAACAGCCATCCTCTGTAGCCAAAAGACTAGAAAAATGGAGCAAACTTTGTGAGTGAAGGCCAGGCTAAAGGGCAAAGTGCCCACAAACTGATGAGTGGTGGAAAGTTCAGGCAGTATACTGGTAGATCTATTCTGTGATTCAAATTTCTTAATTAGCCTATGTACTAAGAGGGTGGAAAGCCATGCAATTTGCCAATATTGATGATGCTCTTGCCATGCAATTTACCAATGTTAATGATGCCCTGAATATCAGAGCTCTTGCCATGCAATTTACCAAGGTTGACAATGCTCTGAATATCAGGCATAATCAACATTGGCAAATTGCATGGCTTTCCACCCTCTTAGTACATAGGCTAATTAAGAAATTTGAATCACAGAATAGATCTACCAGTTTATGGCCTGAACTTTCCCCTACTCATCAGTTTGTGGGCACTTTGCCCTAAGCCTGGCCTTCACTCACAAAGTTTGCTCCATTTTCAAGTCTTTTGGCTACAGGATTGCTGTTAAAATACCTCCACATCTTCTTAAATTTATCCTTAAAGACAGAGATCCCACTAAAACACCTAGAGTTACAAGGGGTCTACTGTATCCCTGTCAACACTTCCACAGGCATTACCCATTATATTGGTAGTACTTACCGAAGCATCAACCGGCGATTGGTGGAACATATCGCTGATGTTAAGAAAGGCAACCCCTTCCACCTCCCTTTCAATTTTAACCATTGGCGATACGTCCACGATTCTCGATTGGCAAAATGTTAAACGCATCGCTCTGTTCAGCAATCGCAAAAGCCCTCCGGTACCGCAAAAGCATTGAAATCTTCCTTACTCCTAACACCAGTAATACAGATGCACCTTTTAACATACCTATGATTTGGAAAGCTATTTTGAAATCTGGCAACAACTGATGCTAATACCACATGTTTCATTCCATGGCTGATGAAGGTAGAAGTCGCTACCGAAACGTCCCACCACTTGTAATTTTACGTAACTTAAGCGTGATATGTGGACATAAAGAATTCTTCTAATGTTTTGTGTGTTACGTGTTTCACTGCCAGTTATTCTCACAATGACCACTCACAACACATGCCTGCAGTTAGAACTTTCTTGTCATATGATGGACAAAGCCACTTCTTCAGCAGTTGTCCCAAGATTAAACATGAACAGCAGACAGTGATAAATATGCACCTTGTTGGCCATAATGTCTTAACTAACAGCATGTGAGTGCTGTCTGTCTACATGTGTCATTTGAACAGTGTTGCAACCTTACCACCATAGCGTGAGATTCTGACAAAAATTCAATTATTTTGCTTTTTCAGCCTGCTAAATGGAGAACCAAAAATTCATTCAAAGACCTAACACAGCTACAAAATCACACAAAGAATATAATGTTTACTTGAGAAAAAGCAAATAAGATTCCTGTTGAGGAACATGAGGACCACCACTTATTCATCAGACAAATAACAGAAAACTCTCAGCTTACCAGTAGCCAAACATATTTTTTACTTTCCTGATGAAGGAAGATTCAACTTTTTTTTGTCTGATTGGAGAGAATCAATCTTGAAAGGAAATACCTAGAACTGCTTAGTACTATAAACAACATTTTTGAAGATATTAAATGCTGAATAATCATTTGTTTGTCCATGACTTACCTGGTAAAGAATCCCAAACATTTGATACGGGATAAATGAAATGATTGTGATAAACAATGTTTCATTCAGTCAATGCACACAACATGAGTGAGGGGTGACTTCATTCTTGTAATGTGACAGAAATGTTCTATATGTGAAATAAAAAGTTGACAGCTTTAAAAGTTATGCCAATTATATTAGGTGCTTGGATTATTGTTTTTTGCCACACAAACACCTGTGTGTTGCCCCAGAACGGTACAGGATAGTCTATTCAAAGTAGTGTCCGATGACAGCTACGACCCTTTCCCACCGTTAGGGTAACAAATGGATCCCGCAGTAGAAAAATGCAGGTTCTTTCGAGGCGAACCATTCATCGAGTCATTTTTGGATATCCGCGACAGAAAGGAAGTGCTGCTCCAACAGGCCATGTTGTAGCGACCGGAACAAATGGAAGTCCGAGGGAGCAATGTCCTGGGAATAAGGCGGGTGAGGTAAGATGTCCCAGCCAAGTGCCCCCAAGAGTTCCTTCACGGATTTGGCGACATGAGGTCTAGCGTTGTCATGGAGAAAAATAATCTTGTTATGTCTTTTGGTGTATTGCGGCCATTTCTCCGTGAGTGCACGTTTCACATCGAGTAATTGACGTCAGTACTGTTCAGCATTGATGGTTTCATCGGGTTGCAGCAGCTCAGAATACACAACACCGATTTGATCCCACCAAATGCACAGCATCATCTTCCTGCCATGGATGTCCGGTTTAGGCATGGAGGTTGATGGTTCGCCGGGACGAACCCATGATTTCTTGCGCTTAGGATTGTCGTAACGAATCCCTTTTTCATCGCCAGTCATTATTCGATGCAAAAACGACTTTTGTTTGTGTTGTTGCAGCAGCAATTCACACATGGTTTCACGTTTGGTGATGTCGCTTTTTCGCAATGCCTGTGGGATCCAGTTTCCGAGCTTCTGGATCATTCCCATTGCCTTTAAACGTTTGCTAATCGTTGACTCATCGACCCGTAGTGTTTCAAACAACTCGTGGAGCGTCTGACATGAATCCTCGTCCAATAAGGTCTCCAATGCGCCATCTTCGAACTTTTTCGGCTGCCCAGGGTGCTCTTTGTCCTTCACATCATATTTGTTGGCTTTGAAGCATCAGAACCACTCTCTACATATTGTTTCCAATAGGGTATGTTCCCCATAGGCCTGCACTAGCAAAATGACTTTCCGCTGCAGATTTCTTGAGATTAAAGCAGAGGAGTAATGCTTCCCACAAATGCTCCTTTTTTGGTACGAAACTTTACATCGTGAATGCGATACAAACTCGTGTTCTGTGCCCACTGATAGCATGTCACACACAGCTTTGCCCAGACTACAAACGGTACGTGCGTGCGCAAGGGAGGTCACGTGTGGCCCGGGTCACAGCGCACCACTGCTGCGCTCTATTGGGCAACAGCGGGAATTAATTCAAGCACCTCATAGTAGCCACTAAAATAAATACGGAGCTTTGCCTATCTGACAGACACAGCAGCATATGAAATTATAGAATTATTGCTGCTCAAAAGGATATTCTTAGCTTCTCATAAGCAACTTTAAAAAAAAAATGAAATGTGAGATTGCACAACTAATTTGGTAAAATAGTCATGCTGCCAACTGAAATTCTTCTGAAAGGGTTATTTCTAATGTACGGAGATTGGAAATTATTGAGTGATATTTCTGCTGTAGAGGACACAGGTGTCCTTCAAGAGAATCTAACAGGTATCCCCTATATAACGTACCTCCCCAATGTACCCCTGGGTGGAATGGTTGAATCCTTTCTCACATGACATATGTGTAGTACCAATGCAAACACACCTCATCATAGTTGGCAAGCAGTCTAAAGCTATGTTTAAAAAGTTAGAGCAGTGTCGTTGGCAAAAAATAAAAGTTGCTAGAGGTTGTACCGTGAATGAATGTTATGAAAGATTACAAGCTTGTGGAGCCTCTGGATTACCATATAATATGGTAGCAAGTTGGGTAGCAGCCTTCAAAAAAAGGGAGAATTGTGGCTTGTGTTTCTGGGGGTGGACATACCCAGGCGAGTGAAACTCCAGTGCTCGCTTTGTTGCTGGAGAACGACTGGCAGTGGACATTTCGTGAACATGCCCACAAGAGTAACCTTTCCCATAAGACTGTGAAAAAACGACTAAACATGCAAAAATTACATCATGTTAGGTGCCTCATGCTGAATTTAACCCTTAACTGCCCAAGTCTTTCAACCCACGTTTGGTCTCTCAGATTGCCACATTTTTATTACTTCATTTTAACTTTTTATGTTTTGTGCGACCGTTTATTTGTAAAATAATACAATACATATAAAAATAACCTTATTAAAACCTGTGAGACCAGACCTGGGTTGTTAAGAGTTAAGTGAGGTTGAGAAATGGCAACATTACACAGCAGCTCGACTTCATTTGGAACTGTACGAGTAATTTTTAAATATTTGGTTTTCAAAATATTCAAGGTCAAAGGTTATCTGTGACCTTGGGAAGGTCTATACATATCAGAGCTGCTGTCGCATTGTCATTAAGCTGGGTAGATTTTTAAAAAGTGGGTAGTTAGTGAGGTATTATGGGTCTTTTTAAAAAATCAAAAGAACCAAGAGATAATGAATATTTATACTTACATAAGCAAATGAATAAACAATTAATGTACATTGTTCAACACCTTAATTTATGCTCTTTGAAAGCAATATTTAAAAAAATCAAGTACTGACAATTAAATTTTATCATTTTCAACTAAATTTTATCATAAAGGAACTGCACAAAGACAATGAATGCATTTACAGTCAGCTCAGAACACCAGAGTGATTTTTATTTTTCAAAACACAGGAACTGTGTGATGATGACTACTCTTGAACAGTTTTTTTTTTTTTATTTTAACGAACAATCACTGAAGTAGATGTATAACTTTTAGTAGAGTATAATTGTTCACAGTGTGCTCTCATTAAATGTGAGTTTGTTTAGTTTTCAAATTATAAATTTCAACTGTTCCAATATGCATTAAAAGAGCTGAAAGGTTTAATAAATTAATCAGGACATTTCTATATTTACATAATCTTGAGGGAGCACTGCTGGCTGTTTTCATTCTTTCCCTAATCCTCGTGAATTAGGCTTTTGCCAAATAGCACGTTAAAAAATTCGAAATAAAATGTTGGTCACAAAGGACACGTAGAATTTGTGATTATGGGTCCTTTGGGGGGGGGGGGGGTAATTTACGTGCTACAGTGCGTCAGTGGTAGCTACAGTGCACTGTGTATATTAGTTTTTCAGAAAATTATACAAAAGCTCGAATAAAATGTTATAAAAAGAAACAAATTTCAAACTTCTAGCCCAATTAAGTAACAAGATACAACCACTCAAATATTGTCCAAAGATCATAATTTCCTAATTTTCAAGGTTATGTAATTTGAAACCTTGTGGGCAGACAGGGATAAAATTTGGGATTTGTGCATATGTCTGAATGCCTAACAATCACCAAATTTCAAGGAACTTGAAAGAGGTCAGGTTGTGACCATTGTTGATTTGAAATGGAACAGTCACATCAAAACATCCCTACTCGGGGCAAGGTTAACCTGACTATGCAGTTAAAGCCACGGAGTGTGTACTTCCACTGCATAATATAGTTCCAGTTTAAAAACTCCTATTCAAGCTTGAACTGAGACCTAAAAAAGCACATGGATGTATAGATGTTCTAAATGTACGTACATACATAAAAAAATTAAGATCCCAGTTTTGGTTGTTTCTAAAAAATTCAAACATTCGCATTTTGTTGATGCTATTGTCATTTCTATCTTGCTTCAGAGAGGCTATACAGTATACACAGAGGATATTTACTGTGAGCAGAAAGAGAGAACTGTGTTAAGCCTAAGGGTAGGGGGAGGGGAGATAATGGCTTGGCAATCACTAAGCTTGCTCCTTTCTTCGTGGCTACCGTTTTAAAATACTCATTCAGAAATTGTTTGTCTGGTGGTCGGCAAGGCCGCGAAGGTGTGGGGTTTGAAGGGGGACATCGTGATGAAATGCAGGAAGTTTCCTTTTGTCCTTAGGGGAAAGGATGACCATTAGTGCACAGAGAAATACTGATACCCAAGAGATATCTTGTTGGTAAATCGGTTTCACAACATTAACAGCGTAAACAGGTCAGCTTTGCCCCGCATATAGTGATAACAGTCTAACTAAAAGTTTTCCCATGGACCATAACTTCCACATCTACATTCATCACAGAAACTGCTATCACTGTGCAATGTTCCTCATTTTCAGAATGAGGTACTTACTTTGTGTTGTCCCATTACCTATATTATCAGATCTTTCATTTCTGACTGCACAACACAAAAAGCAATGTGATATACACTGGTGTGCAAAAATTAAGGACGTAAGAGGAGAAATTAGCATAACAGCGGAACGAGCAGGCAGAACAGACCGAAAGACCACTCAGGAGATAGACTAGGGTCGGGTACGGTAGGGCATGCGCATATATGCAGCATGACGTGGGGGGAGGGGGTCGGAAGGGTATAAAGCACATGGGCGGTGTACACTCAGCAATTCGGTGAAAGCTATTGCACGGTGAACATCGTTTTGAACGCCGTCGAGTTGCTGCCACCGTGTGATATGGCCAACAGGCAATCCAGTAGACAACATCTGGATGACTTTACCCAAGGCCGCATCATTGGGAAGTTGGAAGAAGGTTAAAGTGTGACTAGTGTGGCCTAGGAGTTCGGGATCGCTCACAGGATCGTTTCACGAGCTTGGAGAGCATTTCAAACGACAGGAACAGCTGTCCGAGAGTTTAGCAGTGGTAGTCCACGAGCAACCACTGTGGCGGACGACCAGTATATTGTCCTACAGGCGAGAAGAGACAGACGGCAGACAGCGGGACAAATTGCAAGGCACGTGCAACAGACAACTGGACGTCCGTTATCGCGTTTTACCGTGGCTAGGAGGCTGCACAAAGGTGGCCTATTTGCACGACGACTAGTACGGTGTGTGCCTTTAATACCTGCTCATCAAAGACGGCAGTTTCTGTGGTGCCAGGAGCACAAGAACTGGACACATCAGCAATGGGGTCGAGTTCTCTTTACGGATGAGAGCTGATTTAGTCTGACGAGTCATTCTGGACGTATACACATCTGGAGAGAGCGGGGGAACACGCAGTCCCACCTCCAACATCATTGAAAAGGACCGGTTTGAAGGTGGCGGAGTTCTCGTTCGGGGCGGTATCATGCTTGGTAGCCGTACTGACCTCCACATCTTCCAAGGAGGTTCAGTCACTGGTGTCCACTATTGTACCGAGGTTCTCCTGCCTCACGTGCGTTTGTTTAGAGGTGCTGTGGGTCCTGAGTTCCTCTTCATGGACGACAAGGCTACACCTCATCGTACAGTGGCTGTCGCAGAGCTGTTGGAGAGTGAAGATATTCAACGCATGGATTGGCCCGTAAGGTCCCCGGACCTAAATTCAATCGAACACGTGTGGGACCTTCTCAGGAGATGCTTGGCAGCACGTCACCAGCTGCCAGCAACGATTCCACAACTGCGATTGGCGCTACAAGAGCAATGGGCCGTGATGCCTCAACAGCTCCTTGATAACTTCGTCCTCAGCATGGACAGACGTTGTAAATCCTGCAACGAAGTCAGGGGTGATCATATCCCCTACTAAAGACTGGATTTTTCTTGGCAGCCACCTGTCACATGGACGTTTCTGTCTTCTGTCCAGTTATGCTTGAAGCTACTTTTTAAATAAAGTGCCTTTGTATCCGTTGGATTCCTTATTTGGATGATTTTGCTCACTTGTCCCATATTCTTACATCTTGGGGATCTTATGGTATGATTTGAGTCGATGTGGAGCACTTCTGCATGACTTTACATATAAAAAAAACGTCTCGTCCTTAATTTTTACACGCCATTGTAGTTTTGGATGCACAGACATGTAAAAGAAGTACATTTGCAAAGCCCACAGCTGACGAACCAGAATACAAGCATTCCCAAACTACTGAGCTGAATAATTTAGTACAGGGAAAAGACAAACAAAGAATAAACATTGACTTAAGCAATCTCACAAAACCAAAATGTCATCAGTAGCAGCATAGAACAAAAGGTGCATCAGAGACATAACAAGGCATTTCTACACCCAGGGCAAATCACAAAATATTGCACCCTTCCCCACCTGTCTTTCTGTCTAATATAAATACATTACTAATTTAATAGTGTACATTAGTATCTATTTGCATAAAACATACACTGCTCAACAAAATTAAAGTCACACCCCAATGTATCTCTATGGGAGGCATAATTAAACTATAACTGTTTTTGGTACAGCATTTTTAGGAAATCAGCTGATCTGAATCTGATCAAGTGTTGTAAAAGTGCACAGTACTGTTTAACTCTTTCCCTGGCAGTAGGGTGCAGGTAAATCCTACAGTAGCCCGGCAGGCTATGTAACATGGAAAGTGCTGCAGTGCATAAATTCAAAAACGCAATTCCTGGGACTATGCAATTGTTAGGTACGAGCTGAAAGTGGCAGGTATAGGTAACACATGAAAATATAAAAAGACAAATATTACAGTACCCACATAAAAAACTTTAATACTTTGTTTTGGTATGATAGTTGTGGAAACAGGGGTTTTTGCACAGACCCACACCACAGTTAGAACACATGACACTTGTTTCTTTTTGTACTCCATGGGATGAACACTCTCTACATTATCGCATTTCAGCACCCTTCTCCTTTTTACTGTGAGGCACATGAATCATTTGATGAGCTTTCAAGACCACCCTGTAGTAGATATGCAGAGTCCGTCTTTGGCGGACTCCTCAGTGGTGGTGGCGTGGGCGTGCTGGATGTGGACGCCAGCAACTTGTCCTCATCACCATGTGTCCAAACACGCCGATGCCAGTAAACCGTTTGATTTGTCTTGGTGTGATATCGTGCCCACATCAGGGAAAGAGTTAATGCACACAAATTCAACATGTATTCCACACTGTTTAGCAGAAAATTAAACCAAATTTAAACTTTTTCTACAGTCTATATAATTCACAAGAAAATTCACACTAATACAGAACTTGCAATTTTTTTTTTAAGCGGAAAAACACGGAATATATCCCAAGTGTGTGCTTTCAGTTTATTTCAATTGTCTGGGTTTGGCTGGATTTCCTTCCTATAGGAACTTCTTACTGTCAGAATGAGGCTAGGTATTTGCAACTTTCCAGGTACCCCTGATTGATATTTTCATTGTAGTTTAAACAACCTAAAGCCTAAGTATTTTTATTGGAGTATGTACAATAAATAGAGTATTATAGACTGAGGTGTTATTTCCGATTCCAAATGGGAAAGGCCCTTTACCCTCTTTAACTGCGTCGGAAGTTACGAAATGGGAAGGGGGATCGCTCAGAGAAGGGTTTTGTGCATTGCCCTTCTCCTTACATCAAGAATGTTCCAGGTAGTGAAACCAAAACTAGAAGCAGGACATCATTTGGGATTGTAAATTACAGAAGGGGCAGAGGGGTGTCAGATTCCCAACTGCTTCTGAGTTTAGATTCAGTACCACATCAAACGGATCAAATGCAGCAGATAGTCGTGGCTCAGAGCAATAATTGAATATCCCCCAGAGAACCTTCAACAATGTGAATGACATTTTTACCTCACAATGTACGTACACCCATGCTTTTATTCCTGAATATAGGCAACTAACACGCCCTGACATTTTTGAGGAAGAAATGCGAATTTTAAGCTGGCAAGGTTACAGAAATGGGCGAAGGATATAAAATTATGTAAATGGAGAAATGGCAAGACATGTTGAACCCACTTTTCCAAGTCAAATCACAAATGTTCGATTGGGTTCACGTCAGGGGAATTTGGAGGCGACTGCATTACCAGAAAGTCACCAGTATGTTTTTTTTTTTTTTTTTTTGATTGGAGGTTTAACGACCACCGTGAGCAACTCAATGGGCTATAAGCAGTCGCCCGTCCCTAATTTAGGGTCACTGGTTCCAGGGAAGGGAGAGAGCCAGTGCCGTAGGACAAACACAACATCCATGCCTCACCGGGATTCGAACCCGGACCCCGTTCGGACGAATGATCAGAGGCCACCGCTTAGACCACTGCGCCACCGGGGCGGCCACCAGCATGTTCCTCGAACCACTCCTTGACAATTATGGTAGTGTGGCATGGCACATTATCCTGTTGGTAATGGTCATCACCAGCAGGGAACACAGTTGCCATGAATAGGTGACCTTGGTCTGCAACAATGTTCAGATACCTGACAGCTGTCAGGGATTGTGCTATTGGGATAACGGGGTTTAAGTGTCACAAGAAAACATCACCCACAGCATAACACCACCGCCACCGACCTGTTTCTGCCCAACAGTGCATCCAGGTGCCATAGCTTCCATTAGTAATTGGTGTATCTGCGCTCGGCCGTCTAAGTGATGCACCAGGAATCTTGATTCATCAGACCAGGCCACTTTCTTCCAATCATCCACGGCCTAATTTCGATGATCTTGGGCCCATTTCATGTTTTGTTGGAGATGACATGCAGTGAGCATGGGGAACCGGCTGGGTCTTCAGCTACGCAGGTCCATGTGTAAAAGGTCACATTACCCTGATTACCACTGTTGCAGCTGCGGGTGATTTGTCTCACTGTGAAGAACGCACAACAGTCTCTGCTCCCCTCTGGCATCAATCATCTGCGAACGACACACAGCTGGACAATGGCTCGTTGTTTGGCCATCTGTATACCACTGTTGATACGCACTCACTACAGTGGCACGTGAACAACCCACAAGCCACACCGTTTCTGAGATTGTAGTTCTGAGGCATCATGCCATTAGAATTTGACCTTTATCAAACTCCTATAAATTGGCAGCTTTTCCCATTCTGACTCCAAACACTCTACTAACCGAAAGCCGGTCCTCAGGTTGTATATATAATGCTCTGCAAACTTCACCTGTGCCACCTTTCGGTCTCCAGGTGCGCTCATTTCTCTAGGCTGGGGGTGGTCATAATGTAATGGCTCATCGGTGTACACTTTTACAAAGTGATAAGCCAAGGTAGCTGGTTTGTTTTAGGAAAGACTGAGGTCACAAATGAAGCAAAGCATTATCATTTTTTTTTTTTTTTTATTGGAGGTTTAACGACCACCGTGAGCAACTCAATGGGCTATAAGCAGTCGCCCGTCCCTAATTTAGGGTCACTGGTTCCAGGGAAGGGAGAGAGCCAGTGCCGTAAGACAAACACAACATCCATGCCTCACCGGGATTCGAACCCGGACCCCTTTCGGACGAATGATCAGAGGCCAACGCCTTAGACCACTGCGCCACCGGGGCGGCCATTATCATTTTAGCTAGAACTGAAGAGATTCAACACACACATCATAAAATCATGCTTCTTCTTGGAAAGGAATTTAAAAAAATCAGTACCCAATGAATGGTGTTTTCCACTTTTTGCAATCATGTCTTTAGAGTGTTTCACTTGAACCCTTTTGTTGAGCTGGTTTACACAACACACACACACTGTCACTTCCAATGACAATACAAATCCCCACACATAACAGTCTGGAAACTCATATATATTCAAGCCTTCGCAACATCCATAACCCCCAGAGTATTTACTGGGTAAGGACTTAAAAAGTGGGTGCTCAAAAGGATATGGCTTCAATATGCTAATGCAACATGCTAAGTTTCCTAAGTTTAAACTGCAGCTACATGAATTTTACGTGGTAGCACATTTGCAGCTGTGTGTGTGTGTGCACGCAAGATCACACCAGAGAGTAACACTAAATAATTCTTTTAAAAAAATCTTTATAAATGAGAAAATAACTGAGGTGATAGCCTAAAAAGAGATTATACTGGACCTACCTCACAAAAAAATTACAAACTGACATAAGTTTAACCAAGGACAGACAAAACCCAAAACATTTTACTTTCCTTTTTTTTTCTAGGAGCCGGCATACATTTTTTTATGAGATATGATAAGGAAAAACCATGATTGATTCAAACAAAACTACAAGTACAGAACTGCAACAAACTTCAAAACTAATGTATTATTTCTTATATATTGTTTAATAATAATTCAATGAAATATCCACAACTATAACTAGGAAAAAAATTATGCACTTGATTAATAGTTGCATTTCAAAATAGGTTTCATTTCAGAAATTTCAGCTTTGTCTTCTGGTGTATAACACTCAATAATACCACTAACGAATAAATACACTTATAAGCATTCCAAGTGAAATGCATGCCACAGCCACAAACACACAAACATATCTGATTCTTACTCTGCATGTGCACACTTATCTTTCTTGGGTTGCACCACTGCACTTCATCCTGAATAACTACTGCCAATATCGCTGTGGAATGCATTAACTCTGCTGGCGATCAAGTCAAAACAGATATTAGCATCTTCAGCATTTGATTTTATAGTAAGTAGTCTATAAAACATATGTAAACAGAATAAACCCATACACTGTACTAGTTGCTTTATTATCAAGATGGAAGTTTCACAACAGAAATCCAAATTTGGAAAAATAGAATTTTTAGAGTGGAATTTGCAAACTCAGGTGACTGGGCACCTTGGATTTATATACCCCTAGGTTCAACTTCAATTTTAGAGCCACAAGGCAAATGATTAAAAACATGCTATAAAAAAAAACTGTACATTTTTATAATTTTGTTGAAAATGCAAAATATTTTCCACAGAAGAGAAAAATGCTAGAATTATGAAATGTGCATGCATTGTATGTGCTTGTCATTCATTCAAGTTCAAAATTTTATGTAAATTCTAAACCAAATTTTAAGAATTTGCACTATGTTTTGAACTTAAGTGAACAACTTAATATTTAAATAGCACTGATGAATTTTTGCATCATAAAAATATATTCAAATGGTGCACATATTAGTGCACCATTTCAAAAGTAGGTTTTGACAGCACTGCATTAAGTGAAACAAAAAACCACACACAATCTCCAGACATCTGTTAGCAATGCTATTACAAATTATAACCACCTACCACGAAAAATTCACAAAATACCATGAATAACATGAGTAGAAATTTAGAAAAAGTCTAAAAGATTTCATGTGAATGTTTTCAAAACATCTACAATCTTGAAAATCCAAGTCGACCAAATTTCCAACCTAAAATGGGAGTAACATCTATCTAAGACACTGGAAAATAAGGTTCCTTGTCAATGAAGATTAGCAAAATATAAGTGACACAAATGAATTTCTAATGGAGTTACACGGGAACAAAAGGGCATTACTTAACCAGAAAAAGAAATATACTAAAATTATTTCTTTCTGGAATTAAAACAAAACAAAACAAGAGGTAAGTAGTACAACACTCGTCCGTTAGAAAGAGGATATCCAAAAATGTGAAAATCAATGAACAATCAATTTTTGTATGAGATTTTTTATTAGATATTTACAAAATGGAAAACACAACATATAAAACTAGAAAAGAGGAATGTGCAGGATTCAGAAAAAGTAAATTAGATCAATTCATTGCAAATCTTGACTCTTTATAAAAATGCACCATTGAAAGTGGCAGAGGCATGTAATTGTTATGAATCAAAGCTGCAATACAGGAAGCTCATGCTAAAGTGATGCAAAAGTGAAAAGGGAAATGTACCTCCAGTAACAGAAAATTCAGATGGTTATCAGGTACCAAAACACCATCATGCCTTTTCAGTTTGAGAACAAGTTTTCAAATTATTGGAATATTAGGGTGTCCAAGAAAGGAAAAATGTTTTAGCCATGTGATTTTTCATGTCACTGATTTACATGGTTCATAGAGGGATAAGTTCTTGATATTGCAGGTCATATAAAAGCTAATTGCATGAGAAACCAGTTCACGCACAGTGCATGTTTCAAAGCAGGATTGAAAGTTTATTGCATTGTACCAAATGTCCACAAAGTTTGAAATCTTGGTTCTGTTGCGCTGCTACACTGGACAATAAATTTTGACTTTTTGGGAGTGTGAGATTAAACCAAGTTACCTTTGATTTGTTTGGGTTGGTGAATATCAAAATGGCCATTAAAACACTAGATTAGCTCTAGTTTTCAAAATATCTATAAAATAAGTTTTACACATTTGCATATACAGTATGTACCGCATGATGATCCTCATAGAGGAAATCACCTCTCACAAAGGTCTAACTGCTAGCGTTGCTGCATTCCATTTCCCCTGGTACCTTTCTTTGAGGGTAGTAATGTCCTGATGAAACCGTTCACCATGCTCATCACTGACAGCACTGCAGTAAGCTGTGAAGAAATCCCTAAGAGAATGTAAAAAGTGTAATTTCTCAGTGACATGTCACACCCTAGTCTCTTGTAGTGCTGCAAGAGAGTTTTTACAAGCTCCAGGTAATTGTCAAACTTATTGTTTCCTATGAAGTTTGTGGCCACTTGCTAAAGCATTCCCAGCTAACTTTTCATCACTTGTGAGGATATCAGCAGAACACATATCTCGGAAGAGCTAACATATCTGTGGATCAACAAATACATCTCTCTTGATTCTGGCCTCACCAAGTCTTATTTATTATGAAGGTACAAAAATTCTGCCCCATTTCAATCCATAGCCTTTACGAAATTCTTCGTTAGTACAAGTTTGATGTGGAGAGGGAGCAAGATCTTTCTGGATTCTACAAGTGGTTCATTAAGTACATTCTTTTTCTCCCGGTTTAAACGATTGTCATGGGAGACAATCCCCCTTTTTTTTGTAGTGGGAAGTCCTGCCACAGCTGTCCCAGAGACAGAAGAAACAGTAACATTTTGTATAACCCTGTTGTAGCCCATCAAGATGGCAACAACCTTCAGGTCACCACAGATCTGTCACTTATACTTGTCATAGTTGGTGTACAGAGTACCAGAATGTAGACGTACATGCTTATGCGGAGAGTTTCCAAATTATTAATGGATTTTGCAGATAGTTTTTGCTTGTAGATTAAAAAAAATAAAAATGTTGTTTACAGCAATTAAAACACTTACTTAAGGCTTTACTGAGATTAATATATTGGGCATATAAATAAGTTTTGAGGGATTTCCGTTCGGTGTTGTACTTATTACTGCTTGCATGTATTTTAAGGTGGCAACACTGCGATATCGCAGTACGAGACGCCAGCTGTCAGAGTCAGTATACGACGTTCGATTGAGGTGCGAAGACGTATTTGCTTTACTCGATGGAAAATGGCAACTTTCATCCTGACAAAACAGCATTTGCGGGAAGTGTTAGTGCATTACTTTATTGTCAAGAAAAGTGCTGCCGACAGCTATCGCTTAATGTCAGAAATTTATGGTTAACATTTCCCATCCATAAAAACATGTGAGTATTGGTTTAGATGATTCAAAAGGAACGATTGATTTCGATGTCAGTGATAAAGAACGTTCTGGACCACCCAAAAAAATTGCTGATGTCGAATTGGAAGCTTTACTCGACGAGGATCCGTGCCAGACCCAAAAAGAACTAGCAGCAGCATTAAATGTTAGTCAACCATGCATTTCACAATGTTTAGCTGCCATGGGAATGGTGCAAATTAATACTTTTGAACACCATGCATCAATTTTTACAAATTTTCCAACTTCATCACTTCCGTTTTCGGGAATTTCCTTCTCCCTTATCAAGCTTAAACACAAAAGCTTATGGGAAACAGGTTATTTAACAATGCAGAAGAGTGAGAACATCGCGCCATGAGAGGAGAGGTTAGTGATGGCGGGAGAAATCTTTACTCCATCAAACTTCTGATTTTGGAAATTGTTTACCTATTTTAAAGCTGATATACAAATATTTATGGAGTAAAATGCTATGTAACAATAATACTGAACAGAGGCGATATTGCGAGAAAAAGGAACTTTTTCTCGTTTATGGAAAAAATCTGAACTCCATCGACCTTCCGTTTTTGAAAGCTTCATAAAGATGGAATTCCGTCCCCCAACCAATCCCCCCCTCCTCCCATCACTACCAATCCCCTAAAAATTTCTTCATTATGCATTGATCTCATAAATCATCAAAATAATAACAAAAAAAGGTGGAATTCCTCAAAACAAAATGAAAATTCATAGAATCTGTAGTTCCTTAGTCAGAGCCAGACAACTAAATCCGTAGAAACTACGGACCTCCCATAGTAGTTGGTAGGTATGCATAATGAATCACTGCATTAAAAAAAAAAAAAAATTAGAACACGCGCCTTGGCAAGGAAGGCCATGTCTGTTTTCTGGAGTAGTGAAGGACTTGTGATTTCTGATTTTCAGGAAAAATGGAGAGCTCTACAATAAATTCTGAATGTTACATTGAGACTAGGCCTAATTAATACCAGTACTACCATCAAGTTGCCTTTGGTTTACTATGCTACCACATTTCCAATATAGCCCAGAGTTCACACCTAGCAAATTCTACTTTTCCCAAAACTAAAGGAACACTTGAGGGACTATCACTTCATATCTGACAAGGAAGTGAAGTAACCAGTATGCCAGTGGTATCAGAGACAAAACCCTGAATTTCTCAAGGAGGGATTTTGAAAACTATTGACCTGTTGGGAGAAATGTATTGAAGTAGGAGGTGATTATGTGGGAAAGTAATCATGCAGCCTTTTAAGTAAAAGTTAAAAGGTATATTTTTGCTTCACTGAAAAGACTTCTACCATTATTTTTTATTCAGATGGAGGCAAAATGTTTCACGCCAGCTACTAGCGTATTCATCCAATGTCAACCTCGAAAAGAAATAGTAGGGAAATGCTTTGTTTTTTGGCTATCACCTCTAAGGTTCACTGAAAATTACCAGCCCTTTCCCATAATTAATAGTTCTTCACATTTAATCATGGGCAGAGTTATGGGATGGCATTGCCCCCCACCCTCTAACCTTGGAGGAGAAATTAATGCATTTTTCTACAATAAAGATAGTCTATATATCTATAACCAAGACAATTATTGAATGTGAACCGGTCTCTAAACGAAATATAAACAAGCAACAGTTGTCGCCCTCACACATTCCACAACAATGATGCCAATGACACATAAAGCTGTCTCAAAAAGTCAAAATGTGCTCCTATATACAGCAGAACATTAACTTTCTATCTAATCAGGTGTAATACATTTGTTATGACATCTGGCTCATAGCAACCACCGATTCTGTCACTGCAAATCCTCGGACTCAGACAGATGATCTGCCTGGCATTGACTGGACAAGCGGCTGTACCTCTCAGTCTCGAGCGAGCCTCTTTCGACTCCCCTTCCCTTTACGAAGCTCTGCAGGTGTGTTATTCTTAGCACAGTATTTGACTGCTTGTGTGCGTGGTCTCAGTCTTACGCTGTTGTTTTTGCGTGTGGTAAAATATTATTGCGCTATGTGCTTGAATTTAGTATCTACATTTTAAGAAATTAATCATGAGTAAGTGTTCTAGAGACATACGTTTTTTCTTTTCAAAGTCAAATGACTTGCAAACACCTTCTACACATAGTTCACAAACTTCAACATGTGAAAGTGAAGTGCTATGAGAACAAGATCTTCCTAAACCGGAACCATGCAGTTCTGTTGAGTTTATGGACGACCTGGGTGATTTGCAGAGAGGTCCATCTCGTCCAGTCTTACTACAGTATCCGCTTTCAGACTTCTCAGGCACTAAACGTGGCTTTACAGCTTCATATTTTAAAAAGTTTGAATGGCTAGAATATAGTGTGAAAAAAGATGCTGCGGTTTGCTACGCATGTAGGCAATTTCCTTCAAGTAACGAAGAGGATTTATACACAGAAACAGGAATGAAAAATTGGAAAAAAGCAGGTAAGAAGTTGAAAAAACGTGCAGTTAGTGCAGTACACTCATTTTCTATGTCGAAATGGGTTAAGTTTAGGAAACTGACAGAGACAGTAGCTACGAAAATATGTGCATCTCATAAGGAACTTGTGAGTGAAAACCGTGAACATTTAAAAAAGGTGTTAAATATTTTTCTGTATCTGGCAAAGCAGGTCTCGGCACTTCGCGGCCATGATGAGCCAGTGAATCCCACAACAAGGGCAATTATTTAGAGTTTTGTGCACTTTTTTGTAAATATGACAAAAATTTAAAGACAAGTATGAATGTTACCATAATTTTAAGAGTCCTTGTGTACAGAATGAATTCTTACAAATTGTCAGAGAAGAAGTCTTGAAAACAATTGTGAACGAGGTAAATGAAGCTGGTTTCTTTTCACTCATGGTCGATGAGGCCAAATCCCATAGGGTTCAACAGCTGTGTATTTGTATATGATATCTTTACAGTCAAGAGTTAAAAGAAAGAATACTGACAATGGAGGTTATATCGGTGTCACAAACTGCAGATTCGTTAGCAAATATTATTCTGACCTTTCTTAATGGTGTTGAAGTTAATGCCCTGATGGTTGGCCAGTCATATGATGGGGCCAGTGTCATGTCTGGAGTGAAAAACGGGCTGCAGAAAATTATTCGAGAAAATCACTCTTTTGCGATATATGTGCATTGCTTGGCACATAAGGTCAACCTGGTTCTGGTGGCTGCTTGCAAGGACAATGACTTGAGCTGTAATTTTTTTCAACGTTATGCAGTCATTGTATGAGTATTTCTCATATCCGGACACTCATGCCATGTTCCAAGCTGTGCAAAAAGAAATAAAGATCAAAACTCCAGGAACTCACAAAATAAATAAATTGACCGACACACATTGGTCTTGTAGGGCCACAACTGTGTTGTCTGTCAAGCGAAACTATTGGGTTGTCGGAAAAGTCATGACGTATTTTGGCACCCGATGGCGGTTGGGCAAGTACTAGAGGCATGCACAGCTCTGTTATCGCTATGGCATTTGACAGGTGCCAGTTATAGCTGCAGTCTAAAAGGAATAGTGAGCGATTTGCTCTAGATTTGACATCAAGTAGAAGATGGAGACCAAACTGTGCATTTTCGCCATATTTTACTTCCGTAAAGTGAAGAACGCGCGTCAAGCTTGTGAAAAGTTGCGTAAAGTGTACGGTGATAATGCTCTATAAGAACATCAGTGCCAGCGGTGGTTCGCAAAATTCGTACTGGTGATTTTGACCTCAACAATGCTTCTCGGTCCGGAAGGCCAACCGAGGTTGACGACGACCAAATCAAGGCATTGATCGAGTCAAACCCACGTTACACAACATGAGAGATTGCAGACACATTGCACATCCATCATTCAAGCGTTCACGGCCACCTGAAGAAGCTGGGATACATAAGCAAGCTCGATGTGTGGGTTCCTCATGTACTCAAAGAAGCTCAATGGACGGCACGTATAAACATCTGCGATATGCTCATTAAACGTGAAGAAAAGTATCCTTTTTTGAAGCAAATGATAACTGGTGATGAAAAGTGGATTGTGTACAACAATGTGCTGCGCAAACGGCCTTGGTCCCGACGTACTGCTTTGCCTCAAACGACATTCAAAGCAGACATTCATCAGTGGAAGGTTCTGGTCTCAGTGTGGTGGGATTTTAAAGATGTCGTGTTTTTGAGCTCCTACCACGGAACCAAACAATCAATTCGAATGTGTACTGCAATTGGACAGTTTGAACGAATCCATCATCCAGAAACGTCCAGAGCTCGTTTATCGTAAAGGTGTTGTGTTCTATCACGACAACATGAGACCACAAACAAGTTTGATCACCCGCCAAAAATTATTGGAGCTTGGGTGGGACGTGTTGCCAAACCCAGTATACTCGTCTGACCTTGCGCCATCAGACTTCCACTTGTTTCGCTCTCTTCAACAGTCCTTGTGTGGTATAATGTTCAATTCATATGAGGCTGTAAATCAGCACCTTGTACAGTTTTTTGCCATGAAAGACAGGTCCTTGTATGAATGAGGCATTCTGTAGCTCACTGAAAGATGGCAAAAGGTTATCAGGGTTCGTACTCTTTTTGGGGAAAAAATTCAAGGACTTTCCAGGCCTTTTCCAGGCCATATACAAAAAATTCCAGGATGATTACTACGCTTTACAGTATCATGCTCAAATTAGTTTTTAAAAGCAATTTCAGTTTTAAGTAATAAAAATGATTAAAGATGCAAATGGATTAGGGATGATAGGGGGGAAGGGAATAGAACTGTCCATAATTAGCATGTTCTCGTTGCGCTAGGCGCTTAAGCACTGCTGAATTCCGTCAGACCCCCAATGGTCAAATGATTGAAATGTGCTGATGTTCATGGAATGAAATGGTTGATCAGCTATGATAACCGCATAAAAGTTCGAAGGGGAGCGATTTCTTTTTACGTTATGCAACATTCTACATTGCTCCAGTATTTATCTTGTCATCATCAACAATAGCAATGTAACTACCACTTACGATCGCGGATATCGGCCAACTGAAAATCTGCCATACAACTAAGGGATACAGCACACAGGTATCATGTTACAGTGTATTGTAATTGAAAAAAAAAGAAAAAAAAAAGATTTCAGAAATTAAAATCGAAAAAAAAAACTTTCAGAAATTAATATCATCAAGTCATGGTGTTTCAAAAATCCGCTTTCCTTTATAATGTTTAAAAACATGTAATGTTTTTTCTTTTTTACCTGTCGTGTATAATAAAATGGGTTGATTTTTTTATGGAATCAGACGTCCACATGTCCGATTGTCTTCGTCTGAGTTCACACGTTAGCTACTGTGTACAAGTAGACATATTTTTTCAGCTCAAAAATATGTAGTTTTGTATGTATTCACAGTATAACTCATTCCGTATTCCCACAGAACAAAATTCAGCAGATACAAATGAAGAACATCAAGACCCACCCAACACCATGTTTCCGATTGTCTGCTGTTTATATTCAAGAAATGCGAATATGGATCAATGGTGAATGCAGCAACTATGGTTTTTATTTATTACCAAGAAAAAAAAAAGGAGCCTGAAAGCTGTAAAGCTGAAACGGATATTTCTCCCCCTCCCGAAAACATTCCGATTAAGTTCAAACAGCAGGAGCACGCGTCCACGCACACTCAACCTCTGGAATGTCCTGATGGAACGGCTTCTTTTCATTTGGCACATCGCCATAAATCACCACCTGCAGCTCACTGAAGTGTCTTCCTCCTTCACCCTAACTATAGGAGAAAACGTAAAAAAAAAAATGCTGCCCAATTTTCGACAAAATGACCAAATTTACGTCATAACGTTGCAATTTACTAAAATACGTTTATCTGCTGAATTTCGCCTAAATCCATTGAAAACTTTTTAATTATAGATTTTTTTATTAAAACAGTAACTCAGACATCTGAATAAAAATGTATGTTTGTAATTAAAATAGAGTCCATATCATCACAGAAACAAAATTTAAGGATCACTCTGTTTAAATAAACCATGGCATCTAAAAAAAAATAATTTGCTTGCTTTTCCCGTAATTTATAATTGCCGTTTCTTTTTTTTTGAATCCGATTTTTTGCAACGGAAGATTTTTTTTTTTTTTTTTTTTGCATCTGCTAAAGTTTCAAACGGAATTCGGCGAAATTTGCACTAGAACTTTATTGCGATGTATTTTAACCACTGTAAAAATTTTACTGTGTTATTTTCAAAATTCCGGAAAATGGATTTCTGAAAATATCTCTTAGTCCTTTTGAGCCGTGGAAGTGATAAACAGGTGTTTGCTTTCTTCCCAACCAAGGGCTTCGGATCAGCGCTCCCAGCTGTCAATCAACCGTTGCTATGGTAACACACTTTCTGCTCAAGGCTCACTGTCTAAAGAGGCACACATAATAAAAATTTCCAATGCTAACTTTTTAAGTTTTAAACCGATTCAAATGGAATTTTGGGAGTGAGCTTCTGTAATCCAATTATAGTAAATGTAAAAATTTCAGCCACTTTTGTGAAAAATTCGCAAAGATAGTTTTCTTATTTTTTATCATAAGTAGCCGAAGTCTCTTGAGGGGTGGGCCGGAAGCAAGCGTCTTAATGCAATAAACAAGGAGCAGATGAATGTGTTGTTCAGGCATACTCTTCACTGGTGGATGCCAGCTGACTTGGTAAACACGCGACCCCCTTGCAAATGCTAAATGTCTCTTCTTTCCCCCTTCTGTTGTTCTCAGTAGTTGTCGGACGGACATCAAGCTCAGGGCTAGAGAATGCATCAAGCTCCCCTTCCGTAACAGACCTGCTAGTAATCATCCAATTTTATTGCACTGGAAGTAGTGCTCCCCCCCAGCCAAATTAGGATTTGGGCACATCCGAAACACCACTGTAGCCGGCGGTTTCTTTGAGAACAGAGGAGAGGAACTTAAAAAAATTAAGGGGTAACAGTCAGTAACACGATTTCTAAAAGGGCATTTTTTTTAAGCACTAATTTCAAATTTCAAGGCTTTTCAAGACAGCATTAAAAAAATACCGTTTTTCCAGGATATTCCAGGCCTTGAAAACGTAATCATGATTTTCCAGGACTTTCCAGGTTTTCAAGCACGCGTGCGCACCCTGGGTTATGGAACAAAATAGGCATTATATCATTGATTGATCTTTGTTCTTTCTATCAATAAATGACCTTTGCAAAACATGGCTAAAATTCGTCATGACTTTTCCGACAACCCAATACATGGCGATTGTGGCTGTATTAAGCGATACAGTGGCACACATGAGACACTCTAAATCAGCAGAAGCAAGAGGACTCCTAATGTCTATCAAATCACTTGATTTTATTGTTTGCATGGTTGTTTTTGCTGAATACCTGTCTCTTATCAATATTCTGAGTAAAGCATTGAAGAGAGAGGACACTTGCATCACACAATGTGCTAAGACAGCCAGTGGAACAATTAAAGAACTTGATTCGAAAAGAAATGAAGTAGCTTGGGATCAAAAATGGAAAGAAGTGAAAATTTTCGAAAAAGACTGTGAGCTCAACTTAATACTGGTTACAAGTGAAATGGAAGAAGAGTGGGAGGTTCAAAAACAAAAATGGCCCCGGACAATTTCGAAAAAGCTAGATCATTAGGCTGTGTTGTCATCTGTCGGTCAAAGAATGAGGAACGAAGGAGTGAGTGCAAAACTTGAAGAAATCGAAAATGTTGAATCTCAATTGAAACGAAATTACAGATGCAATTCTTCTACCCTGTTTTGAACATTTTGCTGGAAGAAATGGGAAGAAGACTTACTGGGATGCTCTTCAAGTCGTAGAGTCCAGTGAGGAGTTCCTTCGTTTAAACGAGGAAGGTTCCAAGTTTTTTATTGACACTTATTGTGTCAAGAAAAGATCACACAATGTTGAAAGCAGAAATGTCTGTATTGAGAAATGTGATGGAAAGCTCGGGTGTCAGTTTAAAGGACAGGCCCCTTAAAAGTGTTCTAAAGATATGAAAGAAAATGTTTTGAACAACGACATGGACATTTATTTAAATATACGGAAACTTCTCAAAATCTGTTTAACTTTCCCATCTAACAGCGCTACCTGTGAACGGTCGTTCTCGGCAATGAGTCTTATTAATAACTGGTTAAGATGCACTATGAACCAGGAACGATTTATCTAACTTGATTTTATTTTCAGAATCAGATATAATTCCGAGTTATATTTGACAAATATAATGAGGAATGTGAAAAATGAAAGATTGTTTTGCAATAGTATAGTTTGTGCACTGACCACTGATTCAGAACCAGACTCATTCTGTAAGTGATTTTTATTGGTATTATGGTCTGACTGTGTTAATATAATTTTATTATGGATTGAATAACTTAAAACAAAAATAAATAATTCATTGTTTTTATTTAAATCATCTATCTCTTAGTTACAATGTTACATGTAATTTTCACCATTATAAAATAGCCGCCATTCCAAACTTTTAATCCTAAATATAAAAAAAATATTCTATGGTGGTTCTTACCGATACATAATCACAGGTCATCGTCATTCGTATCATTTTTGTACTATTGGCAATTACAGGTCTTGGCATGATTTTTATCTTCTGGGATCATGGATCACAACAATCCCCCCGAACCTTACATCTTTATCGTGTATTGCAACAATCATTTCTAAATGCCTTAATTGTGTCATGGTTGGCAACTGTTACATTTCCAGGAATTGGAGAAGATCCTTATCATTTTTTTTTTTTTTTTTTTTTGTAGTCTACATTTTTCTCTGAAGGAGGCCCCTGGGACAACTACATTACCATGCTGCAAAATGTGTATAATGGGCTTTCTTTAAAGCCCGTTCTTCTGCACCTATGAACCACGAAGTGTTCAAATCTGTTAAACCTCAGCTTTAAAAGAGGGTAGTGAGAGAATTTTGTAATGCAGATGGTGCACAGAAAATTAATTATAACAACATACCTGTATTTCGCGTAAGAGCTCTTCCTTTCTTCGTCTGATATTAGAAAGCAATTGCTGCTCCTCAGGAGTTAAATCTGGAGAGGATTAGAAAGAACATAAGAAAGCTGTTACATGCAAAATGTGATTACAAAACATAAAATAAAATGTAAAAAACAAAAACATGATTTTTATAGCACTTCTTTAACCAACAGTACAATCTAAATTACAATTTTCTTTCACCTGCAAATAGTTATAATATTCCTCAAACAGTGGTTTGATTAAGTTCCTCCCAATTCAGAAACCATTTCTTAAATTAGCCTTCCTTCACAACATTAAATGCAGTAACACTATACAGTGCAACAAAAACTCATTTTTCAATTCTTAGTGTATCAGCAGACATTATGGTCATCTTCAAACTGGATTACTGAGGAACAATTCCAAAGACCTTTTTGCAAGATAAACAGAAAGTTGGGACCACATTCTGAGGAGATGTGTAATGCCACAAGTGCCAGGTTTTCAAAAGTAATTATTCATAATTAACTGATATATGCAACTTTCAAAGCATGTAACAACCTTGAACAGTCATTTTTAGCATATTTAGCCATCAACTATCAAGATCTCCCAATGAGTTACCCACATGGGTAACAGTTGACGATGGCATTACTATGTCAAAAATAATGACTATCATAACAAATATAGATCCACAATTTAAAGTACATCACCTAACCTGAAATACTTTAACAGAAATTGGAGCTGGGTAGCATTCCAATTTTCAAATCTTAAAGTAAGTTACATGTGTTGCTCTGCTTTGTTTACACGACACCTCCACACACTCATCATCATGTGACAATGAAACTAGTACCATTGCTACATTTTGTCCTAAGGATATTTTTGAACTGGAATGATTTCTATGCTAACAAGTAGAACTTCTGTGAAGAAAAATAAGATTATTTTTGTAGAAATGAAATGCTGAATAACTAATATCAGAAAAAATGTTTTTCTCTATTTTTTTTTAATTGAGGTTTTAATGTGAACGTACTTTGTTCTTTCTTCACTTGTTGCTAATCAACATCATTAAGTGCACTCAGTTCAAGAAATGATTCAAAAGCCACAAAAGTTGTAAATATGTTATATTAAATGTGGAATAACAAATAATATCTGAAATGATGGGCTGTTTTTATTTACTGAAGTTTTTATGCGTACCTACTTACTTTTTTCATGGTTTGCTGTCAATGAACATGATTAAGTACAGACAGTTCAACAAATGATTCACAAAACATAAAGTTGTAAATATCTTATTTTCTGTTTAAAAAAAGAAAAAAAAGTACTGTGATTTGTCTGTTGTTTTCTTGTTTTGCTAAAGCTGTGGCAGTGGTTTCTTAGTCTATGATGGTGGGTGTCCAGAGGTGTCATATATGTAATCGAAGTGGAGTGAGCTGAGGTACACATGGAACCTTCAATCAGAACACACACACACACACACACACACACACACACACACACACACAGACAAATATTTGCTTTTAGTGCCACAAAACCAAAAATGATGGGGAAGGGGGGCAGCACAGAACTAACTTTTTTTTTTGAATCACATCTTTAGCATCCCATGCAAAATTTTCGCAATATTTTTGTGATCTGAGTGAGAGAAAAATGTTATTTAAATATGAAAGGTTCACACGTCATGCAGGTAAAAAAAATATCCAAATAAATATTTATCAGCCACCAAAGAATCATAGTATTTAAATTAGGGTTAAACAAGTAATCCTTGTTGTTCACAATAAGTTATATAAAATTTATGTACTTCAAACAAATCAGGTTGTTGAATGTGAACTTAAAAATTGTTACACCTACGTTTTTCTATTGTTTTTTGAGCAGCAGCACATTCCAACAAACTGGGATCAATGGTCAGCAAATAAAAAGAAACTATCTAGTCAGCATCTTTTTTGTTTTTTTTTTTTTGTTTGAAGGTTTGTTAGTTAGTTGATTTTAGTGGCGCAAGGGCCAGGTTTGGCCAAAGAGCGCCAGACACAGAACTATCAGTTTAAGATTTTTAAAAGCAGGGTGAAATGATTAAGAGCAGACAGACTTGGTAAAGGTTAGAAAAGAGAATGATGAAAGGTGTGAAGACTATTTAGTTAATTAGTTTTTTATATGTATATATCATCATCATCATTGTCAACCATTATCAATCCACTGCTGGATGAAGGTCTCCCCAAGTTTCCTCCACAACGGTCTTTCTTGTGCCAGTCTCCTCCATGTCACTCCCGCATACTTTCGAATTTCATCCACCCATCTCACGTGTGGTCTTCTTCTGGGTCTTTTCCTGTCCCTTGGAGTCCAATCTAAAATTTCGGCTGTTCATCGATGGTCTGTCCTTCTGGCAGTATGTCCAGCCCATTGCCATTTCAGGGATTTAACTCTGATCATGATGTCTTCCACTCTTGTCATTTTTCAGATCCATGAGTTCCTCTTCTTATATCGCCTGCTTACACCAAGCATGCACCTCTCCATGCTGCTTTGAGTTGTCTGCAGCCTTTGTATGTCTCTTTTAGTTAAGGTCCACGTCTCTGCACCATACGTAAGCACTGGAAGGATGCATTGATCAAACACTTTTCTTTTAAGAGATAATGGAACATTGCTCTTGAAAATTATGCTGTTTCTTCCAAAAGCTCTCCAGGCAAGTTTTGTACGCCGATTAATTTCTTCACCAATGTGATCCTCACTTTATATCTGCTGTCCAAGATGAATGTATGTGTCTGTTATCTCCAGCTTTTCTCCATCAATCGATAAATCTTTATTTCTTGTAAAAGCATTGAACATCACTTTTGTTTTCTGAAAGTTCATTTTTAATCCCACTTCTTTACTCTTGTCAGCAAGTTCCTGGATCATATACTCTGCCACTCTGATGGGGTAGTTGCAAAAATGACTACGTCATCAGCAAAACAAAGGTGGGTTAGATAATCTCCATTAATCTTTATCCCTTTGTTTTCCCAGTTCACTGATTGAAAGACATTTTCCCATGTGGCATTACGGAGCTTCGGAGATATGGTGTCACCTTGTCTCACTCCCTTTCCAATGTTTATGTGTGTTGTATTTTCAAACAGCCGAATCTGTGCACTTGCATTTTCATAGATGTTATTAATAATATTAATGTATGCATCTTCAATACTGCAGGATTTCAGAGCCATTGTAACTGCTGATGCTTTCACTGAATCAAAGGCTTTTTCATAATCGATAAAAGCCTTGCACAATGGAAGTACATATTCCCTCGCTCTTTCAATTAGTTCTCTCAGTACGTGGATATAATCTATTGTGCTGTAGCCACTCCTGAATCCAGCTTGTTCTCTCGGTTGAGCCATGTCCAGTGCTACCTTCAAGCGGTGTGAAAGAGCTTTAGTGAAGATTTTATAAACCACTGATAGGAGGCTGATAAGGTCTGTAGTTCCTGAGATCCTCAATGTCACCTTTTTTTATGTAGCAGGATCATTGTAGCGTTGTTCCAATCCTCAGGAATCTTCCCTTCATTAAGGCATCGAGTGAAAATTTGGGCGAGTACTGTTTCGATTTCTCCACTTGCTTCTTGTATGATGTCTACAGTAATTCTATCTTCTCCTGGAGCTTTTCCCCGCTTCATGTTCTTGATTGCATGTGCAACTTCTGCTGGGAGGACTGGAAGAACGCTGGTACCTTTCATGATGTCTGGAGTACATGTATCATCCCTTTCATATAATTTGGAGTAGAAATCTTTCACTCTCGTCAAAATTTCACCTCTATTTCTTGTTACAGAACCATCTTCTTTTCTCAGTGCCATAATCTGATTTTTTCCCTTACTGAGATGTCTCTTTGCTATCTTTAGGCTTTGGTTGTTTTCAATTGCTTTCCTCACTAGTTCACAGTTGAATTTCTTTATGTCTTCAGTGATACTTTTTCGTACTGTCTTGCATAGCTCTATATATTCCACTTTAGAAGTCACATTTTCTTTAGTTGTCCTCATCTCTCTTCTTTTTTGCATCAACATTTTGGTTTTTCCTGATAATTTGTTCACATGCAACTTGTTCTTAGACCCAGCTAATTTTGTTGCTGTTTCCATAAGAGCTTTGGTTACTTTTCTGTTAACTTCAGAAATATCCACTTCTTCCGATGTTAGGCCTTCTAAAGCAGAGAATCTGTTCTTCAGTTCCAACTTGAAGGTATTGTGGTGTTTTATAAGGTTGGTTATGTCAACACATTGTTTGTCTTATAAGCTTGTCACATTCGAGTTTAGTGTTGAGGTGCATCTTACATCTCACCAATCTATGGTCACTACCTCTGTTGAACTTGTTTAGCACACTGCAATCTTCTATGACAAATTTTTTGTTACACATAATAAAATCAATTTCACTTGTCGTCCCATTTGGATGTCTCCATGTCCATTTCCTGTGTGGCTTTTTCTTGAAAAAGGAGTTCAAGATGAAAAACCCTTCTGCCTCTGCAAACTCTACGAGAGTATTTCCACGCTGGTTTCTGTTGCTGTGACCGAATTTACCTACTGAAGTTTCATTTTGTTGCCGTTGCCCTATTTTTGCATTGAAATCTCCCATAATTATATTCAAGTGCTTTGCTTACCTTTATTATTTAGATGACGAATTTCCTCATAAAATTCTTCAATTTCTTCTTCAGGATGACTTGTGGTGGGTGCATAAGTTTGAATAATCTGAGCCTTGTATCTTCTCGAGAGTTGGATAACAAGTCGTGCAGCTCTGTCAGAGGAACTTTCAACTTCTACAACTTTATCCTTCAGTTTCTTGTTTATTATAAATCCAACACCACTAGTTCTGCCAGTATCTGTCCCACAATAGTAGAAGAGATGTCCACTTTTCAGTTCAATGAGATCTCCTTACCTCATTTAGCCTGACGATGTCCCACTTGATCCCCTGTAGTGCCTCTTCCAATTCAAGAAGCCTTGAATCAGAAGATAGGGAGTATCCATTATTCGTAGCCAAGGTCAGCATCAGATGGCAGCCTAGTCCGGTCCTCCGGGGATTGTTAGCACCCTCTGCCTTCATGTCGCACTGGCCGCTGCCTTGGCCAGGTACATTCCCGCTGACGGAGACTGAGGGCCAACATTTAAGTTGTGGAGTCATTTTGGAGGGTTTGGCCATAACTCACCACGCTGGTCAAGCGGGTTGGTGAGTGTGGGATAGCATTTTCTCTTATCTCGATGGTATAGTTATACCGCTATTGGCGGTCGTCAGAGCCCCTTTAGTAAGAACAGGATGCACCACGAGAAGGCGGGGTTGACATTTGTCAATGAGAGGCTGTGATGTTACGCATCACTTGGCCTTACTCCATATATATATATATTTATTATTTGTTTATTTTATTATTATTATCATTATTTTTTTAAAAATAAGTTTTAAAACATCAATTTGTTTTAAAAGGAAAATACTGCAAAAGTGTTGCAGTGGTTGCCCAAAAGCTTTTGAAGCGTAGCTGCACCGTCATCCAGTAGATGAGACTGAAAATAGTGAAACCGATGATAACGAAAACGAACACAACTACATAAAACATGAGAGACGGTGAGTAGGCAGTCGCACATCTCACACATCGGGACAGTGTCGCCACACAGCAAATAGCCATGGGTGAAGCGACAATGCCCAATGTGGAGATGCGCAAAGAACAACTTCTTCCCTACGGTTCCGGCAACTTGATGATTTCCAGACTCCAAGGATAGGTTTAATATGGTGCAGTTTATTCTCCACCTGTTGGTCCCACAGACCCAGCCTCATTCGCCTGATATGATCGTGAACAAGAAAGCGAAAATCACGGTGAAAGAATGGCAAGGGTGTGACAACCAAAGAGGAGTAAGATCTAGCAGCAGCAGACTCGTTCCCTGGGATCCCAACATGCCCAGGAATCCAGCAGAATCGTATCTGGACATCAGCCTTGAGCAAAGAACGAAGAAGTCTCCATACGGTAAAAAGAAGTGGGTGGCCAGTGAAATCTAAAGATGACTTTAACAACCACAGTGAGCAACTCAATGGGCAATAAGCAGTTGCCCATCCCTAATTTAGGATCACTGGTTCCAGGGAAAAGAGAGAGCCAGTGCCGTAAGACAAACACAAGATCCATGCCTCACTGGAATTCGGACCTGGACCCCTTCACGGACCAATTATCATAAGCCAGCGCTTAGACCACTGCACCACTAGGGCAGCCTAGTCTGCATGAAAATTGCATGATGCATGACTTATAGCCCTTAATCATAAAGTGAAATTAATCATTTAAATTGCCAAATATCTCTTTGATTAACACAACAACAAAAATGAAAGCCAACAAGTGTTCTATATCTTATAAAACAGCAACATCAAACTTGCAATTGTTTCCCAGAAGCATTTCAATTACATGAAAATGAACATGTTCAACACCATAAAGTTGATATTCTACGATAAGAGAAAACACTCGTTCATTCTGCTCAAAATGTTTTCCTTGTTAAACATAATTGACAGTGAAAAACTCCCTCCCCCAGCCAGACTGATGCCCATATGCCTTTCTTACATAGCATCCTGAAATTACCACTGTATGCATAATTTATTGGTGGAATGAATTATTACTTCATGTTCAGTTGCTTATGAATGTAATTTCTTTGCTTTCTGTGGGTACTCATTTCCTTTTCAAATTACCAACCAAGGTAACTATAAGAGAGCAGTTTTATGGCAAAGGGTGATATATATTGCCAAGAAATTCCATGCAAAGATAATTCCATACGAAAGGTTTGAGTAACTGTATTTTTTTCCCTCCCATGTTGTCTGAAAGATATAAAAACATAATCCATGAAAACTGGGATGGTATTTCAAATTACTTCAAATAATACTCAATATTAATTACCCCCCCACACACACACACACACACTCGTAAATGAGTGAGTGGGAATGGGGGATTTCACACCATCTTGTAATTTCAACCTGGGTAAACACAGCAATGACTTGAGGCCAAAACATTAGTTTGTCACTCAATATATCAGACATGGGCATTTTCCCAACGTTACTTTAATTGTTCATGAAATTAAAATTTCAATTTCTTTTCAACAGATTTCAATTTAGAATATTTCTGTTTACTGCCGGTATATGTCAATTTACATGGGAATAACCATGTTACAATAAAGTGTGTATGTATATATATATATATATATATGTGTGTGTGTGTGGGTGATTTGTAAGGCAACCCATAAAATATATTTTTCAATTTCTCTGCGAAATAGCACTACATATTAAACTACGATTTCAAGGGAAATTATGCTCCACCAACAAACTCGACTACTTATGCGATAATGATTAATTGGGATGGGATGTAAATGCTCACACACACTTCCTACCGTTATATCACCTGCAATCCTTAACCGGACACTGATAATATACAATGCCACATAATCACCTGTATCCGGTTGCACGCCCATAGTTGAGGATGGCACCTAATTCAGCAGGACACTGATTTACGAACGACCTGGTAAACACGACCGTAACCAAGAAGTCCGTGGTGAACTGTTAATAAAATGAGAATTGTGCACAATATCCTTTAAGTAACGAGACGGGAAAATATCTTCACGGGACGCAAACATGGCCCATTTTAATTCCATAAACACCACTACCAACTCGACCTCAGAAAACTTCCACGACAACAACAACAGTGAACAACTGAACAATCGTTAAGCAGCGAGCCACGCATTGCCATCTATTGGCCAAAAAGATAAGCCCAAGATTCAATTAGAAAAGAGCCGTCAGACGCCACGATAGCTCCTTCAAGCTATGGTTCAAGGCTACATTAAGAGGGCGCGGGAATAGAAGTCAACGCAGAACCACTTATACATTTATACATGGGATCGAAAAAAAAAAAAAAAAAAAAGCATCATTCGCCGGAAATGAAAAATAAAAAAGGGATAGACATCTATTTTTACCATGATTTTTTTTATTTACTCATAAAATCAGCACCTTTAACCCTACAAGGGAAGAAGGACAGTTTGACAGGCAAATAATAACTTAAAATGTTCCTTAACAAGCGAAAAAAAAAAATGGTCGCTAGACTCGAATCTGTGTTGATAGGAGTGTTATCAAAACAAAACAACCTCTACAGAAGAAAACGTGAGATAAAAGGGCACGCCAACATCTGGGAAATGAAATGCATGCTTACTTAGCAAGATGGTGAAGTGCGCATGAATTAAACGTCGCTGCAATCATAATTTTAAAATGCACACTTCATAAAGGGAAGGAGGGTACATGTCGTACCCCAAAAAACAAAACTACTAAGTATTTGATTAATTAACGCAAGACACAGGCGTCAGTGGCGACGCCAGCATCAGAGAACTGGGTGCGCTATGGGGCGGGGGGCACAAATTTTGAAGGCGCACAAATTTTGAAGGTCTTGGAAGAAATTTTGGCAAAAAATTCTGTTCACGTAGTTTTTACACGAAGCTGATGTTATCCTCAATAATAAAAAAAAAGTTTTCAATTGCATACTGTACGTAGTATTTATTCAGTGTATGTAGCACTGGGAACCATGGATAGGAATCTCAATGGCAAGTTACTATTTCTTAATAATTTTAACTTCCTAAGGCCATTTTTTTTTCGTATTTTTTTTTTTTTTTTTTTGGTCATAAGGCCGTTTATGAGTTTTAGTTTTTAACCTGAAAAGGAATACCTCTTTCTCTATCATCTTTCTACTACTCTCTTGGGCATTTGCTATGAGGGTTCCCTCCATTTCCCAGAGGTACACAAACCCTAAATTAACAAAAAATTCGTTTTATATAAAAAAAAATTCTGTATTTTCGAAAAAATTACTACGTTTATCCAAATTTCTTAAAATCTTTGATGGTTGAACTCGCCATGTATTCTAATTGCTTCATATTTTGTCGGGCCTAAAAAAAGGTGGGCTCAAAAAAAAATTTGGGTGGACTTACTGTCACGCCTGCACAGCGTATCCACAGAACACAACTAGAAAAAATGGCATTGTAAAAAGATCTAAAAATTCCTTGCTACACAGTCTCTTCCATTCCCCTTTTATTATTATTATTATTATTATTATTATTATTATTATTATTATTATTCATTACAAGGATTTGAAGCTCTCTGAGAAATGATATTAATATAATTACCAAAATCGAGGTAAACTAAGAAAAAAAAATTCATCAGACATAAGTCAAAATAAAAATGTGTTTCAGCTTGCTTATTTACTTATAAATTCAACAGCTAAATAGTATCTCCAACATCTACACAAACAGATTCAAAAAATCATTCAACCTGAAAATGAATAAATAAACATAGCACACCAGGTGTTTACGGCTACATTGGGAAGAGACTACAGATTTTTTTTTTTTTTTAAAGCACTTGAGAGTCATTGTCTAGTTTCGCAAGTTTCCGTTTTTCATCTTTTTTTATTATTTCCAAAACAAATTATGATACAACAACACGAATACGCACTAATGCATACTTTAGTTAAAATACCAGCATCTACATTGGAAGAGCTACGTCCGGTTTGTTTGTTCGTGTGCAGAAGTTCCAATTCCCCACTGTATTTGTTGTTCTGCCTTTTATCACACAGCGGAAACCCTTAATAAACACAGGAAATGAATGCCTACTTCGCATTGTAGCGCTTGTCTGGTGGGTCACAACTCACAAGTCATGCTTTCGATCTTCAACTAGAAACGTAGAATAATGCAAAGTCACACAAAGGTTATTAAGGTTATATGCATCACGGCATCAAATGCTCTATCACCATAAAACGTAAACTGGAAACACAGCCTATTCTGAAAAACCCAACTGCACTGTATTATCATTTACCTGCATTACCTCAAAGAACAGGGAATTCAGGGTACAAGGCCGCGGTTTCATTAATATGCTTACGCGTGGCCAGGTCTTCAAAAGAAATAACATGGTTTAATCTTAGTAATATCTTTGTATATCTAACGTGTACTTCACATTTACCTATTTACATATACGAGTTGAAAAATAATTTTGTAGTTTAGCAACTATGTATCGCAGTGATTATGATGAAAGAATATAAAGCAATTAGCCGATCGCCCTTTTTTGTCCCGATCAGTAAAATTCATGTCAATAAATGACAGAAAGTGTTGAAAAACTTCCCTGCACACAAAAATCTGTTTCTTTCAATAAAGTAAAGCACGTTCGAAATTATAAAACCGGGCAAACCTTGGGCAACCATGTCAAGATATTTCGAAAATCCTGTCTTGTAGTGAAAAAGAAGTGTGAGAAAAAAAAAAAAAAAAAACAAAAACGAACTTAACCACTTAGCCGTTGAACATGACGCATTACAGAATCCTATGCTGGAAAATAGACCTCCAGAAGAATCAATTACATGTTAAAATGGCGAAAAATATCGCGACCTGGAGAGTTTCAAGACGGTTCCGTATGCAAATAACGAATGAAAAAAAAAACCGTTTTCACATTTTGGCAGTGATTTATTTATCTGTTTTAAAAGTGCGGTTATGTTTTAAACGATACAATACCTTTTCATCTTAAATTTTAATCTAAAACATCAAAGAACATAGTACAATTTTATTAAAGTGATAAATATAAGAACAAAAATATATAGCATAAAATATTATTATGTGATTGCCATCCATTGGTTCGTCGCACAATGCGATTTAATGTAACAGTCATCTGCATAAATAAAGTTTTCTTTTTCTTAGCCCTAGAATTTTTCTTTTTGTCTTTTTTTACGTACAAAGGTTCAACAAGCGTCTGTTATTCAACTGGACAAATAATAATAATAATAATAATAATACTGCAGAAGACAGCTTTACTTGGGACATCATATATTTTACGCAGATTCTTGACTGATACCTAGGTCTCCAGTGGAAACTCGTATCAGTTCAACAATACCAGTCAATGATAATTTGCTGTTTATTTTCTTTGTCAGAGGCTGTGATTCGTATATTTCGAATAACGAAAATAATAATAATAATAATAATAATAATAATAATACTCATTACAAAAACTTCCAAAACAGAACAATGATCAACTGTACGATGCGGCTGGATGTCTTTTTGCAGTGATTTCATAAAAGAATGGTCCACAAGAAATTTTTAAATTCAAATCCATAAAGAAATCAAATAATAATAGAATAAAAAGGTTTTTTGCTGGGCATAAGGCCGTCTTTTGTTTGTTTAAGTTGCGGAAGTCATAGCGAAAATCATAAAAGTTGCTGTACTAGTGCTTGCTTCCTGCACAATACTGTATAACTTGTGTGGCATGTACTATGACAGTCTCGTGGGGGTAGGGTCGATTCCCGACGCAACAATGTCGGTAACTGTGAATCAAACATGCTTTCTGCTAGAGTGAAACACTTCTAAATAGTCTTGAGACAATAAAGCCAGTATACTGCCTGAAATAGCTCGAGGGCAGGGTGGAAAATTAGCGGGCGCAAGGAGCAAAATGCGACACTAATTTTTCGTTCTGCGACAAGTATATTGATCACAAGCACAAATTTAGAAGAAATTGAAGAACTGGATTACAATCACATGATCTGATGTGAACTATGATCACATCAGATCATACGTAGAGGTTTTTGTCTGATCCCAGGTCTTAAACAACCCTTAGAAATAGGAAGCTATAGAAGATTTGGGTTAGAGTGCCCGATAGGAAAGTCACACGAAAGCAAGGTAGAAAGGGGGAGGAAGACGCCCACTAAATGTCCGCCGTGCGTCAGATGGGCACGTTAAGCCGTCAGACGCCGGGTACTGGCCCCCGGGTAATAAATAAGGGCGTCTTCCTTACCCTTTCCTATCGGGCGCTCTAGCCCAAATCTCCTAGTTTCCTGTTTCTAAGGGATGTTTAAAGACCTAGGGTCACACTCCCTCTTCCTAAAACCCTCTACATATGATCATGATCAACCCGGGTTTCGACGGCTTACCCATCTGACGTACGGCGGGTATTTAGTGGTTCGAGCGTTCGCACCTGTCTGGGATCGAACCTGAGGCTTCTCCGTGGCAGTCACGAACGTTGACAACTAGGCCATGCGCGATCCCATTAAAAAATAATGGGTCTTCACGATACCTAGTTATACTATTAATACTTAGACAAATTACTGAATAGTATGATTTTTATCTTGAAACTATTTGATAACTATATATACAACTTTAATTCCATTTAAATCCATCTAAGTCAGAACACTTCTCAGTGAAAATTAAATCTTTATTTCCGAACCGAGCGGTAATATTAATACGCACAACATTTTGGAACTCAGAATCATCGTAACTGCTCCCAAGCGGTGCCCAATTGCCATTTTCTTCTGTTTCCTGTACCAAAAAAGAAGTGTCCTGTGACAATCTGGGCACATCATGCGACGCATGAATTGAGGCTCAGTTCCCAGACAAGTAGCCAGAGGCTTTTCCCCAGGCAATTTTAGAGGCTCTATTCTAAATGATGCAAATGGCAGATGTTCAAGGACATTTCCATATAAACTGAATATTGGGATTTTTTTCCCTTGACCATGCAAAGGCAAAATCTGCTGTGACAGCATCATAATTCGTTTCCATCGGGAATTCATACCTACCGTAATCACGAAAATGGCATAAAAAAACATGAATTTAGGTAAAACACCACCGTTCTACGCGTTTATGATTTCCGAAATGTCACTTCTAAGATACAGTTTTGAGTTGGCAAAGCACAACATTTATTACGTAAAAGATACACGGTCGAGTCACATTATTGTGACCACCAGCTAATATCCAGAGTAACTGCCGTGTGCAGCGCGGACAGCAGCTAGACGGGCTGGGAGTGACTCAATAAGGTGCTGCAAGGTGTTCACAGGTATGTGGCCATGCTGACAGCTGCTGGAGCGTGCGTGGTGGAGGATCCATAGAGCGAACAACATGATTGAGGTGGTCCCTCACAGATGCTCAATTGGGTTTAAGTCTAGGGAATTAGGGGACCAAGGAAGTACTTTGAAGGCTTCATCATGCTCTTCCAACCACTCTCGGAGATTTCCAGCTGCATGACACGTCGCATTGTCGTGCTGGAAGATCTCATCCGCCTCAAGGAAGACAATTAGCTGTATGGGACCACCCATTACTCTCACCCGGGTCCATCCTGGACGAATGGTCAGAAGCCAGAGCCTGAAACCACTTAAACACTGGGGAGGCGAGAAATTTTCTAATTTCGTTTCTAATTTGCTATTTTGTTAGGTGCTATGCGTTTTTGGTGCTCCCTGATTCAACCAGGCACTGATCCAAAACATCTACTAATTTTATGCTGACTAACCAAGCGTATAATTATATGAAATTAAATGTGCTTTGAATAAACTCTCAGACTTTGTTCAATATAGAAACAGAAGAAATTTTCATCGGGTAGATGCTTACCGATACTCAAGTCACTTTCCAGAACTACTTTCTCAATCGACCGTGACGTTGTTTCCCACATGGCACAAAATCATATATCTCGCCTCCTGGGTGCCAGTCACCTTCACTACGCCACTATCTCTCTCTGACCTGTCTCTCCGTCCCGTCCCTTCCACTATCCATCCTAGCAGAAATGTTTCTCTAGACTAAGGAAGTCAGGTCTAAACCTAACCTTGGGAAGAATCCCTACGAGCACCCGACTCTCCCTCACTTCAACTCTCATACCTGACACAATGGTCCCTTCAGACTATGGAAGCCAGGTCTAATCCTGACCCTGGGTGGAAGGAATCCCTAGGAGAACGTGCCTGTCCACCCCTTCCAATCTCATACTATACTCGGAGCAAAGTTAACCTGATTACACTGTTAATGCTGTGAAACCGATTCACCCACAAGATATCTCTTGTATATCAGTATTTCTCCGCGCACTGATCGGGTGCCATGTGTCGTGGACCTTTCTCCCTGAGGGAGACTTACGGCAAGACAAAAGAAGAGGGAAAAAAAAAAAAAAAAGGAAACTTCCAGCGTTCCATCACGATGTCACCCCTCACAACTTCTCTACCTGGCTGACCACCAGACAAACGATTTCTGAATGAGTGTTTTAAAACAATAACCACGAAGAAAGGAGCACGCTTAGTGACCGCCAAGCCATTATCTCCCCACTTACCCTCCGGCTAACACAGTACTCCCCCTCCCGCTCGCAGTAAATATCTTCTGTGTAAAATGTATAGACTCTATGAAGCAAAACAGAAGGGACAATGAAATCGTCAAAATGCGAATATTTGTTTTTTTTTAGAAAGGCAACCGAAACTGGGATATTTATTTTTTAAATGTACGCACATACAACATTTAGAACATCTACACTACTGGCCACCCAAAATGCAACACCAAGAAGAACACGAGATAGCAAAACCAGATTTACTGGCCACATAACAACAGATACAAAGATGAAACGATTGAGCTTAAAGGCCCGTGCAACTTGCGGAACACGCAGACATCAATAGTTCGTGTGGCCCCCATGGCTGGCGATAACGGCCGCTACACGCCGCGGCATCGAACGAAAGAGGCTTTGGATGTGGGCTTGGGGTATGTCGTTCCAGGCTGCTTCCACACGTTACCACAGTTCATCAGGCGTAGCCGCGGGTGGTGCTTGCCGGGCCACTCGATTGACGATCAGCGACCAGACGTGTTCGATGGGCGACATATCGGGAGAATAGGCGGGCCACGGCAGCAGTGACACCTGGTGAGCCGTGAAGAATTGTTGCAAGATGCGTGCCACGTGCGGGCGCGCATTGTCCTGTTGAAACGTGGCCGCTGGCAGGTCCAGTAGGTAAGGGAGGACTACAGGCTCCAAAACGTCGGAGATGTAGCGGTGGCTGTCGAGTGTACCGGCGATGCGTACCAGAGGGGTGCTGGTATCATATACAATTGCGCGCCAAACCATAACGACAGGCGACGGACCGGTATGGCGATGCATAATGCAGGCGTCATACAGTCTCTCGCCGCGGTGCCGCTACACGCGGATCCGACCATCGTGGTGTTGCAGGCAGAAGCGGGATTCGTCGGAGAAGACAATGTCGTGCCATTCCGTAGTCCAGGCGAGGCGTTCAACGGCCCGCTGCCGCCGCACTCGCCGGTGGTGTAACGTCAAGGGTAATCGGAGCAAAGGGCGCCGTGCGACAAGCCCCCGCTCCTGCAGACGACGTCGAACGGTACGTGCTGACACAGGTTGTTGCGCAACACACCTTAATTCCTGCGCTAACGTTCGTGATGTGGCGGTGCGAGCCGTCAATGTCCGCCGCACAACAAGCCGGTCCCCTCGCTCGGTGGTGTGCCGCGGCTGTGGCAATCGCTCACGTCGGTCCGTCCGTCCCTCCTGCACCCACCGAATCCATGCTCGCCTCACTGTGGCTGGACGTCGTCCCACACGGGCGCCGATGTCTCTCTACGATAAAGCGCTGTCGCGATAAGCCACTATTCGTCCTCCGTCGAATTCCGAAACGTGCTGGAATGACTGCCGTATTCTGCGACAAGGCATCAGGAAGCTTCCAGCGCACAGGTCCGGCAGCACAACACACATCTACTACTCACACCCCGACTTCGGTGCACCCTTCTTATAGTGATTCTCGGTGGCGTGCCGGTCGCACATGATTTGCATATGCCCTGCAATGCTAATCGTTTGCATGTCCTCTCGCGGGCGACGCATGCTGCGAATTTCAGGCCAATCGGATGGTTCCTTCTTGGTGTTTATTTTTGGGTGGCCAGTAGTGTATATATTCCTGTCCTTTTTAGGTCTCAGTTCAAACTCGAACCTGGCTTTTCAACTGGAACTACACTGGTGTGCAAAAATTAAAGACGAGACGGTTTTTGGAATGTAACGTCGTGCAGAAGTGCTCCACATCGACTCAAATCATACCATAACATCCCCAAGATGTAAGAATATGGGACAAGTGAGCAAAACCGTCCAAACAAAGAATCCAAAGGATACAAAGGCACTTTATTGAAAAGGTATATAGCTTCCAGCACAACTGGACAGAAAGACAGTAACGTCCATGTGACAGGCGGCTGCCATGAAAAATCCGGTCTTTACTAGGGAATATGATTGCCCCTGACTGCGTTGCAGGATTTACAACGTCTGTACATGCTGAGGATGAGGTTGTCTAGGAGCTGTTGAGGCATCGCGGCCCATTCCTCTTGTAGGGCCAATCGCAGCTGCGGAATCGTTGCTGGCGGCTGGTGACGTACTGCCACGCGTTTCCCGAGAACGTCCCACAAGTGTTCGATTGGATTTAGGTCCGGGGACCTTGCGGGCCAATCCATGCGTTGAATATCTTCACTCTCCAACATCTCTGCGACAGCCACTGTACGATGAGGTGTGGCGTTGTCGTCCATGAAGAGGAACTCAGGACTCACAGCACCTCTAAACAGACGCACATGAGGCAGGAGAACTTCGGTACAATAGCGGACACCAGTGACTGAACCTCCTTGGAAGATGTGGAGGTCAGTACGGCTACCAAGCATGATACTGCCCCGAACGAGAACTCCGTTACCTTCAAACCGGTCCATTTCGATTATGTTAGAGGTGTGATCGCGTGTTCCCTGCTCTCTGCAGATGTGTATACGTCCAGAATCGCTCGTCAGACTAAATCGGATCTCATCTGTAAAGAGAACTCGACCCCATTGCTGGTGTGTCCAGTTCTTGTGTTTCTAGCACCACAGAAACCGCAGTCTCCGATGAGCAGGCGTTAATGGCACACACCGTACTGGTCGTCGTGCAAATAGACCACCTTTGTGCAGCCTCCTGGCGACGGAAAAACGCGATAACGGACGTCCAGTTGTCTGTTGCATGTGCCTTGCGATTTCTCCTTTTGTCTGCCGTCTGTCTGTTCTTGCCTGTAGAACAATATACCGGTCGTCCGCCACCGTGGTTGCTCGTGGACGACCACTGCTAAACTCTCGGACAGCTGTTCCTTTCGTTTGAAATGCTCTCCAAGCTCGTGAAACGATGCTGTGAGCTATCCCGTACTCCTCGCCCACACTAGCCACACTTCGACCTTCTTCCAACTTCCCAATGACGCGACCATCGGGTAAAGTCATCCAGATGTCGTCTACTCGATTGTCTGTTGGCCATATCACACGGTGGCAGCAACTCGACGTCGTTCAAACCAATGTACAGCGTGCAATAGCTTTCACCGAATTGCTGAGCGAACACCGCGCGTGTGCTTTATACCCTTCCGACCCCCCCCGTCATGCTGCATATATGCGCATGCCCTACCGTACCGTAACCTAGTCTATCACCTGAGTGGTCTTTCGGTCCGTTCTGCCTGCTCGTTCCGCTGTTATGCTAATTTCTCCTCTTCGTCCATAATTTTTGCACACCAGTGTATATTATGCAGTGTAACTCCATAGTCAGGTTAGTAGCTTTGCCCCAAGTATAGACACGAAGGTCTCTTTAGACTACGGAAGTCAGGTCTAAACTTGACCCTGGCAGGAAGGAATCCCGAGGAGAAAGTGCCTCTCCGTTCCATCAGCTGTCGTACCTGACAAAAAGATCTCACGAGACAAAGGAAGACAGGTCTAAACCTAACCATGGAACGAATTATTAGGATAAAATGAGATTGCGGTGGTCGTTAAACCCCGAAATATCAACTACAATCATTTACCTTTTCTACTGGGAATGTGTGGGGGAGGGGAGTCTTCCTTCTGATCAACAAACTGAGAGAAAGGGATTCCAGACGGCTGGTAGTATAGCTCGAAAATTTTGCAATAATCACGGCTTTTTCTAGAGTCATTTTGATAATCAGATTGCTTAAGTATGCAGAACAAGGATTTAGCAACGAGTTTCCATTTTTGGTTTCTAGAATTACCGTTAGTTTGTCACAGATGAATTACCACAGGAACATTTTACCGACTGCAGCGCATGCGGTTGGTTGACGCGAAGAATTTAGATGTTTCTCCAGCAGAAGCAAATGTGCTCATAATTATGGGGTTCTTGTGGTTAAGCCTACCTGATGATATGTTATTCTTTCTCCACGAAGTAAATTTTGGCACAGAATTTCGACGATTTTGCTCTCCTCCCGCGGAAAATTATTCTACGTTGCTATTTTCACTTTTCTTCATTTCCTAGGCAAGAGATTGAGTCTCCTACTTCGTTTAAAATCAGACTATAAAACCACAGTTGAACAGACATTTCTTTCCTTTTACAGAATGTACGGATTATGCTACAAATAATTATTTGCATTGCATTACAAATTTTATTGATATTCAAAACAGAAGGATATATTGTACCTGCGAGAAACAATGGAATATTAACTACGATGTTGAAAAAAATATTTTCTCCCCCCTTCCCCCCCCCCATTGGAAGAATCTAAAGGGTGTTACTTGCAAACATGAAATCTTCCTGTACTTCGCATCATTTATGGTTAAACTAACAGGCAGAAAAATTTCCGTCGACACTGAATTTCTCAGAAAATATTGGACTTCCGGTTAAAAGTTCAAAAATGGGGTTCTGAAGATGGAAGTTCCAGCGCCCCACGTTTTTTAATAGTACATATAAATCAAAATTTTGCCGTGAGAAATCGCTTCAGAACTGGAGTGTGATGAACTCACAGATGATTTTACCACTGTTTGTAAAGCACAAATGTTACACTTCAACATTTATAATCTGGAATTTTTGTGTCGTTTCACATCTTTCTTTCATGTCACACATTTTTTTTTTTTTTTTATCAGACACTGTTTTTTCTTAAAAAGTAGGTCAGTTTTAATTGCATAACCCATGTTCTCTCACATCGCAGCATCTATAAAGGGAAGGGTGTAAGTATTGGTCGACAAATTATTCCACCGATCAAAAGGGCTGGTCAATTGTTAGCGAAATGAAAAAATGCAAAAGAAGTTTCTTTCGCAAAAATTTTCTTCAGAGCACTTCGGAAATCGTCTGACAGTTTCCTAGTGAACATGTAGGATATTAATTATATTCTGGGAGCAGACGACAATCCTAATTTAAAGATGGCAAAAATCCTATTCAAAAAGTTTTATTCAGAAAATGTTCAGCATAAGCTTAACCTATGCTATTTTGTTTAACTGTATAATTACTTTTAACATTCTTAAATTTATTTGTATTATTACTACAACTACTCTTTATTATTGTTTTAAAAAACGCTTTATGTCTCATCAGATGCTTACATTTACTTGATTTTCTTCTGCCCTCCCATACGGAGTTTCTATCTTTCCACATAATGGACGTCGCTGTTATCATTCGAACAAGGGGCCGCGGATGGCTTAGTGATTAAGGTGACCAGATATTGGAACACTGATTTGAGAACAAAATGGCGTGGTGTGCCCAAATCAACAAATCATTTGGGGACTCGTACATACTCAAAATAAATATGAAATTTTTTTGTCACAAAATTGTATTGTTTTTATAAGTATGATATTACGAGTACATATGAAAATTTGTCTTAAAAAGATATAGCTTGTATAATGTTGGTAATTTGTACTGACAGAGTAGAACTATGATGGCGACAACATATTAGCAAAAGTGAAATACTTTACCTTAGGTATATCTGCTGAATTATGATATAAAAAAAAAAAAAAAAAAAGCTGCAGAGGGATGAACAAATCGCATGGCGAATTTTTTATTTTGCCAAAGTTTCTGGAGAAACTTAGAACAAGTATAGTCGAAATCTGACCGCCCCAGTGGTGCAGTGCTCTTAGTGCTGGCCACTGACCATTCGTACAAGTTGGTACGGGTTCGAATCCCCAATGAGGCATGGGTGGTGTGTTTGTCCAATAGTACTTGCTCTCTCTGCCTTCCCTAGAACGAATGTCCCCAAATTAGGGGCAGGCGACTGCTTATAGCCTTTAAAGTTGCTCACAGCGATCGTTAAACTCGGAAAAAGGAAAAACCAAAAACAGTCAAAATTTGTTTTCACAAGAAACATGTTGGAAACTTAGTACAAAGAAAACTATTTTTAAAAACATTTTTCATTAGAAATCTAACGAGCTAATGAGGAAATGTAAATTCGAGGACACTTGAGAACAAACATCAAAATTTGAGGACGATTTTCGTCCCCAAAGGCATCAGACGTTTTGGGGGACAGTAAACTGAATTTGAGAACTTTCCTCAGGAAGTTGGGCCTTATGGTCAGCTTACTAGTGGTCAATATTCGTATCTACCACGAAGAAGTCTTGGGATCGATCCCAAGCAGGCACGAACCACTAAATATCCGCCGTCCGCCGGACCCCGGTTACACTCCACCCGGTTATAAATAAGGGCGTCTTCATCCCCATTTCTACCTTGCTTCCGTGTGACTTCCCTGTCGGGCACTCTAGCCCAAATCTCCTAGCTCCTACTTCTAACGGTTGGTCGTTTACTTCATACGCCGGGTACTGGCCAAGGAGGATAGAATAAGGGGAGGGAGCATAACAAGCATGCCCTACGTAAAGCTCTGAAGCCGACGCTCTGAGCGGTAGCCATCTTATGTTACCCTTCTGATTGCGTTCTTATCGAATTACGTACCTAACAATATAGGCAGGCTAACACTTTCAAAGCCTTCTTGCGAAAAGAAAAAATATCATGTACATTTATGGATGTAGTCTATAATAGCACCACTGTTTTCTTTTCTTTCAAAACACTGCTAAGTCACGTTTTACTGCTGCATACGACACAAATCCCTTTAACTCGTCACACGAAAAGAACATGCTGTTTAAAGTAATGCATGAAGCCGTTCACAAACTCTAAAGTGAAGAAGAAAACTCTGATTTATTTCATGTGTTCGAGTGAATATTTCTGAAGACAGAAACGCAACGAAATGTTAACTTAGAAACAATAGTTCGTGCTAAACTTCGATAATTTACAAAATTTTAATGAAGAGTACACGGAATATGCAAATTGTAAAACGTTTGTAGCGCACAATAAAATCCGTTAGCGTTGATAGATAACTATGTACTAATAAGAAATGCGATAATTTACGAATTAACCCCCCCCCCCCCAAAAAAAAACACGGATTTTATTGTGCGCGAGAAAAGAATGCTTTTTACAAAGTTTTAATAAAACGTTTTCGGGAATGTGATCTTTGACCAGGAGTTATTGAAAACTGAGCAAATTTCTAATTCGTACTGGATATGTTTAACTATTCCTTCACAAGTTCTTGATCCGCAAATAGATCTCTTCAGCTTTTAATGTTAGTTGAACTTCAAATGAACAATTCCATAAATCAGTCATAAGCAAAAGCCCTTCTCACACGAAGTAAAAAACTGAAATGTTACTTAACTTACAAAGCAAAACTGAGCAACTCAGGGTGATGTAACATGGCGGCCACCCAACTTAGCTGGCTTCAATGGTGAGAGCACATGCTCTCTCCCCTTATTCTATACTCCTTGGTACTGGCCCCCGGTAATAAATAAGGGCGTCTTCCTCCCCCTTTCTACTTCGCTTCCGTGTCGCTTTCCTATTGGGCGCTCTAGCCTAAATCTCCTAGTTTCCTATTTCTAAGGGTTGTTTAAGACCTGGGGTCAGACACTCCCTTCCTAAAATCCTCTACATTTGATCAATGATCTAATGGTTGGTTAAGACCTGGAGTCAGACACTCCCTTCTTAAAATCCTCTACACAAATCTCTCTCTAATCTCATTCGAACAAGGACCCCGACATTGGAACGACGGCCCTTGTGGATCGACACGAAAACTAAAATCATGTTAAATCTAGATGAATCATTAAAAATTCCAATAATGGATTACCGTCAAAACCTTTCGTTCTGCGGTGTGTATTTGTTTGTATTTGGTCAGAGCTTCAGCACCTAACCTTGTACACATCTATCGATGGCATGCGAGACCATGAATCACAACAAAGACAAGAAAGAAGAAGCTAAGATTTCACAGAGAAATGCAAATCTGGATACATATTCTCCCAGATGCTTCCTTTATCTACACATCTTGATGCTCCTTCATCGAATTCATTCAGCGTTTACACATACTGCTAATTAATTAACAGTCTTGAAAATAGCAGCAGGAACGCGTTTGGAACTTAAATTTCGCTAAGACGATGCCATATTATGTTAAGAATGCAGAAACTGAGTTACGATGAAACTACAAAATGTTAAAAAGCGAATCTACAAATTGATAACGAGGAACAGTACACCAATTAAGTAGTAAATAGTAACACTATATTAGTGATCCGATTTATTGGCGTAGGAAATAGACACATAAGAGTTTCCAAGCTTTCGCACATCAAAAACCATCTTGGAAACGCTTATGTGTCTATTTCCTACGCCAATAAATCGGATCACCAATATAGTGTTACTATTCACTAAACGAATTTACGTTGTTAATTCTAAAAATGCATGCAGAGGTTAAAAATAAGCACATCTAGAGGCGAATTGAACATTTTTGCCAACCTAAGCATCAATTCGTGTGCCTCCAATCAAACTATACAATCACTTATACAATAATTTAAGTACTAGGCTTCTTGTACTTAAATTATTGCACAAAGTGGGGAGAGGGGAGAAATATCCTGTGCCACAAGAAGCCAAATTTCATGCGATGTGCTATTCACATTATCTAATCTCGCTACAGAACTTCAAAATTACGTCCTCTGACAGGCGATTGAAATTTAATAGTTAATACAACCTCAAGTATATTCCCACGAATCGCTCCAATTACCGGAAATTTTCCGTTGTATGGGTACGGAAAAAATTAGAACAGAAGTTTTCCGTTAATATACGAAAAGAATTGCCGAAAGGTTTCTAAAAATTAGAATTTTTCCGGTGTACGAAAAATCAGTGAAATTCAGGGGGTTTTTTTGTTTTGTTTTTTTCTGTCATTTTACGGAAAAGGTTGTATAGGGAATATGCTTCGTTAATTTTACAAAAGGAATCACGGAAAATGGATCATGAATTTCAGAAAATGTTTTACAGTGTTGCGTACCTACGGCGACATCTTGGCGCAACTTCCTATGCATACAGGCTGATGCCGGAGCAGACTGCGCATGCGTATTTCTGTTAACTTAAATTCTTTGGGTAAAGAACAGTCAGCCGAACTACTCACATCACGTGAGCGTTACCTTCTCGGTAGCATAATCACTTCGCAAATCGGATATGTTAGTTTTATTACGTCAATCGGGTTAGTTAAGGCTTTTGTTTCTTCTACAGTTTTTCAGAAACATTTTCAGTAATACCAAATACTAGGGAATGTCTGCATTTTGTACGGATCTTTAGGCCTGACTATAATATTTCCTAAAATTTAATTTAAATAGTAATACTAATGTTATTGCATATTTTTCTTACCAAAATAAGGGATGGGCAGGATATCAGAAAACAACAACAACAACAAAAAACTGCTCTAAGCAAATAGTCATCAGATCGAAGGAAACCATCGTGGATCAAAGAAAAGCTTCAATGCCGTAGTCCCCCTAACGTGTTTTGCTCCTGAATATTAACTTTCCCGCAGAGCATATTACCTTTTAAGGTGTGGTGGCCGTTTTACGTTATCTCTATTACCTTATCTATATTACGTTATCTATATTACCTCTTACGTTATATAAATTACTGTTTTACGTTATCTATATTACCTCTTAAGGTGTTCTCGCGCTGTTTTACGTTATCTCTATGAGAGTTGGCATTCTTCACGCGAAGCTTTATATTCTTTGGTCATAGCAAGCATTCTCGTCCCACTTCATTTAAGCCATGAATGAGCAGAGAGTAAACATCCGTTTCAGTTGGAAACTTGGTAAATCAGTTACTGAAACTTACAGAATGTTAAAAGAAGCGTATGAAGACACAGCATTATCCCGCAGCAGAGTTTTCGAAAGCGTATGAAGACACAGCATTATCCCGCAGCAGAGTTTTCGAATGGTATGCACGGTTTCTTGACGGGCGGGAATCCTTTGATGATGATCCGAGATCTGGGCGTCCCTCCAGTGTGCGGATAGCGAAAAAAAAAAAAAACTCGAAGAGGTACGGAATCAGTTAAAGAAAGATCGCTGAATTACAGTCAGGCCTTTGGCTGAGTTGGTGGGCATCAGTAAGTCTATCTGTCATGAGATTCCACGCGAGGATCTGAGAAAACGAAAACTGAATGCCAGATTGGTACCCCGCATTTCTGAATGATGACCAAAAGGAGACTCGTTCGTCGATCTGTTCCGATCGCTGGGCACTGCAGCTGAGGATCCTGGTTTTTGCTCCAAAATTATTGTAGGAGATGAAACATGGTGTCTACGGTATGATTCAGAAACCAAGGGACAAAGCTCTGAATGGAGAGGTGCCCGCTCACTATCGACCACGAAAGCCCGCGTGCAACCAACCATCAAAGACAAAGACGATGCTGATAGCCTTTTTCGATTCGAAAGGTATAGTCCACACAAGCAATTCGTACCAGTGGGTCAAACGGTAAATCGAAAACTCTACAAGCAAGTCTTAGGACGTTTACGTAGCAGTATTCGTCGCCATCGTCCCCAGTTATGGAAATCCAGAAATTGGTTCTTGTTCCATGATAACGAAGGACCACATATCGCATTGTCAGTCCAACAGTTCCTGGCTCACCATCAAATCACTGTGTTGCCACATGCTCCGAATTTCCCTTATTTGTCGCCCTGTGACTTTTCCCTGTCCCCTAGGATAAAACGTGCACTAAAAGGACAATACCTTGCAGACATTACATCTATCCAAGAAGCCGTGACAAAACAACTTGAGTACATCCCGGAAAGTGCCTTCCAGAACTGTTTTCGGGGACGCTGTGAACTGTATGTTGATTCAGAAGGGTGGTATTTTGAAGGTGACCAGCATTAATTGTGAGTATGGTACTTTTTTATATTCTTTATTGCGTCAGTCCTAGAACTTTTCGAACTAGGTTGTATGTACAAGAAAAAGCTGCAAGTAGCAGCTAAAAACTGGCGAAATATCTTTGGATACTTGGCAATCCGAAAAGAAAAACAATGATAGCAGTGTAAGTTTAATAAATTTTCATGGGTGTTTTAGGAGTGAAAGTCTTTTTTGAGAAGAAAGAATATTCTATGTATGTTGCATTAAAAAATGGAAAACACCGTGGACGCGTACGACAAATTAATGAATGCTGAAAAGTCACAAATGGCGCTTGTAAGAGTTCCGGGGAAAATGGGGAAACCCAAAGGCTTACGAGAAGAAGACTGTCTTTTGCAACACTTCCGCTCAGTAACAGAAAAATTCAAGGCTCTGCACTTTTGTGAATGAAATTCAAAGGACACGCTGCACATGCATAGCCATACCCCGCAAATCTTGAACTGGTAAAGAAGGTTTACGAACACGTATTTAATGAGGATTAAAATTAAAGAAACCTTAGCGAAATCTCATATGACCAATTAGTTGCGACGAAAAAATTACCCCCTATACACGAAGCCTCATTCCGTTGATATATATATATACACAAGACATACCCCTCACTCCCCAACCCACGCGATTGGCCCAATTGTAAACACATCGTCAAAAAATAACATCTTACAGTCACTAGGATAGTGTGCCAGTCATTAATGAAAATGATGTTTTTATTACAAGCCACGTCCTATTCGTCACCGTCTCAAACATACAACATCCTTGGCGAACACGTTTTTTAAACATAGAAACGAATACTCATTAGGAAGCATTCTGAGCTAAGAACTGCAAAAGGAAATTAAGAAAAGGGAAAATGCTGTACCATGACAACAAAGGAACGTAACAACAAAATATAACGCGAAACGAATCTCGAAACAAATCCCTCGAGCTTGCCGTTCTTTTGCCCCCCTTTCCGTGTGGATACATTGGAGCCTAAAAAAATTAAGTAAAAACACGACACATTCTCCTACACAAATGCCAACGCAAAGGCGCAATCAACGATTTAAGTTGGAAAGTACTAAAATCCTGTTTGGCAGTATGAATTAAAGAAAATTCACACCGTTCTGCGGTTCACAATGAAAGATGTGCTACAAAACCTACTACATAAGAGATTTTATTGGATTTATCAAAAAGTTCGGTCACAGGCAATATGTCCTTGAAAAAAAAAAAAAAACAGGCAGAAAAAAATGTTTTTTTAAAAGTGTTATACTGGACACGGGGAAACCAGACTGTCACTTATTTTACAACGAGGATTGCTCGTAAAATACACGCCAAAAGAACTCCAAAGTAGCTGCCACATACTGCAGTCTTTTTTTTTGTTGTTGTTGTTGCGCGGGGGAGGGGTAACAGCCAAATATGTGCGTATAAAATTATAAGTCGCCTAAGCCCGAATGTTTCCAAAGAAATGCTAGATTCGCCGCCAACAAAGAATTAAAACTGGACACACTGCACGGTTACAGTACACATCATTCAGGTACTTCCCACTACTGAAAAATTGGAACATAACGTCACAGAAGTTTTGAATTCTGTGTTGCATTACATTTCACATACATAAACTTACTTCTTTTTTGCTTTTGCTTTTTGTCATTATTTGGTTTACAGTGATTGTACTCCCCCCCCCACCTCCAACATACTCGGGACAAACTTAACCTGTCATTGGAAGGAAGGCTACAGAATGTACACTTCCACTGCATAAAATAGTTCCGGTCCAAAAGCTCGTACTCTAGCTTCAACTGGCACTTAAAATGGACATAGATGTTCAATACGTTGTGTGTGTGTGTGCATTTAAAAAATTCAGATCTCAGTTTCAGCGGCATTTCTAAAAAATACAGATATTCGTGTTTTGGTGACGTCACTGATGGTTCTCTGTCACAGCATTCTTGTTTGGGTCAGAGTTAAGCTCATATATATATATATATATCATATGTAGAGGATTTTAGGAAGGGAGTGTCTGACCCCAGGTCTTAAACAACCCTTAGAAATAGGAAGCTAGGAGATTTGGGCTAGATTGCCCGATAGGAAAGTGACACGGAAGCGAAGTAGAAAGGGGGAGGAAGCCCTTATTTATTACCTGGGGGCCAGTACCCGGGGCCCGACGGCTTAACGTGCCCATCCGACGCACGGCGGATATTTAGTGGTTCTAGTGGTTCGTACCTACCTGGGATCGAGCCCGAGGTCTTCTCCGTGGCAGGCACGAACATTGACCACTAGGCCACCCGCGGCCCTCAGAGTTAAGCTGTCAACCCAGGGGATATTTATTGCTGTGGGGGGAGGCTCATCAGCGGAAGGATGAGGGCGAGAAAAGTGTTTTCGAGGGCATTTCGCGTTTCTCTCCCTGGTTTCTCCTTGATTGTTGTTTTAAAACACTCTTCTGTCTTTTCGAGTGGCATCTGCCGGTCACTCGAGTGTATTTCAGCCACATAAAGCTGGGAAACCCATTACGAAGCTCTGCTAAGGTGATCGTTATGAATGATTTCACTAAATTGATGGAAAAACATTCGCCGAATAAATCGGAAAATGAAATAACAGTTCTTACGGCAGAACTCACTGGTGTTTCAAGCAGTGTTTCTTTCAGGACTTTTTGGCCGGGGGGGGGAGCAAGTTTTCCATTTGCTATATATATATATATATAATTTTAACTACTGTATTTATATATCTAGAAGTAATTACTATATATCTAGAACAGGGGGAAGGCACCACCGGAAATTTTTTTTTTTGGTTAAAATGCAACTTACATTAGAAAAAAACCGCCTTAATTTTGTAAAAAGGTATCAACTTACATTAGAAAAAAAAATGCTTTAATTTTTCTTCAATTTTTCATTAACTTTAATTTTGTTCCAGATGATGGATTTCAAAAACTTCAAAACTTCCTTTTTTCGCCCCCCCCCCCGAAAAAAAATTCTATATACATCCCTGATATAGTAATTACTTCTTCAAACATTTCCGTTATAACACACTTTTTTCAGCTAAAGGACGGGGGGGGGGGCGCAGGCTTGAAATTTTTATCTATTAAAATGCATTTAACGCACTTTTGATCCTGAATCACGATTCCCAGACACAATTAGTTATGACTACTCTACTTATTATATTTTGAATAATATCATGCGTCGTAATACACTTTTTAATAAAATAAACTATAACTAGTACCATTTGAACAAATATTAAAAAAATATATAATTGGAGAAACATTTGTAGCACAAAAAGAAACGAAATTTCCTTTTTCATCATAGCCTGAATTTATGAAAATTTGGTTCTGGTAACATAAAATGTCTCGGGGAGGGGGGATGGTCGTTTCCCGGAGGGCTTCGCCCCTCTGGACGTATTCCTGAAAGAAACACTGGTTTCAAGTCGCACCATTGCGAGAATGAAGGTTGAATTTAGTATTCAAGTTCCTCGGATCCCTCTGCAATTAATTTCTTCAAATTAAAATACAATTCTCGCTTGACTTACATAGAACGTTTTCTCGAAATTAGTTTGGAGTTCCCAATTCAGTTTTCAATATAGGCCAAGAAACGGCCATCTCTTCCTTTTGAACTTTTGTGCGCAGTTGCCTTAAACGCGTATGAACCGGCATGAAAATTCAGACAAATGAAAGAGTTCCTTCCCGTCGTTAGGCACTTTGGAAAACTGCCACACATAATTCGGAAACTTGGAAAACTTCCACACATTCAAAGTGTTCCTCGGAGGAACAGCAATTTGTGCCCGGCCCATCAATGAAAAACATGTGGCAATTTTCCAATGTGCGGCAATTTTCCAAGTTGCTGAAAGATGTGTGGCAGTTTACAGGGAACCCTAAAATGTCATTAATCACAGAGACCGGCTCTTGTCCAGTACTTATGGCAACACAGGGTAGTTAAAAATGCATACATCTTTAACGGGTATGTGTTATAAAAAAAAAATCTAATCAATGCAAAATTTTGGGAAGAACGAAATCTTACGCATAACTGATGACATGGTAAAAATACTTTTAATTAAATCCCACAGTTGGTAATCTTCAAGCAGTAAGTATAAATAAATGAAATATATATATATATATATATAAAAAGAAAATATGTGAAAACAAAATTAGGCCACTTAAGACTTCTTCCCGTATTTAGCAAAGATAATTTCATTTTAAAAGAAAGAAAAGTTACACGTTCTGTAACATTTCAAAAAAAAAAAAAAAAAAGGTAAATAGAGAGAGAGAGAAATAAACTGCTTGTCTACCGGTCTGCAACGCGCGCGGGTGGTGGAACTACTGGGGACATGGTGCTAAAATAGAGGGGTTCGGTATCCGATCACGGTGACAGACAGGTATCCGATCACGGTGACACCCTGAGGGCTTGTGGGAGAAGTTTTCTGAGTGAAGGTTAATTACACACCATTAGTGCGGAGTACTACTGGGAGTGAAAAGGTCACCGTAACTTCGGCCTTATTGCCAGTATAGCTTTGCCCCGAGTATAGAATATTCGACTTATTTCTTTCGGCTTTTACTGTGCAAATCTGGGTGGTAGCATGTGGTTGCTGTAACAAATCGGTTTACTAAAATTACTTACACTTCCTTACAAGCATAAAATTTTATCGTATTTGTTCATGCAGTGAATTTTTTATTCGTTTGTTCTTGTTAGGGGTTTAGCGACCACTATGAGCAGTGAATTAAAGAAAATTCACACCATTCTGCGGTTAACAATGAAAGATGAGTTGCTAAAAAACCTACTACAGAAGAGATTGTATTGGATTTATTAAAAAGTTCGGTTACAGGCCATATGTCCTTGAAAAAAAAACAGGCAGAAAAAAAATTATTTTTAAAAGTGTTATACTGGACACGGAAAAAACAGACTGTCACTTTTTTACGAGAAACACTCGTAAAAAAATACAAGCCAAAAGAACTCCAAGGTACCACATACTGCGGTCTTTTCTTTTTCTTGGTGTGTGTGTGACAGGGGGCGACGGGTAAGAGTCAAACATGCGCGTATAAAATTATAACGAATCGCCTACCCCGAATGTAGAGTAGCTGCTTCCAAAAAAGTGCTAGATTCGCCGCCAAAAAGACAAACCAAATACGCCTGTCTCTTTTGCAAAGAATTCAAACTGGACCCAGGACCACTGAGCCACTGTATGGTTATAGTACACAGCATTCAGGTACTTCCTACTACTGAAAAATTGGAATGCAACGTCACAGAAATTAAGAATTTTGTGTTCACGAATTCTGAATTAAGCGCGATTTATTTCAAGCAGCACGTAACTGTGAACTTCACATTTTTTTTTTTTTTTTTTCTATGGCGCCCTTCCCGGAAGGTTTTCAGTTCTGGCATTTCACTTTTTTTTTATTCTTATGTATAATTATTATTTTCTTTACACTGCGTAAAACTGCAGGTGGTCCGCTTGCGTAATGAGCAGCCCAGTGGACTATGTTCTCATTAAATGTGCGCGCTATCCGTTTTCCGTACGTCGTTATCCCGCAGGAAAGGACAAAAGGTAAGAACAATACAAGTTGCTCGTTAACGGTCGTACATCCATCGTCCGCCTTGCTGCCTTCCGGAACAAAACAAAGAACCTGGGTCCTTCGAGCGTCAGAATTCAGTTACGACATCCCTCTTTTAAGTTACAGAAAAAATGCGAACTGAGTTTCTCAATGCAACACATGTGTGGGAGGAGAGACTATTGCTAAATGATCTAGAATACAGAACCCTGTATTCCTCGGCATGACAATCTAAAATGTTGACCGGCCAAGGCATCATACATTTCCGCATCCTTCAAGAATTTGAGAGTATTGCAACGGCATAACAAAAGTGATATTTCTTTGTCACATTGCTTCCTGAAGATAATGACAAAAACCTTCACATATTGCCGTTCTGAGCTTTGCTTGAGGTATCAGCAACGAAGACATATTCAAGGAAACACAGATTCCTTATTTTCACCTAGCAGCTGACCTCTAACCATGCTTCCTTTTCCCCATAGCATGTAGAATTAGAGAAAAAAAAAAAAAACTGTACAAATACGCAAAATAAATAAATTTTCGCCAGTTGATATCCCAAAATTAATTGCATGCCAGCTTCTTATTTTTTTATCTACTCATTTGTTTATCGTTCTACAAAAGATACTTTTAACCTTCTGCTGTTGCATTACATTTCACATACATAAACTTACTGTTCACAGTGATTATACTTTCCCCCGAAGATACTTCTTTCTAGAATATTCGTCACTTATTCCTTTCGGCTTTTACTGTGCAAATCTGGGTGGTAGCATGTGGTTGCTGTTACAAATCAGTTTACGAAAATTAGACTCTTCATTATAAGCATTAATTTTTATCGTATTTGTTTATGCAATGAAATTTTTGACGTAGAACTATGTCTTTCTCCGCGTTGGGTAGGGGGCAACATTGGGAGCACGGATGCAATGAAAACATGTCACACTTTGAACGCTTATATCTTCGAAACTTACAGTCGTATCATCATCACTGTCAACCATTATCAATCCACTGCTGGACGAAGGTCTCCCCAAGTTTCCTCCACAACGTCTGTCTTGTGCCAGTCTCCTCCATGTCACTCCCGCATACTTTCGAATTTCATCCACCCATCTCCCATGTGGTCTTCTTCTGGGTCTTTTCCTGTCCCTTGGAATCCAATCTAAAATTTCGGCTGTCCATCGATGGTCTGTCCTTCTGGCAGTATGTCCAGCCCATTGCCATTTCAGGGATTTAACTCTGATCATGATGTCTTCCACTCTTGTCATTTTTCGGATCCATGAGTTCCTCTTCTTATCTCGCCTGCTTACACCAAGCATGCACCTCTGCATGCTCCTTTGAGTTGTCTGCAGCCTTTGTATGTCTCTTTTAGTTAAGGTCCACGTCTCTGCACCATACGCAAGCACTGGAAGGATGCATTGATCAAACACTTTTCTTTTAAGACATAATGGCATATTGCTCTTGAAAATTATGTTGTTTCTTCCAGAAGCTCTCCAGGCAAGTTTTGTACGCCGATTAATTTCTTCATCAATGTGACCCTCACTTGATATTTGCTGTCCAAGATAAACGTACGTGTATGTTATCTCCAGCTTTTTTCCATCAATCGATAAATCTTCATTTCTTGTAAAAGCATTGAACATCCCTTTTGTCTTCTGAAAGTTCATTTCTAATACCACTTCTTTACTCTTGTCAGCAAGTTCCTGGATCATACTCTGCAGCTCTGATGGGGTAGTTGCAAAACGAAGGTGAGTTAGATAATCTCCATTAATCTTGATCCCTTTGTTTTCCCAGTTCAGTGATTGAAAGACATTTTCCAATGTGGCATTAAAGAGCATATAGAGTAATAAATAATACATCATTAGACAGTTTATAGTCTCATTTATAAAAAAAAAAAAAAAAAAAGTTTTAACCCTCCACCACTTAAATAACACTTCGATACAGCAACGTTAGAAAGTTAAGCTAAATTTCGGGTGATTTTGTTTCGCCGTACGCCGTTTTACGGTTGATAACTAGTGAATAGATAATGCGACGGCCTCAGCCCCGCATTCCGTAGCTGACGGTCAGAGCTAACGGGCGTAAGTAATAAACCGAAATAAAGTGAATTTAAAATTCATTTATTTATTAGATAAAAAAAAATTTGGTGACGAAAATTTAAGAACTGACGAAAGTTGAAGAATCCGCTAGAGGAAGAACGAGAGGAATCCGAAAAGGTTCGCTAAGTCGTCAACCGAAGGGTCACGGGAATGTAGGGAGCGTCAAAAGTTCCCGCGTCAGGATGCGTTTCACCGGAGTTCGACTCTAGAGGCACAACCTTCCACTACAACTGCGCAAACTGAGCAAGAACTGATGGAGATTGATGTCATCGATCCGAATTTTCAAATTTTCACACCCAGCATGATGGAATACCAAAGTACATCGCGAGTCTTCACAACTTTGCTGGATAATGAATGTATTAGGTGTCAAACCTTTACACCACCGATGCATTCCGAATCTAGACAAGAGCAACAACAAGAAGCGCACGAGATGTATCGCCAAATTTATAACAAGGCAACTACGGAGTTTGAAAAATTGTTTCTGAAGAACGATTTCTTCTGAAACAATTTTAGCAATAACTATTGACAACGATGATACTACGCCTTCTACTTCTACTAACATTAATTTATAATCAGCATAAGCTACTATGAATTGTACACAGTTATAAGTTGCTTTTAAGTAAATAAAATAACACATTTCTATCGTTTTCTTTCTTAAAAATTTCATACGTGAAAAAAATCAAAGTGGCACAGTAGCAACTGTGCCGCAACCTACAAAGTAGGGCTACGTCAACTGTCCTTTGCTGAATACTTTAAGGACCTAGAACTAGTGAGACAATGCCATGAAACAGTGACAGTTGACGTAGTTCGATTGTTAGGGGTTTAGCGACTACTATGAGCAACTCTAAGCAGTCGTACGTCCTTAATTTAGGGCACTGGCTCCAGAAAAGGGAAGAAGCAGTGCCGTAAAACAAAGACAAACACACCACCTCATCCGAGACTCGAACCCGGGCACACTCGGACGAACGCTTAGACCACTGAGCACCGGGGCGGCGATGTTTTTAAAACAAAATTCAGATGAAACAACAAAAATGTGAATAATGATGCTCTACCTCACAGACAAGGCTTATGGTGTTGAGCTTCAGGGGAGGAAGAAACAGTTGTCTTTCTTTCCCGCAACCCCTTTTTTCGTTACTAGAAATGTTAAATACGAAAGAACAACCTTGTTTTATTCTCCTGCTATAGCAGGAGAATAAAACAAGGTTAGTTACTAGTATATTTTTCATTGTTATTAAATTTGCAGAATGTTAACTGTCCACAAAGAAGTGTTTACTAAAAATCGACAACTGGCGGACTTCTAGAGAGAAAAATTATACGTACTTATTTCATGTTTGAACAAAAAAACAAAACAAACGGGCCTACATACTTGAGCGGTTGACCGTACATATCTGTTACTTTGCACAAGAGAAATCGTCCCCAAAAGCTTTCTTTCAATCACATAACGGGTTTTTAAAAATAACTTTTGTGCCAATGATTTTAACGTTTCGTCTCTGATTTTTCTCTCAAACCCATTATTTTAAGCAACCAGAATTGATTATGTAAATCAAATTGGAAACTTCACCGTATTAGGAGGGTGTTTTTTTTTTTTTTTTTTTTACGATATGACACTCTAGTGAAATGCATTAAAAAAAAACGAAAACTATTTATTATTGCTGTGTTCGTGGGAAAATATCGTAGTTTATAATTCACATGGATTCGCATACCTCAGCCCTTTCCCTAGCACCACTGACAACGGCACTATGCAAAATGCATTTCAAAAATTCCAGACGATTTTAACAATGCCTTACAACAATAAACTTAAGAATTTCCATTCCAACTTTGCCGATACATCTAACTGGCAGAACTACAATAACTCGAATGAAAACTGCTTCTTTCGGGGGAAATATGCTGCGGCTACGTGGCGACTATTTCGGAAAACGATTTAAACCATTTTCATTACAGTCAGGCCAAGATAAAATAGTTTAAATCCACTGAACAGCACGAGAGAAATACTACTTAAAAGATATGAGTTCTTTTTTATCCAGCAGAGAATCTCCTTTTCAATTTCTTGGGCCTTAAGAGCAATCAAGAAAATCAATGTCTGTTACCATCTTTATTACTTTACGTGACTGACGCAAAAGAATATAACATACTGTGCAACATTTCCCGCTGCCCCTCTCCTCCCTTTTCACTAGCGTGTGAGTAATGTAGTGTTTTAGAAATGACTACATCCCTAGTTTCAGAAGAGAAAGAAAGGAAAGAAAGAAAAAGAAAGAAAACAGAAAAGAAAGAAAAATCCGAGTGGAGCTCAAAGAGGCGGTTTGGTCGTTGCAGAGAAGTGAAATGAAGAAGCAAACAAGCAGCAGTGCACACATATCAGTCAGTCAAAAAACATCCATTACATTTTTGCACTTACTCATTTGGGGCCTTTTAACCTTACGCCCAACCAAAGCAATTGCGTCTTTTACTTACATAGTTAACATCATACGACCCTTCAGTATAATGGCCTGACTTAAAAGCAAAGAATTGCATTTTACATTTGGATAATGGATATTACCAATTTAAGGATCTGAACGCAAGTTCTCAGCTATACGATCAGCTTGGCGTTTTTATCAGAACTACACAGAAATCTCACATACAACTTTGCACCACAAACAATTATTATACACACACATGCTCCTTCATATCATTACATTTAAAAAAAAAAAAAAAAAAAAGTACTCTTTACGGAGTACTTGAATTTTTCAACTTTTTCAAGTACTTTCAAGAACTTGAAAATGAACTTTTTTCAAGGATTTTTCAAGGTGCGCACGAACCATGTATTACGCATCTTTAGCAGTGTGGTAGGTATTAATGTAATATAACATGTTGAGCATTAGAAAATTGCACATAAATGATAAAAAAAATGAGTATTTACTAATAAATCATACACTGTTTTAAAAATTGGTACTTAGAAATAAGCAAAATGTACTCGTTTTTGAGTACATTCTGGACTTATAATAGCTCTGAGTACTTGTGTCTCATTTTTGGAAAAGACACGTACTCATTTTTGAGTACATACAGGGAATCAATTGTGAGTACATCTGGTATTTCTAATTTGAAATACACTGGTGTGCAAAAATTAAGGACGAAGAGGAGAAACTAGCATAACAGCGGAAGGAGCAGGCAGAACGGACCGAAAGACCAATCAGGAGATAGACTAGGGTCCGGTACGGTAGGGCATGCGCATATATGCAGCATGACGTGGGGGGGTCGGAAGGGTATAAAGCACACGGGTGGTGTACGCTCAGCAATTCAGCCGCGGATGGCTTAGTGGTTAGTGTTTCAGACTGTCGATGCTGGGTCCCCAGGTTCAAGCCTGGGCTGATCTTTCATAGATGGTGTGATTTACTAACAATCGCTGAATATCCGCCGTGCATCGGACGAGCACGTAAAGTGACAGCCCCCAGGCTGGACCCACTGGTAAAATGGGTATCCTTTCCTATGTCCCCCCTGATATTCTCTCACCCATCTATGTGCAATATCGTACTTGTACGGTGGCGCCATCTACTGTACTCTAATCTCACTACAAACTGTTCTGTCAAAGTCGCTAGACTTGCTCTCATTCCTTCCGTTTCTGTGTCCTGCCCAAAAGGCGATCTCGCTGTAGGTGGCTGGGACCTAAACTCTACTCCCTGTGGACGGAAGTCCTGCATAAAAATGACAAAATCCTGCGCTCAGCAATTCGGCCGCGGGTGGCAGAGTGGGCAACGTTCGTGACTGCCACGGGAAGGACCCCAGGTTCGATCCCAGGCAGGTACGAACGCTCGATCCACTAAATACCCGCCGTGCGTCGGATGGGCAAGTTAAGCCGTCGGACCCCGGGTACTGGGCCCCCGGTAATAAATAAGGGCGTCTTCCTCCCCCTTTCTACTTCGCTTCCGTGTCACTTTCCTATCGGGCGCCCTTGCCCAAATCTCCTATTTCTAAGGGTTATTTAAAACCTGGGGTCAGACACTCCCTTCCTAAAATCCTCTACATATGATCATGCTCAGCAATTCGGTGAAAGCTATTGCACGGTGTACATCGGTTTCAACGACGTTGAGTTGCTGCCACCGTGTGATATGGCCAACAGGCAATCCAGTAGACGATATCTGGATGACTTTATCCGAGGTCGCGTCATTGGGAAGTTGGAAGAAGGTCGAAGTGTGACTAGTGGGGCCGAGGAGTTCGGGATCGCTCACAGCATCATTTCACGAGCTTGGAGAGCATTCCAAACGACAGGAACAGCTGTCCGAGAGTTTAGCAGTGGTCGTCCACGAGCAACCACGGCGGCCGACGACCGGTATATTATCCTACAGGCGAGAAGAGGCAGACAGCGGGAGAAATCGAAAGGCACATGCAACAGACAACTGGACGTCCGTTATCGCGTTTTACCGTGACCAGGTAGCTGCACAAAGGTGGTCTATTTGCACGACGACCAGTACGGTGTGTGCCATTAACGCCTGCTCATCGGAGACGGCGGTTTCTGTGGTGCCAGGAACACAAGAACTGGACACATCAGCAATGGGGTCGAGTTCTCTTTACGGATGAGAGCCGATTTAGTCTGACGAGCGATTCTGGACGTGTACACATCTGCAGAGAGTAGGGAACACGCGATCACACCTCCAACATCATCGAAATGGACCGGTTTGAAGGTAACGGAGTTCTCGTTCGGGGCGGTATCATGCTTGGTAGCCGTACTGACCTCCACATCTTCCAAGGAGGTTCAGTCACTGGTGTCCGCTATTGTACCGAGGTTCTCCTGCATCACGTGCGTCTGTTTAGAGGTGCTGTGAGTCCTGAGTTCCTCTTCATGGACGACAACGCTACACCTCATCGTACAGTGGCTGTCGCAGAGCTGTTGGAGAGTGAAGATATTCAACGCATGGATTGGCCCGCAAGGCCCCTGGACCTAAATCCAGTCGAACACGTGTGGTACCTTCTCGGGAGACGCTTGGCAGCACGTTCCCAGCCGCCAGCAACGATTCCGCAGCTGCGATTGGCGCTACAAGAGGAATGGGCCGCGATGCCTCAACAGCTCCTTGACAACCTCGTCCTCAGCATGGACAGACGTTGTAAATCCTGCAACGCAGTCAGGGGTGATCATATCCCCTACTAAAGACTGGATTTTTCTTGGCAACCGCCTGTCAGATGGATGTTTCTGTCCAGTTGTGCTCGAAGCTACCTTTTCAATAAAGTGCCTTTGTATCCTTTGTTTGGACGGTTTTGCTCACTTGTCCCATATTCTTACATCTTGGGGATCTTATGGTATAATTTGAGTCGATGTGGAGCACTTCTTCACTACGTTACATTCAAAAAACCGTCTCGTACTTAATTTTTGCACGCCAGTGTATATGTACTCATTTTTGAGCACATTTATTTCAAATATATGTACTAAAAAATACATATAAATACATATATTTCAAATATATGTGCTCTTACTTTATTCAGTTTCTGCGTCCTTTCGGGCAGGGCACAGAAACTGAAGGAAGTTAGAGCGATTCTGACAGAATAGTTTGTAAGTGAGAGAGAGCACACTAGATGGCGCCACCGTACAAGCATACGATTTTGAACATAGAAAGCAGAGAGAAATTGGGGGGGGAGATTTAGGAATGAACACTTTTATAGGTAACCGGGGGATTCCCACCCAGGAGCCATGTCACTTAACGTGTTCGTCCAATGCACGGTGGATATTCAGCGATTGTTAGGAATTCACACCATCCCAGGAGTCTAGGTTTGAATCTGTAGAATAAAACAAGGTTAGTAGTAACTAACCTTGTTTTATTCTCCCGATATTTTCTTCACTGTTTCAGCAGTCAGTAGTCTGAATCTCTAACCACTAAGCCATCCGCGGCTCGATTTCAAATTTGGAATAAGTGTACTCCATACATACTCATTTATTCATAGATCTACTGGAAGTATATTATTCGATGGCGCATTTGGGATAATATATATATATATATATATATACTCGTTGTCACATGCTGGGCAAATGGACCGCACAATTTTATGAAAAATATAGTGATGAAGCGACAATATATTATTTATGAGATTGACACAAATATAGTTAATGTAAAAACGTACACAAAGGTACTTTATGCATAATTAAATTACTTGTGATCAGTGACTTTGTTGTACTAAATATTTATGTGTGTCACTTTACACATTTATTAAACAATTTCTCTTGAAATCTATAATATATAAAATGAAGTAATACGAGATTACATTTATATTTATTGATGCAGTTATTCGTAAGTACGTATGGTTACTTATATTTGAGCATGTCATGTACTCGTTTACGATACGATTGTACTTAAAAAAATCGAGTAGGTTCCGGTTCTCCTTTAACAGTGTATTTGATGCAGATTTCAGCCAGTTTTCATCAATATTTATGGTGTATGTAGGAATAAGCTTTCCACTCTTACTATTATGTGCATTGTGAAAAAGTTCATTAAAGGAAATTTAGTTGGGTGGCGCAGAAAATTAGTCCAGTAAAAAGTCTCTAGGGAGAACACTACTATCTATGTGGTACCAATTCTATGACTATTTACCTGCAACACGTGATCACATAACCATTCAGTGGTGATATAAAATGCACCTGTCTACGCAAAAGCAACCGCTGAATTATTGAAAAGACTTGCAGTGCATGTATATGGTCTGAAAATCAGCAGCAGCAGCAGGGATCAGTGTTCGTGACGAAAGTTGCCCCGCTGCTGCCAAACACCAGAAGTGATGTTTTTGTAACGGGACAGAGGTTCCTTGTTACGAACAAACCCGCACGCACCTTCTTCTGTACTCCGCTTTTAATACTTGGCCCAGCAACGCAATATTTCTGTTTCTCGGACACAAAATTCTCAAAGACATGAAATATGAACCATGCCCATCCAGAAAATGGATCGCGTAGCCGCACCTGGGATGTGCGACTGAAACAATGTATTCTTTGACATACCCTAAGCTAAAGACTGCGGAGGAGCTTCGCAATTCATATTTAGAGATGCCCGCGCACACACCTATCATGGAAGAAAAAATCAACTAATCTGACGTCTTATTAACTAGAATATCGTTATTCTGCAAAAAAAAAAAAAAAATCATAACGGAAGAAAAATTAAGACAAACAAGAATTTCACATTTTCACCGTACTACGCCTGCAGAAATTATCTCAGATTTATCCTTTCCATGTGGTTCACATTTCAGATGGAGAATTAATATACTACATCTACTACACGGACATACAAATTACAGGACATAGTTTACAAAATGATTTACTTTAGAGAAAATATGCTGTCAGCAAATGAAAGAAAACTCTGATGTTGGTAATTAAAGCTACAAACAGCAATATGAACTGCAATCTAAATATTCGATTTTTCTGTCTCTTCTCCGGATTTATCGGCCAAGAAAAATAATTAAATTTAGGTTCCTCTACGATACAGCGAAACTGAAAGCACCGGAAGTTCTTCAACCTGTTCCTGTAATTTTTCCGAGTGTGTAAGATGAAACCAATTCCTCTCACTCGCATCACGGCCGCGAGTGGCCTAGCGATTATAGAGCAACCACCTTTAGACCAGATAGTCACAGGATAGATCCCAGTAGGTTGAGTTGCTCTGAGCTGCTGAATACTCGCTGTACGTCGAATGGGCACGTTAAACCGTCGGCTCCGAGATATTGGAACCCCGTTGCAAATATGGTCATCTGTCTCTTTCCCCACCCTCATTCTCTCTTCCTGGAAATGCTCGTTGTGACGTCATAGCCTGGCACTCCCAACTATGTCGACTCGCACTTTCGAATCTAGCACTCCCAACTATGTCGACTCGCACTTTCCAATCTGGCACTCTCAACTATGTCGACTCGCACTTTCGAATCTGGCACTCCCAATTACACTGACGGGAAAAAAATCCCAACACCACGAAAAAATAGTTGTAGAGGAATGAAATGGCGGCAATACATTTGTATAGGTAACATATTTAATCGATTAAGGTTTCAAGATCACAGCTTAATGTAAGCGCAAGAATAGCCATTTTAAATGTGAAATGCTGGTACATTAATAAACGGTGTAACCGCCAGAATGTTGAATGCAAGCATGCAAACGTTCATGCATTGTGTTGTACAGGTGCTGGATGTCAGTTTGTGGGATGGAGTTCCATGCCTGTTGCACTTGGTCGGTCAATACAGGGACGGTTAATGCTGGTTGGGGGTGACGCTGGAGTTGTCGTCCAATGATGTCCCATACGTGCTCGATTGGAGAAAGATCTGATGATCTAGCAGGCCACGGCAACATGTCGACACTCTGTAGAGCATGTTGGGTTACAACAGCGGTATGCGGGCGAGCGTTATCCTGTTGGAAAACACCCCCTGGAATGCTGTTCATGAATGGCAGCACAACAGGTTGAATCACCAGACCGACGCACAACTGTGCCGTCAGGGTGCGTGGGATAACCACGAGAGTGCTCCTGCTGTCATAGGAAATTCCTCCCCAGACCATAACTCCAGGTGTAGGTCCAGTGTGTCTCGGCCGCAGACAGGTTGGTTGCAGGCGCTCACCTGGCCTGATTCTAACCAACAAACGGCCATCACTGGCACCCAGGCAGAACCGGCTTTCATCAGAAAACACAACAGATCTCCACTCCGTCCCCCAATGAGCTCTAGCTTGACACCACTGACGTCGCAAACAGCCGTGGTTTGGAGTAAGTGGAATGCACGCTACAGGGCGTCTGGCTCGGAGCTGTCCTTCAAGTAACCGATTTGCAACAGTTCGTTGTGTCACTGTGGTGGCAACTGCAGCTCGAATTGCGGCCGCAGACGCAGTACGATGCGCCACGGCCATACGTAGTACACGGCGGTCTTCCCTCTCAGTAGTGCAACGTGGCCGGCCGGAACCCGGTCTTCTTGAGGCAGTACCTTACCTTGACCACCGCTGCCAACAATCATGCACAGTGGCTACATTCCTGCCAAATCGTTCTGCAATATTGCGGAAAGAAAATCCACCTTCTCGTAGCCCTATTACACGACCTCGTTCAAACTCCATGAACTGTTGATAATGGCTTCTTCGTCTTCTTAAAGGCACTCTTGACTAACATCAATACACTACGTCGAATTTCAACGATAACTAACGCTCACGAACGTTACAGCGCGTATTTACAGCAAACCTGCTTTGCATTTTCCGAGGGGCGCTAGTAGCGCCACACGTATGCGCCGAGCGCGAAATTTGCATAGACGTCATCTTACAGATGTACTCTCACCGCCTACCAACTGTCGTTTATCTAACACAACCCCTTCTTGGTGTTGGGATTTTTTTCCGTCAGTGTATGTCGACTCGCACTTTCCAATCTGTCACTCCCAACTATGTCGACTCGCACTTTCGAATCTGGCACTCCTCTGCACTGTCTACTCTTTCTATCGTATCTGAGCTTCTAGGATCAATGTAATCGTTTCTAATATGCAGCACAGAAGTCCCATGGGACATAGGTTGTTACGTCTAAACCTTCCCTGTGGGTGTTAAACCCTACGAGAAAATGCTGGGTATTTCAGTCGCAGCTACTGCGCAGGTAAGTTAAATAGTAAGTCAAGTACAATTCAATGGCAGGAGAGAGAGAGAAAAAAAAAAAGGACAGTCAATCAAGTGTCATAGAGCCATCAACTAGGTTTCACTGCAAATGTACTCTCGGAACTGCAAATCAAACCATACATCCATAGCTTTAACATTGGTTCTTTGTTTCAAACAAAACTGCAGATAACTCAAGTAAACCAATGCAAGCTTATTTAGTTTACTTCATCATACATATTCCAGAACACTGAGAACAATTCAGCCTAAAATTCCGGTTTCCATAGAGAAAAAGTACACACTTGTCGGGAAATTTCATTCTCAGACATGGCGTACACACTAAGACATGAATTCACCAAAACAAGCATGTTTATGCACAGAGGTTTCAACAAGTATTCATTATGAAGGTTTTGGCATTGCAAGCCAATTCTCTCAACGCGCAGCATTAGTTTCTTGAACTACAGATTTTCTTAATTAATGAGAAGGCCACCCCAACCAACTTTCGTAAACGCTATCTCTCACCTTAACCTACAAGATCAAGTTTGCTAGGATGCGGTCTGGTAAATTCAGTTAAGCTTCATGATATTTATAAATAGCATTTAAACACACACACACTGTTAAGAAAAAAAAAATCCCGATTTTAGTTTCTCAAAAAAACCAAACCACAAAAAATTACAACGGCAAATACCTAGTAAATCAACTTGGGGGCTAACTCTTGGAAATTTCGAGAAAAACATTGCTAACACAATTTCTGACAGTGGGTGTGTTTTTCCGAAAACCTAGTGAAACAGGAATTCTTAGTTAATGGAATCTACACCACTATAGAATTCACGAACCGTTTAACATAATTTGATAAGCCTATACTCGGGGCAAGGCTAACCTGACTAAGGAGAAGTTACGAAGCGTGTACCTCCACGCAATAATATAGTTCCAGTTTAAAAGCTGTGTTTGAACTTAAACTGAGACTTCTGACCTAGTGGTCAACGTTCGTGACTACCACGGGGAAACCTCAGGTTCGATCCCAGGCAGGTAAGAACACTCGAACCACTAAATATCCGCCGTGCGTCGGATGGGCACTTTAAGCCGTCGGATCCCCGTGTACTGGCCCCCTGGTAATAAATAAGGGCGTCTTCCTCCCCCCTTTCTACGTCGCTTCCATGTCACTTTGCTATTGGGCACACTAGCCCAAATCTCCTAGCATCCTATTTCTAAGGAAGCTTCCTAAAAATCCTACATACATGATCTGATCTGAACCGAGACCTATGAAAGCACATATAGATATACGTGTGTGTGTATATACATATATGTAGATAGATAGATGTTCTAAATGTTGTACGTACGCACATTAAAAAAATGAAGATCCCAGTTTCGGTTGCGTTTCTAAAAAATATTTTGGCGGCGTCATTGTCACATTTGTTGCTTCAGAGAGGATATACAATTAACACGGAAGACATTTCCTGCGACGGGGAGGGAAGAATTGTTAGCCGGAGGCGGAGATAATGGCTTGGTGGTCATTGTAATGAGCTTACTCCTTTTTTCGTGATTGCTGTTTTAAAATACTCATTTTGAAAAAAAAACTGTATGGTGGTCGGCAAAGTTGAGAAGGTGTGGGGGTGAACGGGGGACACCGTGATTAAACGCTGAAAGTTTTTTTTTTTTTGTACCACCTTCAGTCACCCTTTTAGGGAGAAGGGTCCGTAACACATAGCACCCCATTAGTGCGCGGAGAAATACTGATAAACAAGAGATTTCATGTCGGTGAATCGGTTTCACAACTTTAACAGCGTAATCAGGTTAGCTTTGCCCCGAGTATAGAGATCTAATTTCTATCTGCACATCTATTTGAAAGAATGTGTGCTTAATTTCCCGTTCAAACGCTAAGATTACAACGCACCGTTTCGGTAAAAATTCAATGGATTTTATTTAACCTTGTGTGTTTGGCATTGATAAGAAAAACGTGCTATGTTGTCCCTTTATATGTTCCCATCTGCATGTTAATATGTCTGTGAAAGCTAATTCCGAATTTTAAAAGCTAAAATAAAAAAAAAATTCTGACTATGGATTCTCACTTTCCTATTCCAAAGGAATAATAGTAATACTGGTTTCTCTAACTGTGGATTCTCGTCTCAAATAATGATAAATCAAATGGAACAAAGTAAAATTAAAAAAAAAAAAAAAAAAGATGCGTGTGACTACGTCACCTGTAACCGTTTTCCTTTTCGATGAGTTCCTAAGTGCTGCATTTTGATGCTCAAGTAATTTTCAGTAATTACCACACTCTGAGAATCAGCAACAGGCACAAGCATTAAAAAAAAAAAAAAAAAAAAAAAAAACTTACTTGTTTAACCACCTAATTCATTATCAACAAATGAAATCCACAATACTTTAACATGATATATTCCATCAAAGCGATACGCAACCACATTCGTGTTTGCTCCCAAACCGTGATTTCATTTGTTCATAATGAATTAATCGCTATCGACGAATCAAAGTGCAAAAGTAAACATTTTTAAGAAATCTGGCAATTCCAGGATTCCAAATATGAGAACTTGGCACTTCAGATTTCCAAATTTTGATACACTGTAAAAAAATTCTGAATTTCACGAGCCTTTTCCGTGATTCCTTCCGTAAATTAACGAAGCATATTTCTGATAGAATCTTTTCCGTGAAATAATGGGAAAAAAAACGTGAATTTCTCCAATTTTTCGTGCGCCAGGAAAATTTTGAATTTTCAGAAACCTTTCCGCAATTTCTTTCGCATATTGGCAGTAAATTCACGTTTTTAAGAGGTGTTAACGGGAAATTCCGAATTCTTGGAAACCTTTCCGCAATTCCGTTCGTATATTGACGGGAAAATTCTGTTCTCAATTTTTCCGTATCCATGACAGAAAATTTTCAGTACTAGGAACGATTCGAGGATACTTGAGGTTTGATTAACTATTAAATCTCAACCGTCTATCGGACGACCTGATTTTGAAGTTCTGTAGCGAGATCGGATATTGTGGGTAGTATGTCGCATGAAATTTTGTTTATTGTGGCACGTGATAAAATTCCTTTCCCTCTCCCTCATTTTGCACACACCAGGTATTGTATATTGTCTTATCGTAAAAAATCGGGAACTTAAATTATCGTACAGGTGATTGTATGATGTCTATATATCAGTTTGTGCAGTCCTAACGTCAAAAGATATTATAGCTATCAAGAGTAAATTCTAAATTTAGAAGTTTGAAATACAGTGGAACCTCGGTTACACGTGCCATTGATGTGAGAGGTGAACGTCGGCTGCGAAGATGCGTGAGGGCTGATCGACACGCTACAGTGGAGCAACTCACTGGCCGAATGAACCAGGGGGCAACCGGAAGTGTGTCTAAGACGACAGTTCAGCGAACCCTGCTGCGTATCGGGCTCTGAATCAGACGGATGGCCACTGCACCTATACTAACGAAGGTACATCGGCAGAAAAGGGTTACATTTGCACGGCAGTATCGAAATTGGACCTCCGCTGATTGGCAAAGGATTGCCTTCTCCGATGAGTCACGTTTTCTGCCTCATCGAACGGACGCACGTTGGCGTATAAGGCGAGAAACATCGGAGAACAAACACTCTTCAACCATTACTGGAAGAACAGAAGCTGGTGGAGGCAGCGTTATGGTCTAGAGAATGTTTTCGTGGCATTCTCTGGGTCTACTCATACCTGTGGAAAGCACTATGGACCGAATTCATTATGAATCCATCCTTGCAGACCACGTACATCCATAGATGCTGATTGTCTTCCCTGGGGCGGATGGGATCTTCCAGCACAACAATGCGACGTCTCATACAGCTAGAAATGTCTGAGAGTGGTTGGAAGAGAGCACGATGAAGACTTCAAAGTACTTCCCTGGCCCCCTAATTCCCCAGACTTAAACCCAATTGAGCACATCTGTGGGGCCACCTCCATCGTGTTGTTCACTCTATGATTCTTTTTTTTTTTTTTTTTTTTTTTTTTTGATTGGAGGTTTAACGACCACCGTGAGCAACTCAATGGGCTATAAGCAGTCGCCCGTCCCTAATTTAGAGTCACTGGTTCCAGGGAAGGGAGAGAGCCAGTGCCGTAAGACAAACACAACATCCATGCCTCACCGGGATTCGAACCCGGACCCCTTTCAGACGAATGATCAGAGGCCAACGCCTTAGACCACTGCGCCACCGGGGCGGCCACTCTATGATTCCTCCACCACTCACCCTCCAGCAGCTGTCAGATGCACTGCAGTCAGCATGGCTCCACATACCTGTGAACACCTTCCAGCACCTTATTCAGTCACTCCCAGCCCGTCTAGCTGCTGTCCGCGCTGCACACGGCGGTTACTCTGGATATTAGCTGGTGGTCGTAATAATGTGACTTGACCGTGTATAAAGCAGTACATGTAACCATTTCTTAAAGATAATTGAAAGTCGTTTTCAGTTTAAAAAGATTTCAAGTGTTTCGAAAAATCACGATGAAAGAAAATGCAATTTGTAATAAGTCCTCCAATAGGAAAAAAAAAATTATTACAAACGTATTCAGAAAAAGAATAAGCTCCAACAGAAAATAAAATGACTAATTCACCCAAATTAATAACAAAAAGCGTTTCATCATCGAGCAACGAAAGTTCTAGATTACACGGACCCTCCGTTACCTGCCTTTCTGGCTTAGCGCTAACACGTGCGCCAACTGTTGCTGTGGTCCCGAGTTCAAATCCTACGAGGTAGGAAAGGAAAGGGGTCGCTAACTTAGTATGCACGTCGGAGGGATGTAAAGGTGTCAATATTGACGATTCTGCGAAATTTATGTATACCTTCCAAAATAAGCAGACTACGAAGATTGTCAAAATACTGAAGTTAGAAACGGAAATCTCATTAAAACACTGACACCTACCGGTAACTGTTGTACATTATTTTTAGGAATTTTTCGTGAATTCATACCACTTGTTTTTTAGAGTGTATGCAGAAGCTTACTGGTGTACGAAGGTGCGCACTATACAACTTTTATCAAGTAGAGCCATTTGAAATGAAAGAAAAAATTTATGACCTCAGGTGTAACAAAATTTTTATTGCAAGACAGATAAGCAGCTTAGTTCGTAATATTAATATTCCTTTGTGGCCAATAATGAGGCAATGAATCAGAAATCTTAAAACGTCTATTTCAAATAAAAGTTTGCTCGAAAGAATTGCTGTAAATTAAATAAATTTGTAGAATGAAATCAGGTGTTTCGGTATTGACTTCAGATGCTCCACTTTTTACATCGTCTTATACATAGCATAACCAAGGAGAGAATTCAAACAGCTTTTCCATATGAAAATTCGATACAAAAGCAAGTTTCGCGTCAAGCAAATGTGCAAACGAGCCATATTATCATCTCCTATACGTTGATTCACCTGGCGAAGTGATTCATTTGCCGCCAGGCATTGTTCCAGAAGTAAAAATCGATAACTTCAGACATTGTGCGAAGCTCGCGGTCAATTTACATCCTTCAATTCTATACTTCTCTTACACACGAATTAGCTTCGAAAGGCTTCGCACCTTTTCGGAGCCGAAACAACGACTATGCCTCATGGCATAGTCGTCGTTTATGGCATAGTCATCACGTTCGCGGGCTAATTTAATTTTAAAAGCTGAAGTCTTTCCAAACGGATGAAGCACAAATGGCAATTCTGACAGCAATTTGGTGCGATAGATATTCTACGTGCAAGTTTTGGGAGAAATCAAAGGAGCATTGGGGGTAGGACTAAGCTTGATCCACGATATATAACTTTAATTTTCTGGAATCAGAAAACAGTACGAACGAAAATTTTATTTTCACACTAAAGCACAAACGAAATAAATGCGGCGTGCACGTTTGTAGGTTCATCCGAAAAATTTCTAGATCTAGCATTAACCTGGCTCTAAGAAATTTTAAGCGCTCGTAACAGAAGAAAGAATGAAAACACAAACGGCCAATTTCAAAGCCACAAATAATGATATTTAGGAAACTGTACTTTTTACCGATTGTGCAAACAAAATTGTTAGGAGCCTGGTTTGCAGACATATCCTGAAATCCACTAGCATGAAGCATGAACGTAGACTTGTCTCAACGACGAAGACGTTTGTTATGATTTAAACGAAATATTTCAGGAATAGTCTCTCATTCCCTCTCTTTCTCTTTCATTCTCTCTCTCCCTTCCTTTCTTTCACTCTCTCTTTTCTCTCTGTCTTCACTCTCTCTTTTCTTTCTCGCTTTCACTCTCTCTTTTCTCTGTCTTCTCTCTCTCTCTCTCTCTCTCTCTCTCTCTCTCTCTCTCTCTCTCTCTATATATATATATATATATATCCACACACACACACCAAAATTTTCAGGCACCAGCTCTATTTTTTTCAAGGCTCCAGCGCATTTTTTCAAGAGATACAAGGAGAGACATAACTATTGATCTAAACAAAAACTAAACACATAGAATAGTGATCTTTTTTTTTTTTTTGATTGGAGGTTTAACGACCACCGTGAGCAACTCAATGGGCTATAAGCAGTCGCCCGTCCCTAATTTAGGGTCACTGGTTCCAGGGAAGGGAGAGAGCCAGTGCCGTAAGACAAACACAACATCCATGCCTGACCGGGATTCGAACCCGGATCCCTTACGGACGAATGATCAGAGGCCAACGCCTTAGACCACTGCGCCACCGGGGCGGCATAGTGATCTTCAACAGTCAAAGTTAATGCATTATTTCTTAGATATACTGTTCAATAATTCACAGCCAAATCCACAACTAAAATTAGAGAATATGTTATACACTTACATTAACAGTTGCATTGCCAAATAGGTTTACATTTTAGAAAGTTCACCCCTGTCTTCCGGTGTATAGCATTAAATAAAAACAGTAATGGATAAATATAATTTTATAAGCACCTCACGCGAAGTCAATGCCATGACTACGAACAACCGTCATGCTCACTCTGCATCACCGTCGTCGTTATCAACCATTACATATCCACTGCTGGATGAAGGGCGCCCCAAGTCTCTTCCACAACTTTCGATCTTGAGGCAGTCCCTGCATGTCACTCAGACATGCTTTCGAATTTTATCAGCCAATCTACCACATGGCCTTCTGGGTCTTTTCTTGTCCTTTGAAATCAAGTCGAGTACTTGAGTTGTTCAACGATGATCAGCTCTTCTAGGCATGCATCTCTCTTGTGAGACACAACGGAACTTCAGCCTGAATTACTACTGCCAATATCTGCAGAATGCATAACTCTGCTGGCGATAGTGCAAAAAATTGATATTGCCAACTTCATTATTCTAATTTTATGGTAAGTATATAGTTTAGAAAAGAGTCGCAAACAAAAAAATCCGTATACTACACTAAAAAACCTATATACGTATACCACCCATGTCATCCAGCAAATCCCGTTTTCATGCGATTACTTTATACACGCACTGGGATGAAGTCAAAAATAATCAACGATATGAAGGGTTCGTGCGTAAGCCATGGTAACCAACATTAAAAAAAAAAAAAAAATGAATTGCGTGAGAAAAACAACTGCGGTGGTAATCTGGGCATTTTAGAGTATTTATTATATATTTATGTCAACATATTGCGTCACAAACTTGCAAGCGTTTATACCTTTTTAGCACGTGTTTTGTAAAAAAACATTGTGCTTATATTACCGGTTTGTCCGTCTGTACCCACGAAATCTCTGCAACTATTAGTCCGATTTGAAAAATCCTTTTTGCGTTGGGAAGTTTGAAATATGCGAATGCTGATCTTCATTTCGTTTTTTTTTTTTTTTTTTTTAAGCTCTACAATTTCGCCGCTAGAGGGCGTAAATGCAGATGATGTCGAATTCAAAAATACGTTTTATTCCCCATATTTGCTTCTAAACATCCGATTGAAAAAATTCTTTTATCTTTCGATTTCATTTATGTCGAAGAGTATTTTAGATATAGTTATTTTTTCAAATTACGCATAGATTTTCCGCTAGGGGGCGTAAAAGTAAATTACATTTTTCTCGATAACTCTTTCTAAAACTCCGATTTTAAATATTTTTTTCTTCAGCGGGTACATCTCCTGATGGAAAATCTTTTGCATATAATTTCTAATTTTTGGTAAAGAATACTTTGGCCACCAGGGGGCGTAAGTGTTAATTTTTGCTTCTAACGTATTTGCCATAAAATCTGAGCTTTTAAAATAACAATTGAAAACATTCTTTCGTGGACTGATGCCTATCACATCTATAAACCTTGTCGGAATATTTTCTTCTTAAAATATTCCACAGTTTCTCCGCCTGGGGGCGAAGATGAATAACTTATTTTCGTCAATATCTCTACTTCTAGGAGTCCGATTTGAAAAAAAAAAACAAATTCTTCTTTGTTGGATAATGTTTTCAGTGATTTACACTTATTCGCCAACGAACTATCATCCATGTTCCCAACTATCAAGCTCACGATAGAATTTGAAGCTAATAACTGCTTACCTTACTTGAATATTCTTATTCGTAAGGACTATAACCTTAACTGCATTACCACTTGTGTATATAGAAAACCCAGTCATACACCTGTTTTAATACCTTATCATTCTTCACACCCTAAACAACATAAGTTGACCGCATTATTTTATTTGTTTAGAAGAGCTCACTCACATTCATCAACTAATGAATTATTTCAGCAAGAAGTTAACTACATTTTTGGTTTGGCTGAGCAATATGAGTTCCCTAAATATCTGATTAGGCAAGTGTTTGGCAAGGTCAAATATGCCCTACATACTACCCTGTTAAGAAACTCCAACTGCAATTCCATATATGTTGGCTCTATGCAATACAACCCACATTTAACGAGAGCCTTAACACAACTATGTAAACCATATGACTTGAAGTGTGGTTCACGCACACGAAACTTATTTTCAGTAGTTCGTAAGGATCGTGAACGGAATAGCAAAATGGGACAGTGGGGTATTTACAATATCCCTCTGGTTAAGGCAACTACAGGACAAGCAGCTTCTAATTATGTGGGTTCTACAAAACGCAATATTGCATTACGAATTAAAGAACACAAATACAATATTAAAACAGGCATGTATTGTACATCACTAGCCAAATCTGTTACACAAGATGATCTTAATCCCGACTGGAGCAATGTTAGAATAATTAATACTCCTAGTAAACCTGGTGATCTTTTAATTGCTGAAAGTGTGTATATAGAGGCCTCCGGTGAGCAATGTTGTAATGAACATGCCCCCTATGAGTTACATAACGTTTGGAAATCCCTTATTAAAAATGTAAATTATAAATTGTAATATAAACTTAAAATTGAATATTCACCCTACACCATTTATTTCTGTTATATATTTCCATGTTTTTCTTCTTCAGACCATTGGGCCAACAGTATACGCAACATTTTTGACGCATGTAGATTACTATTGGCTAACTTACCATGCTTCCCACAATGCAATGATCTATGTTATATAAGATTAAATGTGTATCTATTTATTACATCTGAAGAAGAGGCAGCCGCTGCCTCGAAAGTGCTCATGTTTTTAATTGTATATATTTCTCATCTTTTAATCATTAAATCGTGCTAAAGACGGAAATCTTTCATCGCTTCAGTGTGACATGTTTTTCATATAATTTCAAAATTTTCAAGTAATTCACAGACTTTCCGCTAGGGGGCTTAAAGGTAAATCCCCCCTCCCTCCCCCGCCCATCTATATCTGCTTCTAAATCTCCGATTTGGAAAATTCTTTCTGCACCGGATAGAGCTCCTGATGGGAAATCCTTTGCATATAATTTCAAATTTTTGTAAAAAATAGTTTGGCCACCAGGTGGCGTAAGTCTTAATTTGCGCTTCTGATGTATTTGCAGCAAAATATGAGCTTCTAAAATCTCGATTGCAAAAAAAGTCGTTTGTTGACCGATACTACTCATGTCGACAAACCTTTTAGGAACATTTTCTTCTTGAAATAATGCATGGTTTCTACGCCAAGGGGCGTAGATGTATATCTTATCAATATCTCTACTTCAAGGAGTTCGATTTGAAAAATTCCTTCTTTGTTGGATAGTGTTTCCGATGCGAAATGTTTTTCCTATAAATTCAAAATTTTCAAGTAAATCATAGACTGTCCGCTAGGGGGCGTAAAGGTAAATTACGTTTGCTGCGTTATTTCTGCTTCTAAAACTCCGATTTGAAAAATTCTTCCTGTATCGCATGCACCTGATGGAAAATATTTTCCATATAATTTCTAATGTTTGGTAAAGAATGGTTTGGCCACCAGGGGTCATAAGTGTTAATTTCTGCTTCTGATGTATTTGTAGCAAAATCTGGGCTCCTGAAAACTCGACTAAATTTTTTTTTTCTGGGACCGATACCGCTCATATGGATAAACCTTTTGAGAATACTTCCTTCCTAAAATAATGCATGGCTTTCCCGCCAGGGGACGTAAAGACACATCTTATTTTTGTCGATAACTCTGTTTCTAAGAGTTCGCAAACTCACGATTCCGTTTACAGCAATATCAGAGGGATTAAAAACCCGATTGAAAAACTTCTTTCTTCCGTCAGATACTTCGAAAATCTCCATAAGTTTTCCATACCGGTTCCATTGACTTTGGATAGCTTTGATAAATTTAATTTGCGTCAGAACGGATTCAAAAGACGTGCTTATTACACCCGAAAATTCGGTGTCATCTTTCTTGTTAATAATTGTAATCTACGTATCTCAAAATGACAGAAGTGTTGGTTACCATGGTTTACACCCGAGCCCTTCATATATTTCGAATTAGAAAAAAATGCAGAGCACTCAATTATTTTAAATTTTAATTCAAGTTTCACAAATAATGAAACCTTTTGAAATTGAAAAATTAGCATATTATGCTGGTAGACAAAATGAAACCAAAAGTTGAGGGGGACGATTGGGACATGTTCCCTCTGTCTCCATAACATTCTACATCCGTGTCCACTAATACTTTATCAATAATGGAGCTGTCCAACAGGGTAGTGTCAAGTCTATCATGCATTCTTTCAGAACAAGTGCTTAGAACAAAGTACAATGTTTGTTGTGCTAAATTTAACTCAAAATGCTTTGAATAGCTACCAAGAGGCACATGAAATGTGTGAAATATACGAAGCTGAGGAAAATATCACTCCAGTATTGTTTCAATAGCTGTTTGTTAAATTTAACAAGTGAAAAAAGGATTTGACATCATAATTTCCCAAGTTTTAAATGTCAATTCAATGTTTATGTTCACCTATCACGCATAATTATGATTTTTAGCATCGTTATCAATCCAAATAAGGGATAATCAGCACTGTTTCAACAAAGAATTTCTAAGCCATAAAAATACTAGACGCGCGTAACTGAAGAGCAGTCGTCTGAGCACGTTCTCGTAGACTTTGAGTTAATGACGTCGCTTGTTGGGACGCAAACGTCAACACAAGCGAAAATGTTAGTATGAAAAGTCCGTTTTTACGCTTTCCAACCGAAGGCTGAAGAAGCGTATATGCTCCAGCTTTGTCCGTCTGTCTGTCTGTCTGTCCGCACGATAACTCACTAAAAATGGTTCGATTTCAATGGAATTTTAGTACGTGATAGGGGACAACCTGGGGACGAACCTTATTGAAAATGGATGAAATGGGGTCAACGGTCAGAACATAGGTGCGGGATCAATTCCATCGCTCTTATGCATTATAACTTACGTAAGAATGCTTCGATTGCAACAAAACTTTATCATGTTGTTCCGGAGGTATACTGAACCGGTTCTGTTGAATATCATCGAAATGGGGTCAAAGGTCAGGACACAGGAGCGAGATTTATTCCACAGCCATTATCCTCATAAGTTGACTAAAAATGCTTCTATTGCGACAAAACTTTAGTATGTTGTTCCAGAGGTATATTGAACTAATTCTGTTTAATATAATCGAAATGGGGTCAAAGGTCAGGGTACAGGAACGAGATTTATTCCACAGCCATTATCCTCATAACTTGAGTAATGATTTCTGGTATGTTGGAAAGCGTATCAATATCAATGCATTGCATGATTTTACTAACTTAGAGTAACCTTAGATTTGCTTGGGATAGAGGAATAAATTCCTATTCTCCAAGTCAATTTAAAGGTGTAACTCACCTTTCTATTAAGTCAATCTAAAGGTGTAACTCACCTTTCTGCTAAGTCAATCAATAGGTGTACTACTGTGGAAGGTTGGGTATAGCTTGCTGCTACACCGTGGAACGAAAGAATGGTATCAATCCGCGTAACACTTTACTCCTGCCCTAATTGTCAAACGCTACTCCCGCACTGAGCTCTCACTCCCACTGCATTAAGGGCTTTATGCCCTAACCCAGTGGTCTCAAAATAATACCTTTGGAAGGGGCACTTTTCAGTTTTAAAGAAACTACCCAATAGCTTGGCACTAGAGTGGAATATTATTTCTAATTATCGGTAAATAGTAAAAACAAATGCAGAACACGGTATATGGCACAGAAAATATTACTTGTTCTGACCAGAAACTTGGGCTCGTGTTTCAGTCACTAACTTATCGATATTTGGAATAATGTCCTTTGAACATGCTACTTTTAAAAGTGACCATAAGTGACTGACTGTCACTTAACCTATTCCTTTCAAGATATTTTACTTGGTTCATTCTTGAAAACAACTCTTCACATGAGTATGTTGTTCCGAACATAGACAGAACCCGTGCAGCTAGAATATGAATGTTTACGTACTTGTCCTTTGAAACTAACTGGTAGAACTGTTAGATTGCAGCAGCTGTTGATTTTTTTTTTTTCTTTTAGGAAAGAATCACACTGAAGGTCTATTAATTCAAGCTGAAGTTCTTCAGGTGCGTTGTCAGCATTATAGGAAATTGGAGACTTGAATATATTGAAAATATTGTTCATGTCTTTGAAACATTCAAACCACCTGTTGAAATCCTCTTTTAACATTACTATTTCCGTAGAAAATTCACCAAAGTTGATTTCTTCTTTTTCAGCTGAAGCTTTTAAAATGGGAAAATGTGCAAGATTTCCTGCACTGAGCTGAGCTTCCCAAAGCTGAAGTTTCCTGTGAAATGCGTTAACATTATCAATAATATCAGTGACTAGCTTATTTTGGCGTTGTAGTTTGATATTCAAATCGTTTAAGTATCCAATTATATCTATGCTGAATGCCAGATCATGTAACAATTTTGGATTATCAAAAAGCGAGACGTCTTGACTTTTACTTTCAAGAAACATCTTTATTACATCTCTCAAATCCCCCAAAACTTGTTACTTATAAAGAGGATGGCTTTGCTAAACATTACAATGTTTATATTATATTTAATATATTAAAATATATTTGAAAAAAGGGTGATTTATTTTTATTTTGTAATCATTCATGACGACCGCAAAACAGTTAGTGCCGGGTCGCATGTGGCTCGCGGTCCGCGAATTTGAGACCATTGCCCTAACCGAAGCTCGCTGCACAGCACTTACTTTTCCCCTCTCTCCCCTACGTTCCATCTCCCCGATTGTCAATTTATTATCTCTGTGTTGCGAATGTTAGGAGAATCTTCTATCCCTTCCACTACCCATCTCCAAGTTACGTACTCTTTCCCGTTGGACGGTGAACAGGCGAAAATGCGAGGTTCTTGACTAACTTTTCATATCAGATCTATTTCTAAAACGCTCTATCATTTAAAAAATTCTTAAACAGCATTTTTTCCCAATAAACTGCTGTGCAAACAAAAATGGATTCTGTTGTTTTTCGCTCTAAACGCTTGGAACTACTTTTCCATAGCGGAGGTAGCTGCTCCGCACCTCCCACAATAGTGCACTCTTATGCTGATTTAAGAGTATAGAAAAGTCTCAACATTCACCACGTGAAGAAACTCTATAGGAGACTTACCGTGTAACTAAAGACTTGGCCAATAAGTCCATGCAATAAAGCAACACAATCTAAGAAACGCCATCTGTGAGCGTAAAAGTCATTTCACATATTCCAAATTTTAACGTTTAGCGGACGCACATGGTAATCTATAATATTTACCGACTGCATATTACCCATTAAAAGTTACCACACTCCCTGAATATTTTGTGTTGACATTTCCCATAAATAACACACAAAAGCAGGAATTTTATTAAGAGCGAAATAACAGCAGTTATTCCGCTATTAAAATAAAAGCGAATTCGGTATTACGAACCGCATAGTTAAAAGTAAAATAATTTAATAATTAAGAGAATGATAATTTAATAATTAAGAGAATAATTAAATAATTCAGATAATTTAATTAACCGAAAATAATTTAATAATTAAGAGAATAATTAAATAATTCAGATAATTTAATTAACCGAAAATAATTTAATAATTAAGAGAATAATAATTTAATAATTAAGAGAATAATTTAATTAACAGAAAATAATTTAATAATTAAGAGAATAATAATTTCATAATTAAGACAAAAATTAAGAGAATAATTTAATTAACAGAAAATACTTTAATAATTAAGAGAATAATAATTTAATAATTAAGAGAATAATGATTTAATAATTAAGAGAATAATTTTAATAATAATTAATAAAGCGTGAATTAGGCACTACGAACAGCCAATAATCCTACTGGATCATTATATAATAAATATAGGCCTCGACAACACTCGTTATAGTCCGACTTAAGAAAAAAGAAAACGAAATATATAAATTTCAACGACTTACAGTGCACAAGGGTGCCCGGTAAAGCTTCAACGATCATAAAGTCCGGGAACATAATGTTAAACATGACATCGTATACGGCCTGCTTATGTTCTGTATCCATTTTTCGTATCCAGCACGCTCCTCGATAACCCTCTCTCTCAGTGTCTCCCACCTCTCCCTGACCACAATGACTCTCTGGGTTCGCTTTTGACCGCCTTATCAAACACGCGCAGTCATCACAAATGATGATCCATCCACAACTGCCCTCCCGCCATTTTTTCTGTGGCCTTTGGACCCTCCCAATGTGCCTTGCCCTTTTAATTATGCCAAAGAAAGAGCTGACTTTCCCACATGAGCCCGGTCACAGGTGAGTGCTCACGTTGTGTTTCCCACACGGATGGGAGTCGGAAGTCACTGGCCGCAAGCCAGCCACCTAAACAGTGACTCCTCTGCCGCTCTTGACAACAGCCGACAAAAGAACTGACTACACTGCACGGCGACCTACGTCAAGGTCTGCGTTAAATATGTATTTCACAAACGACCACAAGGCAGACCAAAACGTCAGTACATGAGAGATGCAGCTCCGTGAAAATGGTTCAAGAATAAGCCGTTTTCCGAAGCAAACCAAACCTCTAATGCTCTCAGTAAACTTTTTTTTTTTTTTTAATCCAAGTTATGACAAGCTAATCACATAAACGTCTGTCAGATTATTTTTTTCGTTTTTTTTTTTTTTGTTTTTTTTTAATCACCTCACATTTAGAAATGGCGACAAAATCAGTGAACAAACGTAAGGAAGTTATTCCCTTACATTGGAATCAAGGTTATAAAGGGTAGTAATTCTGAACTTAGGTAAGGCACTTCATCTGACTAACTGCATTAATGAACAAAATGTCACGCCTGATCCAAGGTTCGTACTCTTCCAAGCAAAATAAATTCCAGCACTTTTCAAAGACTTTTTAAAACTAAATTACCATATGTGTGAGCTGTCAGTCGGCAGGTATTTTAGCAAGTTCAAACCATTAAACTTAGCTGGGACAGTTTATTTTATTAACTTTGAATTGCCCCTCTGCTTTGGTGTGTTTCGAAATCATTTTATTTCGTGGAATATTTTGAAAGGGCACATTATTTCCACATGCGTCCTCCGGCAAGAACGCATCTCTAACCCCAGTCAACACGGATGCCCATCACGATTTGCGAATACATCATTCCACTTATTTTACTTACGTGGCTGACGTTTTCAATCTGTAGTGATGTCATAGCCAAGGTAACAGCTATCCATGCACTTCCCTAAGTTGAACTCAAGTTCTGCGCCATTTGATAAGCTTGGTGTTTTTTATCGGAACTACACAGAAATTTCCTATACAACTTTTTAGCACAAACAATTACTGTATTTTACATATGCTCTTTCATATCCTTACACAAAAAATATTTTTCAAGTACTATATACGGAGTATTAAACTTTTTCAAGTAGTTTCAAGGACTTTTCAAGGAGCGTATGAACCATGTGATCCACAGAAAGTCAACATAACAGCGTATGCTAAGCCGAAGAAAGCCACACACACACACACGCACACACAAAAAACGTTCAGAGTTCTGCACTTAGTCATCACAATTTGACACCAGCCATAAAGAAGCAAACTAAATGTCACGTGAGTGAGCAGCAGGAAACCGACGAAATACAGAAAGTCGACGAATAGTTACGTTCTGAGCAGCGATATGTCAACAAAACATGAGACAGAAAGTACATAACTCTGCAATTACACACACATGGCAAGAGACACTGTCATGAGTTGAGTCGAACATCAGAATATTCTGCCCTGTGTTAATCGATGCAGCTGTCAGCTCATGTTTCGCAAAAATGATCACTTTCGCGCAGGGATATTTCACTGCTGCGATAGAATACGTACATACTGTAAGAACTTTTTACATGAGACATTTTTAGAAAGAAGTCAATACACAATCAGTTCAGCAGTTAGTATGGCGCATAGATATAAAAACTCCAATACAGTAGGTTCTGGTTAAGCGGGGCTGGAACACTTTGTCCCAATTAAGCGGCTGCCCCAATTATGGGAAGCTTTATTCCAAAGAGCTAACTGGGGATGTTCTTCAGAATTATCCCAAATAAACGGCTGCCCCATTAACCGAAATCTACTGTACTTAGCCCTGATTTATTTTTTATTTTCATTTATTTTTACTTTTTTCAAGTCCAGCAGCGACTTCGGAAGACATCTTTTGGCTCCATGCACCACTGCACTGCCTTTAGCAGTCCCTGGTTCCTTTTTTTTTTTTTTTTTCTTTTAGTGTTTTTTTTTATTATTATTATTACCCCAGTTTAAGAAGCATTTAAACACTCGAAGGAATCCCCTTTCAGTACCCGAACTTCCGGAGAGAGTAACGCAGCAACACTCTGAAAAACATGTTTCCACAAATAATGCAGTCAAATTTGTGTTTACAGACATAAATCCCTATTCGCGAGTTTTATCTTTCTGGAATCAGCGCTAATCGCGAATACTGAAGTTTAATCCCTTAAGAATGAAACAAGGTTCGGTACCATGGGGGACAAAGTTACATATTTGCCCTTGTATTTTTAGTTAGACAAAGCATTGCATTTTAGGTCACCAGTTTAGGAATTTATTGTTATGTGCAGATTATTGTAATAAATGTACCTGAAGTTATTCTTATAATTTAATATACAGTCAACCTCGATGTAGCGCCCCACGATTTACTTCCATGCTTGCATAACGCCATTCCTAGGGTCTGAACAGACGTGCTCTGTGTAAAACATCCCTTAATTTTTTTATTCATTTCCTTACAATCGAAATGGCTTCCGAGATGAAAACGGACACTTCGAACTATATAGTCAGGGGTGCAGTACTGAAAAAGTGGTCTGGCGCTCCGAAGACCTGCCCATGTATTATCGACTCTAGCAGGTATACTTGGGGAGAAGAACCATCAAACCTTTGAAATCGAATATGTATATATATATATGTGTGTATACCAGGAGTGCAGTCGAGGCCAGGCCACTTCTCTTCTCGGCCTAGCGGCACCAGGCAACTTTTCACCTAACTGAATCGGACTTTAGACTTATTTATTCAATCGTCGCCCATCGAAATCGACATTTTTTTAACACAAATAATAATCTTTTAACCGATTATTTTTCTTTACTTTTCTTTCTTTATTTTATTTTATTTGTGTGGTGCCTATGCAAAAATTCATAGATCTTTCGTTTACCGAAACCACCGCAGAAATAGCCAGTGAAGTGTGTATAAGACACAGTGTATATATCATCATCATCATCGTCGTCAACCATTATCAATCCACTGCTGGACGAAGGTCTCCCCAAGTTTCCTCCACAACGGTCTGTCTTGTGCCAGTCTCCTCCATGTCACCCCTGCATACTTTCGAATTTCATCCACACATCTCCCATGTGGTCTTCTTCTAGGTCTTTTCCTGTCCCTTGGAATCCAATCTAAAATTTCGGCTGTCCATCGATGATCTGTCCTTCTGGCAGTATGTCCAGCCCATTGCCATTTCAGGGATTTAACTCTGATCATGATGTCTTCCACTCTTGTCATTTTTCGGATCCACGAGTTCCTCTTCTTATCTCTCCTGGTTACACCAAGCATGCACCTCTCCATGCTGCTTTGAGTTGTCTGCAGCCTTTGTATGTCTCTTTTAGTTAAGGTCCACGTCTCTGCACCATACGTAAGCACTGGAAGGATGCATTGATCAAACACTTTTCTTTTAAGACATAATGGCATATTGCTCTTGAAAATTATGCTGTTTTTTCCAAAAGCTCTCCAGGCAAGTTTTGTACGCCGATTAATTTCTTCATCAATGTGACCCTCACTTGATATCTGCTGTCCAAGATAAACGTACGTATCTGTTATCTCCAGCTTTTCTCCATCAATCGATAAATCTTCATTTCTTGTAAAAGCATTGAACATCACTTTTGTCTTCTGAAAGTTCATTTTTAATCCCACTTCTTTACTCTTGTCAGCAAGTTCCTGGATCATACTCTGCAGCTCTGATGGGCTAGTTGCAAAAATGACTACGTCATCAGCAAAACGAAGGTGGGTTAGATAATCTCAATTAATCTTTATCCCCTTGTTTTCCCAGCTTAGTGACTGAAAAACACCCTCCAATGTGGCATTAAAGAGCTTCGCAGATATGGTGTCACCTTGTCTCACTCCTTTTCCAATTTTTATGTGTGTTGTATTTTCAAACAGCCTAATCTTTGCACTTGCATTTTCATAGATGTTATTAATAATATTAATGTATGCATCTTCAATACCGCAGGTTTTCAGAGCCATTGTAACTGCTGATGGTTTCACCGAATCAAAGGCTTTTTCATAATCGATAAAAGCCATGCACAATGGAAGTTCATATTCCCTCGCTCTTTCAATTAGTTCTCTCAGCACATGGATATGATCTATTGTGCTGTAGCCACTCCTGAATCCAGCTTGTTCTCTCGGTTGAGCCATGTCCAGTGTTACCTTCAAGCGGTGTGAAAGAACTTTAGTGAAGATTTTATACACTACTGATAGGAGGCTGATAGGTCTGTAGTTTCCGAGATCCTCAATGTCACCTTTCTTATGTAGCAGGATCATTGTAGCGGTGTTCCAATCCTCAGGAATCTTTCCTTCATTAAGGCATCGAGTGAAAATTTGGGCGAGTACTGTTTCGATTTCTCCACTTGCTTCTTGTATGATGTCTACAGTAATTCCATCTTCTCCTGGAGCTTTTCCCCGCTTCATGTTCTTGATTGCATGTGCAACTTCTGCTGGAAGGACTGGAGGAACTCTGGTACTGGTATCTTTCATGATGTCTGGAGTGCATGTATCATCCCTTTCATATAATTTGGAGTAGAAATCTTTCACTCTTGTCAAAATTTCTGCCTCTATTTCTTGTTACAGAACCATCTTCTTTTCTCAGTGCCATAATCTGTTTTCTTCCCTTACTGAGATGTCCCTTTGCTATCTTTAGGCTTTGGTTGTTTTCAATTGCTTTCCTCACTAGTTCACAGTTGAATTTTCTTACGTCTTCAGTGATACTTTTTCGTACTGTCTTGCATAGCTCTATATATTCCACTTTGGAAGTCACATCTTCTTTAGTTGTCCTCATCTCTCTTCTTTTTTGCATCAACATTTTCGTTTTTCCTGATAATTTATTTACATGCAACTTGTTCTTAGACCCAGCTAATTTTGTTGCTGTTTCCATAAGAGCTTTGGTTACTTTTCTGTTAACTTCAGAGATGTCCACTTCTTCCGATGTTAGGCCTTCTAAAGCAGAGAACCTGTTCTTCAGTTCCAACTTGAAGGTATTATGGTGTTTTTAAGGTTGGTTATGTCAATAGATTTTGTTTGTCTTATGAGCTTGCCACGTTCAAGTTTAGTGTTGAGGTGTATCTTACATCTCACCAATCTATGGTCACTACCTGTGTTGAACTTGTTTAGCACACTGCAGTCTTCTATGACGAATTTTTTTGTTACACATAATAAAATCAATTTCACTTGTCGTCCCATTTGGATGTCTCCATGTCCATTTCCTGTGTGGCTTTTTCTTGAAGAAGGAGTTCAAGATGAAAAACCCTTCTGCCTCTGCAAACTCAACGAGAGTATTTCCACGCTGGTTTCTGTTGCCGTGACCGAATTTACCTACTGAAGTTTCATTCTGTTGCCGTTGCCCTATTTTTGCATTGAAATCTCCCATAATTATTTTCAAGTGCTGCTTACCTTTATTATTTAGATGACAAATTTCCTCATAAAATTCTTCAATTTCTTCTTCAGGATGACTTGTGGTGGGTGCATAAGTTTGAATAATCTGAGCCTGGTATCTTCTCGATAGTTGGATAACGAGTCGTGCAGCTCTGTCAGAGGAACTTTCAACTTCTACAACTTTATCCTTCAGTTTCTTGTTTATTATAAATCCAACACCACTAGTTCTGCCAGTATCTGTCCCACGATAGTAGAAGAGATGTCCACTTTTCATTTCGATGAGATCTTCTCCTTTTCTCCTTACCTCACTTAGCCCCACGATGTCCCACTTGATCCTTTGTAGTTCCTCTTCCAATTCAAGAAGCCTTGAATCAGAAGAGAGGAGCGTCCGTTATACGTTGCCAAGGTCAGCATCAGATGGCAGCCTAGTCCGGTCCTCTGGGGATTCTTAGCACCCTCTGCCTTCATGTCGCACTGGCCGCTGCCTTGGCCAGGTACATTCCAGCTGCCGGAGACTGAGGGCCAACATTTAAGTTGTGGAGTCATTTTGGAGGGGTTTGGCCATAACTCACCACGCTGGCCAAGCGGGTTGGTGAGTGTGGGATAGAATTTCCTCTGATCCCGATGGTATAGTTATACCGCTATTGGTGGTCGTCAGAGCCCCTTTAGTGGGAACAGGATGCACCACGAGAAGGCGGGGTTGACATTTGTCAAGGAGAGGCTGTGATGTTACGCATCACCTGATATATATATATATATATATATATATATATATATATATATATATATATATATATATATATATATATATATATATATATATATGCAGGATGGACGTTGGTGGGTTCATTGCAGAGGGGTGACTCCAATTGAATGCAAGGCTAACTTCTTTTGTAACAACTAAAATAATGTTTAATGGAGTAAACAGTAATACAGGCGTCGCTAAATTTAAGGGAAAGAAGTATAAACAAACATCGTCTTAGGCACACATCCTATATATGTGTGTGGAATTTTCCCTATAAACTTTTTGACTTTTGAAACTTTCTTTGAACTGTTGCCGATAGATGTCGCAGCTCAGCTCGCGCGCACTACAACTTTCAACTTCGTCTTATCTCCGGCTGAACTGGGTCATCTACTAGTCTTCGTGGGGAAGGCGGCGTGCTGAGCTCCTCCTTGCGCGGAATCACTGCGACATCTTTCGGCAACAGTTCAAAGAAAGTTTCAAAAGTCAAAACGTTTATAGGGAAAATCCCACACACATATACATTATATTAACATAAGTCACCAGACATCCCTTCAAAAGCAAATGAGCGGATCCGCTGCGTTGTTAAGATGTGCAGTACAGCTGCAAACGGTATAAAAACAAGCCTACAGCTGAACGCGATCATATCGCACTGAGGTTGAGTAAAAATGTTGCAGCGGGAGAGAACTGACTTTGAGAAAGGAAAGATTGTTGAGTTGTCCATAAGAGAAACCGAGAGGCGTTTAAACATACCCAAGTCAACTGTTTTGGATGCACTGAATAAATGGAAGACACGTGGCGTACCTGAAGCAGCAAAACGTACCAAAGAAAATCAGTCATAGAGGACGTCGAAGCCTCAGGAGAGTCGTTACAGCTAATCGACGGAGTACTGCACAAGACCCCAGTGTACCGGTGAGTAAAAATGCTGGAACCTCAGTATGTACACGTACCATTCGCAGAGAATTTCATTCCATGGGTTACAGTGGTCGTGCGGCTGCTCATAAGCCTTTCATCTCCACTCGGAATGCTACTCGTCGTTTAGAATGGTGTAAAGAACATTTATCTTGAATCGTAGATTAATGGAAACGGGTCCTATAGACTGAAGAATCCAGATACACGATCCATCAGACGGGATGGCCGAGTGTGGGAATGGCGGCAGTCGGGGAAATGATATTTATCACAATGTGCTGTTCCTGCGGTCAAGTTTGGACCTGGCAGTGTACTCGTGTGGGGGTGTTCTCGTGGTCCCGGCCCATTATTTATCATGGACAAACCTGTTAACCAGCACGTCTACCTCGATATTCTGACAATTATGCCTTACCAACTGTGTGGCAATACTATGGAACCGAGCCTTGTTTGTACCAGCAGGACAATGCACCAAGCCATAAAGCAAGTACTGTTATGGCGTGGTTTGATGATAATTCCGTATCGTGTGTGGACTGGTCAGTACAGAGCCCTGATTTTAATCCCCTAGAGCACCTATGGGATTAATTAGCGCACCGCATAAGAGTTTGTAACCAAGGCCTACCACTAAGCAACAGTTAGCCGCAGCATTATGTCCTGAATGGAAGCGCATACCTATCGCTGTGTTCCAAAACCTTGTCGAAAGCATGTCTCGAAGGGTCAATGCATGCATTAAGGCCAAAGGTGTACCGACACCGTACTATTGTATGTCAGTAAAGACTATATTGTGTTTCTCTTCTAGGTGTCCGGTGACTTTTGTCAATATAGTGTATATATGTTCGATTTCAAAGGTTTGTTCCCCCACCACCACCGTCACTACGCGCTTACCTGCTGGAGCACGGCTGGAGTCGATAAGGCCTGGGCCGGTCTTCGAAGCACCAGGCCACTTCTTCTTTTAGGACTGCACCACTGATGTATAATGTCTGGTACCCACTTCACCACTGATGTATACTGTCTAGTACCCACTTCACCACTGATGTATACTGTCCGGTACCCACTTCACCACTGTTGTATACTGTCTGGTACCCACTTCACCACTGATGTATACTGTCTGGTACCCACTTCACCGCAGATGTATACTGTCTGGTACCCACTTCACTGGCTATTTCTGAGGTAGTTTCGGTAAACAAAAGGTGTAGGGATTTGTGCACAGCCACCATGAAGAGAGAGAGAGAGAGAGAGAGAGAGAGAGAGAGAGAGAGCGCAGAAAGAGGGAAAAAAACTCAGTTAAGATTATTTGGGTTTCAAAATGTCTATTTCAAAAATAAAGTTAAAAAAGTTTGATTCAGTTAGGTAAAAAGCAGCCGCCAAGCCTTGAAAAAAAAGTGGCCTGCGTCCCTGACTATAGTGCGCACACTAACTACATAACATATAACTGCATTTTCTTTCTCTAATTAACATATTTCTAACTTAATACTAATCATAATTTCCAATGAACCATAATTAACAAAATTTGGCTTACTTAAAATTAATTGGCAAATTTCATACAACGCCACCGTTGATGTAACGCCACAACATAATGTAACAAACGGCGGCGGTATATCAAGGGTTGAAAAGAAGCACAAATAATTGTACTTCTTTATCTAGGATTCAAGCCTGAACTGGCAAATATACAATGTAAGGTGCGTACGGGAACAGCCTATCTTTGCAAAACGTTCCTCTTGAACGCATTCTCTTTTATGCGTTTAAAGTTGTACGAAATGGCAAAAGAATAGCAGGCATGCAATGAATAAAAGTCTATGACAGAAACTCTCTCTCTCTCTCTCTGGTGGCCTGAAATGAATGGATGTTACTGGTTGAGAGGTGAATATTGATGCGGCGCTCTCCTCCAACATAACTGCCACTCTCCTCCCTCTCCATTCCCGGTTCGTCAACATCGTTTTCCTTCTTCCTCCACATTTGCTCTCCGCTTATCAGAATTGATGAAAAATACACGTTTGGAAACAAGTCTGAAAGAACGGGAACTCGTCAACGTTTTCTGCCCAGCGTGTGTCCAGATACATTTTAAACGCTCACGATATAAAAAAACTAAAACTATCCAAGTCTCCCTTCAATTTTTTCAAAAATCGCATCAGAGGCGAGAAGCTGGTTGGTTACTGCAGCAACTAGAAAGATTAGCAGAGGTACATATTGTCAGTTCAGATAGATAACCACATGCAGATTGATCCTTAGTTGTCAGCTGGACCGATTCTTCACTTCACGAAATACATTTGAGAGATTTGCATACGCCATTGAGATACGAACCGCCATTCATGTCGGTCTCCAAAAGCCGACAAAAAAGAGAATACCAGAGACGAAAATCGACAAAGGGTCACGAATATTTTGTCGCGAATACGGATGATACAATGTTCGCTGTTTTCTGGTTCGTGTTTGAATGTCGGAGTAGTAACTGGCTCTCCACGAATAATGCAGCAGCGTCCAAGCACATTGTTACTTTTGGGAAGGGGGAAGAGGAGTTAACGGCAGCTGAGGGCAACTCAAAGGGCAATAAGCAGTCGCCCGTCCCTAAAGGTTCCGGGGATGGGAGAAAGCAAGTGCCGTAAGAAAAACACAGCATACATATGCCTTACCGGGATTCAAACCCGGACCCATCTCGGACGAATGATTATAGGCCAGCGCCTCGTACTCAGCCACCGGGGAGGGTGTTAACCCATTGGACACACATATGCTTGTAAACCCGTGAGCTACACCCAATAAAAAGTACTTTTCGTCACTGCTGTAACTTGAAGTCTTGAACAAAATAAAAATCGGAACCCTTCCAAGAAAATACTCACGAAGAGGAATATATCCCTTAAGTTTAACTCTAAAACACTTAATTTTGCTCCTATTGGAAAATTTTATTTTCTATGAAAACATCTGCGCATCATTACAAGATTTTCATAAAGAACCATTGTCTCTTTTAATAACGACATTCACAAACGCGTAACTTTAAAAATTCTAACAAAAATGGATAAAAGTTACTCACAGTAAAAATATGACTGCTTTAGGAAAGGGGGTTAACGCTCACAGTGTGTTACCCTAAGAGCTATGAGCAGTCGCCCGTCCCTAGTTTAGGGCCACTGGTTCAAGCGGAAGGAGAGAACCAGCGCAGTAGAAAAAGCTTATCACCCATGCCTCATCCGGGACTCCAACCTGGGCTCATCTTGGAAGAATTGTCATATAAACCAGCGCCTCTGACCACCCACCATGACCATCACTCATCCCTGATTTGGGGTCAATGGCTCCACGTAAAGGAGCAGAGCTACAACAGAAGGACATGAACAGCATCATTGTCTCACCCAGATAGAAGATACTAGCTCAACTTACTTGAAAAATGTATTAGACAGTACAGATACTACTACGGTCTGGGCTCTGGCCATAGCAATTTCACTTACCAATTTAGATTGTTAGGAAATCTGTATTACACAGTGTGAAAAATTTGCACACAAACATTCTAATATCCATCTTTCAGAAAACGCCCAGAAATAGTGCAATATAGTGATATTTGTTTGATCTGAATCCAAGAAACTCTGCCACATCAATGCGTGTGCAGCATTCAATCCACTGATGTGCAAAAGAACATAACTTGGACAGCAGATACTGCGTGAGTGGTTGATAGGTCAGATGCGCTATCTTCTGACCATTCGTCCGTGATATGTCAGGGTTCGAGTTCCGGATAAAGCACCGGGCGGTGTGTTTGTTTTATTACTCTGGATCTCTCTTCTCCTTCGGTTTAGTAGCCCCAAATTTGGAACGGGCAACTGCTTTCTTAGAGTTCCTGATCGTAGTCGTTAAACCCCGAAATAAAAAAATAAATAAATAACTGGTGATATGATCCACTGCTCTACCTACCTTAAGACTATATTACGTCCATTTACGTTTTTAAATGATGTGTCCATGTCATCGTATTATCTGTCCCTACGTGTGTTTGGGACCTGAAGAAGCCACTTTTACCATTTGTTCTGGGATTATTTATTTATCTGTGCACTGCCAATATAACCCTGTTCAAGATTCTTCGCACCACAAAACTTCCCGGTAGGTGGCTTAAATGTGTGACGCCTCTTTCTCTCTATAGAAAAGGACTTCTTTTGAGAAGATAGGTAAGAACGTCCTACCCCACATGACCTTGAGACCTTGAGTACGTAGGAAAGCCCGACCTTAAGCAATTTCTTTAAATGTTACTGGCTTCCCTGGTGCACTGATTTACTGTTAGGGTACGAGTACCTGTACTGCTCAAATTATCATTTCCAAAAGTCGGTCATGGGTAAGTGGGGCGAGAGATGGCTTTGGATTTTTATAAATGCGGGCGCGATCCAGATTTTCCTGTCTCTGTTAATACAGAAATTTTCCTCAGGGATGTAGGGGAGGGGTCTGGTACCAGTAAAGCACCATATGTGTGCAAAAGACACGATACTGTATGGCTTTCAACCCGCCAATTCCGTGGTCTCGAAATTTTCTGAAACATTCGACGTGCCTCTGCAAACAATATTTAACTTTAGTCCTTTATTGTTGTTAACAAAGGTTGTGTGCTCATGACATCCTCAATTTGATAATAGTGTTCTTGAAAAATTACTGATATTTACTAATATATCTCGCCCTACTCTTAGTCCCACTGCATTTTTATATTTCGTGCCTTCCTTATCGGTGGTACAAATTATAGCTAGAAACATGCCCAATGCATTCTTAACCTAATCATTGTTAAAAATGTTAGAAGCAATACAAATTTTGAAGATGACATCCGTTTTTTGGTGTAAATATGACAAGGACGGTAAGTCAGATAATATCTGAAAACTTGAAAATTTCGTCGTCCCGGAGCTGGAATCGAACCCGCGTCTCCCAACAGCGCCCGGGTATGCTAACCACTACACCACCCAGAACGACCAAGTCTCCGATTAATTTGAATATAACCATCACAGGATTCACTAGTTGAAGCAACCGGCATTCATTCATGATGTTGAAACTGAATTAAGAAAGAAAATGCTTTGCCAACATATTCTAAATTTTAAACTGCAACTTATCAAAGTTATTTGAACATATTAATTTTTTATTAATTAAGAAACTAAAGTTAATTAATTACAACGCTTAATACCTTCGGCCCATTTTTCCCGTGATCATCAGCTCTACCTAACCACTAAAAATTTTTTTATCAGATAATTCTAATTACTCCTTTAGTAACTGTACTTATTTCTGTGTAGCGCAAGTATTGCTGAACCTCACGGATTACTAAATCTAAACTCACTTGTGATGCCGGTGTCGTGCTACGAAACGAACTGGCCACGTTCAATTCAGTCTTGATATAGGCATTAATTTGGTTCGTTTGTATTTAATGGTCGAATGACATGCTCTTCTACGAAAAGAAAGACCAAAAGGTCCACGAAAAAAAGAGTACGCGGCCATAGAGATATGAGCAATAACCGCTGAGTCATCGAATGATTCCACGAAGAGAAATAGATGGTCTGGTCCTGCAAAACAGTTGCGGCTTCAGTGAGCTCATCGTCCATTTCTGATCGCGCATCCTCAGAACAATGAAGATAACATCTGCATACGGCTCGCGGTTCGCTGACCATCCTAACTGCTTTCATCGAGCGTACGCCGCAGGCAAAACGCATTCTGATCACGCAACTTCCCGACGGTAGCATACACAGGGACGTCAGATCCACGCTGTGTACGACAAAGATGCGAGAGATTGCGCGCGGTCCTCCAGCCACACAAATTCCTGCACAGCACCATAAACAACAATAAGCAAAAACAAAAGTCGTAAACACCTCAACGAGCAATTTTCCTCCGGAAAGCAGCAACAAAGAACAAAGAAACTGCTTTGGGCGCTTGCTGCGTACGAAGTCGGGAAATAAAAGAATTTTAAGATAGCAATTTCAGTAATAAAAGATCATAATAATATTTACATATTATACTACTGGCATAGAAAGAATAAGAGGGCACTATAATAGGCCGTGGCGCAGGTCTTGTCACGACCCTGACCAAAGAAGAGAAGTGATCATAAGTTTGATAGCATCACACACATACATATACACAGCAGAAATCAACGTGAGCTACTGATCATCTTTATGCACAGATTCTGGTTACACAGACCAAGAGAACTAAATATTTTTGGTTACATGTCAGTAGTTTTCTTAGTATAATAAATCATGATCAACAACCATTATCAATCCACTGCTGGATGAAGGTCTCCCCAAGTTTCTTCCACAACGGTCTATCTTGCGCCAGTCTCCTCAATGTCACTCCCGCATGCTTTCAAATTTCATCCCCTCATCTTTCATGTGGTCTTCTTGGTCAGGTGATGCGTAACATATCAGAACCTCTCCTTGACAAATGTTAACCCCGCCTTCTCGTGGTGCATCCTGTTCCCACTAAAGGGGCTCTGACAACCGTCACATAGCGGTATACCACCGGGATTAGAGGAAATGCTATCCCACACTCACCAACCCGCATGGCCAGCGTGGTGAGCATTCCATAACTAAATTATATCATCATCATCATCATCATTGTCAACCATTATCAATCCACTGCTGGACGAAGGTCTCCCCAAGTTTCCTCCACAACGGTCTGTCTTGTGCCAGTCTCCTCCATGTCACCCCTGCATACTTTCGAATTTCATCCACCCATCTCCCATGTGGTCTTCTTCTGGGTCTTTTCCTGTCCCTTGGAATCCAATCTAAAATTTCGGCTGTCCATCGATGATCTGTCCTTCTGGCAGTATGTCCAGCCCATTGCCATTTCAGGGATTTAACTCTGATCATGATGTCTTCCACTCTTGTCATTTTTCGGATCCACGAGTTCCTCTTCTTATCTCTCCTGGTTACACCAAGTATGCACCTCTCCATGCTTCTTTGAGTTGTCTGCAGCCTTTGTATGTCTCTTTTAGTTAAGGTCCACGTCTCTGCACCATACGTAAGCACTGGAAGGATGCATTGATCAAACACTTTTCTTTTAAGACATAATGGCATATTGCTCTTGAAAATTATGCTGTTTCTTCCAAAAGCTCTCCAGGCAAGTTTTGTACGCCAATTAATTTCTTCATCAATGTGACCCTCACTTGATATCTGCTGTCCAAGATAAACGTACGTGTATGTTATCTCCAGCTTTTCTCCATCAATCGATAAATCTTCATTTCTTGTAAAAGCATTGAACATCACTTTTGTCTTCTGAAAGTTCATTTTTAATCCCACTTCTTTACTCTTGTCAGCAAGTTCCTGGATCATACTCTGCAGCTCTGATGGGCTAGTTGCAAAAATGACTACGTCATCAGCAAAACGAAGGTGGGTTAGATAATCTCCATTAATCTTTATCCCCTTGTTTTCCCAGCTCAGTGACTGAAAAACACCCTCCAATGTGGCATTAAAGAGCTTCGGAGATATGGTGTCACCTTGTCTCATTCCCTTTCCAATTTTTATATGTGTTGTATTTTCAAACAGCCTAATCTTTGCAATTGCATTTTCATAGATGTTATTAATAATATTAATGTATGCATCTTCAATACCGCAGGTATTGAATATATATATATATATATCATCATCATCATCATTGTCAACCATTATCAATCCACTGCTGGACGAAGGTCTCCCCAAGTTTCCTCCACAACGGTCTGTCTTGTGCCAGTCTCCTCCATGTCACCCCTGCATACTTTCGAATTTCATCCACCCATCTCCCATGTGGTCTTCTTCTGGGTCTTTTCCTGTCCCTTGGAATCCAATCTAAAATTTCAGCTGTCCATCGATGATCTGTCCTTCTGGCAGTATGTCCAGCCCATTGCCATTTCAGGGATTTAACTCTGATCATGATGTCTTCCACTCTTGTCATTTTTCGGATCCACGAGTTCCTCTTCTTATCTCTCCTGGTTACACCAAGCATGCACCTCTCCATGCTTCTTTGAGTTGTCTGCAGCCTTTGTATGTCTCTTTTAGTTAAGGTCCACGTCTCCGCACCATACGTAAGCACTGGAAGGATGCATTGATCAAACACTTTTCTTTTAAGACATAATGGCATATTGCTCTTGAAAATTATGCTGTTTCTTCCAAAAGCTCTCCAGGCAAGTTTTGTACGCCGATTAATTTCTTCATCAATGTGACCCTCACTTGATATCTGCTGTCCAAGATAAACGTACGTGTCTGTTATCTCCAGCTTTTCTCCATCAATCGATAAATCTTCATTTCTTGTAAAAGCATTGAACATCACTTTTGTCTTCTGAAAGTTCATTTTTAATCCCACTTCTTTACTCTTGTCAGCAAGTTCCTGGATCATACTCTGCAGCTCTGATGGGGTAGTTGCAAAAATGACTACGTCATCAGCAAAACGAAGGTGGGTTAGATAATCTCCATTAATCTTTATCCCCTTGTTTTCCCAGCTCAGTGACTGAAAAACACCCCTCCAATGTGGCATTAAAGAGCTTCGGAGATATGGTGTCACCTTGTCTCACTCCCTTTCCAATTTTTACGTGTGTTGTATTTTCAAACAGCCTAATCTTTGCACTTGCATTTTCATAGATGTTATTAATAATATTAATGTATGCATCTTCAATACCGCAGGTTTTCAGAGCCATTGTAACTGCTGATGGTTTCACCGAATCAAAGGCTTTTTCATAATCGATAAAAGCCATGCACAATGGAAGTTCATATTCCCTCGCTCTTTCAATTAGTTCTCTCAGCACGTGGATATGATCTATTGTGCTGTAGCCACTCCTGAATCCAGCTTGTTCTCTCGGTTGAGCCATGTCCAGTGTTACCTTCAAGCGGTGTGAAAGAACTTTAGTGAAGATTTTATAAACTACTGATAGGAGGCTGATAGGTCTGTAGTTTCCGAGATCCTCAATGTCACCTTTCTTATGTAGCAGGATCATTGTAGCGGTGTTCCAATCCTCAGGAATCTTTCCTTCATTAAGGCATCGAGTGAAAATTTGGGCGAGTACTGTTTCGATTTCTCCACTTGCTTCTTGTATGATGTCTACAGTAATTCCATCTTCTCCTGGAGCTTTTCCTCGCTTCATGTTCTTGATTGCATGTGCAACTTCTGCTGGAAGGACTGGAGGAACTCTGGTACTGGTATCTTTCATGATGTCTGGAGTGCATATATCATCCCTTTCATATAATTTGGAGTAGAAATCTTTCACTCTTGTCAAAATTTCGCCTCTATTTCTTGTTACAGAACCATCTTCTTTTCTCAGTGCCATAATCTGTTTTCTTCCCTTACTGAGATGTCCCTTTGCTATCTTTAGGCTTTGGTTGTTTTCAATTGCTTTCCTCACTAGTTCACAGTTGAATTTCCTTACGTCTTCAGTGATACTTTTTCTTACTGTCTTGCATAGCTCTATATATTCCACTTTGGAAGTCACATCTTCTTTAGTTGTCCTCATCTCTCTTCTTTTTTGCATCAACATTTTGGTTTTTCCTGATAATTTGTTCACATGCAACTTGTTCTTAGACCCAGCTAATTTTGTTGCTGTTTCCATAAGAGCTTTGGTTACTTTTCTGTTAACTTCAGAGATGTCCACTTCTTCCGATGTTAGGCCTTCTAAAGCAGAGAACCTGTTCTTCAGTTCTAACTTGAAGGTATTATGGTGTTTTTTAAGGTTGGTTATGTCAATAGATTTTGTTTGTCCTATGAGCTTGCCACGTTCAAGTTTAGCGTTCAGGTGCATCTTACATCTCACCAATCTATGGTCACTACCTGTGTTGAACTTGTTTAGCACACTGCAGTCTTCTATGACGAATTTTTTGTTACACATAATAAAATCAATTTCACTTGTCGTCCCATTTGGATGTCTCCATGTCCATTTCCTGTGTGGCTTTTTCTTGAAGAAGGAGTTCAAGATGAAAAAACCCTTCTGCCTCTGCAAACTCAACGAGAGTATTTCCACGCTGGTTTCTGTTGCCATGACCGAATTTACCTACCGAAGTTTCATTCTGTTGCCGTTGCCCTATTTTTTGCATTGAAATCTCCCATAATTATTTTCAAGTGCTGCTTACCTTTATTATTTAGATGACAAATTTCCTCATAAAATTCTTCAATTTCTTCTTCAGGATGACTTGTGGTGGGTGCATAAGTTTGAATAATCTGAGCCTGGTATCTTTTCGAGAGTTGGATAACAAGTCGTGCAGCTCTGTCAGAGGAACTTTCAACTTCTACAACTTTATCCTTCAGTTTCTTGTTTATTATAAATCCAACACCACTAGTTCTGCCAGTATCTGTCCCACGATAGTAGAAGAGATGTCCACTTTTCAGTTCGATGAGATCTTCTCCTTTTCTCCTTACCTCACTTAGCCCCACGATGTCCCACTTGATCCTTTGTAGTTCCTCTTCCAATTCAAGAAGCCTTGAATCAGAAGATAGGGAGCGTCCATTGTAAGTAGCCAAGGTCAGCATCAGATGGCAGCCTAGTCCGGTCCTCCGGGGATTCTTAGCACCCTCTGCCTTCATGTCGCACTGGCCGCTGCCTTGGCCAGGTACATTCCAGCTGCCGGAGACTGAGGGCCAAGATTTAAGTTGTGGAATCATTTTGGAGGGGTTTGGCCATAACTCACCACGCTGGCCAAGCGGGTTGGTGAGTGTGGGATAGCATTTCCTCTGATCCCGATGGTATAGTTATACCGCTATGGGCGGTCGTCAGAGCCTTTAGTGGGAACAGGATGCACCACGAGAAGGCGGGGTTGACATTTGTCAAGGAGAGGCTGTGATGTTACGATGTTACGCATCACCTGACCTTACATCCCTATATATATATATATATATATATATATATATATATGCAAAAGATGTACACTGAACTGCCAGAAAAACTAGTACACTAGTCTAATACTTGGTAGGTACCCCACGGGAGCGCAGGCCTGCAGAAATACAACAGGGCATGGACTCCACTAGCTTTTGGAAATATGCTGTAGGCAATGCACACCATACTTCCTGCACAGCGTTTCACAATTCTGGTGTATTCCGAGGTCCCGGATTCCTGTGTTCGACAGCACGTTGCATGGCATACCAAATGTGTTCCATCATGTTCAGATCTGGGGACTTGGGTGGGAATGGCAACACCCCAAACTCAGATGAATGCTCCTCTAACCATGATGTGGCGTCCCGACACTTGCGGGGAGGTGCATTGTCCTGTTGTAACAGGCCCAAGCCATCAGCATGAATGCTGGACATTAACGGGAGTACCTCGTCAGAAAGTATGCACACATAGCGTTGGCCAGTCACAGACGTTTGTAGACGTACCAGGGGTCCCAGGGAAGGCCAGCTAAACACATCCCTTACCATTACGGACCCCCCACCAGCCGGTACAGTTCCCTGTTGAGAGGCGGGATCCATGGCTTCATGTGGTTTGCGCCACACACGAATCCTTTCATCTGCCCGTTATGTTGGAAATGCGGCTCTTCAGACCAGGCTACTTGTTTCTAGTCATCAATTGTCCAGTGACGGTGCTGCCGTGCCTAAGCGAGGCGCATAGCTCTGTGTCGTCACCCATCAAGGGGACTCGAGTTGGGCGTCGGCTTCTAAAGCTCATATCGTGCAGGGTACGTTGCACAGTGCGGACGCTGATGTTTGTTGAGGCTCCAGCATTGAATTCCGATGATACCTGCGAGAGTGTTGCACGCCTATCGCGTGAAACGATTATTAACAGCCGACGATGGTCACGTTCACCCAATGTCTTTTTACGGCAACACTGGTATCGTAGGTTGGAGGTTTTGCCGGAATTCTTGTAGTCACGGTACACATTTGCAATGGTCGTCCGTAAAAATCCGAACTTCCGTTTCTACCTCCGAAATACTATGGCCCATCTCACGAGCGCCAACTATGACACAACGTTGAAAATCGTTAAATCTTTATTACTTGTCATTATCATGCCGAAAACAGCTCTGACAGCTGGAAAGGATGTCTATCGCTTTATATACGCACTGGCGGACGCAACCGAGTACGCGCATAGGTGACGTTGCTATGTATTTTGCATAAACTCGTCTGTACCAGTTTTTCTGACACTTCAGTGTATATACATGTATATATAATTTTGTGGGCATATTTTTTTACCAGTGTGTGTGTGTGTGATTTCTGCTCAAAACTATACGAAAGGGTGACACATCTACTCCAGACATTACGAAAAGTACCAGTACCAAAGTCCCTCCAGCAGAAATTACACATATCATTAAGAATATGAAACGGGGAAGAGAAGAGCTCCAGGAGAAGATGGAATCACCGTGGACATTACACAAGAAGCAAGTGGAGAAATTGAAACTATAGACTCGCCCAAATTTTCACTTGATGTCTCAATGAAGGGAGGATTCATGAGGATTGGAACAGTGCTCCAATTATCCTGCTACATAAAAAAAAAAATTGCATTTGAGGATTTTAGGAACTACAGTCACATCAGCCTCCTACCTCCTATCAGTGGTTTATAAAATCCTAACTAAGGTTCTTTCACATCGCTTGAAGGTAACACTGGACATGGCTCAACCGAGAGAACAAGCTGGACTCAGGACTGGCTACAGCACTATAGATCATATCCATGTAATGAGGGAACTAACTGAAAGATCGAGGGAAATGAACTCCTATTATGTATGGCTTTTATTAATTATGAAAAAGCCTTTGATTCCGTGAAACCATCAGCAATTACAATGGCACTGAAATCCTGTGGTATTAAAGATGCATACATTAGCATTATTAATAACATCTATGAAAATGCAAGTGCAACGGTTCGGCTGTTTGATGATACAGATTACAGCACCAATAAAAAGTTGGAAAAGGAGTGAGACACAAGGTGACACCATATCTCTTAAACTCTTTGCCACACTGCAAAATGTCATTCCAATCATTGAACTAGAAAAACAATGGGATAAAGATTAATGGAGATTATTGAACTCACCTTCGTTTTGCTGATGGCGCCGTTATTTTTGCAACTGCCCCTTCAGAACTGCAGGGTACGATCCAGGAATTTACTGACAAGGGTAAAGTGGGATTAAAAATGAACTCTCAGAAGACTTTTTCTGATGCACAATGCTTTTACATGAAATGAAGATTTATTGATTAATGGGGAAAAACTGGAGATAACCAATGCCTACGTTTACCTTGGAAAACAGATATCAAGCAAGGGTCATGTTGAAGAAGAAATTCGTCGGCGTATAAAACTTGGTTGGAGAGCTTTTGGAAGAAACAGAAATTTTTTAAAGAGCAATATGCCATTATGTCTTATAAAAGAAAAGTGTTCAATCAATGTGCATCCTTCCAGTGCTTACATATGGAGCGGGGACATGGTAACTGAAAAAGGCATACAAAGACTGCAGACAATTGAAAGAAGTCTGGAGAGTTGCATGCTTAGTGTAACCAAGAAAGATAAGAAGAGGAACTCGTGGATAAGGAAAATGACAAGAGTGGAAGACATCACGATGATGATGATCATCATCATCATTGTCAACCATTATCAATCCACTGCTGGATGAAGGTCTCCCCAAGTTTCTTCCACAATTGTTTGTCTTGACCCTGCAGAGACACGGATCTTAATTAAAAAAGATATACAAAGACTGCAGACAACTCAAAGAAGATAAGGAGATGCACGGTTGGTGTAACAAGGAAAGATAAGAAGAGGAACTTGTGGATAAGGAAAAAGTATATATATATATATATATGTGTGTGTGTATATCATCATCATCATTGTCAACCATTATCAATCCACTGCTGGACGAAGGTCTCCCCAAGTTTCCTCCACAACTGTCTGTCTTGTGCCAGTCTCCTCCATGTCACTCCCGCATACTTTCGAATTTCATCCACCCATCTTCCATGTGGTCTTCTTCTGGGTCTTTTCCTGTCCCTTGGAATCCAATCTAAAATTTCGGCTGCCCATCGATGGTCTGTTCTTCTGGCAGTATGTCCAGCCCATTGCCATTTCAGGGATTTAACTCTGATCATGATGTCTTCCACTCTTGCCATTTTTCGGATCCACGTGTTCCTCTTCTTATCTCTCCTGGTTACACCAAGCATGCACCTCTCCATGATGCTTTGAGTTGTCTGCAGCCTTTGTATGTCTCTTTTAGCTAAGGTCCACGTCTCTGCACCATACGTAAGCACTGGAAGGATGATTTGATCAAACACTTTTCTTTTAAGACATAATGGCATATTGCTCTTGAAAATTATGCTGTTTCTTCCAAAAGCTCTCCAGGCAAGTTTTGTACGCCGATTAATTTCTTCACCAATGTGACCCTCACGTGATATCTGCTGTCCAAGATAAACGTACGTGTCTGTTATCTCCAGCTTTTCTCCATCAATCGATAAATCTTCATTTCTTGTAAAAGCATTGTACATCACTTTTGTCTTCTGAAAGTTCATTTTTAATCCCACTTCTTTACTCTTGTCAGCAAGTTCCTGGATCATACTCTGTAGCTCTGATGGGGTAGTTGCAAAAATGACTATGTCATCAGCAAAACGAAGGTGAGTTAGATAATCTCCATTAATCTTTATCCCTTTGTTTTCCCAGTTCAGTGATTGAAAGACATTTTCCAATGTGGCATTAAAGAGCTTCGGAGATATGGTGTCGCCTTGTCTCACTCCTTTTCCAATTTTTATGTGTGTTGTATTTTCAAACAGCCGAATCTTTGCACTTGCATTTTCATAGATGTTATTAATAATATTAATGTACGCATCTTCAATACGGCAGGATTTCAGAGCCATTGCAACTGCTGATGGTTTCACCGAATCAAAGGCTTTTTCATAATCGATAAAAGCCATGCACAATGGAAGTTCATATTCTCTCGCTCTTTCAATTAGTTCTCTCAGTACATGGATATGATCTATTGTGCTGTAGCCACTCCTGAATCCAGCTTGTTCTCTCGGTTGAGCCATGTCCAGTGTCACCTTCAAGCGGTGTGAAAGAACTTTAGTGAAGATTTTATAAACCACTGATAGGAGGCTGATAGCTCTGTAGTTCCTGAGATCCTCAATGTCACCTTTTTTATGTAGCAAGATCATTGTAGCGTTGTTCCAATCCTCAGGAATTTTCCCTTCATTAAGGCATCGAGTGAAAATTTGGGCGAGTACTGTTTCGATTTCTCCACTTGCTTCGTGTATGATGTCTAATGTAATTCCATCTTCTCCTGGAGCTTTTCCCCGCTTCATGTTCTTGATTGCATGTGCAACTTCTGCTGGAAGGACTGGAAGAACTCTGGTACCTTTCATGATGTCTGGAGTACATGTATCATCCCTTTCATATAATTTGGAGTAGAAATCTTTCACTCTTGTCAAAATTTCGCCTCTATTTCTTGTTACAGAACCATCTTCTTTTCTCAGTGCCATAATCTGTTTTTTCCCCTTACTGAGATGTCCCTTTGCTATCTTTAGGCTTTGGTTGTTTTCAATTGCTTTCCTTACTAGTTCACAGTTGAATTTCCTTACGTCTTCAGTGATACTTTTTCGTACTGTCTTGCTTAGCTCTATATATTCCACTTTGGAAGTCACATCTTCTTTAGTTGTTCTCATCCCTCTTCTTTTTTGCATCAACATTTTGGTTTTTCCTGATAATTTGTTCACATGCAATTTGTTCTTAGACCCAGCTAATTTTGTTGCTGTTTCCATAAGAGCTTTGGTTGCTTTTCTGTTAACTTCAGAAATATCCACTTCTTCCGACGTTAGGCCTTCTAAAGCAGAGAATCTGTTCTTCAGTTCCAATTTGAAGGTATTATGGGGTTTTTAAGGTTGGTTATGTCAATACATTTTGTTTGTCTTATGAGCTTGCTACGTTCGAGTTTAGTGTTGAGGTGCATCTTACATCTCACCAATCTATGGTCACTGCCTGTGTTGAACTTGTTTAGCACACTGCAGTCTTCTATGACGAATTTTTTGTTACACATAATAAAATCAATTTCACTTGTCGTCCCATTTGGATGTCTCCATTTCCATTTCCTGTGTGGCTTTTTCTTGAAAAAGGAGTTCAAGATGAAAAACCCTTCTGCCTCTGCAAACTCTACGAGAGTATTTCCACGCTGGTTTCTGTTGCCGTGACCGAATTTACCTACTGAAGTTTCATTCTGTTGCCGTTGCCCTATTTTTGCATTGAAATCTCTCATAATTATCTTCAAGTGCTGCTTACCTTTATTATTTAGATCACGAATTTCCTCATAAAATTCTTCAATTTCTTCTTCAGCATGACTTGTGGTGGGTGCATAAGTTTGAATAATCTGAGCCTGGTATCTTCTCGAGAGTTGGATAACGAGTCGTGCAGCTCTGTCAGAGGAACTTTCAACTTCTACAACTTTATCCTTCAGTTTCTTGTTTATTATAAATCCAACACCACTAGTTCTGCCAGTATCTGTCCCACGATAGTAGAAGAGATGTCCACTTTTCAGTTCAATGAGATCTTCTCCTTTTCTCCTTACCTCACTTAGCCCGACGATGTCCCACTTGATCCTTTGTAGTTCCTCTTCCAATTCAAGAAGCCTTGAATCAGAAGATAGGGAGCGTCCGTTGTACGTAGCCAAGGTCAGCATCAGATGGCAGCCTAGTCCGGTCCTCCGGGGATTCTTAGCACCCTCTGCCTTCATGTCGCACTGGCCGCTGCCTTGACCAGGTACATTCCAGCTGCCGGAGACTGAGGGCCAAGATTTAAGTTGTGGAGTCATTTTGGAGGGTTTGGCCATAACTCACCACGCTGGCCAAGCGGGTTGGTGAGTGTGGGATAGCATTTCCTCTAATCCCGATGGTATAGTTATACCGCTATTGGCGGTCGTCAGAGCCCCTTTAGTGGGAACAGGATGTACCACGAGAAGGCGGGGTTGACATTTGTCAAGGAGAGGCTGTGATGTTACGCATCACCTGACCTTACTTGTGTGTATATATATATATACGCTGATGAGCAATTGAATTAGAGATACCTGTCTAGTAACGTGTAGCACCACCTTTCGCCCTGATGAGGGCCGCGATTCGTCTCGGCATGGACTCGACAAGAAAGACACCGGAAGCGTTGGGAAGCCATACGGATCCACGACCCCTGAACAAGCTCCCACAGTTCACGAAGATTTGATGGAGGGGTCAGAGCCTCGAACATCTCTCTCGATGGCATCCCAGATGTGCTCGATGGGATTGAGGTCAGGTGACCTAGCTGGCCAAGGAAGCGAGGTCACGTCGGTGGAGTGTTCATCCAAACATTCGGATACAATTCGGGAGCGATGGCACGGTGCATTGTCTTGTTGCAGGATGAGGTTCCCAGTGGGATGTTGAAGACGCAGAAACGGAAGCAAATGGTCGTCCAGGATATGCCGGTAACGTTGACCTGTGATCTTTGCCTTATGTTTCCAATGGTAAAACTTCTTTTCATATTTTCTTCGCAATAAATGTATTCCCAAAAATGAAAATTTGCACATCGATACAACTAACCTTAAGTTATATCATGGGGTACTTAATACTTGCTAAAACATAACCATAATTAAGCAATCCAACATTTGTTTGTCTACTGACGTCATCAATGTACAGGTTGCGCCATCTATTAACAGGTCTGAACATTACTCAAAGAAAAACGATTGTTTTTTAATATAATTATGGTTATGTTTTAGCAAGTATTAAGTATCCCATGCTATAACTTAAAGTTAGTTTTATCGATGTGCAAATTTTCATCCTTGGAAATACATTCATTGCGAATAAAATATGTAAAGTTTTACCATTGGAAATATAAGGCAGAGATTTTAGGTGGAACCACCTTAACGGGAGACCGCATACTCCTAAATAATTATATTACGTTTTTGCCTTTCTTTTTACATTTCCCAATCAGAGGCCACACCGACCCGCATCTCAATATTTCAGCCTTCCCCTGCAAGAAATGCTCGCTGAGTTGCAGGACGTGCTATCTAAGAAGTTAGGGATTTCACAATCGAATCGACCACGTGTTAACGCAGCATCGAAGTAGCCAGCAGATTCTCAGAAAGTAGAAGCGCAAATGCAAAGCAAGAAGCACTAAGCTGACAATATTTTTCACGAACAACGCCGAATCCTACAGAGAAATTTTCCGCAGATAGACGGGGGTAGGGAGCGGGTGGGATAGATGATTCCACAGACCTTCACCTTCTTATCGACCGTTCCGAAATCCGCTACATGCGAAGCCCAATAATAAGGTATGTCATGACAACTCTCGAGGACGGTTACTGCTCCCATCGTGTTCCGCCACTAGGTTAACACACAAATCACTACTACCGAAGAATGACCCTGGAATCTCTTTGTTTTTAACCACGATTGCTCTATATACAGCAGCACTCGCTTTTTCTTGTTCAAGCAGATTTATTATCGTCGTTGGGCCGTTAAGATAACAGAAAGAGCCACTGTCCATCGACCAGCAAGAACGACAGAGGTACTTAAAAATACACATGGAATTGAAATCAAAGCTTGACTTCTAGTTGTGCCATACGGAACCCCGCTCAAGTAGGAGACAAAAAAAACTGCAGTGTCATCATGACTAAGCACGTGTGCTGGGGAAATCCTTCCGAAACCTCATTTTTTTTTGCACTTATAAGACCGCAGCTCACGATGAAAAAGAAAAAAACTCGTGAGTTGTAAAGTACTACTCATTCCTATTCTCTCGCATAGTGAATTTAAACGTCAAATTGGCACTACGTTGACCGAGAATGCATCCAGGAATTCGACAAAAGAGGTGGTGGGGTACCGCAAATTTTGTCTTTCATTTCGATGTACATACATATACACATAACAAAATTAGCAAGAAGCCAAAGCCAAAAAGAAAACGAAGAAAATAGTAACTGAAAATCAAAGTGCGCATAAGCTATAAGTTGCACAGACGAATTTTCAAGAACGATATCTACAACAAAAACCAAAAGGAAATATCAAAGAAAAAAAAAAAAAAAAAAGACTAAACAATGCCAAACCCAAAAACCTGTGCCTGGACATTTGTGCAATACTTCATCCGGCAGGAGCTTAACGCGGCATGCGTTTGAAACCATCTAAGACGGAGATTTGAAATTTCCAGGATGACTTTTAGGGACAGCATGCAACTCTTACACCAGACACAACGTCAGCACTTTGTTCTCCGTGCGTCCGCCTGTTTTTCATAAATACCTCGGCTCGTTTGCGATTCAATTGAAATTTTATGGATGGCTTTTAAGCCCCGGGCGTAACTGTCACACAATGTTTCCCTTTGTGTGTCTGCTCGTTCGTCCGTCTGTCCAAAATTTTCGATTAATATCTCGGAAGCGGTTTGAGGTGAAGACTTGTAAATTTTTGGGCAGCCCAGGTGGCGCAGTGGTCTAAGCGATGGCTTCTGATCATTTGTCCGAGATGGGTCCGGGTTCGAATCCCGGTGAAGCATGGATGTTGTGTTTGTCTTCGGTACTGGCTCTTTCCCTTCCCTGGAGTCATTGACCTTAAATTAGGGACGGGCGACTGCTTATAGCCCATTGACTTGCTCACCTCAAATAAAAATAAAATAAAATTGGGTGGGATTTAGGAAGGCAACTCTTTTTCTTCCCCCTATGTAAGTACTTCGTCCGCACGTCTGTCTCTCTGTCCGAGCGCTTCGATTAATATCCGGGAAGCCACTTCAAGTGGAGGCTGTCATATTTATAAAAAAGTGTAACAATCAAATGAGGTAATACAACGTGGTTTGTCACAAATATTTATTTTTCAAGTTGACCATGATTTCGCTGGGTATTGACCTAGTTTCATCATGACGAATGGCACGTAAATATTCAAATTGTATCATCATCATCATCATCATCATTGTCAACCATTATCAATCCACTGCTGGACGAAGGTCTCCCCAAGTTTCCTCCACAACGGTCTGTCTTGTGCCAGTCTCCTCATTGTCACTCCCGCATACTTTCGAATTTCATCCACCTATCCCCCATGTGGTCTTCTTCTGAGTTTTTTCTGTCCCTTGGAATCCAATCTAAAATTTCGGCTGTCCATCGATGGTCAGTCCTTCTGGCAGTATGTCCAGCCCATTGCCATTTCAGGGATTTAACTCTGATCATGATGTCTTCGACTCTTGTCATTTTTCGGATCCACGAGTTCCTCTTCTTATCTCTCCTGGTTACACCAAGCATGCACCTCTCCATGCTACTTTGAGTTGTCTGCAGCCTTTGTATGTCTCTTTTAGTTAAGGTCCACACGTCTCTGCACCATACGTAAGCACTGGAAGGATGCATTGATCAAAACTTTTCTTTTAAGACATAATGACATATTGCTCTTGAAAATTATGCTGTTTCTTCCAAAAGCTCTCCAGGCAAGTTTTGTACGCCGATTTGTCTTCTGAAAGATCATTTTTAATCCCACTTCTTTACTCTTGTCAGCAAGTTCCTGGATCATACTCTGCAGCTCTGATGGGGTAATTGCAAAAATGACTACTTCATCAGCAAAACGAAGGTGGGTTAATATGATATCATAAGTGGTATTTACAATCACGGGTTTTGGTTAGTTGCTTCCACGCGCTTGATAGAAATGGTGTGGATGCCATGTCATTAACAAGTTGCGAAGACTTCTGATACACATGGAAAGCTTCCAAAATATCAAGTTTGGTGGGTGAATCTGGTTTGCCAATTAGTTTTGCTTCTTCAAAGAGAAATTTATGGTCCTTTTAGTAACAGTGTTTAGCCACCGATGACGTTTTTAGGTCACAGTTCCGAATGTAGGTCTCGTGCTCCTTCAATCGAAAACGCAAGGCTCTACGGGTCTGTCCTATATACGAAGCGCCAAACTCACATGGAATTTGATAAATTCCCCACGAGTTTTTGTCTTCAACATAACCCAATGATCCTAAAAAGTTCATTTTGTTTATGGGTTTAAGAATCACTTTAAAATTAAAGGTTTCGAGAATTTTTGAAATTTTGAAGGCAATGTCACGGGAAAATGGAATAATGGCAAAATTCTCTACTAATGGGCGCATCACACGAGTTAACGTGGAGATAGGCTTCGGTTTCCGGAATTTTGTTAGGACCTTATCTATAATGGAAAGTTTCGTTCCACATCGTCCCAGTTGATAAACTGCTATCCGTTTAGGAAATGCTACAACCGAAAAAGGTGGTAGTCGCTTGTGGGCAATGTCTGGGAAATAGGCTGGTGCGGCAACAGCTCCCAGCCTAGGTCTCTGATCTTGTTGCTAAATACCGTATATACAAGTACAAATCTTTGGACTGATTTGTACTTATATATACGGTAATTAGCACTTTTCTGTTGCTTTGCATTTGCAGACATTACTTTCTTTTCAATATTTAAATACTAGTACTCGCAAGAGGCAAAAAACAATTCTTGGCTGATATATTTAAATCTTGTGGCAGGTCACCCGTGCACTGTGTGAATTCACGGAAAATTTCTGAAAATAACGAGCAGCAAAGTTGCCGGTAGGTACTCGTGTGATTCAGAAATTTAAGTTTTTAAAAGTGCCCGTTCATTTTAACTTCCGTATTTTCACAGATATTTCCGTAGACAAAAATTCCGTTTATTACAGAAAAATCCATTTCTAAGGCATTTCTAAGGGTTTTCCGTACTTAAATTGAAATTCTGCAAAATCAACAACCCTGTACAGCACTTACCCACAGATAATCCTTCCCGGTGAGGTCAGGAACGAACACCCGACGTTACAGCTCGCCGAACAGGTAACTTGTGCCTTTACCAACTGAGCCACAAACACTCGGCAATCTGACTCACGTACATCATAAAACGAATCCCGCGACAAAGAATTTTTTTTTAAACTGACAATGACTCATTTATCTTTAAAAAAGGTGAAATGTACATTTTATAGTATTATTTCACAAAAAAAAAAAAAAAAAACTAAATATAAAATTTACTCTTGATAGCTATAATAGCTTTTGCCTTAAGTTGTCCGAAGACTGATACACAGACATCGTATAATCATCTGTACAATATAAATACCCGATTTCTTACAGTAACACAATATATAATAAGTAGCTGGTGCACCAAATAGGGAAAGGAGAAGAAATATCCTGGGCCACAAAAAAAAAAAAAAAAAATCTATGCGATATGCTATCCACAATATCCGTTCTCGCTACGGAACTTCAAAATTCGACAGACGATTGAAATTTGAATGTTAATCAAACCTGAAGTATAGTTCCACGAATCGCTACTATTAGCGGAAATATCTCGTTATACGGATACGCAAAAAGTGAGAACGGATATTTTCCGTTTATATACGAAAGGAATTGCGGAAAGGTTTCTGAAAACTCAGAATTTTCCGTTAACAGATCTCTAAAACGGTAATTTACCGTTAACATAAGAAACTGCGGAAAGGTTTCTGAAAATTCAGAATTTTCCCGTGGCACGAAAAGTCCGTTAAATTTAGGTTTTTTTCCGTCATTTCACGGAAAGGTAGTATCAGAAATATGCTTCGTTAATTCACGAAAGAAATGACGGAAAAAAACCTGAATTTAACGGACTTTTTTTTTACAGTGTGCTGTGTGAGGTCTCGCTCCATCCTACTGTAAGAGGACACCCTTGCGGTTCAGCAGTGCTGGTCGTTTCACATAACACCGCTGCTGGCTTGTTTCCGCCCAACAGTGTATCCAGGTGCCATAGCCTCCGTTGGTAATCAGCGTATCCGCGCTCAGTCGTCTACGTGACGCACAAGGAATCTTGATTCGTCAGACCAGGCCATTTTCTTCCAATCATCTACGGTCCAATCTCGATTATCTTAGGCCCATTTCATTGGCGAATACGTGCAGTCAGCATGGGGACCCGACTGGGTATTCGGCTACGCAGGCCTATGCGCAGAAGACTGCGATTAACTGTGTGCTGTGACACATTGCCCTGGTCACCACTGCTGTAGCTGCGGGTGATTTGTCGCACTGTGGCCCTGCGGTCGCTGTGAACAATGCGCGACAGTCTCCTCTAGGATCAATGAGCTGCGGACGACACACGGCCAAACGACGAACCGTCGTTTGGCCATTTGTGCACCACTTTCGATACGTACTCACTACAGCGGCACGTGAACAACCCACATGCCGCGCAGTTTCCGAGATCGTAGTTCCGAGGCTCTGTGCTATCAGAATTTGTCCTTTATAAGCTCCGATAAATCGGCAGCTTTTGCTATTCTGACTCAGAACACTCTACAAACCAAAAGCCGGTCCTCGGGTTGTATATACTGTATACTGCTCTGTGAACTTCACCTGCCCCACCGTTCAGTCTCCAGGCGCGCTCATTTCTCTAGGCTGGGGGTGGTCATAATGTAATGGCTCATAGGTGTATAGTGTTGTAGCAAGCCTGGTTCAACTTGACCGCATTAACCGTGATCCAAATGGCTTCTATTCCAGCACTGTGGCTGGTCATGAGACGCTGCTTCACTATTGGGATCCTTGATACTAAACAAGAGAGCATGCAATGGAATCGTGGATCACCACCACAAAAACATTTTTAAAACACAACCATCTGGGGAAGACCATGGCAACCAATCATAAAAGCTTAAGGTAGTAATCTTAAAAGCTAAAATTTCATCGAAATCGAACTATTTTTGTGGGATTAGTGATTATTTTGTACCATTTTTTTGTGGTATTGGGGGGATTAGTGATGTTCTCACGTCGAGAAAGTGGCAGATATTGAGTCTTTTCTCAAAGCAACACATCAGCACCCAGGGCCGGTGCTTGGGTGCTTGGAATCCTAGGCAAGTCGTCATCCTTGCGTCCCCAAAATTTATGTTATTCATTTGTGTGGCTCTTATTCTATAATTTCAAGATGCAATGCAAATTAAAAGAAAGCAACTAATGGATACTACATCTATTTAGTTATTGATCCAAATTAAATTAAAATTTCATTTTGGGTGCTTTATTGTTCCTAAAATGAACAAATGTCTTCAAATCTAAGTCACAGGCAAATTCTTGTTTGATCGATAATGTAGATTACCCAAAAAGGTTCTTTTCTCGATTCCCTGCCAGAACAAAAAAAAAAAAAAAAAAAACAATCCGGTGAAGTTGAAGGTGTGGTACAGCCTAGCTTACTCTTGCCCCTGTTCTTGTTAGAAAATTGAGTGTGATTATTCCCAACCTTCAGACGTTCAGCATCGCCATTGTTTGTGAAAGAAAAGGTGAATAGTCTTGATATTGTTATTGATAGCCGATTAAAACAGAATTCATTTTATTTTTAAAAAATTCACCGCCTTCACCTGACTTGCCTGCTGCAAAGGGACAGGCCTGGTTTATAAAGTTTTTTTTTGTTTTTTTGTTTTTACAATACGATGAATTTACTGCAAGTTAACTTACTTAGTCCATAAGCGCAGGTCTCCCTTTCCCACTTACTCAAGGAATAAAAACACGTAAGTTATGTCGAATATCAAAAGGACAACAGAAAATAAAACTTTCTTTGTTTTATCGTTTCTATTTATATTTTTTCTCGTGTTTTAACTTATTCGATTTTATCAACTCTAAATCTTGGCGCCCCACTAATTCTGGCGTCCTAGGCAGCCAGCCACCTAGTTCGCCTAGTGGTTGAACTGGCTCTGTGGGCACCAGCCAATCACAGAAAACCGTAATCAAATTCATTGTACTAACTAATGCACCCATGTTAGTTGGCGGGAGAAAGGCATTCCGGTCAGTTAAATTGTAAGCATTCCAGAAGTAAGTTTGAGCTTCTCACTTTTCATAAAATAAAAATGTTAATTAATGAAATGCTTTTACTAATTGTTTTTATTTAAAATCAATTGCGGAAAGAACGGTGATAAAAATGGGGGGATTAGAGAAAATAAGAGTTCCAATCCAAGTTTCAACTTCTACTGCATTAGTAAGAGAAGCTGAGAAAATAAAATTTTTTGCTCAAGTGGTTTTGATGCCTGCCTAGCTCACTGGGTTAGCGGCGCATTGCTCGGGCAATTTTGCACATTTTGGAACACCGTTTGTGGCTAACGCAAGATATATCATAAATAAAAAGTTCCCTGGTTTCAGATTTTCATTTTGGACTCCTTTAAGAATTTTTTATTAATTAATAAAACTATGGAAGACGCCTTGGTACGACTTTCGCTGCAGATAAAAAATGAAGGGAAAGGTCAATAAAAATTCTGAAACCAGGGAACTCTTTATTTATATATCTTGCGTTAGCCACAAACGGTGTTCCAAAATGTGCAAAATTGCCCGAGCAATTTGTGAAATACGCTTACCCGTTGGTCAACAAGAGAAGACAGCAATACAAGATGGCTAGGAATGTTACTGGGCGAGAATTTGGCAGCTGAATCTCGGCGCGGAAAGTTACATTAGACGAATAATAACCTGTTTGGAAACTCCAAACGGGTTGTTACTCGTCTGATATAACTTCCCATGACAAAGCTTTCCGTTGGCAGGCGAAAGCTCCTCTTTCTCACTAAACCAATGACGAATTTATGTGACTTATTGTCTTCTCCGTTATTTGAGTCAATATTTAGTATCTTTTGGACATATCCTTAAGATCTCTCTCAGAGTACTAACATTCGGTTTGGTGTGCTAGTGAATGGACAACATCCCATTTAGGATTCAGTTTTGAACGATTGTAATGTACGTATATCACCTATTTAATATTCCATTTTTGCTTACTGTCTATTATGCAAATTCCGGTTACCTCCCGTTATACTTTCCGAACTCAGATGATTTCACAGACCTTTACTTTTTAATGTAATGTGTGAACTGTCAAGAGTTTTTCTTCTACATGCGGCATCACTAGCAAGTCAGGTCAGAAGTCAGCCAAATAAATACAACTGTACGAAGTTTGAAGTTTCATAGATGTTAGGAATCTTTAACGCTAGATATTTGCTACCTAAAATGTAAGATATTACCTTGTTGTTACCTAGCTCATCGTTAGTTTGTTGTCAGATACTCAATAATCCTTGTTTTGTTCGTTCGACCAATAACAGAGAGAGAGAGAGAGAGAAAGTGTGTTCGCGCCATCGTTAAATGATTAATTATCATCGCGTTTCACTCTGTCAACCTCACTGAAAGTGTATTGTCTAAGAGATTTCGAATAAAAGTGAACGTCGAAACTGTAAATACGTTATCTTCTTATTGAGCTTGCATTTTTAAAACATCGTAAGACGTTCGTTTTCGTTGCTAACATCGGCGAAATGCCTCGCGATGCAGAACAAAAGCACGAAATTATATAGTTTGTCAGACACAATGGTCCAGCTGGCTAACCAAAATTTGTTAAAATTTACAGTTTTCGAATTCAAATTTCGGTTTTCTCAACAAATCAAGCTAAATCACGGTGATCTTCTTTCGACAGATATACTGCCTGGAAAAAAGGAAATGAGATTCTGCACCAATTAAATTTTACATCAATCATGTTATTTGAAACAGTTCCCAATTTTTTTTATTCAGTACCAGATACAGGAGCGTATTTAAAGGGGGGCCGCAAGAGGCCTCCTCCCCAGTGTTTCATTTCTTAATGTTTTTGATTAAAATACGACTTACATTAGAAAAAATATGCTTTCGTTTAATAAAAAATACCTTAACTTAAGTTATATTGAAAAAATGCTTTAATTTTTTCTTCAATTTTTCCCGAACTTTTACTTTGTTCCAGTAGATTTCAAAAACTTACATTTTCCGCACCCCCCCCCTCCCGAAAAAATACATATACGCCCCTGACCAGACAACTTCCTTTGATGTATTTATTCATAAATGATTCCTAATTTTGATATCCAATTATCCAGTACTCACACTAAACGAAAGAAAATTAAAATCGACAATAATCCATGTCTTGCCTTAACTCGAAATGGCTTAACATTTTCTTGCCCTGGAGACTTATGTCCAACAAAACTGTGCAACCTGCAATAATCACATCACAAAAGTTGCCGCCCCGGTGGCGCAGTGGTCTAAGCGATGGTCTTCTGATCATTCGGCCGAAAGGGGTCCGGGTTCGAATCCCGGTGAGGCATGGATGTTGTGTTTGTCTTACGGCACTGCTTCTCTCCCTTCCCTGGAACCAGTGACCCTAAATTAGGGACGGGCGACTGCTTATAGCCCATTGAGTTGCTCACGGTGGTCGTTAAACCTCCAATCAAAAAAAAAAAAAAAATTCGTCTGAAAGGGGTCCGGGTTCGAATCCCGGTGAGGCATGGATGTTGTGTTTGTCTTACGGCACTGGCTCTCTCCCTTCCCTGGAACCAGTGACCCTAAATTAGGGACGGGCGACTGCTTATAGCCCATTGAGTTGCTCACGGTGGTCGTTAAACCTCCAATCAAAATAATCAAAAATCATCACAAAAGAAATGGGAAGAAAGAGAGACAGACTGATTCAGAGTACAAATCGATTCTCCGGCAGAGATGTTCCGAAATCCGTGTTCCACCAACATTTATTCTTAAAGGAAACAAGGATTTACCAGCACAGGTACATGGGTCAAACTAATGTGTGGACTATAAATAGGCGTCTCTTCAAGGAGAAGATGCACACACATAGGCCACTGAATTAGAAATCTTTATGCAGCTGTACGTAAATGTGACTTACGCAGGGTACTGTCACGATAGGAGCATAGGAGGGAATCTAAAGACCTCGAGATGTTTCCTTGGAGTTCTTCTTCTTCGATCACTGCCCTTTCATGGGTATTTGCATAGTTCTAAAATGTAAGTACCTGAACTCTTTGTTCAGTGGGTATCTGAATAATTTAGAAATGCGTGGCCTTGAGCTCTTTGTTCTCGAGTGAGATAAAAGATCATGCACGATGGATTCATCACACTGACACACGCTCCCTTTCGCTCACCCCTCTATGAGAGGTGGGGCACTACTGATTGTTACCATAAAGGCTGTTTGGTGTCTTTAACTTTTCTTGGGACAATGGTTCGGAATACCTGTTGATGAGATTGCCGATCTGATGTGGGTCATACAGCTGTGAACGTGGAGTTATGGAGGACGGAGTCGTTACGCTCTTGGTGGATTCCTCTACCTACCGATGAGTGTCAGTACAGCGCCGGGGTGTCTACGCTGAGCATCTGCTAATGATGCTACGGACCTCCATGCAGATTCCACTTCATTCGTGGACTTGGTAGAGTGTTGGCTGCATGTTCCTGGTTGATTCTTCTGCCTGCTGATGTGTGACCAGACAGCGCAGGGGTGTCTATGTTGAGCCTCTGCTAATGATGCTACGGACCTCCATATATATTCACCTTCATTCGTGGATTTGGTCGGGCGTTGGCTGGATGTCCCTGGTGGATTATTCTATCTGCAAATAAGTGCCAGTACAGCAGCGGGGTGCTTAGGCCGAGTTCTTGATGATGATGCGGACCGTTTGATGTATGGTTGCCCTTGTCGACTGTGCTTGTTAGCTTCTTTCAGTACGTTCCAGTTCGTGTTTGTGCTGTGGAAGGACTTTATTCAAAGACTGGTGTGTTGAACCATGATTATGTTGGCGTTCGTGAGCGTTTCTTCTGTTTGAGTGAACACTTCAAGGTAAATGCATTTCTATTTTCTAACCATTAGAGCAAAAAGAAGTTATGAAAAATTGTAACTAATTAAGGAATGATATTAAACAGTTGAATGTGATGTGTTGTAAAATATGTGCACTGTTGCTACTTAACTTAAATTAAGAATGTCAACACTCTTTAAGACAGTACTTTCTGCAGGGTTTTGAGCTATCTTGGGCCGGACAAAGGGATAGTTGCAGGTTGGACCGTCGCAGTATGTGTAAAATACGTGATCACGTGCACCACCACGTGATCTAGGCAACTATTTACGACTGCTGCTCATCAGTAGTGTTGATAGCAATGGGAAAAACACAGGATCTTTCGGAATTCGATGGGCTTATTGTGGGGTGCCCGTCTCACTGGAGTGACGATTTTGAAAACAGCAGAGCCGACTGGTTTCTTAAAAGGTAAGACAGACATCCCGGGTCTTTAAATCAGTGGAAAAATAACCAAAATTGCTTGTCTATGAGGTGCAACTGTGGCGCGACAACAATCTGTCAATAACGAAATCGCCGTCGTCTGAGAAGGCTTGTACGGAGAAACAGGACTTCCTATGTGCAGCAATTGATCGAAGCATTCAATGCAAGCTGTTCCCGACCCATATCTCAGCGATCTATATACGCGAGGAATTGAAAAGGATCGGTATTGGCAGTGGCATGCCTATACGGAAACCACTGATTTTTCCGAAGAACTGGAAATTTCTTTTGCAGTGGTGTTAGGAGCACCGTCACTGGACACCGGAAGATTAGGAAAATTTCGAGGTCCGACGAGTCGCGATACAAAGAAAGAATGGACCCAGCTTGCCTTGTAAACAAAACTCAACGTTCTGGAGGTGGTGTCATATTGTGCGGAACGTTCTGTTGGTGCGGAACAGGTTCCCTGATTTTTCTGGAAGATCGGGTGCCCTCCAAGGATTATCTGAACATCGTTGCGGATCAAGTACATCCTGCAATGTTGATTCTGGTGTGGTGTCATGGTGTGGGGCATGTTCTGTTGGTGCGGAAAGAGTTCCCTAATAATGCCGGAAGATCGGGTGCCCCCAAGGATTATCTGAACATCGTTGCGGATCAAGTACATCCTGCAATGTTGATTCTGGTGTGGTGTCATGGTGTGGCGCACGTTCTGTTGGTGAGGAACGGGTTCCCTGATATTGCTGGAAGATCAGGTGCCCTCCAAGGATTATCTGAACATCGTTGCGGATCAAGTACATCCTGCAATGTTGACTTTTTATCCAGCGGGTGGCGGCTGTTTGATGGACGACAATGCAAACTGTCCGACGTGCGAGATGGGTGCAGCAGTGGTTCAGCGAGCATGACAGCGACTTCCGCCATCTTCTCTTGCCACCACAAAGACCGGATCTGAACTCCATTGAGAATGTAAGGGATATGTTTGAAAAAAAAAGAGATCCCGGAGCAAAGTCCACTTCCGTCAAAACTGAGCCAGTTAAAGGACTATTTGGTAAACGCCTGGTATGCCGTAAAAGTAGATGCACTCCAACACCTTATGGAATCTATGCCAAACCGCTTAAGTGCTGTGATTCGGGCTAAAGGGTGTCCACCCGGGTTGTGACGTGCCTGCGCCGCAGGACGCACATGAGATAAAAGCAGATATCAATGAGAGCACATGTCCGAGCAGATATCAATGAGAGCACATGTCCGCGTAGTTCAGTTGGGAGAGCGACTTACTCTGGAGTGAAGGGACCCGAGTTCGATGCCCGGCGTGGACAAAATTGTGTTTTCACATTGGCGCCAAAACTTCAAGGATGACCTGGCCGATGGGCTTCTCGCAATGTTGCGACGTTCTTTCCACACCGCGAGACAGGAAAAATGAGAATCCCTTCTTCAGTGCTTCGGAAAAATAAATGTGTGTGATGTTAAGTTCCCACACACCAAATTGTCTGGGACTTCTCAAATGCACGTTCTTCAGAGGATGACTGCCTACATCGACACATGGTCCCGGCTGCCCCGTGGGCCATGCCCCGGCCCTCTTCTTTGGGGGAGGGGGGGGATGTGACGTGCCTGCCCCGCAGGACGCACATGAGATAAAGGCAGATAGCAGTGAGAGCACATGCCCGCGGGAGTGCTACTGATTTTCGAGCGTCTTCGATCGGTGAGTGCTCTATCCTGAATTTCTAGTTCGTTATTTGTGTGTGTGTCGTCCGTTAAGCTTTCGTGCTCTTTTTGTGTGCCTACCAAGCCAGTAAGTGCATAATTTATTTATTGGGTTGTCGGAAAAGTCATGACGTATTTTGGCACCCGATGGCGGTTGAGCGGTTTTGGAAGTACTAGAGACATGCGCAACTCTGTTATCGCTATGGCATTCGACAGGTGCCAGTTCTAGCTGCAGTCTAAAAGGAATAGTGAGCGATTTGGTTGATTTGCGAAGATTTGACATCAAGTTAAGGATGGAAGACCAAACTGTACATTTTCGCCATATTTTACTGTTTTACCTCCGTAAAGGGAAGAACGAGCGTCAAGCTTGTGAAAAGTTGCGTAAAGTGTACGGTGATAATGCTCTACAAGAACGTCAGGGCCAGCGGTGGTTCGCAAAATTCCGTTCTGGTGATTTAGACCTCAACGATGCTCCTCGGTCCGGGAGGCCCACCTAGGCTGATGTCGACCAAATCAAGGCATTGCTCGAGTCAAACCCACGTTACACGACACGAGAGATTGCAGACACATTGCACATCTATCATTCAAGCGTTCACGACCACCTGAAGAAACTGGGATACGTAAGCAAGCTCGATGTGTGGGTTCCTCATGAACTCAAAGAAGCTCAATTGACGGCGCCTATAAACATCTGCGATATGCTCATTAAACGTGAGGAAAACGAACCTTTCGACTGATAACTGGTGACGAAAAATGGATTCTGTACAACAATGTGCTGCCCAAACGGTCTTGGTCCCGACGTGCTACTTCGCCTCAAACGACATCCAAAGCAGACATTCATCAGCGGAAGGTTCTGGTCTCAATGTGGTGGGATTTTAAAGGTGTCGTGGTTTTCGAGCTCCTATAACGGAACCAAACAATCAATTCGAATGTGTACTGTCGGCAATTGGACAGTTTGAACGAATCTTCATCCAGAAACGTCCAGAGCTCGTTCATCGTAAAGATGTTGTGTTCCATCACGACAACGCGAGACCACACACAAGTTTGATAACCCGCTAAAAATTATTGGAACTTGGGTGGGATGTGTTGCCACATCCAGCATACTCGCCTAACCTTGCGCTGTCAGACTTCCAATTGTTTCGCTCTCTCCAACAGTACTTGCATGGTATAACGTTCAATTCAGATGAGGCTGTAAATCAGCACCTTGTACAGTTTTTCGCCACGAAAGACCGGTCCTTCTATGAACGAGGCATTTTTGCAGCTCACTGAAAGATGGCAAAAGGTTATCAAACAAAACGGGCATTATATCATTGACCGATCTTTAATCTTTTTATCAATAAATGACCTTTGCGAAACGTGGTTTAAATACGTCATGACTTTTCCGACAACCCAATAGTAATCATCATTTTATTGTCTTGGCCAAGTTGGCCAAGGCAAGGAATTCTTATCGCCATTGCAAATAGCGGTTTTCAGCGAGAGTGAAGTCCCCGCCCTCGCTTCCGGAACTGATCCGCTCCTTTGCACAGCTCCCATTGGATCATCCACCACTGATCGGCAGCTCTCGCTAGGCCCCTCCTCTCCTCAGCGTTCTTCTGCTGCTCTCCCAGCTGATCTTGCTTCTTTGCTTCTTCTTCCGGAGCACCAAGCGGCGATTTGCTGTCCTCTTCGAAATCAGCCGATGACGCAATGGATGTCTCGCACCCCGTTGCCGATCTACCTTCATCGCAGAGTACTACTACCCTCACTTATGCTGACGTCTCCTCGGCTAAGTCTCGAACTTCTCAGCCTTCTTCTTTTTCTTCTACATGCCCATTTTGGATGACGCGTGATACTCACTCCATTGATGTTGATCTCTCGGTGGCCTCTCCTTATGGTCACGACTTCGTTAGTACTGTGGAGCGCGGAGTCGTCTTTCCAAGCCTACAGAATATTAAACTCACTGCATACAGTGCCGCCCTTCGCAAGACTGTTTCTCCTACTGCCATCACTCACGTGAGCAGAAAGCCGGGCAAAGTCATTGCATATTTCACCACTGCTGAATATACTCTCAAGGTTCTGACTAATGGGATTTCCATTTGGAGACCGTCCCCTTCAGGCAGATCCTATCTCCCAGATGCCAGTCCTCGTCAGCTTTTCACCTGTACCACCAGAGGTGTCTAATGATCTACTGATTTCTGCTCTAAGTCCCTACGGCTGAATTGTTGGCCCAGTTCATACCTATTCCTCATTTCCTGATGCGCCTGAAGACCGGTACCTGCTGGGCTTCCGTCGTAACATTCAAATGGTCTTTCCGTCGGATGAACATATGCTTCGTGTTCCACCTGTACTTCGTGTTCGTTGTAGCACGCATCTCCGTCAAATAGCCATCACTGTAGGCTCCATCTGCCCGTTTTGCAAGGGTACAGGGCACCCTCGCGCCCTTTGCCCTCATAACGCGTCGCCAGCTCCCAAGTCAACAGGACGACCTCCTCATCCTTCACTTCCTCCTACAGCATCTGCTTCCCGTGCCTCCGATCAGCAGGAGTCAACTTATGAAGAAAGTCGTACTAAAGCCGTTGGTCTACCGATGTCTTCGGCTCAGCCTGCGTCTTCTTGTTCCACTTCTACGCTTCCAGCGCAACAACAGTCTGGTGCTCTACCTGCTGGATGCCCTCTTGCTACTCGGCTTTCAGCGGAAGATCCTCCACTCGCATCTGTGCCTGATTGTACTGCCCCTTCTTCTACGCCTTTTAAAGTGCCAGATATTTCGCCATTGGTCTCTGCTCAGACCTGCAGCCGCACGAAGCGTCGTCGTGTTCCTCGATATCGCATAAAGAAGACTAAAACATCGCCCACCTTCCACGATGATCGGGACAGCTCAACCAGTCTTCCAGACACCTTTGATGGATCTGCTGGATCTGAATCAGAAATTTGCTCTATTTTTCCACTCCCTCTTGAAGATTTTCTGTGTCTTCTGGAAGGTTCCTTCCTCCCTCAGACACCACTTCCTGGGGAAGCGTTATACGCTTTTCTTATTGGTCCACGACAGCACAAGATGTCTCGTAAATTCTTAGCACTATACCAGGACCACCTTGCTGAGACGATGACGCAAATGCTGACCATTCTTACACACTCCCCCCCATCCCCCATGACCTTTGGGGACTCTGCTTGAGCCAAGATCATCCGCAGGCGTCTTGACAAGCTTCGGCAGGCTGCCGATAATCTCATCCAACCAGCATCAGATATATCTCTTTAAGGTAGCAACACTGAATAGTCGTGGCTTTTGTACCCCGTTGGCAAATGTTCTTGTACATGAAAACATCCATCCCCTCAACCCAGACATCCTCCTTCTGCAGGAGACCAACAGCCTTTCCACCACGCCCTTCCATCGTTGGCGTAGGTGGTAGTATCAATTTCATCATACCTATCGGCTCCCCAACCAGGGTGGCTTGGCAATTGGTATCCGACAAGCTGTATCTTCATTTCACGTCCACAGCCTCTGCCGTGGCCTACTTCAGAGACTTACGTTCTCCATCGACGGACAACGTTATCTTGTGCTTAATATCTATACACGTAACTCAGCCCGTTAACCGCCTCCTTGCCCGCCTACGTCTATCGTTTGCTTCCGTCCGAGCTGCCAACAAGATTCCACACTTCATGTCTGACTGATCTCCATGTCGGAGGTGGTTCAACGATCCTTCGGGCGACCTCCACCTATCACCGTAGCGTCGCCAGGATTTTCCTTGTGCCTTTCTCCGAGACTATCTGGTTCATTGCCATCTCCTGCGCACTGGACTCTTCCTCCACCACCGAAGCACTCCAGTAGAGGAAAAGGGCGGGTTCTGGCACAGGGGCAGCCCTCCCATAGACTTAACATTAGCTGTCCACGAGGCTGCCCCTGGCTGCCCACGAGACTGTCCCAGCTGTCCCCGAGTCAGAATTTTTGTCACGTGGTCGTCCCCATGATGTACTGCCCCCTAGCGGTGCTTCTTGGAACTTTCAATGGAACTTTGTTTTTGATGGATGGCAACGACCGAGAGGGAATGGGGGTGGATATAGGGGGATGTCAACTCGATGTGCTGCCCCCGAGTCAGAATTTTTATCACGCGATCGTCCCCATGATGTGCTGCCCCTAGCGGTGCTTCTTGGAACTTTCAATGGAACTTTGTTTTTGTGGGATGGCAACGACCGAGAGGGAAAGGGGGGTGGATATAGGGGGATGTCAACTCGATGTGCTGTCCCCGAGTCAAATTTTTATCACGCGATCGTCCCCATGATGTGCTGCCCCTAGCGGTGCTTCTTGGAACTGTCAATGGAACTTTGTTTTTGAGGGATGGCAACGACCGAGAGGGATAGAGGTGGATATATGGGGGAATGTCAACTCGATGTGCTGCCCCCTAGCGGTGCTTTTGGAACTTTCGATGGATCTTTGATTTTGAGGATGGCAACAACCGAGTGGGTCCGTTGGGATTTTTGCATTTATTCCAGTGGTTTTCAAGCGGGATTTTTCCTCCTCTTCGATGTTATTTTTCACCGGAGGAAATTTTTACGTAACGATCTGGGGAATTTTCTTTCCAATGGAGTAAAAATGCTCTAATGGTCTTAGCAAGGTCCTAACTTACGATGATTTGGTTTCAAAAAATTGGTCAGGTGGTCTCGTGTACTACGTATTCACTCTATTTTTTTTTTAATTACTTTTACATTATTTCTTCATGGTTTTTTTTTATATATTTTTTGTATGTTTTGAGGGAGTTTTTTCGTGTAGATGTAATGAATTTTCTTGGGAACTTTTCTTTTTCATACATTTCATTTTATTTCAGACCATGAGACAGGGAAATGCTTATTTAGAAACGATTTCGTTCCTGTTCGCAGTAACTATTGGACTTTGACAAAAATTTTGGGAAATCAAGCGGAAATGTAGACATGTTAATTCTGAGTCTTTCGCCTTTCCAATATTTTTTTTTCTAGTCGTAATGTTTTCATGTACTATGTATTCCAGCTCTTTTCTTTTTATAACTTTTACGTTATTTCATCATGAATTTTTTATATTTTTTGTATGTTTTGAGGGAGTTTTTCGTGTAGATGTAATGAATTTTCTGGGGAACTTTTCTTTTTCCTTTATTCAATTTTATTACAGATCATGAGACGAGGAAATGCTTCTTTAGAAACGATTTCGTTCCTGTTCGCAGTAATTATTGGACTTTGTCTTTTTTTTTTTTTTTTTTTTTTTTTTTTTTGTTAAATGACTTCATGCTAATTCTGAGTCTTTCGCCTTAGCAATATTATTTTCTCGTAATTTTTTCGTGTGTTCAAGAACTCTACAGGTCTTTCACAGTTACAATTCTGATGAAACAATATTTTCTTACTTTATTTCGCATATCATTATAGCTTCCCAATTTCGCTATTTTACTTCATCTTTTTTTTTTTTTTGAAATTTCGTAAAACTTTTCAGTATGTCAGTAATTGTTTTCTTACTTGGTCAAACTTGTGACCATTTATTTGGACTCTTTTTTTTTTTTCATTTCATTTCAACAAAACGATTATTTTAGATGTAGCAAGTCATCAGATTTTTGTTTCCTTATATAGCATATTTTCAAACTTGCTTAAAAATATTCCTCAAAGCTTTGCATGTAATCAAATATGCATTTTTTTTTATTCTTTCCTAGTTTGCTATACTTTTCGTGGACTGTCCCAATAAGAAAGCATTCATTGTCAAGACATACAATCTAAAACCTTTTTTCTTACGATAAAATTTGTATTCTTTGGGCTGTATATTTTTCTGTCTCGTCCGAAAAAACATTCATTCTAGAGGCAAAGCTAGTGATTCCGTTCATCCCATAAACATTATTTTTTTAACGTTTTACTAACTCATCAGAAAAGCAGTTATTCCCCACCCCCATAGCGAAAATAAAGAAATTCTTACTTCTTTTCCATACATATCAACTCAATCTATTTCTTTTCGAAATGCTGGTCATGACATTTCAACTAAAATTTCCTACTTTCACCAAAAATCATATTCTTAAACGAGTTATTTTTTTTTTTTTTTACTTTATTTCATGTATAACTAAATTTTTTATTGTTTGCTCACCTCATCAAAGTTAATAAGAACTTCCCCAATCTCATTCCTTTCCCTCATTTACTTCGCTGTAAATTGAGATGTTTCAAAACTTCGCGTTTATTTCTTTCACTAAATGTCCAGTTCTCCCGTATCGGTCCCATCATTTTTAACTTCTGTGCCAGCCGCATTTTTCCTTTAGACGTTTAGTTTCATTGACCTTTTCTTTCGTTTCAATTAGGTTTTCATTATCGTATTTTTTATTCATTGTCTCAGCAGAAAAAGCTTTCATTCTGGAGACATTGCGACTAAGAATCCGTACTTCCTCTAAACATTTTTATTTCACGTTTACTAATTCGTAAGAAAAGCAAATGTTTCCAAACTCTCATAGTGAAAATATCGTATTCCCCTTATTTTACTTATTATGTTTTTCCTTCTATTCAGTGTTGTATGATTCTTAAAACTTTGGTTTATTTTTATGAAACTTCTTTTTTTTTTTCTTAGTTTTTTTTTTTTTTTTTCTGATTCAACCTATCAATCTTTTCCTATCGATTTAATTGCTCTTATTTTTCCATTCGACTTTACTTTTGAACAGAAATGTGTCTAAAATCTTCAGATGTATTTTAGTCTCTAAGGCCGATTCTTCACTATTTCAAATAAAGTCATTGTAGGATTTTAGTGTAAATGCCCCTAAATCTTTAGAACTTCCTTTTCATAGTTAGATACTAATTCCTCGAGGTTTAAATTAAAACATGAAAGAAGAGTATTTTTACGCTCTCTCCAGTGAACGAAGAGTGTTTTTACGCTTTCTCCCAAGAAATTAACTTCCCTTCTTCTACCGGAAAATGACTATCTTGTGCGACTGTTTTCACGCGTCTACTGCTTTGCTGGAAAACCTCATATGACATGAAATCCCTTTGCTTGGTAGATTAAACTAAATTCTGGTTTTGAACTTTGAACGCAAACTCAAGCTTGCAAAAGCATAGTTTTCTGAGCGAACTTAAACTGTCTAAGATGACAAAAATCTAAAACTGGTGACAATGGGACAGAGCGTTTGAACTTTGCCGTTCATTCAAGATTTAAGAGATCAGTCGTGAACCACTACAAGGGAAATAAGCAGACCCTGATTTAGTCCACTGTTTCCAAGGAAGGTAGAAAGCTAGTGTCGTAATTCAAAAGCTCATAACTCAAGCCTCCCAGGATTTAATTTTGGACGGGCGATTAGTCAGATGTCTATGCTTAGACATTGAAAAATTACTTCAGACAAATATTTTCTTACTTAAAAGTGCTTCAAGTCAGAATTTGTATTACTTAAGATTCCCCTTAGTCAATATTTTTTCTATCTTAAAAACTTCTAAAGGGTTGATTTTGAAAAAAAAAAAAATGAGTTCTCCCAAAAACGTAAAATTTCCACAGAACCAAATAAATTGACGAAGCTTGAATGTTAAGTCTTTCAACCCATTTCTTTCTCTTCATGTTTCATTCCATAAACTTTCATCAAATTCCTATATACCCAAGAATTTTGTTAAATGTCCAAGTTCGACTCCACCAGAAATTTTCTGAAAATGATAGTTTCTCTTTTTAAAAAAAAAATTCCAAAATAAGAATCCCTTCAATGAAACAAGAAATTCCTATTCAAAGCATTCCATCATTCTTTCTACTTCAAATACTCTCTTTGTAAATCTAAGGAGCTGTTTTTGTTTTAGGTTTTTTTTTTTTAATATTCATATATTTTTCCCTCTAACTTTAGAAGATATTTTCCCGAAATGTATGTACATATACGATAGTAAAACATCATACAACTGCTTGATGTTCAATTCACTTCACGCTGTCTTAAGGATATTCTTTCATTTTCTCATAACACATAGACATGTTATTTTTCTTCCCATTTACTTCAAAGGCTTGAGATCAACTTAATCGAGTCCTTTGAGAAAAACTTTCATAGAAAAGCATAAATGTACTGAAAGTGTCAGTTTTCTTAAAGAAATCATAAGAATAAGAATTTTTTTTTTACTGAAACAAGTTTCCCATGTTCAAAGCATTAAGTGGCTCTTTTCGCATAAAATTCAGTATTTCTTCATGTAAACTTTATTCTTTTCTACTTCATATCGTCGTTCGTTTCTTGTTTTCCCTATGTAACTTAAAACTTCTTTTCTTAATCTATTTTTCATAAAGTATCATTCTTTTGAGTTGATTTTCTCTCTCTCTCTTTTAAATGCATTCATAAGTTCATATTGAGAAATTTTGATTGAAAGATCGTTTTAGGAAAAGTTGAAAACTGATAATGTTCGTTTCGGAAAAGTACATTCTCTTATAGGGTTAAAAAATGGAACACTTCATATTTTCTTAGGGGCGGTTTTGATGAAACACGTTTCAGTAAAAACAGTGAAATTCCCATTGAATAACATGGGGAACTATGAAATTTAAGAAGCACGTTTTCGTTCAAGGAAAATATTTTAAAAGGTCTATTTTCGATTCAGTTGAAAACGATTCAGGTAGAAAACAGAATGCAGAAAAAAACAGTCCCAGCAAGTTCCTGAAAGTTGAAAATAGATGAGGTTGAAATTTGGAAAAATTTCTAAGGAAAGAAATTGTTATAAAACACAGACTGTTTTAGTTTTCCCAGGCTAGCGGGGTCTTCAGTGAGAGCACTTCTTCTTTTTCAACCCAAAGAATGAAGCGAGTCAGTTTGAAACATTTCAAACTCCCCGAAAATAAGCCGTGTACTCTGGTTTCGGCTCAATGCAGTAAAGCATTGCTCTCAGACCAGTCGGAATTCCGCCCCGATTGGTTGTCTAATGGAAAACCTTAGACCCATCTCCAATAAAAATACCCAAATATTCTTAAGAAAAGTCTAGCAAAAAAGCACTAGTTCCCCATTAAATCAATTGCATTCATCCTGTTACTGTTTTACACATTTCAAAAAAGAACTTTACATTCTCACTTTTACTTTAAAATTCTTGAAAAGCTTAATATTTTCACTCATTTCCATAAAAAAAAAAAATAATAATTTCCCTTAAAATTTAATTTGAAAAAAAAAATTACTCTTTAAATTTATGCCTTAAAACTAAAAAAATATTTATGCTTAATATTTCAATAAATAATAAATATTCACAAACTCACCTTCTACCTTGCCAATAAAAAAAAAAACTACATTCATTTCTGAATTTATATAATCAGAAATCATTATTTCTCCAAGTAGTTCTTTTCCTATGATTGTAGAGAGGAACTCTTCTAAAATCTTCCCTTTTCCACATGTGTTCGACACATACTGTTTAGTTTTTCAGGCTAGGGGTCTTCAGTGAGAGCGCTTCATCTTTTCAACTCAAAGAAGAAAGCGAGTCAGTTTGAAAACATTTCAAACTCCCCGAAAATAAGCCGTGTACTCTGGTTTCGACTCAATACAGTAAAACATTGCTCTCAGACCAGTCAGAAATCCACCCGATTGGTCACCTAACTGAAAAGATCAGGACCATTTCCAATAGCAATACCCAAATTTCCTTGAAAAGTCTAGCAAAAAAGCACTAGTTACCCATTAAAACAATTGCATTCATCCTGCTACTGTTTAAACATTTCGAAAAAAGAAATTTCTTTTACTTTTTAAAATTCTTGAAAGCTTAAATTTTTGTCTCATTTCAATAAAAAAATTATTTCACCTAAAATTTAATTAAAAAAAAATTACTCTTTAAATGTATGCCTCAAAACTAAAAAATATTTACGCTTAATATTTCAATAAATATTCCCAAACTCACCTTCACACTTGCCAATTAAAAAAAAAAAAAAAAAACTATAACAATTCTTCAGTCCACTTGAATTCCCTAACACGAACTTTGATTACAGGAGAAAATACGGAAACAGTCATAAAAGATTTCCTCCTAAATGAAAATAATGTTCAGGAATTGATTCCAGACTGAATCAATAGAACAGCTTTTCTCAGGTTGAACCTACAGAACACAAGTGGAGACGAATGAAAACTCATCACAATTTCCAGATGGAATCAAAGCATTTGAACAGCTGGGGGAACGTACACTGCTTCTTAGCGAAAGAAACAGAAACGTCTGGAAGATTCATACAGCTTCTTTCCCAATGAATAAATGTGGAAAAAATAACGTTACCCAGCTGATGGAAACAGAATTTGAAAGACTTGATGACGTCTTACTTTATTCAAACTTAGAACAGAACTAAAATTCACTAAGCGTTTCCTTTGCATACTGTGACTAATACATGACCCTTATCACAACACGTGTTGGTGTGTCACCATGCGTCAGCGCTTCACGGTGACTGTTTCCTTATCTGTTCATCTCTCAACGAACATGCTATCGACTCTAATCAGACAAAGCTTATTTTCAGGTAAATTCTTAGAGAAAAACGAAAGGACTTCATTATAATTAATTTTCATATCCAGAGAGAATAAAACTAAAATGTATTCGGTAAGAAATTCTTCATGGTTGAATTTTCCACAAAAGGAATACGGAAAGCGAAAGAATTTAATCAGACACCCTGAAAGAATTCATCTCAGAATTAAAACCGCTTTTGAAAAAAAAAAACAAAAAAAAAACCCAGTAAACTATAGAATACTTTGTTTGTCACATAAAGAAAACACAGTGTACGATTTCAATATTCCCCCTTTTTCTTAAAATTTCTCCCACGTGATGACTTAGGTCAACTGAGTCCAGAAATGCTTCGTCTACTTTAGTATTTCGATTCCGAGGAAGTTCTTCCCGATACTGTTAAGATATTTTCTCAAAATCCAGTTGTAAAATAATTTTGGTCATGTTTATTTGATTGTCGTTGTCGGAGATTTCCAACCCGTTCATATCCACCATGTCATACACTGTGTCCCCGAGAGTTTCTTCAAGCGAAAGAGCCTTCATTCCACAGAAATTCTTCTTTTGGTGTTTGTAATGTTTCCAAAGTCAAATTATTTTTTCCCAATGCTTTCCTAATTAAAGCTGAAAACGAAATGGAACGAAGAAACGTCTGTTGTATGACTCTTAACATAGTAGATTTCTTATCAGCCACTTTAGTCCAATGTTCGCCGCACAGAGAAATTTCAGATTTCAAAATTTCACCATCCTGACCCACTTTTTTCTGAGTGAAATCCAATACATGGTGAAAATCTCGACTTATGCATTCCTTTGAGTGGGCAATCGTTCTCATGAAAGGGGGCAACGGTTAAAATCGACATTGATTAAAATTGGAGAAAAGAAAATATGAGAATTGAATAAATAATGCATAGACGGATTCCCGAAAACATAAAAAATATAAGTTTTATATAAAAAAAAAAATTCCATGAAAAATATTGGAGGGTGAATGATATCTCACATCGTCATCCATTCCACCCAAAATTAAACAAATACGTGTACTGACAACAGAGATTTAATGGACTTCGTTAAATTTTGGGAGGAGTTGAAGACCGATGTGAGATATCATTCACCCTCCAATATTTTTCATGGAATTTTTTTTATATAAAACTTATATTTTTTATGTTTTCGGGAATCCCGTCTATGCATTATTTATTCAATTCTCATATTTTCTTTTCTCCAATTTTAATCAATGTCGATTTTAACCGTTGCCCCCCTTTCATGAGAACGATTGCCCACTCAAAGGAATGCATAAGTCGAGATTTTCACCATGTATTGGATTTTACTCAGAAAAAAAAGTGGGTCAGGATGGTGAAATTTTGAAATCTGAAATTTCTCTGTGCGGCATTGGACTAAAGTGGCTGATAAGAAATCTACTATGTTAAGAGTCATACAACAGACGTTTCTTCGTTCCATTTCGTTTTCAGCTTTAATTAGGAAAGCATTGGGAAAAAAAATAATTTGACTTTGAAACATTACAAACACCAAAGAAAATTTCTGTGAATGAAGGCTTTTTCTGCTTGAAGAAACTCTCGAACACAGTGTATGACATGGTGGATATGAACGGTTGGAAATCTCCGACAACGACAATCAAATAAACATGACCCAAAATTATTTTACAACTGGATTTTGAGAAAATATCTTAACAGTATCGGGAAGAACTTCCGGGTCGAAAATACTAAAGTTAGACGAAGCATTTCTGGACTCAGTTGACCTAAGTCATCACGTGGGAAAATTTTAAAGAAAAAGAAGTGTGAAATCACACTGTGTTTTCTTTATGTGACAAACAAAGTATTCTATAGTTTACTGGAGTTTTTTTTTTTTTCAAAAGCGGTTTTTAATTCTGAGATGAATTCTTTCAGGGTGTCTGATTAAATTCTTCGCTTTCCGTATTCCTTTGTGGAAAATTCAACCATGAAGAATTTCTTACCGAATACATTTAGTTTTATTCTCTCTGGATATGAAAATTAATTATAATGAAGTCACTCGTTTTCTCTAAGAATTTAAATGAAAATGAAGCTTTGTCTGATTAGAGTCGATAGCATGTTCGTTGAGAGATGAACAGATAAGGAAACAGTCACCGTGAAGCGCTGACGCATGGTGACACACCAACACGTGTTGTGATAAGGAGTCATGTATTAGTCACAGTATGCAAAGGACACGCTAGTGAATTTTAGTTCTGTTCTAAGTTTGAATAAAGTAAGACGTCATCAAATCTTTCAAATTCTGTTTCCATCAGCTGGGTAACGTTATTTTTTCCACATTTATTCATTGGGAAAGAAGCTGACATGATCTTCCAGACGTTTCTGTTTCTTTCGCTAAGAAGCAGTGTAATGTCAGTTCCCCCAGCTGTTCAAATGCTTTGATTCCATCTGGAAATTGTGATGAGTTTTCATTCGTCTCCACTTGTGTTCTGTAGGTTCAACCTGAGAAAAGCTGTTCTATTGGATTCAGTCTGGAATCAATTCCTGAACATTATTTTCATTTAGAGGAAATCTTTTATGACTGTTTCCGTATTTTCTTCTGTAATCAAAGTTCGTGTTAGGGAATTCAAGTGGACTGAGAATTGTTATAGTTTTTTTTTTTTTAATTGGCAAGTGTGAAGGTGAGTTTGGGGAATATTTATTGAAATATTAAGCGTAAATATTTTTTTAGTTTTTGAACATACATTTAAAGAGTAATTTTTTTAATTAAATTTTAGGTGAAATAATTTTTTTATTGAAATGAGACAAAATTTAAACTCAAAATTTTAAAAGTAAAAGAAATTTCTTTTTCGAAATGTTTAAACAGTAGCAGGATGAATGCAATTGTTTTAATGGGTAACTAGTGCTTTTTTGCTAGACTTTTCTTAAGGAAATTTGGGTATTGCTATTGGAAATGGTCCTGATCTTTTCAGTTAGGTGACCAATCGGGTGGATTTCTGACTGGTCTGAGAGCAATGTTTGTATTGAGTCGAAACCAGATTACACAGGCTTATTTCGGGGAGTTTGAAATGTTTCAAACTGACTCGCTTTCTTCTTTGAGTTGAAAAGATGAAGCGCTCTCACTGAAGACCTAGCCTGGAAAAACTAAACAGTATGTGTCGAACACATGTGGAAAAAGGAAGATTTTAGAAGAGTTCCTCTCTACAATCATAGGAAAAGAACTACTTGGAGAAATAATGATTTCGATTATATAAATTCAGAAATGAATGTAGTTTTTTTTTATTGGCAAGGTAGAGAAGGTGAGTTTGTGAATATTTATTATTTATTGAAATATTAAGCATAAATATTTTTTAGTTTTAAGGCATAAATTTAAAGAGTAATTTTTTTTCAAATTAAATTTTAAAGGGAAATTATTATTTTTTTTTATGGAAATGAGTGAAAATATTAAACTTTTCAAGAATTTTAAAGTAAAAGTGAAGAATGTAAAGTTCTTTTTTGAAATGTGTAAAACAGTAACAGGATGAATGCAATTGATTTAATGGGGAACTAGTGCTTTTTGCTAGACTTTTCTTAAGAATATTTGGGTATTTTATTGGAGATGGGTCTAAGGTTTTCCATTAGACAACCAATCGGGGCGGAATTCCGACTGGTCTGAGAGCAATGCTTTACTGTATTGAGCCGAAACCAGAGTACACGGCTTATTTTCGGGGAGTTTGAAATGTTTCAAACTGACTCGCTTCATTCTTTGGGTTGAAAAAGAAGAAGTGCTCTCATAGAAGACCCCGCTAGCCTGGGAAAACTAAAACAGTCTGTGTTTTATAACAATTTCTTTCCTTAGAAATTTTTCCAAATTTCAACCTCATCTATTTTCAACTTTCAGGAACTTGCTGGGACTGTTTTTTCTGCATTCTGTTTTCTACCTGAATCGTTTTCAACTGAATCGAAAATAGACCTTTTAAAATATTTTCCTTGAACGAAAACGTGCTTCTTAAATTTCATAGTTCCCATGTTATTCAATGGGAATTTCACTGTTTTACTGAAACGTGTTTCATCAAAACCGCCTACAAAATATGAAGTGTTCCATTTTTTAACCCTATAAGAGAATGTACTTTTCGAAACGAACATTATCAGTTTTCAACTTTTCCTAAAACGATCTTTCAATCAAAATTTAAACCCTTCTCAATATGAGACTTATGAATGCATTTAAAAGAGAGAGAAAATCAACTCAAAGAATGATACTTTATGAAAAATAGATTAAGAAAAGAGTTTTAAGTTACATAGGGAAAACAAGAAACGAACGACGATATGAAGTAGAAAAAGAATAAAGTTTACATGAAGAAATACTGAATTTGTGCGAAAAGAGCCACTTATATGCTTTGAACATGGGAAACTTGTTTCAGTAAAAAAAAATTCTTATTCTTATGATTTCTTTAAGAAAACTGACACTTTCAGTACATTTATGCTTTTCTATGAAAGTTTTTCTCAAAGGACTCGATTAAGTTGATCTCAAGCCTTTGAAAGTAAATGGGAAGAAAAATAACATGTCTATGTGTTATGAAAATGAAAGAATATCACTTAAGACAGCGTGAAGTGAATTGAACATCAAGCAGTTGTATGATGTTTACTATCGTATATGTACATACATTTCGGGAAAATATTTTCAAAGTTAGAGGGAAAAATATATGAATATTAAAAAAAAAAAACCTAAAACAAAAACAGCTCCTTAGATTTACAAAGAAAATTTAAGTAGAAGAATGATGGAATGCTTTGAATAGGAATTTCTTGTTTCATTGAAGGGATTCTTATTTTGGAATTTTTTTTTAAAGAAACTATCATTTTCAGAAAATTTCTGGTGGAGTCGAACTTGGACATTTAACAAAATTCTTGGGTATATAGGAATTTGATGAAAGTTTATGGAATGAAACATGAAGAAAGAAATGGGTTGAAAGACTTAACATTCAAGCTTCGTCAATTTATTTGGTTCTGTGGAAATTTTACGTTTTGGGAGAACTCATTTTTTTTTTTCAAAATCAACCCTTTAGAAGTTTTTAAGATAGAAAAATATTGACTAAGGGGAATCTTAAGTAATACAAATTCTGACTGAGCACTTTTAAGTAAGAATATTTGTCTGAAGTAATTTTTCAATGTCTAAGCATAGACATCTGACTAATCGCCCGTCCCAAAATTAAATCCTGAGGCTTGAGTTATGAGCTTTGAATTACGACACTAACTTTCTACCTTCCTTGGAAACAGTGGACTAAATCAGGGTCTGCTTATTTCCCTTGTAGTGGTTCACGACTGATCTCTTAAATCTTGAATGAACGGCAAAGTTCAAACGCTCTGTCCCATTGTCACCAGTTTTAGATTTTTGTCATCTTAGACAGTTTAAGTTCGCTCAGAAAACTATGCTTTTGCAAGCTTGAGTTTGCGTTCAAAGTTAAAACCAAGAATTTAGTTTAATCTACCAAGCAAAGGATTTCATGTCATATGAGGTTTTCCAGCAAAGCAGTAGACGCGTGAAAACAGTCGCACAAGATAGTCATTTTCCGGTAGAAGAAGGAAGTTAATTTCTTGGGAGAAAGCGTAAAAAGCACTCTTCGTTCACTGGAAAGAGCGTAAAAATACTCTTCTTTCATGTTTTAATTTAAACCTCGAGGAATTAGTATCTAACTATGAAAAGGAAGTTCTAAAGATTTAGGGGCATTTACACTAAAATCCTACAATGACTTTATTTGAAATAGTGAAGAATCGGCCTTAGAGACTAAAATACATCTGAAGATTTTAGACACATTTCTGTTCAAAGTAAAGTCGAATGGAAAAATAAGAGCAATTAAATCGATAGGAAAAGATTGATAGTTAAATCAGAAAAAAAAAAAACTAAGAAAAAAGAAGTTTCATAAAAATAAACCAAAGTTTTAAGAATCATACAACACTGAATAAGAGAAAAACATAATAAGTAAAATAAGGGGAATACGATATTTTCACTATGAGAGTTTGGAAACATTTGCTTTTCTTACGAATTAGTAAAACGTGAAATAAAAATGTTTAGAGGAAGTACGGACTTAGTCGCAATGTCTCAGAATGAAAGCTTTTTCTGCTGAGACAATGAATAAAAAATACGATAATGAAAACCTAATTGAAACGAAAGAAAAGGTCAATGAAACTAAACGTCTAAAGAAAAAAATGCGCTGGCACAAAGTTAAAAATGATGGGACCGATACGGGAGAACTACATTTAGTGAAAATAAACGTGAAGTTTGAAAACATCTCAATTTACAGCGAAATGAGGGAAAGGAATGAGATTGGGGAAGTTCTTATTAACTTTGATGAGTGAGCAAACAATAAAAATTTAGTTATACATGAAATAAAAGTAAAAAAAAAAAATAGCTCGTTTAAGAATATGATTTTTGGTGAAAGTAGGAAATTTTGGTTGAAAATGTCATGACCAGCATTTCGAAAAATAGATTGAGTTGATATGTATGGAAAAGAAGTAAGAATTTCTTTATTTTCGCTATGAAAGTGGGGAAATAACTGCTTTTCTGATGAGTTAGTAAAACGTTAAAAAAATAATGTTTATGGGATGAACGGAATCACTAGCTTTGCCTCTAGAATGAATGTTTTTTCGGACGAGACAGAAAAATATACAGCCCAAAGAATACAAATTTTATCGTAAGAAGAAAAGGTTTTAGATTGTATGTCTTGACAATGAATGCTTTCTTATTGGGACAGTCCACGAAAAGTATAGCAAACTAGGAAAGAATAAAAAAATGCATATTTGATTACATGCAAAGCTTTGAGGAATATTTTTAAGCAAGTTTGAAAATATGCTATATAAGAAACAAAAATCTGATGACTTTACATCTAAAATAATCGTTTTGTTGAAATGAAATGAAAAAAAAAAAAAAATCCAAATAAATGGAGTCACAAGTTTGACCAAGTAAGAAAACAATTACTGACATACTGAAAAGTTTTACGAAATTTCAAAAAAAAAAAAAGATGAAATAAAATAGCGAAATTGGAAAGCTATAATGATATGCGAAATAAAGTAAGAAAATATTGTTTCATCAGAATTGTAACTGTGAAAGACCTGTAGAGTTCTTGAACACACGAAAAAATTAGAAAATAATATTGCTAAGCGAAAGACTCAGAATTAGCATGAAATCATTTAACAAAAAAAAAAAAAAATGACAAAGTCCAATAATTACTGCGAACAGGAACGAAATCGTTTCTAAAGAAGCATTTCCTCGTCTCATGATCTGTAATAAAATTGAATAAAGGAAAAAGAAAAAGTTCCCCCAGAAAATTCATTACATCTACACGAAAAAAACTCCCCTCAAAACATACAAAAAATATAAAAAATTCATGATGAAATAACGTAAAAGTTATAAAAAGAAAGAGCTGGAATACATAGTACATGAAAACATTACGACTAGAAAAAAAAAAAATATTGGAAGGGCGAAAGACTCAGAATTAACATGTCTACATTTCCGCTTGATTTCCCAAAATTTTTGTCAAAGTCCAATAATTACTGCGAACAGGAACGAAATCGTTTCTAAATAAGCATTTCCCCGTCTCATGGTCTGAAATAAAATGAAATGTATGAAAAAAGTTCCCAAGAAAATTCATTACATCTACACGAAAAAACTCCTCAAAACATACAAAAAATATATAAAAAAAAACCATGAAGAAATAATGTAAAAGTAATTAAAAAAAAAATAGAGTGAATACGTAGTACACGAGACCACCTGACCAATTTTTTGAAACCAAATCATCGTGAGTTAGGACCTTGCTAAGACCATTAGAGCATTTTTACTCCATTGGAAAGAAAATTCCCCAGCATCGTTACGTAAAAATTTCCTCCGGTGAAAAATAACATCGAAGAGGAGGAAAAATCCCGCTTGAAAACCACTGGAATAAATGCAAAAAATCCCAACGGACCCACTCGGTTGTTGCCATCCCTCAAAATCAAAGATCCATCGAAAGTTCCAAAAAGCACCGCTAAGCAGCACATCGAGTTGACATTCCCCCATATATCCACCCCTATCCCCTCTCGGTCGTTGCCATCCCTCAAAAACAAAGTTCCATTGACAGTTCCAAGAAGCACCGCTAGAAGCAGCACATCATGGGGACGATCGCGTGATAAAAATTCTGACTCGGGGACAGCACATCGAGTTGACATCCCCCTATATCCACCCTTTCCCTCTCGGTCGTTGCCATCCTCAAAAACAAAGTTCCATTGAAAGTTCAAGCACCGCTAGGGGGCAGCACATCATGGGGACGATCGCGTGATAAAAATTCTGACTCGGGGGCAGCACATCGAGTTGACATCCCCCTATATCCACCCCCATTCCCTCTCGGTCGTTGCCATCCATCAAAACAAAGTTCCGATTGAAAGTTCCAAGAAGCACCGCTAGGGGCAGTACATCATGGGGACGACCACGTGACAAATTCTGACTCGGGGACAGCTGGGACAGTCTCGTGGGCAGCCAGGGACAGCCTCGTGGACAGCTAATGTTAAGTCTATGGGAGGCTGCCCCTGTAAGAACCCGCCCTTTTCCTCTACTCACTCCACTCCTTGCCGACCTGGCAGATCCCAGCGTCAATCTGACTTTGCCTTCTCATACATACCTGATCTTGGAATCATGTCAGTTCTTTATGTGTTTCTGCAGATTACTTGTTATTATTATTATTGTCGTCAGCATTATTTTGTACCAATACATTTCTCTCTTCTCGTGTTTTTCGGCCCATATTATCATATTATTACGCCTGCATAGGATTCTGTACATATGCATCTTGTATATATTACATCCTATTCGTATTCGCGCACGATATTATGTTTTTCAGCACATGCACTAGTTCTGTTATTTTCTGTTCATCATATTATTTGTCATCTTGTACATATACATCTCGTAAATATCACGTCGCTTGGAATAACTTTAAATATTTAACATTTGTTGCACATGCTCCAGCCATGAGCTCTTCTATTCATCGTTGTACCACCTAGTATATATTGTACATACGCTTCTCGTACATATTACGATCTCATTGTACATATTACATCTGTTGTCTACTTTTTTGGCACTATATTGTCCGTGCCCTCTGTATCCAAATTCCCTTCATTTGCTCTGAATAAAATGATTATGAAAACATGTCCGCGTAGTTCAGTTGGGAGAGCGACTTACTCCAGAGTGAGGGGACGCGGCGTCGATGCCCGGCGTGGACAAAACTGTGTTTTCACAGTGTATTGAATAAAGTTTCTAATTCGGTGGCCGGTATGTGTACATAACAATACCTTTGTGCAGTAGATGATCGTTGACTAAAAAATATAAAAATAAATTCGCGGAAAAATTGTTACGTGGCATGTGCACATTTCAACTTTCATAATGATTTTTATGGTGATTTTGCGGGAAATGGGGTCTTCAAAAGACTCGTGATCTTTTTTCTTTTCTTTTGTCAAAACCATATTTTTAAAAGGAAAATAATTATTTGGAATTTTAAAAATCCACTTACGGTTGGATGTAGCGTGGTTCTGATGCTGCATTCAATCACGAGTGCATTTTTAAAATTCTTTCATCGTAAAATTGTTAAAACATGCTCAGGAGTGAATTCATTTTGCAATGCATGTTCCAACCTTTCTCTTTCATCCAATATTTATCAGATTTATTTTTCATGGGAGAATTTATGAGGTGTTGTTTCTCCTGTAGGTACGTGCATTTTTGTTGTTGACCGAAAGACTAAAGTGAGATACATAAAACAGCTGTTTAGAAGTTTTAAGATTCGTTCACCTCCCCTTTTACCTAAGTGATAACCCTCTGCTATTGTAGGTGCATCTTGTTTTTTAACTGAAAAAGAAAAAACAGGCGATAGTTTCGTAGAATATCACATATCACATAAAATCCACGCCACCTAATGGAGAACCTATGACCGAAATGTTCATATCTCACGTACTGCACACTGGGTTTTAAAGCAACGCCCTAAACATGAAAATTGGCCATACACCATAATCAATGTAAGAGCAGATCACATTTTTTTTTTTTTTTTTTTTTTTTTTAATCACATCTGAAACACTGGATAAAAGCACGAAGCAGTAACTGAGTGTTTCGGCACTCCACAAAATCTTCGAAACTTTTTTTACACGTTATCTGTTAAGAACCAATACAAAAAGCTTCAGCATAAATAAAAAAAAATACTAAAACCGTAAACTACGTGTGCGCGGGGGAAATTTCGACGTCAAATCTGTAAAAGGTAACAAACAGTCGAATCTTCCGGAAATCCGTTCCTTCACAGCACACCTGACAAGAGAAGATACGCGAATGATAAAACCATTTATCTGGAGAAGTGATGTAATTTCTATACTTTTACTTTATCAGGACTGGAACCTAAATAACTGCAATCACTGAGGGAAAAAAAAAAAAAAAAAAAAACAGTAGTAGCAAATTTCGCCAGTGAAAACAGGCACAGCAAATATGCATGCAATGCGTACTCCCTGCAATGCGTACTGCGTACATGCAATGCGTACAGCTAAGTATGCAATGCGTACTTAGCTGAATTCTGTTTTTACAATAGCAGCAACATTTCAGGTTTCTGTGCTAAGCACTTCTTGCTGCGCTAGCAATAGTGTTGCTAGGTCTAGCACGATTTCTGGTTTCTGTGGCAAGTAGTTCTCGCTTTCCCAGCAGCAGTTATTCAGGATCTACCAAAACTTTTGGTTTCTATGGTAAAGCAGTAGGAGGGGGGATCGAAAATACTGAAATTTTTTTGATAGAACCGCTAGAGTGCAGAAAAGTCACCCCTGGTTTCTAAAGATAATGTGCCGCCCCGGTGGCGCAGTGGTCTAAGCGATGGTATCTGATCATTCATCCAAAAGGGGTCCGGGTTCGAATCCCGTGAGGCATGGATGTTGTGTTTGTCTTACGGCACTGGCTTTCTCCCTTCCCTGAAACCAGTGGCCCTAAATTAGGGACGGGCGACTGCTTATAGCCCATTGAGTTGCTCACGGTGGTCGTTAAACCTTCAATCAAAAAAAAAAAAAAAAGATAATGTCATAAAAAAAAATCGGACAATAATTTTCGCTAGCGCATGGTGATCGAAATTGTAGAAATTTCCGCAATTTTATCTAAGTACAAAATAAATTACAAACGAATCACTATAGTATGAAAAAGTTGCCCTCTAGTATAGCTAAATATAATGTTAAAAAGTTTTTGAGTTAAGACAATATTTTACGTTCGCGCATGACGATCGGAATTACAGATATTCCAGAAATTTATACATTTGCAGAGATTCGATTTAAGTACCAAATCTACTCCCTGGCGGCTAAGACCCCCCGACCTTGACAAATACGCCGTATGCTACTCCGAAATTTAGTCCAGTGGCTTTACTTAAGTAGTTATCTTTACCTCGTGTTATCACAGTTCAATTGTGTGTTTTACAATTATGGAAACAGCACATAAACACATAACGAGTCAACAATTTATTTGTTTTTTTATTTGATCATCTAAGTGATCTTGTTCAAAGTAAACTGCCTATACACATGAAGATGTAATGCGGTGTTGTTTTGAGAAGATATATAAGTTGGTACTGGAATGTAATGATAGAAACTTTAACTTTTCATTTGTTGCGGTGGCAGTGGCAAACAAAGTAAAATCTGTATTTCATAAAGCATGCATCCCTACAGTATCTGAGTATAGAATAGTGAAGCTTATTCAGGCCTACCACGATAAATATTACAAACTGAGAAAGTGTTTAACTGGGACAAAAATAAAACAAGTTTGACAGTTTTGAAAAAGAATCTAAGGCACTTTTTAATGTTGCTGCATGCAAGTGTTGTATGTCGCTAGATTACGTTTGTAACAAAAAAAAAAACATAACTTCTGTATTTAACGAATATCACTCACATGCACCTGTGAGAAACCTAAAAAACGGTTCCTTCGATTGAACTGAAGTTCCTACACTGAAGAGCAATTGAATTAGAGATACCTGTCTTGTAACCTGTAGCACCACTTTTCGCCCTGATGACGGCGGCGATTCGTCTCGGCATGGGCTCGACAAGACACCGGAAGCGTTGGGAAGCCATACGGATCCACGACCTCTGAACAAGCTACCACAGTTCACGAAGATTTGATGGAGGGGGTCAGAGCCTCGAACATTTCTCTCGGTGGCATCCCCGATGTGATCGATGGGATTGAGGTCAGCTGACCTAGCTGGCCAAGGAAGCGAGGTCACGTCGGTGGAGTGTTCATCCAACCATTCGGATACAATGCGGGAGCGATGGCACGGTGCATTGTCTTGTTGCAGGACGAGGTCCCCAGTGGGATGTTGAAGAAGCACAAGCGGGAGCAAATGGTCGTCCAGGATATCCCGGCAACGTTGACTTGTGAGGGACGATGTCACACGTACCAGGGGTCCCATTTCAGTAAACGTACACAGTCCGCAGATGAGAACCACTACCTTGAAGAGTACCCTGCTGGCAAGAAGGATCCATCGCTTCATGTGGTTTGTGCCGTATTCGTATCCTGCCATCCGCATGTACCAACGTGAATCTCGACTCATCAGTCCATGCAACATTTTCCCACATGTCTAGGGTCCAGTGGCGATGTTCCCGCGCCCATGCTAATCTTTGCACCCTGTGGTGTGCTGTCAGCAGCAGCGGTACCCTCGTGGAACGATGGCTTCTGTACTCCATAGCGAGGAGATGGTTCTGGATGGTGTGCCTGCTTACAAGTTTTTGTGCACCAGCGTTAAATTGCCGAGTGATTTCTTGCACTGTGGTCTGTCTATCCGCTGTTACAATGCGAGCTAGCCGACGATGACCCCGCTCATCCACACGCTGTTGTCCACGACAGTTGGCCCTTGCAGGGATGGTTTTACCGGATTCGATGTACTCACGGTGCACCCGTGACACAGTGGCTCGTGAAAATCTCAGTGCCTGCACGACTTCCGAGATGGAGTGACCCATTCGTCGGGCCCCGACAATTTGCCCACGATTAAATGCGCTTAGAACCTTCATCTTACCCATACTGTGTCCGACTCTTACTGATTCCCGTCGCATCACTCCTTATATTGTCGGATCGCTGCATACGTCATGTCGTTTCTGTTGTTTACAGGGCCGCCCACAGCGCCACATTTGCATAACGCCAGCTGTCTCGAATTCAATTGCTCTTCAGTGTATATCTCCAAAGATAGCAAGGGATAGGAAGGATTGTACCAATAGACAGGGGTTCCGCTGCCGATTGCATCCTTTGCAATTTCCGAAAAAAAAATCGTTTAGGCGATGGATAAAAAGTTTTGGCGAAAACATTGGCGATTACCTTTTTTAATAATGCACTCATTGTCATGAAAATCCGCGCACCAAGAATAGACCGTGCGATTAACGCGAAACTCAGCGAATAGCTACGGGGAGCCGGACAGACATGCAAATGATTAAAGTTACGTGCGATTCCGCATGCCAGAGTGTCCAAAACCGGCGCTGCAATCGCGATCCTTGGGGCTTATAAGGCGCCGTGCAGGGGACTCCACATTCGTTGGGCCGCTGGTGGCTAGTGGTCGGAGTTCATGACTGCCATGGAGATAGCATCAGGTTTGATCCTGGGCAGATACAAGCGTTCGAACCACTAAATACTCGCCATGAGTCGGATGGACACGTTAAGCCGTCGGACCCGGGTACTGGCCCCCGGAAATAAAAAGGGGCGTCTTCCTCCCCCTTTCTACCTCGCTTCCGTGTCACTTTCCTATCCGGCACTCTAGCCCAAATCTCCTAGCTTCCTATTTCTAAGGGTTGTTTAAGACCTGGGGTCAGACACTCCCTTCCTAAAATCCTCCACATATGATCTGATCTCCACATTCGTGTCGAGGTGCATGGTAAGAGTCAGGTGTGATCCCTGAGCGATAGACATGCCAAGCAGCCGTCGTAGATGCGCGTACTGGGCAACTGACAAGAGTTTGAACGAGGCCGTGTCGTCGGGATAAAAGAGGCAAGGTGGCCGGCGCGCCGAATCGGCCGCCATTTGGTTTGGTTGGAAAGTACAGTGAGATCGTGTTGGGAGCAATGGACACGGCGGAATGGCTTTGGACGATCCAAACATAATGCCAGCAGAGGGGATCGTGAGAGCGGCACGCACAGATACAACGACGTCTTTGTCCAATATCCAGAGACATGTGGCGGCTGTACAAGGGACTCCTGTGTCCGCCAGAACCATTTCCTGACGCCTGGCAGAGGCAAATCTGCACTCTCGACGGCCTTTACGTTTTCTGCCATTAACACCTCACCATCGTCGGCGTCGACTGCAGTGGTGTCAGTAGCGAGCACCGTGGAATGCTACGGACTGGCGACGGATCCCGCTTCTGTACGGGAACGGACGACCACCGTGTCAGAGTATTTTTTTAATTGGATGTTTAACGACCACCGTGAGCAACTCAATGGGCTATAAGCAGTCGCCCGTCCCTAATTTAGGGTCACTGGTTCCAGGGAAGGGAGAGAGCCAGTGCCGTAAGACAAACACAACATCCATGCCTCACCGGGATTCGAACCCGGACCCCTTACGGACGAATGATCAGAGGCCAACGGTGTCAGAGTGTGGAGGACAACAGGTGAGCGCTACAATCCCAACCTCACTGTACAGAGACCGAATTGCAGGATGATATGAGGAGCCATCGCGTATGACAGCCGGACTTTCCTCGCAGTGATCCGAGGAACGCTGACAGAGCCCGCGCTACGTACAGGAGATCCTGCAGCCCCATGTGCTGCATTTCCTGGCGGGGCGGCCCGGAGCCATTTTCCAACAAGATAACGCCGGTCCGCAACGGCTTGGGTTTCCCAGGTTTGGTCTACTTCATGCTTCCACGCTTCCGTGGCCTGCCAGATAGCCTGATCTCTCGCCCATCGAGCACGTGTGACCAGATGGGACGCCAGCTTTCTCCATCTCCCTGTGTTCGTGATTTAGAGCGTCAGTTGCAAGAAGTGTGGGCCAATCTGTTCCAGGATAACATTGACTCCATGCCGGACCGTATCACCGCATGTATCGAGAACGAGGCGGTTCAACGCGGTATCAACGCTAACCGGAATGTGCACCTATGTCCGCGGGAAATCGTCCTGCTGCTGTGATATTGTAATCACTTTTGTCCTTCGTATGTACCACCTCACTACTAAAATCTCATTTCAATCCGACGCCTAGTTCTTGGTGAGCGGATTTTTATGACAATGAGTGTATTACCTTTTCAAATAACATTTTTGCTGCTTAATTGTACAGCATATATAACTTATTGTTTTTGTACTATTTATATTTTAACACTTTTTTATGGTTTTTATATTTCCAATGGAGAGTGAAATAAAAGGCAACTCCAAATTACATTTGGCGAAAAAAAATTGAATTTGGCGAATGGGTTGGCGAAAGCTTTAAAGATGCCAGAGCAACCGCTGGGTAGATATACAGGAAACCCAAATAATTAAAAAGAGGAAACAAAGAAAAGAACATAAACTCCACTATATGTCAATTGCTACCACTTCTAACTCTGAGTTTCCTTCTGGTGGACAGACGACAACTGAGCCCGAGGGCATGAGGAAAAGTTACTGTCTTCAACCTAATGTTGTGAACAAAACAAAACACATCGCCTAAAACTGAAATAGATAAGTTTCGAGATATTTACCCTTGATCAAGCACATCTAGTAGTAAAACTTCAATATCGCCATGACAGGTGAGAATTCAGTTGAGAGCTACAGCATTAGCTAGTGACCGTTATGGAGTATATGACCACGCAACCAACTCAACCCCCCCCAGCCATTTTTATGTGACATCAGGGATGGCACTATTTCGCCACTTATACAATCTGGGGCTGTACCTGACCGAGACATAAGATTTCTGTGACATACACAAGCTGTAGAGCGATGTGTAAAACTACATAGTTACAGAAGCATTAATCAAGGTTTGTGGTTCTCAGGCCAGAAATGGGTGCATCCGTGCAACGTCGCTATCAAGATGGTCTATCATGCCTGAATTTTCACATATAACTGCCTTCAAAGTGATCAACCCAAAGAAAACGAGTAAAATTGAAACTGAAAAATTGTCTAAATTTGTGGAATCTATAATTCTGATCGTCATGGGGCGCGAACGCAAAATATGGTCTTAATTCAAAAAAAATATTTACATTTCGTTTAACTATACTAGAGACAACTTTTCCACACTATAGTGATTCGATTGTAATCTAATTGCTGCTTAGAAAATAAATAAATGAAATTGCGTCAATTTTGGAAATTTCTATAATTGTGATCGTCATGCGCGAACGGAAAATACTGTATATATATATATATATATATATATTTTTTTTTTTTTTTTTTTTACTGTTTACATTATTTAGCTATACCACGGCACTTTTCTGCCCTATAGAGATTCTATCAAAAAAAAGATTCGGTACTTTCGAATCACCCTAGTAAGCAGTTCTTGCTCCCCTACAGCAAATTTTCTGCTACAGACAACTTTCCAGCAAAGAAACTTAGCTACTTCAGCAAAGATCTTTAGCACTATAACATCATTTCGGGTCATTCCATGTGAAATCAACCAATAACGAATTATATTGTTGCTCGACATTTTTAAATATTTTTTTATATTTTGCATACAATATTCCCAATATATTAACACTACAAAAATAATTCTTTTTTTTTATAAGACTTATTTTTTCTGGCAGCCATTTTTCCTCGGCTTCACATGACGTTTTTGACCAAAATCATCGTTTACGTAAAATTTAATAACTTTTTTACTACTAGAGCTATCATGTTCAAATAAAGATCATTCTTTTTTACATGAAATGTTCTACAGTTTTGATCAAGAATGATTTAGCTACCTCTTGTGAAAAGATATGAAATGGCCCTTACAAAATGTTTAATAATTTCGCTCAAATTGCTGATTTCAGGCATAATTTTTTTAAGAATGGTAAAAGTATCATACTTCAGACTTTGTATGTTTACATGTATCTAGTTGGACAATTAATTCACAAAATTTGAAACTTGAGACTGTAGTCCTTATTTTTCTATAGACCTCCAAACATAGTCCGAACCTTAAAAGTGTCACCTTTAAAGGCCTAATATCTCAAAAGGGGACAGCTCCTAAAATTCTAATATTTTTACACAGCAATGTGGTCTTAGGGGTAAACCTGCAGTAAAAATTTCAACTTGTAGACACAAGTAGTTTTAAGGCTGTGCTACATCAAAATAACGGAAAAATACGACCATTTTTATTTGCGAACTTGTGAGCCAGAGTTGCTTTTAAATCATCTTAAATATGTAAGGAAAATTATAAATGGTACAGTAACATTTTATTATTCATTGAAATAAAAAAATATTAAAAAAACACAAATTAGACAAGCAGCAAAATAAATTTACCTGATTTTTAATTTTTAGTGCATGGTTTACAAATGTCCATTTTACGTATATGTGTTACTACAGTATAAACAATAACATTAACACATTAAATTACAATGACTATGAAAAAATAAGTTACTTACAGTTCTATTGATGTTCTAGTTGTACTGAGAAATAAATAAATTCATTGCTTGAGAAATGTTGTTACACAGTGTTTCCGCGATATTGTAAGAACGGCCAGTCACTGTCGTCATGTCCATTTGAGTCAGTTTTCGTAAGATATGGCTTATGGGAACCCATACAATGTCCTGTGGAAATGACAACTGAAAGGATGTTCATGGCCCGTGTGGATGGAAAAAGTGAATTTGCATATCATTGTTTTCTTCACTGATGTCTTGAATCTTTCCAATCCACCATTTTTTATCATAAACACAGGCAACATAGTCATTTTTATGGAATGAAAATATTTGATGAGATGTGATTGAGGACACTAATACGTCTTCAAATTCTGATGTTTGGGATGTTTTAAAGCATCTTATTTGAGACGAATCGAGAGGAACTATTCTATGATAATCTCTTGTGTGTGGTACTGTTTCGGCATTTGCAAATCTTGCTTCGAGTCTTGCATACTTTGATTGTACCTCATCAGTTGATACATAAATGTACGCAATGCCTAGATTTTTTCGGAGCAATATTTATACATATCCTGTGCTGTTAAAATTTGGTCAGTATATGTTCTTTGCAAACTACTTCTTGATACTTCTCTTTTTGTAGTACCACCTATTCCATCACTAGCATTTTTGCCGTGGGATGCAGCAAAGAAATTCCATTCGGCTTCAAGTCCAAAATCGTCAAAATGTTTGCAAATGTTAACGAAGTTCTTTTTATTTTTATATTGGCTGGCAACACCATCCCTGAAATAAAAAAAATTCTTCACTGAAGGTGCCACTTTTTTATATCAGAAATTAGATGACCCTGGAATGCATGGAATGCAGCTGTGTTGTGCTCCATATGATCACTTATAATGCAAAGACTTCTGCACTTAACAGCTTCTAAATCACTACATAAATCCTTAGTCACAGATCCATAATCACATTTATGGCATTCTTCATTGACATATACACCAACAGAGCATTCCATTTTGATTTGGCACAAATACACTTATTGCATGCAGGTACATCACAAAGTCACATTTGAACTACTTGCCAGTCACAAAGGAAACATCAAACTGGGACAAGAATGAGGGTGGTGGTATATATAGCTGCATTAAATGTACAGGTCTTAACAGCTTTAAACAGGTCTTAACAGGTAGCTTAAAAGGTCTTAAAAGCTTAACAAGAATTGAACAGGATACAAAAACAATGACTCATCTGGACATGTAGTGACAGGAATTATGCTGCCTCCAACAGGAAATCACATGAATACATCTAAAAAAATATATATATGACAAAAATGTTCATATTACTGTCTATAACTACATATATGTTTATGGGCGATTGTAAATCATGCACTCAAAATCAGGTAAATTAATTTTGCTGCTTGTCTTTTTTGTGTTTTTTTTAATATTTCTTTATTTCAATGAATAATAAAATGTTACTGTACCATTTATAATTTTCCTTACATATTTAAGATGATTTAAAAGCAACTCTGGCTCACAAGTTCGCAAATAAAAATGGTCGTATTTTTCCGTTATTTTGATGTAGCACAGCCTTAAAACTACTTGTGTCTACAAGTTGAAATTTAGCTATTTTATAAGAGAGAGAGAGGTTTCCGGTTCCGGCGATTGTTATTAATGCGAGTACTTTTCAGCTACAAGATTTCGGTAAACCGTGATACATGTACAGACAAAGGCTTAATCATTTTTAGCAACTCCGAACACGATACTGACTGGAAATATCACCACAAAATGCATTTCGACTAACCTACCTTGTAATCTCTGAAAAATCTCTCTTGGAAGGCCCCAGCTTTCTGTTGCTGTTACATTTGACACAACTTTTTTATTTGAGAACTCCATACTTACAACACACACACACACAATCCTCCGAGCAACATACAACTCCAATATGAATACCACAATTAACACACACACACTCCCCAGGGCAACTTACAGCTCCAATACGGTTGCCAAGATCACCTGGTTTGCACGTAGGAAATGGGATGGTAATGCATGCAGCAAAGACAAAGACATACGATCATGAATACCATATGTAGTAAAACTCGTTCGCTTGGCGGGAGTTTCCGATTTCACCAAGTCTGTTGAATCCAACTTTAGTTACAAGTTTGCTGCAGTTGCAAAATTGTTAATGGCAGTACTGATGGCACACGTAACAAATGCATTTGGTAAGTTCAGCAAAGTGCATTGAACATCTTTCAGATTTTTGGTGGCAACAGGATAATTCTGAATAACTAAAATACTTGTTCATGCACTTGAATGTGCTTTGCTACAGAAGCGAAGAAAAAAATCCTGCTTTTTATGGTAACTAGCTTTAAATGAGCGAAAATTAATCCAGCAATATCTTCCTTACTAAAATTGAAAAATTAAAAAAAAAAACTCGAGAAAGGGAATGGGTGAATGATCAAAGCAAGTTTTCAGGCCCAAAATCTCTACTTGAGTACGATAAAGGGTGATGACAAAAAAGAAAAACAATGTGAATGTGCTACGAAACACCCATTCCAGTTACAGAAACATACTGTATATAACATCAAAAGTTAGATACTTGATTAATAAGACCATAATGCCAAAATAAATAAACCGTTTTACATTACGAGACATTCAGGAGCACACTAAACGACTACTTGTTTCGTACAACTCAACAACACCGATGGCGAACAAACATTTTCAATCGACCGCACAGCCTGTCTGTCTCCTCAGTCTGGCGGTCACCAGACCCATCACTCATCCAGACGAACTCCAGACACATTTCTGCTCATTCAGGAATATTTGCCCTAGTTTTCTATGTACCAGAAACTTTTCTTTAAAATTTGTTTATAACTTCGTTTTATCCATTAGTCTAAAAATAAAAATAAAAAATAGTCGATTCCGACACCGTTGAACTTTTTAAAGGTTTGTGCAACAAAACAACAAGAATTTTGTTGTCTGCCAGCAGTTTCGATTACCAAGCCCAAAACTACGTGCGTAAACACACAAATTTAAGTTTGACATTTTCATGAATACCGAACAGCATGATAATGAATTCAAAAGATACTGCGCAAGTATATATTTCACAAGTTACGAATGACGCTGTGAATAAATATTCAACAGAAATAATAATGCGCATATTAATACTAAAACATGGCATACGGAAAACTATTTAACCCATTAAATGAAAGTCAGTGTAATACACGGCTATGCAAGCAGAATAAAAATCTGAATTCGCAACATAAGCCAGAGACCTGCTAGATAGTTCGGATGTGCAAAAATCATTGTGAACAGTGTCTTGTGGGCAGTTAAGAAATGACATTTGGCAGAAATGATTGCGGGAAACCGAATAGCAAATGCAATTGTTTTATGACTGCAGTGCTAAACTGACTGCTAATGCAGCGGCAAAACGACTACAAATCGTAAAAAGCGTGGCCGTCGCAACAGCAATTAAAATTCAAACCATACGACGAAAGACTACTGTAGATGTAGATGCTATGTCATGGAGGGGAGGGGCACACATGTGACAAGACACATTTCCAGCATCGCAATGAGAGATTCTCTACAAGGTGGGATAGCATCACCTATGAAGTTCGCACGACAGAACTTCTCTTAGCATGCATGATACCAATGATGCTAAAAACGGTTAAAACAGAACAAAAGTCAACTGAGATCGGGGGCTGATCTCAGGAGTCCCGCTGGAAAACACTACATCAGCTTCTACCACCACACCCTTGACCTAGTGCCAACCCTACTCATTCAGTCATCTGCACGAAAATGCGTTCCAGAAATAAATAAATAAATAAGTTTTTAACTTGTGACAAATTAGAAAAAAAAACTTACTGGCCATATGGGCCAGTAAAATCAATAGTTCAGTGGTCCAACGGAAGTTTTACCGGCCAATGGTTAGCGGACCACTGGGTAATTCGAAAACTGATATACACTGAGTGGCCACTTTAATATGACCCCCTGACAGTTTTAAGCAAATGAGCTATGGCCGCACGCTGTTGCCGCCAGAGGGCGAGGCTAGTATAAAAAGGGAAAGCTTAGTGCTTGCGATAGTAGTAGAAGTGATTTTGGGGTGACGAGATGGGTAAAAAATGCGATTTGACGGACTTTCAACGTGGGATGATTGTAGGAGCGAGTATCACCGAAACCGCCGCATTCGTGAAATGTTCCAGAGCAGCTGTTGTTCAAGTGTTTAAAAAGACTGGACCGTCAGCCAAAAAACTGGGTCTCTACGTGCAACGTGTGATCGTCATCGACTAGTGACTGCTCGGGCGGAACGGAGAGTGTCCAGACTGGTAACAGACAACAGAAAGGAAACAGTGCAGCAAATTACAGACCATCTTAATCAAGGATCCCCTCTCAAATGATCTCTGCACGCGCTGTTCGCCGTACACTGCATCGGATGGGATATGGCAGCCGAAGGCCTGTTCGAACACCTTTGCTGTCTGCAGTTAACAAGAGAAAACGTCACCAGTTCGCACAAGGATTGGACAGTCGATAATTGGAAACACATTATGTGGTCCGATGAATCACGTTTTTAGTTGCACCATGCCGATGGCCGAGTGAGAATTTGGCGAAAACAGCACGAAAGCATGGACCCCCAAATGCATTGCTACAACCCTTCAAGCTGGTGGAAGCAACGTTTTGGTTTGAGGAATGTTTTCCTGGCATGCTTTGGGCTCTTTAATTCGTGTTGATCAACGTCTGACTGGCACATCATATCTCAAAATCGTTGCGAACCAAGTGCATCCTGTCATGTGGATGGTTTATCCCAATGGCGATGGCTACTTTCAATAAGATGATGAGTCCTGCCATAGTGCTCGTATTGTACAGGATTGGTTTCAGGAACATGCCGGTGAGTTTACTTTGCTTAGGTGGCCCCCACAATCTCCAGATCTCAACCCCATTGAGGATTTGTGGGATGAAGTTGAACGAGCCATCAGACAGCTGGATCCACAACCCCGCAATCTCACACTCCTGGAAAGTGCTATTCATCAAGCATGGTCTCAGATTCCACAAACCATTTATCAGCAACTCGTGGAGTCCATGCCACGAAGAATTGACGCAGTATTAAAGGCAAAAGGTGGCCCAACGAAGTACTGAGGGGGTGGTCATAATAAAGAGGCCATCAGTGCATATAAATAAGATCAGGGGCTCCGAAAAATGTGACGGCCCAGGGCCTCCAGAAGTGTTAAGAAGGCACCGACTAAGGGGTCTAATGTGTAAAATGAAAAAGCTCCCCAAGCCATCACAGAGCTACCACCGCCTTGGCACGACGGTGCCCTGGCCTCGTCGGCTGTGAACCCTCCCGTAAGCTCGGTACACCTTAAAACGGGATTCATCTGACCACACAATGCGGCGCCACTGCGCGGAGGTCCAGTTTTGATGTTCCCGGCAATAAGCGAAGCGTGATTTTCCGATGACGAGCAGTCAACAGTGGCACACGAGTAGGGTGTTGGCTCCCATAGCCCAGGGTATCCAGCGTTTGCTGTACCGTTCGCTCGCTGACGCTGCTTGGGCCTCCGACATTTAACCTGGATGTGATTCGCGCCGCCGTTGCAAAACGGTCGGTCTGTACGAGCCTGGAGTGTCTGCGTCAACCCCGGTAATCTTTGGCGTGTAGTTAACCACGGCTTGCTTTTGGGAACGAGTACGTCCGTCGATGGTATATTCGCGGTACACACTTGATACGGTTGCTCTCGGAAACTCTTGGGCTCTTAAGACTTGGACGATAGAATGAGTGACCAGAGGTTAAGCTACGATCGCTATTTTCGCAAAATGCGATGAATTAATCTACAACGCGCGAGAAAATTAGCGTCCCGTCGTAAAATGGCACCAAACATTTAAATATCACAGGTGATTGTGTTCCGAAATTTCCGAAAATCTGAACTCCCGTTGTCCAGGGAAAAATTTTAACTCCGTCATCCATTGTTCGGTCTGACGGTGTCGCGTCAATTCGTCCAGCCCGACGATCGGTCGCGCGTCAATTCGTCCACTCCGGCGATTCGTCGCGCGTCAGTTCGTCCACCCGACCATCCGTCGCGCGTCAGTTCGTCCACCCGACCATCCGTCGCGCGTCAGTTCGTCCACCCGACCATCCGTCGCGCGTCAGTTCGTCCACCCGACCATCCGTCGCGCGTCAGTTCGTCCACCCGACCATCCGTCGCGCGTCAGTTCGTCCACCCGACCATCCGTCGCGCGTCAGTTCGTCCACCCGACCATCCGTCGCGCGTCAGTTCGTCCACCCCGTCCATCCGTCGCGCGTCAGTTCGTCCACCCCGACCATCCGTCGCGCGTCAGTTCGTCCACCCCGTCCATCCGTCGCGCGTCAGTTCGTCCACCCCGTCCATCCGTCGCGCGTCAGTTCGTCCACCCCGTCCATCCGTCGCGCGTCAGTTCGTCCACCCCGTCCATCCGTCGCGCGTCAGTTCGTCCACCCCGTCCATCCGTCGCGCGTCAGTTCGTCCACCCCGTCCATCCGTCGCGCGTCAGTTCGTCCACCCCGTCCATCCGTCGCGCGTCAGTTCGTCCACCCCGTCCATCCGTCGCGCGTCAGTTCGTCCACCCCGTCCATCCGTCGCGCGTCAGTTCGTCCACCCCGTCCATCCGTCGCGCGTCAGTTCGTCCACCCCGTCCATCCGTCGCGCGTCAGTTCGTCCACCCCGTCCATCCGTCGCGCGTCAGTTCGTCCACCCCGTCCATCCGTCGCGCGTCAGTTCGTCCACCCCGTCCATCCGTCGCGCGTCAGTTCGTCCACCCCGTCCATCCGTCGCGCGTCAGTTCGTCCACCCCGTCCATCCGTCGCGCGTCAGTTCGTCCACCCCGTCCATCCGTCGCGCGTCAGTTCGTCCACCCCGTCCATCCGTCGCGCGTCAGTTCGTCCACCCCGTCCATCCGTCGCGCGTCAGTTCGTCCACCCCGTCCATCCGTCGCGCGTCAGTTCGTCCACCCCGTCCATCCGTCGCGCGTCAGTTCGTCCACCCCGTCCATCCGTCGCGCGTCAGTTCGTCCACCCCGTCCATCCGTCGCGCGTCAGTTCGTCCACTCCGACGATCCGTCGCGCGTCAATTCGTCCACTCCGACGATCCGTCGCGCGTCAATTCGTCCACTCCGACGATCCGTCGCGCGTCAATTCGTCCACTCCGACGATCCGTCGCGCGTCAATTCGTCCACTCCGACGATCCGTCGCGCGTCAATTCGTCCATCCCGACCATCCGTCGCGCGTCAGTTCGTTCACCCCGACCATCCGTCGCGCGTCAGTTCGTTCACCCGACAATCCGTCGCGCGTCAGTTTGTCCACCACGAAGATTCGTCGCGCGTCAGTTCGTCCACTACGACGATTCGTCGCGCGTCAGTTCGTCCACTACGACGATTCGTAGCGTCAGTTCGTCCACTACGACGATTCGTAGCGTCAGTTCGTCCACTACGACGATTCGTCGCGCGTCAGTTCGTCCACTACGACGATTCGTCGCGCGTCAGTTCGTCCACTACGACGATTCGTAGCGTCAGTTCGTCCACTACGACGATTCGTCGCGCGTCAGTTCGTCCACTACGACGATTCGTAGCGTCAGTTCGTCCACTACGACGATTCGTAGCGTCAGTTCGTCCACTACGACGATTCGTAGCGTCAGTTCGTCCACTACGACGTTCCGTAGCGTCAGTTCGTCCACTACGATGATTCGTAGCGTCAGTTCGTCCACTACGACGATTCGTAGCGTCAGTTCGTCCACTACGATGATTCGTAGCGTCAGTTCGTTCACTACAATGATTCGTAGCGTCAGTTCATCGACAAAAGAGGCTAAATTTCTTTAGCATTTTATTTTAGCATTTTTGCTAGATCATTTTTTGAGCCAGCTTAAACTTTAGAATGACCCATCTGTCTTGCGCCAACAATGCGCCCACGAGCTCTGCTGTCCGCCTGCATTCGGTTTGGGTATGTTCCACTCTGCGCGGGGAATGCCCATGTCGACTGCTAATGGATCCGTATCTCTAATGTTTTGTCTGGGTATAAGCACAGTTAAGTAGAAGGAATTAAAGCCGGCGTCTTTTTTAAATAGATCATAAATATTAATTTCAATCCTGATTAATAAAAGTACTCACATTTAGTAGCTACAAAATTACTTGGTTACGCTATTGCATACGCCGAATTTATTGCGAACGTTCTGCGTGACTCTATTCCGAAGAAATTTAAATGTGATATCCATATTGCATCCATCTGGTTAAATACGGCAATGATTGCTTCACTAACTTATTCTTTCACGACCATCAAACTATCGATAAAATTACCTTTAGGTGAAATAAACATTTCGATATAATAATCTTTCAATTAAGTAATCTTTTTCGATAAAATGATATTTCTGTTGAAATGAACTTTCCAGGGAAACGACCCTTCGACGAAAGAAATCTTACGGCATACTGACACTTCGATAAAATAGACATTTCGGTTAAGCGAGTGACAGCGAAGTGACCATCGATGAACTGATCTTTCGATCATATCAGCGTTGTCCAAAATACGTACATCACTGGTCAAAATCTCCTTTAATGGTAGCAGAATACAAAGATCACATGTTGGTGAACAGCGCATACTACTGTACGCGACTCTCTGAAAGCGGATTGCAGGATTAAATCTGACAAAATGGTTCTTTAGCCAATAACAGAAAACGTCTATACAGTACTGTGATGACAGTAAGTTGGCGATGGCCCCCACATTAATTACTACATACCTAAGTACATTAAAAAGGATTTACCCTTATGTTATCATTCTGTCTGCCCAGGGTATTTCAGTTTTGTAGAAGAGAGATTCGAAAAATTCTTTGATTAATTAAAGAGACTGTACAAGGAGGTGGAAAAAGATATCGATTCTCATTACAGGTATCTCTGTTTCTTTGATGCTGGGGGGGGGGGGCTTTAATAAATTAAATGTGTCCAAGGTTTCACATTTTCGTACTTTCGTGGAACACAATTTTCCCGCTACAAATGAATCATTCCATTTTGTCAGGATGACGTTTGTTTCTACATGCGGCGTTTTAAAAACATTTCCTTCAGATTCAACAGTAGTGGGCTCGAAATTCGTGGTCGAGCCACGATTTTCTACGTACTACTGTAAATCAAGAAATAAAGAAAGAAGCCGACTAACCAGGCCTAGTGGTCAACTTTCATGACTGCCACGGAGGAATCTCAGGTTCGATCCCAGGCAGGTACGAACGCTTGAACTACTAAATATCTGCCGTACGTCGGATGGGCACGTTAAGCCGTTGGACCCCGCGTAATCCCCCCCCGGTTACAAATAAAGCCGTGTTCCTCCCCCCTTTCTACCTCGCTTCCGTGTGACTTTCCTATCGGGCACTGTAGCCCAAATCTCCTAGCTTCCTATTTCTAGGGGTTGTTTAAGACCTGGGGTCAGACACTCCCTTCTTAAAATCCTCTACGTATGATCTCATCTGATCGTTCACACGTCATTACGACAGTCAGATAAGGTAGTACTTGCATACCCGCAACGCTACGCGTCGGTCTTGCTCTTGCGATGAGTGTGTAAAAATGTAGCCAGCTATTTCCGGTCGCACCGTTACTGAACAAATGTGCCGTAAGAAGGTTTGTTTAGGAGGACGGGCTAAGTTCACAAAAGCCAGCTGAAATTCACAGAAGAATGATAGCGCAGTATGGTGAAAAACGTATGGTCCTGGGAAAAGTTTATGAATGGATAGAGATGCTTAAATCTGGCAAAAAGGACATGTGCATACCTGCCAACATTAGATAGAGCCTTGTCAGTAGTAAGTAGCATTACCGCGCGGCATACACAGACGCTTTTTTACGAAACGATCCATCTCTTTGTGAAAAATAAATACACACCACAACAAAACATTACAACAAACAAGGACAGCAATGAAACAAACTTAACATGTGGGAAGCATAAAGCTGATTCCCCTGGCGAGGGCATGATAGGTAACATTGTGAGATTCAATTTCAAAACTACCACCAGTAAAAATCAGTCAGATGCGTTCAGAATTTCACACTTGACAGATAGGAAATCCAAGCAAGTGAACGTGCAGTGCACAAACCACCACTTACCATATAATCATACTGCCTCTGACATTGAAATTTATCACAAGATGAGACCAAAGAAGGAAAAAAAAAAAGCTGAACATTTTAACTGGGTGAAAAATCAAAGTCAACAAAAGGCAAACTGACAGCAGTAGAACGCAGACTACTGTCAGTTTGTCTTTTGTTGACTCTGTAGCTGCACAGCATCCATTGCTTAATTTTTCTTTCTGCATTCTTTCTCTCCCTATTTCTCCATTGTGGCTTTTCTTTCTTCCCCCTTTTTTTTATGCCCTCCGATAATAATAATTTCATTCATCATGCTAAACTTTCAGCCTGAAGACCATGAATGAGTGCATGATATCAAAGCTTTAATTTAACTATTTTAGATAAATGGTGTAACTTTGATAATATTAATACTTTTGAACACCATGCATCAATTTTTACAAATATTCCAACTTCGTCACTTCCGTTTTGGGGAATTTCCCCCTCTCTTATCAAGTCTGAATGCAAAAACTCATGGGACGGGTGATATTTAACAACGCAGGAGAGCGAATCACGCCGCGGCGGCGGCGGGAAGGGGAGGGGTACGGAAAAACTCTTTGTTCTGTCCGACTTCCGGTTTTGAAAATTTCCCCCTATTTTCAAGCCGAAATATAAATATTTATGAAATAAAATGTTATTTAATATTTAACAACAATACCGGACAGAGGCAACATCGCGAGGAAAAAGAAATTACGATTACGAAAAAAATCTGAACTCCGTCGACCTTCCGTTTCCGAAAGAAGTTTCGTAAAAATGAATTCCCTCCCCCGACGAACACCACCCTCCCCGTCGCCACCAACTCCCCCAAAATGTCTGTTCACTTGTACATCAATCTCGCAAATGACCAAAATAATAACGAAAAAGGCGGAATTCCTCAAATTCGCGAAAGAAGATAACGAGGAAATTTTCGCGGCGTCTAACTTCCGTTTTCGCAAATTGTTGCCTACAGTTTCAAGATGAAATACAAACATCTATGCAATAAAATGATATTTAACAAGACTACTGGACACAAAGACAACATCGGGAGAAAAAAAAATTACGATTACGGCCAAAATTTTTACTCCGTTTAACTACCGTTTTCGGAAGTTTTGAAACACAAAATACCGTCAGCTGACGGAAAACGATCCCCATCCCCAAATTCTCTTCTGTTTTACACCGATTTAAAATGACATTTAACAAGAATATTGGACACAAACGCAACATCGGGAGAAAAAATTACCGTTACGGCAAAATCTTTTACTTCGTTTAACTAAGATTTTTGAAAGTTTTGAAACACGAAATACCGTCCCTAGACGGCATTTCGTGTTATTTCGTAATAGAAAAAGAAAAAAAAAAAAGAAAAAAAAATGAAAATTCGTAGACTCCGTAGTTTCGACAGTGAGTTCCGTAGTCAAACAACTGAATCCGTAGAAACTACGGACATTCCGTAGTAGTTGGCAGGTATGCATGTGACTCAAGTAGCTTGATCAGAGCGCCCGTCAACGTCGAGAACTCAAGATCCTGTCGACCGTGTGAACTGTCTCCTTCAAGAAAACCGACGGATTGTGCTTTGCTGTGACTGATTTGTTTGACAAAAGCTACAGCTCTAAACATTCAATAGTGGGTGTATGACGACTTAGGATATCGGAAATTGTGTGTTAGAAGGGTCCCGAAACACCTGATCGATCAACATAAACAACAGCGTAAGGAGATTCCCATCGCTTTTGCTGCTCTATGAAGACTCACGTTTACTGGAAAGAACTGTCACTGGGGATGAAACCTGGACGCATTATTTTGAGACAAAGTGTGAAAAGAAGGCAAGCACCTTTCATCTGCAGCAAAAATGAAGTTCAAAAGTGTCTCCTCTGTCGAGACTCCACACTGTTAAACATTTTGTGGTTGGTTGCACCAAAAAGTGGTGTTACACCAGCTGCACTACTTTTTGAGAAAATATATACGCCATTGTGTGGTGCAAGACAAAACCCATCGACGTGGTGAAACCTCGCACCATAATGTGGTGCAACCTTGTACGATAACGTAGTACAAAGTTGCACCATGTTGCTGGGTTTTGTTCGCACTACACAATGGTGTATCTTTTCTCAGAAAGTAGTGCAGCTGGTGTAGCACCACTTTTAGGTGCAACCTACCACAAAATTTTTAACAGTGCAGAAAAACTTCACTAGTCTTGTTTTGGGATATGCATGAGCTTATTTTGCATCATCAAAAACACGGACAAACTGTGTTAACAATGCAAGATATTCCGCAATACTTAAACTGACACGCTAAAACCTAAAAGATGAATTGTTGTCAAAAACTGTTCTTTTGTACCACGACAATGCTCGTCCCTATACAGCAGTGGCCACCATGGTGGCAACTAAAGAAAAGTTTGCGGCTCTTCCGCCTTACAGTCCGGATTTCGCACCAAGCAATTTTCGTCTCTTCAGCCAGATTAAAATAGCACTACATGGTCGGAGGTTTGGTGTGGTCAAGAGGTGAAAGAAACGGTGCATACATGGCTTCAGGGACAGCCGAAAACTTTCTTTTCCTATGGGATCGAGAAGTTTGTGAAACGCTACAAAAAGGTCGTTGAATTTCTGGGAGAATACATTGAAAAATGGTGCTACAGTTATGTAAATTTCACTATGTTAAATACAATGTAACTGCTTTTAAGTTTTGATTTACACACCCTCTAATATTTTGCGTTTCCTGATGCATAATTTTTTCGTTATTTGGGACAGATTCATGATATCTCCAGGTCTCTACGTGGACTAGAGAAATCCTTTCTTAGATCGTATAAACGGCCAGACGATTATCCAGGGAAGGGGAGGGATCCTCGGGCCCGGACCCTCACTTTGAGGGTGGACTGCGTACGATTTTAAAGAATTATATATTTGTATGTGTACGGCTTTAACCAACCAATGAACCAAATCACACCCCCCCCTTAAGAAATTTCTGGCAACGCCACTGTAAACGACCTCGTACATGATTTTTATTAGGCACTATGCTTCTGAACAAAAAAGAAAAAAAGAATCAGTTTCGTTTAAAACCGACAATATATTTATACGTTTTGGGATGTATGAAAAGAGTCCTGTCACTTTGAGTGCCTTAGACTGTGTGATTATTTAATACTGTGTGATTTGCTTAATTCAATACATGTTGTCGTCCTTCACGACCAGTTATAAAGACCGTCCGCCTGCAACCCAATTAGAAAAGCGGCGTCTGGTTATGCATATACATAAATATATATATATACCTTTTTGGTGTTCTGAATCTTCGCCTGCGCTCCATTATAATGAAGTGGATGTGCTCTGTTTGGCATACTGAGAGCAATCAGGAAGTACGAGTGAGCAGCGTTTTCAAGGTCATCAGTTAGGTTAGCCGATATAGTATACATCTTACAATTGCTTTGCCGACGCATCTAGTTTTCACAACTGCTTATGAAAACCAAAACTAAATTTAAACAGAATAATCTCGATGCCGTGGGCCCACCGAAAAAATTATTCCGATTTCAATGGTAAATGTAAATTAAGAGCACATCAAACTGTGTTAGTCGAACATGCTTATATAGCGCCGCACAAATCTGTTTATTTAGTGGTGTGATGTGGTATACACACAAATTGCCAAACTTACCGAGCTTTTGCTTGGCAATTCGTATATACCACATTACGCCACTAAATAAACGGATTTATGCTACGCTATAAGCGTTTTGAACTTCAAATGAAAAATATTTCGACTCAAAATCAGCTCAACTGAATGCGGTTAAAAATGCACAATTTTGCGTAAATTCAAGACTTTAAAAAACAAATATATTATCTTTCACTAGTTATTCTTTTTCTATTATACGAATCACAACAATATTTCCCAAAATCGCATGCATAATGCATCCAGAAATATCGTGCATACTTCACCTTGAAAACAAATCATACGTATCGATGCAATTAAACCCCCCCCCCCCCTGCCAAAAAATATGCACGTGATTCTTTTTGTCAGTGGATTAGGTCGCAAGAAGAGTCTTGAGCGCCTCATTATCTTCAACTACTTCCGAAAAAACCGGATCAGCTAACGTACAGCACGAATTTTAAACGCAAAAATGACTCTTTTAAAATATTTCTAATTTTCACATGCGCTCAACTTAAACGATATTTTCTTTTTAAAGGTAAAAAAAAACGGCTCTGCTTTTGAAGATTTGACATAATGCAACTCACATGTTTCATTCCGAATTTTCGTGAGTTTACAGCGAAATTTTTATTCGTCTTTTTTTATATGTAATTTTATCTCGCGCGCTGAATGCAGATGTAATTTCACTTTCGGATATTTCAACAGCCATCGCATAAAACCTATTTTCTTTAACTTCCGAGATGCAACTAAGATAAAAATCAAATGTGCGCCACATGCTTTACCGCAAGGGCAAAAATGGAATGGCTAAAAGAGCGACAAGAGTTGTAATATGTAAGTACTCACACTTGGCCTCCAGGTTGTGCATGACGGAGATGCCATCACATGGTTATCAGCTTCACACCTGTAAACCGAGGGATGCCGCTGAGCCGGAGAAGGGGAAGATGCTGATGCGTCAGAGCGCATGGGCAGCGTCACGTGGGGTTGGTCTCTGGGAGCGGCATTTATTTATAGCAGCAGCAAAGGAGCGCAGGCAGCAAGATTTCAATTTCCAAATTATAAGCTTCATCTCGCAGAAAAATATCAATGACTCGCTTTCGCATTCCTGCGGATGCTTTCGGGTTGCATAACACTATTAAGAATATCGAAGCATTTCAACGAAAAACGATGTTAAATTTCGCTTTACAAATTGAACGCATCAACTTTCACTAAAACTCAAGAAGTTATTACAAAAATCGACGCAACGAGATTTAAAACCCAGCTTGAACCTTTAAAGAAAAACTTCCGGGAGCACGTGAAAATTAATAGAAATTATGTCACGTTTGGCCTTAGCTTTCGGATAGACGGCGAAAAAATTTCATGACAACTTAGAAATACTATTAAGAGGAAAAATTGTTTGTTTTTGTTTGGGGGCTTAACCACCGCCGTGAGCATCTCGATAGGCTAAAAGCAGTCGCCCGTCCCTAAGTTAGGGCGACTGGTTTCAGGGAAGGGAGACAACCAGCGCCGTAAGACAAAAACAATATCCTTACCTCACCGGGATTCGAACCCAGACCCATCTCGGACGAATGGTCAGACGCCAGCGTTTAGACTAATGTGCCACCGGCTAGGCAAAACAAAAGAAACAAAAATTGAACCAAAGGAAAACGGCAAAACTCATTAACGCGAGTAAGACTGTAAGAACTTATTCTTTTCAGGAAATGAGCAGTTGTACATATTTTCAAAACCAAATACAAAAATAACTCTCCACGAAATTTTTAGCGTGTTGCATTATTGGAGTTTGGGCTAAGAACTCGCAAAGAATACTGATTAAGGAAATATGGGTATCACACATTTTTGAATTCATGTCTTTCAGTTTCACACATGTGCCAAAGGTACTTCAAACCAAATCACTTGGCACATCTATTCAAAGTGATGCCGCGTGATATGCGTATTCAGAGTTTGCAAATTCATAGCCCATTTAATGGTTTTACGCAAACACTGAATAAAAACTAAGCTGAACTTGAAAAACTTCCAACCTCTGCTTAAAGTTCTCAAACTCAGTACAAATTATAGCAACATATAAGACAACGGACAGAACAGAGGTCCTGTTCAACAAATTATAGCAACATATAAGACAACGGATAGAACAGAGGGTCTGTTCAACAAATTATAACAACATATAAGACAACGGACAGAACAGAGGGTATGTTTAACAAATTACAACAACATATAAGACAACGGACAGAATCGGTAAAACAACCAGAAATAGACAGAGCTACTTACAACAGCGACTGAAAAGTACTCTACGAAAATTTACAAATGGCGCACAAAAATGCTTCTCATAGCAGAAGGAAGGTATGGGAGACACAATGATTTTCAAATCGAAAAGTTAAAAGAAAATATATACACAAGGAAACATGACATAATTCGACGCCTTCTAGCGGAATAATTTTGCATAACGGGAGAGTTGGAAATAGTCTTCATTGGAAAAGCACTTTTCAAATATATCTTACAGAAGAAGAGATGGCGAAAAAAAGCTTTTGACTTTTATGCCCCGGTGCAGGAAATCTGTGCATTACTTAAAGAGGATAATGCTCGTCTCTATTGTAGCGAACGGCATACAGTAAAAAAAAAAAAAAAAAAAAAAAATTCTCAATAGAGTTTTTAGAAGCGGAGATACAGCTGCAAACAGAAGTACACAAACACCACCTAACGACAGAACTGTGAACTATAGAACTCCTCAAATACTAACCCAAAGTGTTCAACAAGGTAAATGGCATCCGGTGTTGAAAGAAATTTTTAAATGACATAGGTAGAAGCAGAGATATTAAGAAAAACAAATTTAAATGTTGGCGCCCCTAGCGGCGAAACTGTGCATTATTTTGGGACGAAAATACACACAGAGTTTTCACAGTCAGTAGTAGTACCTGATTGAAAAAGGGTTTTCATCGGGTTTTTAGTCACACAGATATTGTAGTAAACGGAAACGTGAAATTACGCCATCTAGTGGCAAACTTGTGCACTAAGAAAAATATTAATTTATATGAGAAAAATTTCGCAACGGAAACGGTTTCCAAACAAGAATTTATTTTAATCGGGCTCTTAGAAGCAGAAATGTCGACAAAAACACGATATACATCTACGCCTCCTGGCGGAAAAACTATGCATTATTTTAAGAAGAAAGTATTCCGAAAAGGTTTTTCCGTGGTGAGCGGTATCGGCCCACGAAAGAATTTTTTCAGTCGAGTTTTCAGAGACTCAGATTTTGCCGCAAGTACATCAGAAACGGAAGTAAAGACTTACAACCCCTGGTGGACAAACCATTCATTATCAAAAATTAGAAATTATAATCAAAACATTTCCCCATCAGGAGCTGTATTGGCTGCAGGAAGAATTTTTCAAATCGGAGTTTTAGAAGCAGAGATAACAGGGAAAGCGCAAATTACCTTTACGCCCCTTAGCGGAAAAATCTATGCGTTACTTGAAATTTCTGAAATTATATGATAAATATTTCGCACATGGAACGCTCTCCAACGAAAAATAATTTTTCAAAGCGGACTCTTAGGAGCAGAGATACCAACAAAAATAAGATATTTGTCTACGCTCCCTGGCGGCAAAACCATGTGCTATTTTAAGCAGGAGATATTCTCAAAAGTTTTTTCGAGGTGAGCTGCATCAGTCCACAAAAGAATTTTTTCGATCGAGTTTTCAGAATCTTAAGATTTTCTACAAATAAATCAGAAGCACAAATAGACACTTACGCCCCCGGTGGCCAAACCATTATCAAAAATTAGAAATTAAATGCAAAACATTTCCCATCAGGAGCTGTATCTGATGCAGAAATAATTTCTTAAATCGAAGTTTTAGAAGCAGAGATGTCAGGGTAACGGCACTTTACCCTTACGCCCCTAGCGGAAAATCTATGCTTTATTTGAAAAAGGCACAATGCCCAAAATAGTCTTCGTTATAAATGGCATCGAATGGAACGAAGAATGTTTTCAGTCGGTTATTTCGAAGCAAATATATGCAATAAAATATCTTTTGAATTCATTATTATCTGCATTTACGCCCTCTAGTGGTGAAGTTTTGCATCGAAAAAAACACGAAGACAAGGATCATCATTTGCGCATTTCAGGCTTACCTATGCGAAAAAGAATGTTTTAAATTGGACTATTTGTTACGGAGGTACGGTGTCCACAGACGGACGGACAAACCTATAACATAAGCACGTTCCTCGTTACAAAACGCATGCTCTTAAAAAGGTTTCTCTAACTGAATCTACGAAAAATAAGAAAGCCACCAAATTTCGGAGTGTAGTGAGCATTTTGTTTCTTTTTTAGTTAACCGAAAAAAGTCTGACAGTGCAAAATGTAAAAATTATTTAACTTTTATCGGCAGATGAGTTACCAAACGAAAGTCTGATAGTGCAAAATGTAGAATTGTTACCTTTTATACGTAGATGAATTACAAACAATTGCTTATTAACAAACAAAACGTTCGTCATAGTTTGGGGCCAGATGCAAAATGAGTTTTCTCAACACGTCATTCAGAAGCTGAGATATTATCGCAAATCGAAATACACACCTGCGCCCTCCAGTAAAAAGGCCAGAGTGAAGATAACATAAATTTTTCAAGGGTATCAAACAGTTGAATATACGAAGTCGAGACTACGGAAATCGATAAGTACAAGTCAAAAAATTCTACGAATGAGAATTAAGTTTAAAATAATATTATTCAAAGTGTATGATTTCATAATAAGTTTCATAAAAATACATCTTAAACAAGAAAGATGACACCGGGTGTAATGAGCACGTCTCTTGAATCCGTTCTAACGAGAATTAAATTTATTAAAGCTATTCAAAGTCAATGGAACCGGTATGGAAAACAATAGTATCTGACCGAAGAAAGAAGTTTTTCAATCGGGCTTTTAATCCCGAAGATTTTGCTGTAAACGGAATCGTGAACTTACGCCCCCTCGTTGCAGACTTGTACGTTAAGAAAAATTGAAATTATATGAGAAACATTTCGCAGCGGAAACGCTCTCCAATAGAGAAAGAATTATTTTTCAAATCGGACTCTTAGAAGCAGAGATATCGGCAAATATAAGATATACGTCTACGCTCCCTGGCGGGAAAACATACATTATTTAAAGAGGAAAGTATTCTCAAACGTTTTTTCGATGTGAGCGGTATCGGTCCCGGAAAGAATTTTTTCAATAGAGTTTTCAGGAGCTCAATTTTTTCTGCAAATACATTAGAAGCAGAAATTAACACTTATGCCCCCTGGCGACCAAACCATTCTTTACCAAATATTACATTCAAACATTCTTTACCAATTTCCCATTAGCAGCTGATGCGACACACGAATTTTTTCATATCGGAGTTTTAGAAGCAGAAATATAGGGGGAAACGCAATTTACCTTAACGCCCCTTAGCGGAAAGTCTATGAGTTAGTTGGAAATTTTGAAATTACATGAAAAACATGTCACACCGAAAACGCTATGCAATAAAAAAGGTATTTATCAAATCGCACCATTAGAAGCAGAGATATTGACAAAAATAAGATATACATCAATGCATCCTGGCGGAGAAACCATGAAATATTTTAAGAAGAAAACATTCCAAAAAGGTTTATCTATGTGAGTGGCATCGGTCCACGAACGAATTTTTCAATTGAGATTTTAGAAGCTCAGATTTTGTGGCAATTACAACAGAAGCAGAAATTAACACTTACGCCCCCGCCCCTATTGGCCACACCGTTCTTCACCAAAAATTAAAAATTATACGCAAAATATTTCTCATCAGGAGCTGTATTCACTGAAGAAACAAATTTTCAAATCGCAGTTTTAGAAGTAGAGATATCGGGGAAAACGCAATTTACTTTTACGCGCCCTAGTGGAAAATCTATGCGTAACTTGAAAAAGTGACTATACCAAAAATACTCTTCGACGTAAATGGAATCGAAAGGCAAATAATTTTTTTCAATCGGATGTTTAGAAGCAAATATATGGAATAATGTATTTTTAATTCGATATCATCTGCATTTACGCCCTCTAGCGGGCGAAACTGTACATCGTAAAAAACGAAATGATCATTTGCATATTTCAAGCATCCCAATGCAAAAAGATTTTTTTTTAAATCGACTAATAGTTACAGAGATATGGTGTCAACAGACGGACGGACGGACAAACCGATAACATAAGCACGATCTTTTTTTACAAAAGATGTGCTTAAAATACTCTATGAGACCTTGCCAAGATTGTAAATAATTAACTTATTTAATAGGTTTTCAGATTTTCGTAAAAAAATTTCACAATTACTAAATTTTTGCTGTGGCTTTGAAAACGAAATATTCTGTTGATGGAAAAGATATCCTATTGATTTACAATGGGGAATATCTACTCTATCCAACATTTAATGATTATGAAATTTTCAGAACGAATAACAAGTTGCACCCATTAATTTTTATAGTAATTAATGGCAGTGATATTTAACGGCTTCGGTTTACAGCGCGCTCTTCACGAAATGATCACCTTTCTGAATTCTGCAAAAGTGCTCTAATCCCCGACCTAATTGATCACTTTCATTGGATTTAAGTTGGAATTTGATAAACCAAAAAAAGAATAACTTTAAGATTCCAAATTTTGTCAATAACATACAATAAAACGTTAAATGTGCATTTCTGGAAGGACATAAAGGTTCTTTTTCTGAAAAAGGACTGCGGCAGATGGATTGCACCTTCTCTCAAGGCTGAATCCGAAATAATAACGCACAGCCAAGATCATTTCACAAGTAGACGCTAGTTAAGTGTGTCTTCCCTTAGGCGTATGAACCTAGGGTCAAATAAGACTTGGTGGATTCGGCTTTCAAACGAGGTTAACTGGAAAAGAACTTCGTTGGCGCAACAAGAAATGCGAAGGCGATAAAAAGCGACGGTCAGGAGCTTTTTTCACACGTCACAAGAATCCATTTTTTATTGACTTCCGCTGGAACAAGCTGTCAACAACTGGACGTGACGCTGCGAATAATTCTTTCCCATCGTTTATAGAATTTAACAGCCGTCCCCACCGGCACAACAGAGCACTGTTCCATGAGTTATGTACGATGAAGTCTCCATCACACTGTAGGGACTCTTAGTAATTATAATTCATCGCTTTTAAGGCTTGCACAACACGCAACAAAGAAACGGAAAAGGAAACGTGAGCACAGTGTACATGTTCCCACTCAACTTCGGGAAAATTTGTTTGCAACAACGGAGAGGGGGCGGATTTACATGCATTCCATGAGAATGAATGTATTATCTAGTTTTATCATTTTAGTAATTCTACGTGATCGAGAAACTCCGGAAGTTCTCACTAAACGGATGATTACAATAATGTTATTTGTTATTTCTTCTTAAGGTTTGATGTCCGAAAGTATCAATTACGTGATCCTCATGATGTCACAATGTAGAAATTTCTAAGACGTGTTCGTGAAATACAGAATTAATCTTATACTCATCATCATCAACAACAACCATTCGCAATCCACTGCTGGATGAAAGTCTTTTCATGTTTCTTCCTGTTTCTGCCTTGAGCAACTCTCTTCTATCTCCCTTCGGCATTCATTCGAATTTCTCCCATGTGTTCTTTCAATATATCCCACGTAATATTTTTCTGGGTCGTCCTTTATTCCTTGTTATCCAATCTATTCTGGGTGCAAACCTAACCTGACTATATGGGCTAGAAGCTGAAAAGACCGATTCGCCGAAATGACGTCATGGTTTCTCAGTATTTCTCCGCACTAATGAGGTGCAGTATGCCCCTGTAGAAGGAGTGAGTGCCACCATGACGGAACAGAGCAAATGTAAACTTCTCGCTCATTGTGCATCAGCCATTTTCGTTCCAGGATGAAAGAATAACACTTAACGACTGTTCGATTACCTCCCACCAGCAGTAAATATCGTGCGGGTACAGTCTCTCTAACGTAAATGGCAGACAGATACAACTTCGTCAAAACGTGAATATCTGATATATACGACGTCGCCAAAACGTGAATATATCATTTCAGAAATGCAACCGAAACTAAGATCTTAAATTTCTTTTTTAATGTGCATACGTACAACATTTAGAACAACTATGTACCTTTTAGACACAGTTTAAACACGAATACGGCCTTTCATATTGGAACTACCGTGTTTCCCCGAAAATAAGACCGGGTCTTACATTAATTTTTGCTCCAAAAGACGCATTAGGGCTTGTTTTCAGGGGATGTCTTACTTTTCCATGTACTAATAACTTTTTTTTCATCTACATTTATTCATGTAAAAAAATCTACATTTATTCATGCACAAAAATCTACATTTATCCATGTACAGTCATGTCATCTTCTTCTGGAACATCGTCATAACTCTCCAAACCCCGAATTCCGGCCTGAATTTCTTGCGACTCCATTTTCTGTAGAAGCATTGACCCCAATCTCTCACGTCCAGCAATAAAGCTCTCCTTAAATGAACACTTCTTGTCCATGTAGCCTGCTCGTAGTGCATTGGCAACACAGCTGTCGGTGATTTTAGCCCATGACTTCTTCACCCAAGTCACGACCTCTTGCAGGCTGGGCTTCAAATAGTTTGCACGCTGATTTCTCTCCATTCTATTTTCAATGTAGTCATTGATTTCCATGCGCAAATGATCCTTGAATGGCTTGTTTATTGCAATATCAAGAGTCTGGAGATAGGCAGTCATTCCTGCGGGAATAATTATTTGACCTATTCTTCTCTCTGCAAGGAAGTTCTTCATGTCTTTGACTTGAATGCAAGTGCACGTTTAATAACTTCAATATCTTCCAGCTTTAACAGTGTTGTCGATCTTCTCATCCAGCCAGTGTTGTGATGCTTTGAATTTTTCTGGGGATATTTCTAGCTGTGGTGCCATTGCAAAGGCAAATGCTTGAATATCAGCCCTGCGCACAACCAAAGCCTTTGCTCTCCTGTCAGCAATCCATTCACAGATACAGATGATATCTTCCAGCTCAGGAAATCATGGTTGCCAGCCTGATCCACACTTGGCCTTCTTAGCATTTCCCTCGTCCACCTGTTGAGTTGACTGAGGTTATCGTACTCTGCTCGCCATTTTCGGACCATTCGGAGATCCAACTTCTTCTCTTTGCAGAAAGCCGTAAGATTCTTTCCCAGGGAGTCCTCCACGATTCCTTTCTTGTACTCGACAGAATAGCTCTTTCTTTTTGCACTCATCTTGTCTGGGGATCAAAATATTATTCCCTTTAAATCAAGTGTTAATTGAAGACTGTTTTAATTGTTAATCGACACAGGAGTGGCAACAAAAATTATTACAGTTAAGAATGTACGTTCGGCCCCAAATTATTAACTCTCTGATTTTTAAAGAATTATTTCGGTCACCGTTGCCAACACAATAACTTGGACAGGGACGAACCGCTTTCGTAATTCATTGAGGGCGGTTAGAACACTTATTACTTTTTCTTTGAGTTCGCATGTCCCCCCCCCCTTTTTTTTTAAAAACACACACCGCCTGTTGATGAATAACTTTTCCGCCAAAGATAGCGTTAACCGGTAATGTTTCCCACGTCGGATTCCCTTTTCGGAACTGGGTGTTACAGCTGTCGAACAAAAGACGGCTTCTTTTTCATCTTCCGCTAGCTCTCTGAACCGAACTGAATGCATGCACCATAATTAGAAAAACCATATACTCGGCTGAGTTCAAAGTCAATCGGCTTTCTTTCTTACTCTGGATATTCAAGGCAAATAAAACTCATGAACAATGTATTCCTCCAGTGATTTTGGCGCTCGCTTGTTTTTTTTAACAGTGATAGGCTGGCCGACTACGGTACTACGTATCGTAACTGGGACTTATTTTCGGGGTAGGGATTATAACGAGCATCCGGAAAAATCATGCTAGGGCTTATTTTCCGGTTAGGTCTTACTTTCGGGGAAATACGGTATATTATGCAGTGGAAGTGCACACTTTGTAGCTGCAACTCCAGAATCAGGTTGGCTTTGCTGCGAGTATAGTACAGGGTGTCCCACTCGCTACTTTACCCAAGTGTTCATTAATAACATCGTGAATAATTACAATAATTAAATTATTTGGTAAGAACATACCTTCATCCATAGAAAACAGAACCATGTCATATAAACAGATGTTGAAAGTGTCCGCCCTATGCACCGAGACAAGCTTGAACACAAGACTCCATAATTCGGAAAGTTCGCACCAATTGCTCCGGCGTAATCGCTACCACTGCCTCGCAGATGTTGTTCTTCAATGCCTCAAGGGTTGTGGGCTTGTTCTGAAACACCACTAATTTGAGATACCCCAAGAGAAAGAAATCAGGGAGTATTAGGTCAGGAGACCGAGGTGGTCACATTCCGTTAGAAATCACGCGACATCCAAAGAATGACTCTATTTCAGCCATACTCACATGTGATGTATAGCAAGTTGCTCCATCTCGTTTAAAATATCCAGTGGCTGGAACTTCAGGGTGCAGCTGGTTAACGAATGCTTGGAAAATTTTCATGTAGACGGCTGTTGTGACCGCATCCTGGATAAACAGGCATTGAAGAACACCTGCGAGACAGTGGCAGCGATTACGCCGGAGAAACTGGCGCCAACTTTCTGAAATATGGAGTCTCGTGTTCAAGCCTGTTTCGATGCAAAGGGCGGACACTTTCAACATTTCTTATGATACGGTTCCGTTTTCGATGGATGAAGGTATGTACTTACCAAATATCATTCGACAACTGTAATTATTAACGATGCTATTAATAAAAACTTGGGTAAAGTACAGAGAGGGACACCCTGTATCAGTTGTCCAACGATGTAGTCAGTTCTTCTAGCAAAATGTCCATTCCACTGCCGCTTGAGGGTCTTGACTTTGACCACGATGTCATACACTCTTGTCATTTTCCTGATCCATGAGTTCTTTTTCCTGTCTCTTTTGGAGTGATCCTGTCAAGCCCGCACCCCTTCACGTTTCTTTGAGTTGTCCGTAGCCTTTGTTTATCTTTTCTAGTTAAGGTCCATGTCTCTGATTCGAAAGTAAGAACTGAAAGGATGCCTTAATTAAACACATTTGTTTTAAAACTGTCTTTGAATGAGTGTAACAGAAATTATGTCCTATATCTGTAATGCAAATTCTTTTGTACCCATTTTCTCAAAAACTATTACTTTGTAAAGTTTGAAATTTTGAGCACAAACAAAAACGACCCATAGTTAAGACATGTCGCAGTTTTTTCCAAAAAAATTGTTAGATTTTTTTTTTAATTCAATTTATCTTACTCGAAAGTATTCCAATTTGGAGCTAGGTGGCGCCAGAAGTAAGCTTGGCAGTGTTTCTGTGTGGAAGAAGCGAAATCTTTCATTTCTGTCTGATTTTTTTAATTATCTAGGCCAAATAGAAATCAAAGAATGGGCACTGAAGTGAGATTGGAATCTTGTCTTCTATAGATCATCTTAAATTCAACTGTATGTTCATTTTTTGAAGAGAAAATGTGTACATTACCAGAAAACACTTGAATTTGAGACAGAAACTACGCCTACCTAATATGCTCCACCCCTAAACAATGCCACTGGTCAAAACGTAACAGCGCGTATTTTGTCTTTTCATTGTGGAGTTTGCCGCCCCGGTGGCGCAGTGGTCTAAGCGATGGACTCTGATCATTCGTCCGAAAGGGGTCCGGGTTCGAATCCCGGTGAGGCATGGATGTTGTGTTTGTCTTACGGCACTGGTTCTCTCCCTTCCCTGGAACCAATGACCCTAAATTACGGACGGGCGACTGCTTATAGCCCATTGAGTTGCTCACGGTTGTCGTTAAACCTCCAATCAAAAAAAAAATAAAAAAAATTGTGGAGCCAACGAGAGACCGTTTCAATTCTGAATATGGTAAGGTCTTCAGTCATTCGCTGACGCCAACTTCTGGGACAATCCCTCAAGACGTAAAAGCGACGCCCAAGGAGTGATATTTTGCGCCATCTATCGCAGAAGATGAAGCCTAACACTCATTCAAAGACAGCCTTAAGACACAATGGAAAATTGCTCTTGAAAATTTTACTGTTTCTTCCAAAAGCACTACAGCCAAGTTTATGCCTATGTAAACCATAAATCTTACAGTTTTATGATGTATTATTTACGGAAAATAACTGTGAAGGAACAGTTACACACCATAAAACACAGTTTGTCAAAATTTAAACAATTCAGTCCCAAAATCTGATCACTAATATCTTGAATAGTGAAAGGCAATAGTTCTTTTGTTAGCAATTTGAGTTCAAACAATACCAGATTATTCTTGTTGTCTTTAGATGATTCATAAGACCTGCTGTCAACAGACTTTGTTCTGAACAAAATTTAATGGATCCACATCGCGTGAAGCATAACTTACTTCTTTCGAGCTACCGGAATATCGTTTACCTGACAGTTCCCATCAATTTCTTCGGGAACTTGGACATTCCAGTGAGCATGGCTCGGATTACTGGTGAATGATTTCTTTAGATATAAGGATGAACAGTTTTGAAATGGGAAATTTATCACCTGAATCAATATGCCCCTGGATACGATTTACCAGGCACGTTAAGTCAGTAAGTACCAAGTTTTTGCAAAAATCGAGAGGGTAAGTTAAGGTTACGTTTTCATGTTTAAACAGCACTGGCTTTTCACTTTTAAAAATTACATGGTCTCTACAGACATGGGATTTGAACGAATTGTAATTTTTATACCTTCTGCTACATGATGTTAAGCCACAAAAAAATTTAATGTCACGTACATTTCGGTGAAGTTTCCAGTGATACATGTAAGCCTTATGGCACGTGCTGGGAAAAGGGCGAATTCCACACCTGCGCACGATCTACTTCAAAAAAAATAATAATAATAACAATTAAATCCGTACCACACAAAAGGAAGAAATAATTTATTTGCACATGCCTTTTCTACAGTTGATATAGATGTGTAAACGTAGACGGTAAAACCAGGACCGCAGTTAGCAGAGGACTAGACGGGCTCATCCCCCCCTGCAAGGCAAGCAAGCCCCCTCACCCTGGAAAATACACGGTACTGTAAATTCTTTTAACTTTGATTTTCGTTGGTTTTTGAGAATGACTTTTGCATTTCATTATAAGCATAAATGCTTTTCCGTATTTTGTTGTGCATTGCATTTTTTAAAAACGAGAATTTAAGTGATACAGCAAAAACGATGAATAACTACAGAGAAATTACTTTTAAAGGTAAATCAGTAGGATCATCAGCGCCAATAATTCTCTGCTACACGGTAATGGGGCTTATTGATGTCTTGGGCCAGCCAGGGAAGACAGAAATGCAGTTTCTTTTTTTTTTTTTTTTTTTTACCTTTTTTGAAGAAAAGTAAAATTTTTAAGTACATTATAATAAAAAAAAATAGATACAAAGAAAGAGTGACGGAGGTTGAGGCGTAATTGGGCAGAAGGATAAGCCCCTGTTCGCCATTTAGTAAGTGGCTATGAGATGCAAAGCTGCTGTTTAAAAGCTTCCTGGTAGTTCGTTGCCTACAAGGAAGTGATGCGGTGGGGACACTTTAACTAAATGTATCCCCTCTACGCCCTAAAAAATAATGCTAAAGAGAAATCCTTGCGCGAGCGAGAAAGAGCTTTCAACATCTTCTCGTTCATTGTTTTTCGCCCAGTGGGAGTGGTTGTTTTACGATGCTTATGCTGGGGGGGAGTTCTTTTCGCGGGATTCTTGTGCTCTTGAGAGGGAAAGGAGCATGGCTGTTGTCCACGGTAAGAAGCGGTTACCATCGAGCATCAGCGGAGAATACGCGATTAAAAGACGGAGAGAAAAATGGAACCGAAAAAGTTGAAGTATGACATCAACAAATCCCCGATGTCATTGCGTGGATCCACAGAAAGGAGACCAGAACAATAAACTGAGAAAAAAAAAAATCTCGCTAGTTGGGGTTATTTTGACTTCAGCGATAAGGAACGCGCAGATCAACCACCACAAAGAATGTGGTTTATTTTTTATATTTCAAAAGAGTTTTGTTTTCTTTCTCCCCTTTTTATTTCATATTTTGTATTTTATTTAGATGTTTTTACTTTTTTGACATAATTATTCGCTAATGAGGTAAATTAACAAAAGGAGATTAAAAACAAAGCAAAACTTGCGTCTGTATTCTTGGAAAAATGGAAAAATGTAGTTTGTAGTTGAACATTGACCCCCCCCCCCCCCCTCTCAGACTACCCTTCAGCCTCTTTCCTGGTTCTGGGACTAGAGATGGAAACGGGTCACCGGGTTGACAATTTCTTGCAGGTCGAACGGGGGGGGTGAAGGTGTTCCTGACCTGCGGATTTTTACCCGGTTTTATTTCCGTTTTATTTTTGAATAGAAAAGAAGTATTTCAAAGAACCCTGCAGAGGTCTTTGAAATAATACTTCAGAGCTGCAGAGTATGATCCAGGAATTTGCTAAGAAGGGTAAAGAAATGGGGATTAAAAATGAACTTTCAGAAGACAAAACTGAAGTACAATTATTTTACAAGAAATGATGATTTATCAGTTGATGGGGAAAAGCTGGAGATAACAAATTCCTACATTTACCTTGGGCAGCAGATATCAAGTGAGGGTCACATTGATGAAGAAATTAATTGGCGTAAAAAACTTGGATGGAGAGCTTTTGAAAGAAACAGTACAATTTTTAAGTGCAATACGTCATTGTCTTAAAAGAAAAGTGTTTAATCACTGCATCCTTCTAGTGCTTACGTACGCAGCAAAGACGCGGACCTCAACTAAAAAAGGCATACAAAGACTGCAGACAACTGAAAGTGGCATGGAGAGATGCATGCTTGGTGTAACCAGGAAAGGTAAAAAAGGGAACTCGTGGATAAGGAAAATAACAAGAGTAGCAGACATCACGATCAGATTAAAATCCTTGAAATCGCAATGGGCTAGACATATTGCCAGGAGAACCGATGAACAACTGAAATTTTAGACTGGATTCGAAGGAGTAGGAAAAGACCCAGAAAACCACGTGGGAGATGGGTGGATGGAGGAGACTGGCCCATGGCAGTCCATTGTGTAAGAAATTTGGGGGGACTTTCATCCATCAGTGGATTGATAATGATTGACAATGATGATGATATATTCGTGTTCATAGCTCAAAGCAAATTTCTCCGGATCAGGCCCGGGTCAGGTCCAATTATGTGGCGGCCGGGTCCGGGTCCAAAAATTTTTAACCGTTTCCAACTCTGCCTGGGACCTAGCTGCGGCTCTGGGTATAACACATACAACACGTAACTTAAAAACCCGCTTGATAGAACACGCATATAATGTTCGAACTGGAGCTATGACTACCGCTTTAGCACGTCTAACGCATAGTGGGACATATTATCCTGTATGGAGTGAAGCTAAAATTCTCATCACACCTTCCTACGCGTCATCACTGTTATTTACAGAAAGTTTGTGTATCTTTGCCTAAAAACATGAATGTTGTAATGACTCTATTAAACATATCATCTCACAAGCCTGGAAAATGCTATTTCAGAGGGACCAGAGTTCTACACTGCTTGCCACCCAAAATGCAACACCAAGAAGGAAGCATCCGATTCGCCTGAAATTCGCAGCATGCGTCGCCCGCGAGAGGACATGCAAACGATTAGCATTGCAGGGCATATGCAAATCACGTGCGCCCGGTACGCCACCGAGAAGCACTATAAGAAGGGTGCACAGAAGGCGGGGTGTAAGTAGTGGAAGTGTGTTGTGCTGCCGGACTTGTGCGTGGGAAGCTTCCTGATGCCTCGTCGCAGAATACGACAGTCATTCCAGCACGTTTCGGAGTTCGACAGAGGACGGAATAGTGGCTTATCGCGACAGCGGTTTATTGTACCGAGACATCGGCGCCCGTGTGGGACGACATCCAGCCACAGTGAGGTGAGTATGGATTCGGTGGATGCAGGAGGGACGGACGGACCGACGTGAGCGATTGCCGCAGCCGCGGCACACCACCGAACGAGAGGACCGGCATGTTGTGCGGCGGGCATTGACGGCTCGCACCGCCACATCACGAACGTTAGCGCAGGAATTAGGGTGTGTTGCGCAACAACCTGTGTCAGCGCGTACCGTTAGATGTCGTCTGCAGGAGCGGGGACTTGTCGCACGGCGCCCATTGCTCTGATTACCATTGACGTTACACCACCGGCGAGTGCGGCGGCAGTGGGCCGTTGAACGCCGCACCTAGACTACGGAATGGCACGACATTGTCTTCTCCGACGAATCCCACCTCTGCCTGCAACACCGCGATGGTCGGATCCGCGTGTGGCGGCACCGCGGCAAGAGACTGTATGACGCCTGCATTATGCATCGCCATACCGGTCCGTCTCCTGGCGTTATGGTTTGGGGCGCAATTGGATATGACACCCGCACCCCTCTGGTACGCATTGCCGGTACACTCAACAGCCACCGCTACATCTTCGACTTTTGGAAGCTGTAGACCTCCCTTATCTGCAGGACCTGCCAGCGGCCACGTTTCAACAGGACAACGAGCGCCCGCACGTGGCACGCATCGTGAAACAATTCTTCACGGCCCACCAAGTGTCACTCCGGCGTGGCCCGCCTGTTCTCCCGATATGTCACCTATCGAACACGTCTGGTCACTGATCGGCAACCGATTGGCCCGGCAAGCACCACCAGCGGCTACGCCTGATGAACTGTGGCAACGTGTGGAAGCAGCCTGGGCCGACATACCCCAAGCCCACATCCAAAGCCTCTTTCGTTCGATGCCGCGGCGTGTAGCGGCCGTTATTGCTAGCCATGGGGGCACACGAACTATTGATGTCTGCGTGTTCCGCAAGTCGCACGGGCCTGTAAGCTCAATCGTTTCTTCTTTGTATCTATTGTTATGTGTCCAGTAAATCTGGCTTTGCTATCTCATGTCCTTGTTGGTTTTGGGTGGCCAGCAGTGTAATATACAACGTTACTATGTATATACCTCATCCTGCATGCTATCGATTCTCCTAACGGATTGTACAACGTGCAGTCATGTGACTTGACACGTGATTAAGAATGAAATGATTGATCTACAGTGATATTTTATAGCCCGTGCACAGACATTTTTGATATTTAAAAATCTGAAGATGTGCCCAAATCGCAGCTCGAAAGATCTAATGTCGTTGTTTTTAACGTATATCTATTTAAGCATTTTAGTAAAGTTGTTTTTTAAACTCGTAAAGATTGTGCTTCTATCGAGTTTTTATCGTATGCAAAACGGTATAACCATTCGATATTGAAATTTAATAGTTAATCAAACCCCCAAGTATTCCCCTGAATCTCCTCTATCACCAGAAGTTTTTCGTCATAATGATACGGAAAAAGTGAGAATTGAGTTTTTCCGTTAACATAAGAAAGGAATTGCGGAAAGGTTTCTGAAAATTCAGAATTTTCCTTTTATAATACATCTTGAAAACGGCAATGTACTGTCAATACGTATAAGAAAGAAATTGCGGAAAGGTTTCTGAAAATTCAGAATTTTCCTTTATAATACATCTTGAAAACGGCAATGTACTGTCAATACGTATAAGAAATTGTGAAAGGCTTCTGAAAATTCAGAATTTTCCTTTTATAATGCATCTTGAAAACGGCAATGTACTGTCAATACGTATAAGAAAGAAATTGCGGAAAGGCTTCTGAAAATTCAGAATTTTCCTTTTATAATACATCTTGAAAACGGCAATGTACTGTCAATACGTATAAGAAAGAAATTGCGGAAAGGCTTCTGAAAATTCAGAATTTTCCTTTTATAATACATCTTGAAAACGGCAATGTACTGTCAATACGTATAAGAAATTGCGGAAAGGCTTCTGAAAAATTCAGAATTTTCCTTTTATAATACATCTTGAAAACGGCAATGTACTGTCAATACGTATAAAAAAGAAATTGCGGAAAGGCTTCTGAAAAATTCAGAATTTTCCTTTTATAATACATCTTGAAAACGGCAATGTACTGTCAATACGTATAAGAAAGAAATTGCGGAAAAGCTTCTGAAAATTCAGAATTTTCCTTTTATAATACATCTTGAAAACGGCAATGCACTGTCAATACGTATAAGAAAGAAATTGCGGAAAGGCTTCTGAAAATTCAGAATTTTCCTTTTATAATACATCTTGAAAACGGCAATGTACTGTCAATACGTATAAGAAAGAAATTGCGGAAAGGTTTCTGAAAAAAATTCAGAATTTTCCTTTATAATACATCTTGAAAACGGCAATGCACTGTCAATACGTATAAGAAAGAAATTGCGGAAAGGCTTCTGAAAATTCAGAATTTTCCTTTTATAATACATCTTGAAAACGGCAATGTACTGTCAATACGCATAAGAAAGAAATTGCGGAAAGGCTTCTGAAAATTCAGAATTTTTCTGGTGTACGAAAAATCCGTAAAATTCAGTTTTTTCCGTGATTTCACGGAAAAAGTTGTATCAGAAATATGCTTCGTTAATTCACGAAAGAAATCACGGAAAGTTGCTCGTGAATTTCAGTGAGCGTGCTCACCTGGAAATTGAATGAACATTCAGGAATGCCTCTTTTGCGTGAATGATGAATGAACTCCAAAAAAGGAATGATTTATACCATCACTAGTATATCAAGAAAATAATGGATCCTATATGGAAAAATAAACTGATAAAAATTAAAAGGGAACTGAAAACAGATTGTTGAATAACAGGGCCTAACAACAGCAAGTCGTTCTCGGCTACATTACTCCCTACATGAATTCGCACAGCCTGTGCTAGACTGAAACTACTCGCGACGAAACACTGTAGAGCCGAGATAATGTACTCTAAGCTTTTAAACTTAGAACCCCAACTACTGCTTCCACATTTCGAAATTCACTTTTGTGAATTAAATGAGTTGGACTTCTAGAAAGCGAGGAAACTGCTCAAAATTCCGAGATCATCGCACTTGCGTAGCAACAGGAAAGACTGCACTTAACAGAAAGACGGCAAATAAGACGGAAGGAAATGATTCACATCTATATTCTGGGCAAACTCTGCAGTAAAAGTCCAAGAACGTTCCCTTGTAAGAAAACGATGTGGAATCCTATCTGCAATTCCCGGCGCGGTTACAGACTCAAGCGGTTCAGTCGTAATGAAACGTGATACAGAACTCATACCGGCACTGATCTCAAAAGCGGGAAAATATAAGGCAAAATAAAACTTTGAAAGTTTTCATGAGAATATCACTCAATAAATAAAAATTCCTACAGCGGTATAAAGTATCCAGAAAAAATAAAATTCTTATGAAGATGCGTAATGTCTGCCAATACCCTGAAACTGAAGTTTTTTTTTATTTTAAATTAAATAATTTTTAAACCCCCAACCTACACAGACACTTTAAGACTTTTTTTAAAATGCCTTGGTAGGCGTTCATCCGTAATTTTTTTAGAGACAATCTGGGCACACACCCTCTAATTTTACTATTTCAGGTTGCAAAGGGTCTTGGCTATCGACTTTCTACTTCCCCCTCCCCCTAATATATTTATTCATTTAATTTTATTTATGGGTGTTTTCGATTCTTCTACTTTTCTCTAATATTTGTAAAATGTCCCCAGTTTACGAAATGATTCATTATATTCATCAAAGCTCGCCTCCTGTTTTGAGTTTTAATGACCACTGTGAGCATCTAAGACTACACACTGAAGAGCAACTGAATTAGAGACAGCTGGCGTTATGAAAATGTGGTACTGTGGGCGGTCCCCTAAACGGAAACGACATGACGTATGCAGCGATCCGACAATATAAGGAGTGGTGCATACGTCAAACCACATGAAGCGATGGATCCTTCTTGCCAGCAGAGTACTCTTCAAGCTGGTGGGGGTGGCATTCTCGTCTGGGGACTGTTTACGTGGACTGAAATGGGACCCCTGGTACGTGTGACATCGTCCCTCACAGGTCAACGTTATCGGAATATCCTGGAAGACCATTTGCTCCCGTTTCTGCGTCTTCAACATCCCACTGGGGACCTCATCCTGCAACAAGACAATGCAACGTGCCATCGCTCCCGAATTGTATCCGAATGGCTGGATGAACACACCACCGACGTGACCTCGCTTCCTTGGCCAGCTAGGTCACCTACCTCAATCACATCGAGCACATCTGTGTGACCTCGCTTTGCCAGCTAGGTCACCTACCTCAATCACATCGAGCACATCAGGGATGCCATCGAGATAGATGTTCGAGGCTCTGACCCCCCCCCCCCCATCAAATCTTCGTGATCTGTGAGAGCCTGTTCAGGAGTCGTGGATCCGTATGGCTTCCCAACGCTTCCGGTGTCTTGTCGAGTCCATGCCGAGACGAATCGCCGCCGTCATCAGGACGAAAGGTGGTGCTACACGTTACTAGACAGATACCGTCCTTCCTTAATTAAGAGCCATGCAGTCCCGGGTGCCGAATGGTCAAAGGCGCAAGTTCCTGGCCGTATATATTGAGATGTGCCATGGGTGGTGTGCTTGTCTGATGGCGCTTAGCTCCGTTCTTTCCCTGGAATTAGTTGCCCTAAATTAAGGATCACCGACTGTTTATAGTACTCAAGAGTGAGTGATGGAAATGGGCGGAACACCGTTCCGGGTGGTGCGAATGTGACACCAAAAAAAGTGTGCATTTAATTTGAATAAAGCATTTCGCAACGCTTATACAATTCGATTAATGACATCATCTTGAACGAATTGTTCATCGTTTTAAAAATAAAAAAATTCCGGCTGCTCTAATAAAGCTTTAATAAAGTGTTTGGTGAGAGCGAAGTTCACGACAGGAGCTGATCGCCGACCGTATGGCGGACATCCTCCGCGGTCCGCCAGATAGAAACTATTTTGGGAGATAATTTTTATGTTTTCAAATCGAAGTTAAAATAAACATTTCAGTTAAAAGAAACGGAAATTTCAGACAGAGCCGCGTTTCTTTACTTTGTCACTCAAGACAATTGCATATCACCGCCTCAAATACGAGCTGACTTTTTTCTCCAGTGTATATTAATAGCGGACACTTTTAATTGCACCGATATTCGAATAGCCTTTTCAATATGAAACGTACTGTTGAATAAAGAAAACAGCTCTGACTTCAGCTAAACATGAGTAATTCATTTTAAAGTTTAATAACGAAACGTCCTCATGTGGTTTTATATCTACTGCGAATGGGTCCGTGCATATTCAATTTTTAAGGCATTCACTTGCATGTTGAGTTCCGGCAGCAAATAATTCCCATTTCCACAAATGGTACTCAAGAGTCGCTCATGGTCGTCGCTAAACTCTAAAATAACACCAACTAAAACGACAGCCACTATTCTAACGGAAGGAACAAAGCCATATGACATACACAATAACCATGTCTCATGCGGGATTCGAGCCCGGACTCAACAAGGCCGAGTAGTGAGAAGCCAGTGCCTCAAACTAATCGGTCATTGAGGTGGCAGTAAAGATTGCAAGAAAAAACGAAATATATATATTTTTTTTTTTTTCGTTTTAAGGACCACCGTGAGCAACTCGATGGGCTATAAGAAGTCGCTCGTTCCTAATTTAGGGTCACTGGTTCCATGGAAGGAAGATAGCCAGTGCCATATGACAAACACAACATCTATGCCCCACGAGGATTCGAATCTTTTCGGAAGAATGATCAGAGGCCGGCGCTTTTAGGTACTGCGCCACAGGGGCGGCCGTAATATATAGGCCGATGATCTCTGACAAATATCGTACGCTCTGATGTAGTGATCTACGAGGTGGGTTCAAGTTAAACCTCCATATTTATTCCTCATAAAACACGCCATACACAGATATGGGATTTACCTCATTTTTATGCACTCAATCCTATAAATCACAGTCTGGAGGTGTGTTGAGCCCAAGGCCAGCGTTCCCAACAATTTGTGTGTGTATGTGTAAATTAATAATGGTGCGCACTGATCCCAGGGTCAAATCCAAAAACAACGCTCCCTTTTGAGCTAAATTTTAACTAAGATCTGTTGCGATAATTCGGATTGTTTCAGTGACAGCGAGACGTTTCTCGTCGCTTCTAATTGCCATCGCTTATAAAAAAAAAAAAAAAAACCGAGGGAAAAAGGTTCAGCTCGGCGACCCCCCCCCCCCAGCATGGTGGCCGTTGCGGCCTAAAGTCAGCCCTAGTTGAGCCAAGGCCGTCTAGAAAACACAAGGCCATGATATTAGAGAAATGAGTTTCCTCTTTTAATAACGTAAAACACGACACCGACGTATCAGGTCGTGTAACATGAAGGTGACGTCACCAACGGAGGGAACTCTGTCTAATGTCACGGCCTTGTATTTTCCAGACGATTGAGCCCACTAGTAAATCACAGCAGCAGCTGCAAGTCGGGTGGGTAATTTCCTTCCATGAAGTGTACCCCTTCAGTATCGGGCACAACCACTGCTTAGAAAGGTGGAGGTCATAACATTAGCGGGTCCTTTAGTGTCGTCAAAAGAAAACCAACGCTTCAGACTGGTTTTCAACGCCGTTATGTGTGACGTCAAAGACGACACCAACGTACTCGGCCCACGTCGCTTCTGAAATGGCCTCCTCTCCTCTAGACGGCCTTACTGCAAATCACTAGGTGCACGTTCAGGCAAGTATGGAAGATGTGCAGCCTCATCAATTTTGTTTTACTTAGAAAGATTTCACGCGAACGTCGGTTCGTTTCAGGAAAAGTTGTCTTAGAACCCACTTAACTAGAGACCTGATCGTTTCTAAGATTGTAAAAATCGGCATCCACGGAGCCAACAGAAATGCCTACAGCTTTTGCAATTATATCGATCACCTGGTAAAATGTTTTGCCCTGAACCACTGGCTAGCTGCCTTTGGTCACACTTGCGTCCTTCACGAAGCTTCAGAATCCTACAAAAGATTTCATGCCATAATCTACTCCATTTCAGCTGAGACACTGAATCAACTTTTGTTAAATATCGCTTATATATCGGAGTCGTATTATAAGTAATGGGAGTTCTATAAAAGGCATGAATAATAAAAGCGCCAGAAGACATTCAATTGTTGAGTTCTTTATTCTAAATTTTTTTCCATGTTCAAAACCAATTCAGGGTTCATACACACTTTTAAGAATTAAAATTTAGCACTATTCAAAAAATTTTAAGGACTCTTGGGATTTTACGTATATACACAACATATATAAATAGTATATATATACATACACACACACTGAAAGGACAATTTATTATACTAGTACATACCCACATAATAATGTGCAAGTCCACCTTTTGCTTTCACAACAGCAATAAACCACAGTTCCATGCCACAACAACGTTATGGCATTGAATCTACAATTGTTGGAAATGTTCTGGTGGTATTTTAATCAATGATTCCAGGACAGCAGACTGTAAAGTGACGAAAGTTGCCAGATGTGGGTTTCACGCTCTAATGCATTGCTCAGCCAGAATCAGGTATATGCTCTAACAGGCTCCATTCCTTTTATGAGTAATACTACATATACCGTCAGATTCACTCAAATCTACATAAAAACTCAGCTACAGGCCCCCTTGTTGTAAAATCAAATCCTACTGTCATTTAACTTCATAAAGACAGATATCCTCTTGCTTCTCCAGAAGTTTATGTGCCATTCCAATATTGTCTGTAAATGGGAACATGCTTTACTTATAAACAGCTCTTATCAAAATGTCAACAAAAGAATTGGACACAAAAATGATGCAGAGATGCCAACATCTGAAGGAAGCTATCACTAGTCCATACGCGTGGCGTGGCGCTGGCGCCTGAAGTTTTTCCATAGTGAAGACAAGTCAAGTTCCTACATTAAAATTTGCAGGGTAGCATGTGTATTTTCCAGAGTACACTGTTACATTTTTAGCAACATTTTAATCTGGATGGGGGACAATACTTGGATAAATTTTGCAACATACCTAAATACCCTTAAAATGAAAAAAAAAAAAAAAAACCTGAGTAAATACATAAAAAATGCATACTATTTCAACTCCACCTTTTAATAAATATGTTATGTCATAAGTGTGTGATGCCACACACTTACGGTTATTCCTCCTGTTTTTTACAGTGAAAATACCGACCACAATTGCCTTTCCCTACGTGTGCAGTTGAAAAATCATCAGCACACAGGAAACAAAACCTATGGTTTTCGGATACCCAAGACAATTTTAGACAAAGAAATTCTTGCGAATAACTCTCCTTGAATTTTTAACAACTTTTTTGCTTTTTAGATCCAAGAATATTAGTAGAGCCAGGTGGCCGTTTACCCGACACTATTGCAAGTAAATTCGCACGCGACAAACACGATGGGAGCAAAAACTAACGACGCACAGAACAATTAACTATGAAAGGTTTCATAGCTTTATTATGCGGATAAATAGAAAATTAACACTAATTGCTTATGATATGAAAAAACTAATCAAAAAGATACAGCTGTATTTTAAATTGCATAAATAAATCAATTCTGAAAAAAAAAAGGATAAAAGAAAAAGGCAATGCAAACAAAATAAATTATAATAAAAATCCATGCAACAGTTGATTAACACAATATAAGTTTTCTGCTAAGATGCAGGGAAATAAAATGTCACAACTTAATGTGCAAGTGAGTAATGAAAATAAAATCAGCAAATAAAGAAACAAAAGAATTAAAACTGAAATTAAAAGATTCCCAACAAAAAATGATCTGGGGAAAACATAAATCTTTAAAACAAGCTATTAAGAAAGAAAGAAAGTTCCTGTGAATCTTACAAGATAAACAAGAAAGATGACACCAAATTTTCGGATGTAATAAGCACGCCTTTTGAATCCATTCTGACGCGAATTAAATTCATCAAAGCTATTCAAAATCAATGGAACCAATTTGGAAAACAATCAACTGGTTCCAACAGTCGATAAAACATCCAGAAATAGAAACATCTACTTAGTTCCCACCAGTGGCTATTACGAACATTAACAAATGGTGAACAAAAAGTTTCTCGCACTACAAGGAAGGTACCAGAGACAAAGAGATTTTCAAATCGAACAGTTAAAAGAAGAAATATAAAAAAAGGAAACATCATATAAGTTTATGTCTGCTAGCAGAAAAATTTTGTATAGCAGAAAAGTTGAAAATAGGCGAAAATTATTCTTCATGGTAAAAGTGTTCGACCTTTACTCAGCTAGTGAGAAATCTTTGCATTACTTAAAGAGGATGATGCTCCACATCTCTGTTGTAGCAAATGGCATAGAGCGAAGAAGAAATTTCTCAATAGCACTTTTAGAAGTGGTGATACAGCTGCAAACTGAAGTACACAACACCACCTACCAACAGAACTGTGAACTACAAAATTCCTCATATTCTAGCCTTAAGTGTTCTACAAGGGTAAATGGCATCTGGTATTGAAAGAATATTTTAAATCGCACATGCAAAAACAGTGATATTGAGAAAAACAGAATAAGCATATGTGCCCCTAGTGGCAAAACCGTGCACTATTTTAGAAAGAAAATACACACACAGTTTGCATAGTTAATAATATCTGACCAAAGAAAGAAGTTTTTAATCGGGTTTTTAGTCTCACAGATATTGCTGTAAACGGAAACGTGAACTTGCGCCCTCTGGTGGCAGACTTGAGAGCTATGAAAAATTTGAAATTATACGAGAAACATTTGCCCACGGAAACGCTCTCCAACAAAGAAATAATTTTTCAAACCGGACTCTTAGAAGCAGCGATATCGACAAAAATAAGATATGCCTTTATGCACCCTGGCGGGAAAACCATGCATTATTTAAAGAAGAAAGTATTCTCAAAAGGTCTTTCGATGTGAGCGGTATCGGTCAACGAAATAATTTTTTCAATCGAGTTTTCAGGAGCTCAGATTTTGCTGCAAATAAATCAGACGCAGAAATTAACACTTACACCTCCTGGTGGCTAAACCATTCTTTATCAAATATAAGAAATTATAGGCAAAGCATTTCTTATCAGTAGCTGTATCCAGTGCAGAAAGAAGTTTTCTAATCGGAATTTTAGAAGCAGAGATATCAGGGGGAAATGCAATTTACTTTAACGCCTCTAGCGGAAAGTCTATGCATAACTTGAAAATATAATTGAAATTATATGAGAACATTTTACACCAGAAACGCTATCTAGCAAAGAAGGAATTTTTCAAATCTGACTCTTAGAAGCAGAGATATTACCAGAAATAAGATATACATCTATGCCCCTGGTGGAGAAACCATACATGATTTTAAGAAGAAAATATTCTCAAATGTTTATCGGCATGAGCGGTATCAGTCCACGAAAGAATTTTCTCAATCGAGATTTCAGAAGCTCAGATTTTTATGGAAATACCTATGAAGCAGAAATTAACGCTTACGCCCCTGGTGGCCAAACCGTATTTTACAAAAAAATTTGAAATTAAAATCAAAACATTGCCCACCGGGAGATGTATCCGGTGCAGGAAGAATTTTTCAAATCGGAGTATTAGAAGCAGAGATATCGGGGAAAGCGCAATTTACCTTTACTCCTTCTAGCGGAAAGTCAATGAATTACTTGAAAATTTTGAAATTATATGAAAAACATGTCACACCGGAAACTAACCTACAAAGAAGATTTTTTTCAAATTGGACCATTAGAAGCAGAGATATTGCCAAAAATAAGATATACATCAATGCCTCCTGGAGGAGAAACCATGCATTATTTAAAAAAAGAAATATTCCGAAATGGTTTGTTGACGTGAGTAGTATCGGTCCACGAAATAATTTTTCAATCGAGATTTTAGAAGCTCAAATTTTGTAGCAAATACATCAGAAGCTCAAATTTTGTAGCAAATACATCAGAAGCAGAAATTAACACTTACGCCCCCTGGTGGCCACACCGTTTTATACCAAAAATTAGAAATTAAATGTGAAAGCTTCCCCATGCAGAGCTGTATCCACTGCAGAAATAATTTTTCAAATCGGAGTTTTAGAAGCAGATACATTGGGAGAAACACAATTTACTTTTACGCCCCCTAGTGAAGAATCTATGCGTAACTTGAAAAAGTGACTATACCTAAAATAATCTTCGCCATGAGTAGAATCAAAAGGCAAAATAATTTTTTGAACTGAATGTTTAGAAGCAAACGTATGGAATAAAATGTATTTTGAATTCGATATCATCTGCATTTATGTCCTCCAGCGGCGAAATTGTGCATCGTAAAAAAATCAAAATAAAGGGTCATCATTCGCACATTTCAAGCTTTCTAATGCAAAAAGAATTTTTCAAATCGGACTATTAGTTGCAGAAATAATGTGTCTACAGACGGTCGGATGGACAAACCGATAACATAAACATCTTTCTTTACAAAAGACGTGCTAAAAAACACCTCTCTTTAGCAAAACATTTTTACAAGAAAAAAAAAGAAGTGCACTTCGCAAATCTGTCAGAGTAAGAGTAACATAGACAAAAGCACACTACCAAGGGCGAGGAGCGTGAGAACATATGTCTCATCTGGCGCGCACGCTCCAGATCTGATATTATGTGAGTAACAGTCAGGAGGTAGAAGTGGGAAAAACACATGCAGGCATTTCTCAGCAGCGCTTTGGAGCGTCAGAAAAACCATTACATTAAACATTTGAAATATACGTATACATTGAAAGCAGCAACATAAAGCTGTTCAGAACAATTGCGCAATTAAGGAGTAAATATAAAGCACATTTTTTAAAGGTTCATGACATAAGAATTAGAGGAATACACAACACTTTTACAACGTTAAATAAAATATAATCTAGGAAGAATCAATATTAAGTAATTACAATATTTAATTTCAAAGACAAACACAATATGGCAGCAAATGCATGAGCTGCTGTGGTGGGACGTTTTCTTTGGCTGATTGCCAAAGACAGAGAGAAAAAGAGATTTTCTTTTGTTCTGGGCAAAAAATATACACTCTGCTCTGAAGCCAGCCTCAAAGCTTTGATTGCAGCCGTTTGTAGTAATCGGCAATGAAAAGAAATCGTATTATACTAAATTCTCTGCAGAAAAATTAATTAAATGCGTAGTCCATAGTATGTGGTTGTTAACCGTAGAAACTATGAAGAATCCGTAGTAAACGGCATCTCTGTACACAACACATACCTACAAAGAACATTAAAAGTAGTTCTGATAATCCATAACTAATAAAATGGTCGATGATAAAATGAAACCAAAACCACTCATCATCGCCGGAGCCTCCACTAAGAACAATGACATCACCACAGAAGCGCGTTTTTTTTTATGTTGTAATATCAACACTCCAGATCGTGTTAAAATTTCCCATCATCCCACACTGTGCGCTCCTGCAACGTGACACGATATACGCGCGAGAAACAATGAAGAAGCACTCCATTTATAAGTTGGAGGAAGTTTACTTGGCCATGAAAATCGCGAATCAGACGTTCCGAGTTCTGAAAGTAAAATTAAAGACTTTTTAAGGACTTGGTAAAATATTTAGTACTTTTAAGGGCCCTTAAAAAATAAAAAATATATTTAGCACTTTTAAGCACTTTTTTTGACCCATGCAAACCCTGCAATTGAGTCACTTTGATGAGAAACAACAATCTTCACACAAAGTAAATGGAAAGATCAGAAAAAGAACTACTTTTTTTCCCCTGACAGAATTTCTGCAACTCATATAACTGAGAGAACGACTGATATTCATTGTAAATAGATACTTCTTATGCCATTCTCGATACGTCTAAGGATGAGAGGCATCAAGAACTGTAAATGTTTGCTGAAATATGTAATTTTTTCAAATATCCAGATTCCCAATTTTACCAAAAAAAAAAAAAAAAAAAAAACATATCTGACATGAAACCCAATGATATAATCGGTAGTTAACGGTGCAGATATTAGTTTTTAAAAAGAAAGTTGTTTGTTCAATTTGCAAAAGAAGAAACCCAGTTGACATTCAGAGAAAGTGATATAAATAGTTTCAAATAAACTCTTCCAATAACAGAGCCGTGGATGGCTTAGTGGTTATCGAGTCAGACTGTCAATGCAAGGTCCTCAGGTTCGATCCTGGGCTGATCTTTGAGAGATGGTGTGATTTACTAACAATCGCTGAATATCCGCCGTGCATCGGACGAGCACGTTAAGTGACGGCCCAAAGGCTGGACCCACTGGTTAAATGGGTATCCTTTCCTATGCCCCCCCTGAAATTCTCTCACCCCTCTATGTGCAACATCGTACTTGTATGGTGGCACCATCTACTGTACTCTAATCTCACTACAAATTGTTCTGTCAAAGTCACTAGACTTGCTCTCATTCCTTCCGTTTCTGTGTCCTGCCCAAAAGGCGATTTCGCTGTAGGTGGCTGGGGACCTAAACTCTACTCACTGTGGACGGAAGTCCTACGAGAAAATGACAAATGACTGACTGACTTCTGCAGCTTGTATCTTGTTGCTTCTTCTTCCAATAGCAGAGTAGACCGACGTATTATGTTGTCCCTGGATATATAAAATTGCGGTCTAATTCATGAAATCTTAAATTAAAAACTCAAACAGATCATATTGAACTCTGAACAAAAGGTCAGGAAAAAGAACAGCATCTTACAAAACTCGTGAATGCATGTTTGCTATATTACGTAAGTACTAAACATCATAAAACTACTGATGTTGGATTTACAATAAACAAAAAGAAAAGGAAAAATAAACTGAAGAAATATATTCTAGAGATATAAAGATCCAAAAACAATTTTGCAACTCATCATTTAATTTATGAAAATATATTATTTTAGCCCAAGACCTCAAAACATCCAAATAACTTCAAAAATATTTTCTTCATTACAGTTATCAGAGAATAAAATTTGGAAAACAACAGAAGGAAACTTCTGCAGGTAGATCTCATTACAACAGAAATAATAACATATGTTTGATGATACTGAAGTGTTTTTCAACATTATTATTGCTTCAATAAGAAATTCTGCAGAAATACACAAGCACCCAAACATCAATTCACAAGCAAACAATGATTATATTGTATAACATCTGACACTTTTATCATCAATAACTGTTATGCACATAACTAGTTCAACGTAGATGTTTCTTGAATTATGTGAGAACTCTATTCTGTTGCTGGGACCTCTACGAAAGTAGAATTTTTTTACTAATATTCTATAAGAGCATATGTAAATTTCAATATATGGCAGTGAATGGCATACATAGCCTTATATAGTGAATGAAAAACCTAATGCAAATCCTGAATGTCTCTTACAAAACATAATGCTTCTAAGAACAGAAACTTGAAAAATTAAAAATAATTAGTTATTCATTAGAAATTATTAGTAATAATTACTAAAGAATTGGTAATTAATTGGGTATTTAACTTGTATTGGGTTGGAAAGAAAGTAAAGTCTGAAGACGAGGTACTGAAAGTCCAAGCACTGGCATGGCACACATTGGCCACTGAGATTGCACAGCACACCAGCATAATATCAGCAGGTCAGTGGCAGTTAGTTGCCAGAAAGTGAAGAGTGTAAGCACCAGCCAACGTGAAAGTGGATGAGGAGCACATCTATTATTGCATGCTGTATGAGTTTCGTCACTGCAGCACCCCCGATAAAATTCATAGAACAGCTATAAGGAACATTACCCAAGTGTGTATCCTAATGCCATATCACATCATCAGTGCTATCATTGGTTCAAACGGTTTCAAGAGGAAAATGTTTACCTGTCAGACCATCCCAAAGCTGGAAGACCCGCTACAGTGGATATGGACATGCTGAAGACCTTAGTGGAGACTGACCCACATATGACCACATGAGAGTTGGCTGAACTGCTGGAGATTACCCACACAAGTATTATAATGCATCAGCGTCACCAACTTGAGGAGGTGAACAAAAGGGGAGTTTGGAAACTTGATTAGCTCACAGTTGAGCAAAACACAAATCGCATGAATGCATGTGTTTCTCTGCTTACATGTGATCAAGTTGAATCATTCTTGGAATGCATTGCAACAGGTGACGAGAAATGGGTCCTGTATGACAATGTCAATGCCCAAAAACAGTGGTTGGACCCAAAACAGAAGCCCATGCTAACTCCAAAGTCGGCTTACATCCACATAAAGTCCTGCTGTCTGTTTGGTGGGATATGAGGGGTGTCGTCTTTCATGAGCGGCTGCCAGACAACACCACTATCATTGCTGATGTGTACTGCCATCAGCTCGATGATCTGCATGTATCACTCACATCGAAACGACCAGCACTGCTGAACCACAAGGGAACGAAACTTCACACAACATGGGTGACCTGTCACAAAATCAGGGACCTGGGCTGAAAGCTACTGCCACACCCAGCTCATTCAGTAAACCAATATAACCAACCATCTTAAACAATTAATATAGCTAACCTATGAAAAGAATTGACATTGCTAACCCTTGAAAAGAATTGATATTGCTAACCATAACAACCCCCAATGCATACCAGTGTTAGAATTAGAAATAAATCTTTTACTGGCCTAGCGAACCACTAGAATTTGCAAACCACTGGTCCACCAAAATGCCCACTGGTCCATAAAAAAAAAAAAAAACTTAAAACATTTACAATATATGTAGAAAGTAACATATCACTTCAATGGAATTATCTCCAATATTTGTTTTTAAAATATCTAATTTGAAAGTGCAAGTGACAGGACAAAGAATGTTTCTACGATAAGATTCCGATGAATTGGTGATATAGCAGAGTAAGAGTGCATTCTCAATCTGTTTTGAAGTAAGAGGGGAATGAGGGGATCCAAGGGTACAAAAATTCACATATACTGTATTAGCAGCCATTTTTTTTTACATGTTTTATTGTTTAGGGTTTAGCTTCCTTTTCCTTATTTTAGCCTTATTGCTCATCCTTCCTACTTTCCCACAAATTTAGTTTTAGTCCCCCACTGAACACTGTTTCATGTGAATTGCTCTTTTACAAAAATTACCTTCACGCATTCAATTGACCTCCTTCGCTAGTGTGTTTTCTTGGGACAGAAACAAAAGCTGGTTAGTGTCTGGTGTCAGCATCTGCTGTATTCACTAGGCTGGGTGAATCCAAAGAAGAGCAGGACATTGATTGTGTTTTCTTCTGTTCGTTACAAATGGTGGGGGAGGAAGTAACAAAAAAAAAGTTTGTTGCCATTATACGACAAGGACTGGGAAATTGCCTTTCTGTATTTGTTGTTTCTTCCATTCTTTACAAATAATGCAAGATAAACAAAATAACTGTTTTCCAATAGCATTTCATGAACTTATCACTAGTTTGCAGCCTAAAAAGAAATCCATAAAGTAAAAAAAGAGAAATTCATTTTAACTTGTGGCAAATTAAAAAAAAAAAAAGAAAGGAAACTTACTGGCCATCCGGGCCAATAAAATCAACAGATCAGAGGTCCGATGGAAGTTTTACAGGCCAATGGCCAGCGGACCACTGGGTAATTCGAATGCTGCATATCATGCGCAAACACAAATGAAACAAAATGTGTAATGCAGAATGCCACAATGATGTTCACAAATAAATAATACCTACAAACAGTGCGCTATTCTGATCATACATTAATATTAATAAACAATCTACACGACTCAGTGAGGCTAATATATTACCATGAATTTGTGAAAATTGGGCAGTGTGGAACCTCAGGACCCTCTGGTATGATGATTCAGTATGAATCTTAACAAAAATTCAATTACTGGATAAAAATGGGGAAGGTGTAATATGACAAAACTAAGCGCCATGAATTATTTTATTAACACAGCAATCAGATATATCTGAGTTGCGTGTATTTTACTGTTTCTCACGTAACATTAATCATATCATAAAACTTTAAAATTACATCGGAAAACTTGTAATTTTCAAGTTTTCTGATGTGATTAATGTTACGTGAGAAACACTAAAATACATGTAACTCAGATATATCTGATTGCTATGTTAATATTCAGATGTTAAATTATAATAATTCAGTTAATTATTTTAACTTGTAAATATTTTATCTATCAGAGATTTTAATTATCATGCTTAAGACAGCTAGTTATATATATTTTATAATTAAGATGTATTTCCATGTATTATGTAAAGAATATTTCTTCCACACTATCTACTACACACCATCATTTCATGGGTACAAAAAAAAATTAATCATCAATTGGTATTAAAATATTATGCAAAAATATCAAGCATACCTTTATTTTGTTTTCAGCTTCTGAAACATTGGCTAAATTATTATTTTGGACAAGCAGTGTAAGCAAAGCTGTCATTGATTAGAAGAGAGTGTCATTTCTATGTATCATTAGTGAGGAAACTCATTTCCTGTATGTAGCAGTTAGCCAGAACAGAAACTCCTAATTATCCTGGTGCTGACGACAATGTCAAAGCCATTGGTTGATCAAGAAAATGCTGTAACACAACCTTAAGCACAAGTCAGAGTGCATTAATCAATTCTAAATTTTGATATTCTTATGAAGTTCTCCAATAATCATTAAAATATTAAGCAGTACAGTACCTTCTTCGGAAGTAAATTTGTTTGAAGGAGAAGTCCTAACTCTCCCCCACCCCCAACTCTTTAGTATGCCATACTAACAGCTATCATTAGACCATTTCCTATTCACTGATACTGTTGTTTGGTTAAATAACCATTACAAATTAAAAATGTTAATCCACAAACTTAAGTAGAAAAAATGGAGTCAATCAATCTGTACCTGAAGTTATGAAAAGCATGACTAATATGCAATAACTCGGATGAGAAAAAATATCTGTAGTAAGATTATAAAAGCTGAAGTTGATGTATAAACAGACAAAATCAACTGAAGGAACTTCATCAGCAGTTTCTAGATTTTGACTGCAATGGATTTGGAAAGATTTACTAAATTTTAAAGCAGACAATAGAATTACTGCAACAAAGAAACCCAAAAGAAAATTATCTCATCAGCACTTCCAATCAATTTTTTGTCTATATATCAGAAAAACAGAATGTACCTAAAAAGGATGTAACTTCATTCAGCCAACAGTGTAATTACAGAGAACTGAGGAAGTTATGTGAAATAGATAAAAAATTAAATACATAATCTTACATAATCTGAGACAGAATACATAAGTTCATTTAAAACACAATTCTCATGTGTTATACTTAATGTTAAACAGGTTAACAACTCATAGTAGCTGGCATGAATATTCTTGGATACCAGCTCCTGTTTTACCCAGTCATTTGACATTACAATTCTGTGTAACTGATTACATACAACAATGCATACAGATGATACTGATTCAAACATGTTTTCAAGAGAGCCAATCAATTTCCAGATGCCAATGAACTCAAACAATATTTTGTAGCTAATTCTGTGTGGTTTTTGTGTAGCATGAAACAACAAAATCATAGTGAATAGCTCAAACATTCCATACAGAACAGTATTCCGCTGAAGACTTCTATTATTAATTTGAGAATACAACATTATGGGGTTGAGGACCATGAATATGCTAATAATATACATCATAAAACTGGCCCTTCCTTAATAGCATTCTTTTACAAATGCTACTTAAGAACTAACAAGGCTCCTCAAGAAAATTACTATATTAACACAGTTCATTATTCAATATATTTTAAAATTATCTGAAACCACCAAATCTTAACAAAGGTATGACATGGAAGATAAAACATCACTCATGTAGATATTTTGTACTGTGAAGTATTTTCTGGAACACCTCTCAAGCTTCTCATTTGTGAATTTCTATAATCTGCAAGCAGTGAACTATCCTCATGGCCTTAGATGATAACATAAGTAATTCCAAATATTTTCCTTTTTGTTAATCTTGTTTTCACAAGTGACACTTTTAATGGCACTTTTAATCTAATCCATCTATGAAACCACACCAGCTACTCACTCAGAATTTTAGTTCTTGCATACATCTATGTATATTTGCAAATGAAACTGGCAGCAATAATTAATTTACATATGCCAACATGCTAGCAGAAAATTATAATAATCTACTGTTTAGTAAGTTCCCAATTATATTTTTCGATCTGCTAAACCAATAACACCAGCAGCCGACACTCCACACAGAGAAACTAGAAATGACAAACTCATTGTCAAAACATAAAATTTAATGATGTTCAAATTTTCTTGATGTAACACAACTCATGCCAGGTATAATTGCCAAAATAAATGACAATCACTTTCAATGGATTGCTAAATTAATGATGGCTTGGAGGAATGAGGAATCCAAGTTGCATTTGTCGATCAAAGCAAAATTTCCAGTGTGGTGTTTAACATGTTATATGCTAAATGCTAACAATAACAAAGATCAGGAGGTGCACTGAATATGACAGTTTGTCACTCACTGCTATAGCAATACCCTCAAAGTTTCTGTTATACCCTTCCAGTGGTTGCTCTGGCTTTTTTTAAGTTTTTGCCAACTCATTTGCCATTTTTTTTCACGCTCCATTGGAAATATAAAAAGCAAATCGCTATAATAGTACAAAACAAAAGGCCACATATTCTTTACAATTAAGCAGCAGCAACATATTATTAAAAAAGATAATACCTAATATTTTTACCAAAACCTTTTATCCATCGCCAAAGATACCCCCCCCCCCTCTTCTCCACACAACACACACACAAACTGCAAAGAATGTGATTGGCAACATAACCCCTACCCTTCCGCATGTTCTGACTAACAACCACATATGCTACTGATCTAATCCACATTTCAAAAGGTTTGGTCCTCTGGTAAGTAATAGCTAACACACAACACTAAAATTCTGTCCCAATCAGAAAAGAAAATTTTTAGCTATAGAGCAGAACTGTGACCCAATATGAAAGCTTCAGCATAGAAATGTAAGCAAATAGATCTCTCCCTTACCTCAAAAGATTGATTCAATTTAAATCATTTTCAATAAGGTTAATGTCCTTTCTCCCAGAACAGCATGTTAACTCTTAACTGCCCAAGTCATGTTTGTCACTTATCAACCCACGTCCAGTCTCTCCGCTCGCCATATTTTTATTGTTAACCTCATGTTAATGTTTTATTTTTCTATTTTTTAATGTCTGGGGGATCGTTTATTTGTAAAATAATACAATAAATATAAAAATAACCTTAAGGTATCCATACATCATTAAAATGTGATTTTTGTCAAAATATTAATTTCCTAATTTCGTTCTTACATTAAGGCCCGTTTTTTTTATCTTTTCAAATCCATTTAAAATTTGTTTTTATCTTTTTTAGAGGGCTACAGTTATTTTTATGTTACTTGACAGCAACTTTTTAGAACCGGAAGTACTGTTATGCTAACCAGAAGTGAGCTTAAATGCTTATTTACATTGCAATTTTATTAAATATGAACACTCAAATTTGATCCTGTATATAAATCAAAACAGAAATTAAAATTTTAATTATTTAAAATACTTAAAAAGGATCTGGCAACACAAGTTTTGTTCAAGCATCTGGCAACAAAGTTATGGCAGAAAATACCGAAGGTGGTTTTTGTTTGCCTCAAAAATACGAAAATAGGCATATATGATGTTGTCATACAATTTGATGATTGCTTTCAAGGTTGTTTGAAAGTACTAGCCAAGTTGCTCATTCAAAATCCAATATTTTTCATATTGCAGGGTTATAGACATTTATTCATATATCTGAGACTGGAAATGATTGAATCTGTGACTGGAAATGACATGCAACCCCTGTTGCAAAAAAACGTAAAAAAGTTTTGTCAGCTCTCAGGATGAAAAAAATAACTGTTTTGCATAGTAAAGATGGTGAAATTTATAAATCAGGGGCACTTTAACATTTAATTTTGATTTTTAAAGTAGGATTTGTGTTTAAAAGTTATTTTTAGCTTTTTCTCGAAATGATTTTTTTTTTATATTGCTAAATTTTACTTGCATGCAAAACATCATAATGCAAAAACTTATGCTTGAAATGCCTTGAAACTTTACAGGAATATATTGCAAGAGAATATAAAGGGAATACACTATTTCCATAATTGTACATCCATTATTTTTTATTTTTATGGTATAAATTATAAATTGCTATAAATTTTGAATGATTTTCTTTTCGACAGTACTTCAACTTTTACAGCTTTTTAAATAAATGTGCTATGATAATGGGAATAGTCTATTCCCTAGACGATGTTATTGTCATCATAATAAAATTTATAAAATGAAAATATATTGATTTGATTTTGAGTTATGTTTTGCGAAGTGTTAATTTTTTTGCAACTTTTACCTATTTTCGAGTTACAAATGAAAACAAAAATCAGAACCTTTTTTTTTTTATGTTATTCCATATTTTTAGCCATATTCCATTACAAAATGCAGAAAAGAAAAAAAAATCAAATAATTTAAAAAAATCCTCTCTGAAGGTGTGTACGGATTCCTTAATAAAACCTGTAAGACCTTGACGATTATGGGCAAAACACGTAACAATATTAACAAAGAAAGGTGACTTGATCACGCTAGTTACGTTAACTAAAACTTTTACAAAAGTTCGTAAGTTGGAAGCTTTCGACCTTATCTTAGGTCTTCATCACGCCAATGGAGGACTAAGATTGTTGCCAGATTCTACATTTGAATTTTTCTATTTTTGTTGCCAAAACTTAGAATTGATCTCCAGATTAACGGAATGTAGAGAGGAGATTCGGAGTTGCAAGTCATTGAGCTGAAAATAATTTCTATGCTTTCACGGTAACGGAGGGCAAAACGATTGTCAAACGAAGCAATTCGTTTTGCTTCGTTCCAGTGGGGAACTGCAGATGTGTCTTCCATTGTCAAAATAGACAAGGCAGTGTTGGGATTGCCTTTCGAAACATCTTTTCTATGTTCTAAAATTCTATGGCTTATGCTCCTGTATGTGCTTCCAATGTATAAGTTATCCCCAGTAGAAGAAGAGATAGGAATGCAGTAAACTCCTGGGAGGTTCAGGCTTTCAACTTTGTCCCTATCCCTTTGTAGAAGTTTCAAGATGTTTGGGGTAGATTTAATGGCAAGATGGTAACCAAAACTTCTAAAAAGAATCTGTAACTTATAAGCATAGGAAGGATGGTAAGGAACAGAACCACAGAATTTCAGGTCTTCTTTCTTGTGAGGAAGGAGGCATTCGATTTTCGAATTAACCATTCGAAAATCGAATGCCTCCTTCCTCACAAGAAAGAAGACCTGAAATTCTGTGGTTCTGTTCCTTACCATCCTTCCTATGCTTATAAGTTACAGATTCTTTTTAGAAGTTTTGGTTACCATCTTGCCATTAAATCTACCCCAAACATCTTGAAACTTCTACAAAGGGATAGGGACAAAGTTGAAAGCCTGAACCTCCCAGGAGTTTACTGCATTCCTATCTCTTCTTCTACTGGGGATAACTTATACATTGGAAGCACATACAGGAGCATAAGCCATAGAATTTTAGAACATAGAAAAGATGTTTCGAAAGGCAATCCCAACACTGCCTTGTCTATTTTGACAATGGAAGACACATCTGCAGTTCCCCACTGGAACGAAGCAAAACGAATTGCTTCGTTTGACAATCGTTTTGCCCTCCGTTACCGTGAAAGCATAGAAATTATTTTCAGCTCAATGACTTGCAACCTGAATCTCCTCTCTACATTCCGTTAATCTGGAGATCAATTCTAAGTTTTGGCAACAAAAATAGAAAAATTCAAATGTAGAATCTGGCAACAATCTTAGTCCTCCATTGGCGTGATGAAGACCTAAGATAAGGTCGAAAGCTTCCAACTTACGAACTTTTTGTAAAAGTTTTAGTTAACGTAACTAGCGTGATCAAGTCACCTTTCTTTGACCTGTAAGACCAGACCTGGTTTGTTAAGGGTTAATGTTCTATATAAAATTTTCACAGAAGTCAGTTACCTTTTAAAAGAAAAGACATACAGATTTTCAATAGCAAAATCTTATTAATGGGAAATATGGAGATTAAATTTTCGATCTATATACTCAAATTTTTGATTTATAAACTAAATCATTATCAGGAAATCCTGCATCTTACTTCTTCCACAAGTCTGGTGACCATGCCTGGTAGATTTGCCATCTAGCATGGTCATTGGTGTTGCCACTTTGTGTCCAGTAAATATCCAGGGATTGTTCTCATTTTATATGGATTGCTAACTTAATGAGGTGGCAACATCAACGGCCATGCTGGATGACAAATCAACCAGGCATAGTTGCCAGACCTGAGGAAGAAGTAAGACACAGGAATTCCTGATGATGATCTAGTGTATAGATTGAAAATTTGAGAGGTTAAATACCTAAAAATTTATCCTCTATAATCCTCGTTACTAAGATTTTTGCAACTGAGATTAATTAGAGGAAGCCATGGGGTCAACAGATTTTGTTTTCATGCTTTAATGTGTGATATAATTTCAAACATTTTCAGTAGATGTCGCTACCCTGCTGCACAGATTGCTGACAGCAAACTAAAATGTTTCCAAATTTGAGAAAAACATGCAAAAAACATTTGTTAACTAATTTCATTCACATCTGTTCAATTCAGTGGTCCAATTCACAACCATTTTCAATAAGCTTATATTCTCTGGCTATGAGGAATAACATATTCAAATGTCTTCCAACTTAGACATCTTTCTACAACAGTTATAACCATCATCAGGGCTTCAAAAATACCATGCCCAAGATGCCCAGGGTATGTAAATTACTGACCTGAGCAAATGAAAAAGCAATCTAGTTGCCCAAACCAACAACTAAATTTAAAAATGAAAATTTTTGGAATAGAGTTTTCTACTACAAGAAAAAAGAGTCATTGCATCTCATGTTTCATTTCACTGCCAACCACCAAGTTGTATTCTTGTTACGGAGTGCCAAGAACTGAAGATTATCACTTCTTTAATTATATTATGCTCTACTTCCTGAAATTGAAACCATATGTAGTTTTGCTTTAAATGTTTTTTCATAGTCAGTGATGGAATGCATGCCTCTGATGGAACTAGCCTCCAATGTTTAGTGACAAAGGGCAAAAACTTCAACAAGAACATGGCAAAATCACTAAATTTCTCAAATACCAATTTCATCATCATACCATTTCATACCAATTTCAGCATCAGCATCTTTAAACTTGAGATATGCTTTTGTACACTGAGCATTTTGAATACAAACCCTTAAAATGGAAATGCAAAACATGTAGAAAAAGTTCATATTTTTTAACTTAAAAAAAAACGAGAGTTCTGATTTGTTATCTTAAAAGATAAATTTCCCTGGGCATCTAGCTTTTACTTCCTGCGCAGTTAAATAATTTTTGCACATACCCAGCTAAGAATATAACTTTTCAGATATTTTTCAAGCCCTGATCATGGATAGACAGAAAGACTCACAGCATAAATGCTTTTTCATTCTACAGCTTGCATTAACACTGTAGTTTTTTAAACAAAAACTAGGCAACCTGAACTAACAGGTTAGTAGATATAAAATCCTTATTTAATGCAACAAACTAAAAGGTAATCCTGTGTATTAATGAAGTCATGCACACACTAGCGATGAAATATCTTCAAAATTTAACTTCAGGATTATGGGGATCACCAGTTTGGAATTTATTTTACATTGTTAAATTTTCAGTTTGCACACCAACCTAACTGACTCAAGAGAGCAGGTGTTGCCATTTGTGCAATAATAATCAGCCTTTCTGTTCATTAATTGTGGCTCCTTTTCTATCAATTGGTAGACTTTCTTCCAACTTCCTTCACATAAAGTGCCATTGATGTGACAGAATTTTCAAGGAATCCCAATTAATTGAATGTCCAGTGTTTTGAATGTGTCTGTCAAGTCCTGTTTTGTTGGTAATATTTCTTATAGGGGCTTTACATTCTGCTAAACGAGTTCAAATTTGTCTCTGAGTTTCTCCTACATGGGTGTTCCATTGCAGTTTACATTGTAGGTCACTCCTTCATATACAAAACATTGCTCTCTTTTTGCTTAATGAGAAGGAAGATTTTTTTAATTTTATTGTTTAGGCCCAGAGAAAGTCAAACATGAAGCTTCACGCTAATCCTCTGAAGTTTTCCAAATAACCCTTTATGTTAGGTGCTAACTTGCATAAAACAAAATCATGAAATAGTTCTGCTACGATTGTTTATGTATTCAACAGATACTTAAACTAGTGTTATAAAGCATTGTAAACAGCATAAATGTTGTCCCCATAATTATAAAATTGCACCTGTTTTCGAGAAAGATGTACCAGTAAAAGATTTCTAAATAACACAAGTGAACAACTAAGAACATTCTGCAAAAAAAGTAAGCAAAAATAAGAGACCATTTAACCCACTTTCATTTTGCAGACAACAATCATTTTTGCAAATATCCCCTCTCCTCCAGAGCTGCACAGTATGTTCTAGGAACTTGCCGACAAGAGTAATGAAGTGCGTTTGCTTTAAAGATGAACTTACGGAAAACACAATTGATGTGCAATGCTTTTACAAGAACTGGAAATATATAGAGGTTGATGGGGAAATTTTAGAAGTAACTGATGCTTACATCTACATTGGATAACAGATATCAATTGAAGGCCTCATAAAAGAAATGAATGAGCGCATAAAACTTGACTAGAAATCAATTGGAGAAACAGTACAATTTTCAAGAGTAATTTATCATTAACAACATAAACACCCAGATCCGTCTCTCTGGAATGCTTAACGCCACACCAACGTCTGCATTGTTGCGTCATCACTTATCGATCAATTCATGTATGCTCTAGCGATGTCAAAAGGACTGCCTGCTATATAATTGTATGAGAGATGTCAAGGTGATAGTGTGTTAATTTAAAAACATTGGATTATCAATTACTCTAGTTCTATTTATCCGATCTACAAAATTTGAATTAAAATCGTAATATCGCGGCAAGTAGCATTTGTATATTAATTTAATTTAGCACAATTAGAATATTAATTTGTATGCTTTAATTATTTTTTATTTTTTAATTTAACTAATTTAATTTGTATGCTTTAATTATTTTTTATTTTTTAATTTAACTAATTTTCCAAGTTTAGTGCTGATTGTATTATACATTTTGCAAAATATTGATCAATCTGAATGCTCTAACCTACAATAAAAACTGAAATCTAGCGATGTCGAAGTAAGCAAGATGTCGCTCCAATAGCACATTTTCAAAAATTTACATAGTTCTGATTTGTAATACCAGATATCACATTATTTTGTAGAAAAAGCTTCAGTATAAAGCTTCAAACTAAACTTCAGATAGCACAGTCTTAAACAAGCCATGAGTAAAATAACATATGTATTGGATAAAAAATAATTTAACGCCAAAAATCAAAGCAAAAGTTATTTTTAAAAGTTTACACGAAAACAACAGGACTACAAGGGAAATTGCTGAACAACAAATATTTCACGCAGAATATTTATCACGAGGCTTTTGAAAAACGGAATAAATAGCATATAATTTTCAGTTCTAACATGAATGAGTTCTTACTAAATAAGTTTTTACTATATTTCCTTACAAAAAAGATGGCATCTCTTTGATTTGTTTTCAATCTGCTTCAATTAAAAATTTCACTATCTTAGGATGGGAAACATCCCCTATATATTATTATTTATTTAAAACTTAAAAACAACCGTCTTTCGATGATCTATAGCCTATAGGCTACTTATGTCTTAAAAGAAAAGTGTTTAATCAAAAAGTGCATCTTCACAGTTCTTACCTATGGGTCAGAGACATGGACCTTAACTAAAGAAACATCCAGAAGGTGAAGACAACTTAATAAGCATTGAGAGGTATATGCTCGGTGTAGTCAAGACAGATTGGAAAAGAAACTCGTGAACCATGAAAATGATAGGAGTTGATGAACATTAACCTATCAGAATGGATGTGAATGTGTAGTTTCATTTTTTAAAACAAATGCCAAGATTTAGGGAAAGTTTTATGGAAATTACCATCAAGCACTGAGATTTATAGAAACTTTTAGATTTCCTGTTCATTTGCAGAATATGCCAGTGCTTCGTGCTTCATTCATGTATCACTGACAAGTCCATGATCAAAGTAAATACCCTCAAGTGGAAATGGGCTGTTCTGAACTGACAGCCAATGGACAACTGAATACTAACTTGACTGGATACCAAAGGACAGAAAAAGATCCAGATGAAGACTACATGGGAGATGGGTGAATGAAGTTTGAAAGCATGCTGAAGTGACATAGAATGCAAGGTGATTCATAAAGAAGTATACAGTTTCAATGTACTATAAAACAAGAATAATGTAAGATATTTTATATTACCTGTAACAGAATTGTAGGGTAATGTTTCAAGTTTTTTAGAGACAGTCACAGATGTTCATGTGTGCACCCTTAGTCACACGACACACATCGAGCCGGTAATCCATTTCCGCCCAAACGCGAGGTAAGATATCTGAATCAAGTGCAGTGATAGTGGCTGTGATACGCTGTTTCAGCTCTGCTAGATCAACAGGAAGGTGAGGGGAGAATACCTTGTCCTTTACGTACTTCCACAGGAAAAAGTCGCAAGGTGTTAAGTCAGGATTTCTGGGTGGCCATTGGGTCAGTGGTATGTTGTAGTCTGCAGCTCATCCAATCCATCAGTGAAGAAGATGTTCATCGACTGACTAGTCACGTGACGTGCGCTATTGCCTACGTCACTTCCCTCAGTAGCGGGACACAAACTTTATGAGTATATCTACCTAACGGTTCGCAGCTGTGGTCCGTGTCTTCAACTGTTACTATTTTACAGCATCTGGACACTGTATACTTCTTTATGAATCATCCTGTATATTGCATCAAGACAGAGAGTTGTCGAAGACTACTCCCCATCCCCCTCCCCCAAAAAAATATTCATATTGCCTTGTTTGTATGTAAGTCTGGCACATGGCAAATTAACATATTTTTGAGCTAAGGACAAATAAATTACCAAGCCAAGCAACATTAATCTATCAGAATGGATGTGAATGTGTAGTTTCATTTTTTAAAACAAGCACCAAGATTTAGGGAAAGTTTTATGGAAATTACCATCAAGCACTGAGATTTATAGAAACTTTTGGATATCCTACTCATTTGCAGAATATGCCAGTGCATCATGCTTCGTTCGTGTATCACTGGCAAGTCCATGCTTTCAAACCATAATTTTAAAAACAGCACAGGGTCAAAATCCCTGATTGAATTATTTTACCTCATCAAATCTGATTTACACTGCTGGCCATCTAAAATGCAACACCAAGAAGGAGGCATCCGATTGGCCTGAAATTCGCAGTATGCGTTGCCCGCGAGAGGACAGGCAAACGATTAGCATTGCAGGGCACATGCAAATCATGTGCGCCTGGCACGCCTCCGAGAAGCACTATAAGAAGGCTGCACAGAAGGCAGGGTGCAAGTAGTGGAAGTGTGTTGTGCTGCCGGACCTGTGCATGGGAAGCTTCCTGATGCCTCGTCGCAGAATACGGCAGTCATTCCAGCATGTTTCAGAGTTCAACAGAGGACGAATAGTGGCTTATCGCGACAGTGGTTTATCGTACTGAGACATCGCTGCCCGTGTGGGACGACATCCAGCCCCAGTGAGGAAAATATGGATTCGGTGGGTGCAGGAGGGACGGATGGACCGACGTGCGCAACTGCCACAGCTGCGGCACACCACCGAACGAGAGGACCGGCATCTTGTGCGGCGGTCATTGACGGCTCGCACCGCCACATCACGAATGTTAGCGCAGGAATTAAGGTGTGTTGCGCAACAACCTGTATCAGCACGTACCGTTTGATGTCGTATGTTGGAGCGGGGACTTGTAACACGGCGCCCATTGCTCCGATTACCATTGATGTTACACCACCGGCGAGTGCGGCGGCAGTGGGCCGTTGAACGCCGCACCTGAACTACGGAATGGCACGACATTGTCTTTTCCGACAAATTCCGCTTCTGTCTGCAACACCACGATGGTCAGATCCGCGTGTGGAGGCACCGCAGCGAGAGACTGTATGACGCCTGCATTATGCATTGCCATACCGGTCCGTCACCTGGCATTATGGTTTCGGGCGCAATTGGATATGACACCCGCACCCCTCTGGTACGCATCGCCGGTACACTCAACAGCCACCGCTACATCTTCGACATTTTGGAACCTGTAGTCCTCCCTTACCTGCAGGACCTGCCAGTGGCCACGTTTCAACAGGACAATGTGCGCCCGCACGTGGCACGCATCGTGCAACAATTCTTCATGGCCCACCAGGTGTCACTGCTGCCGTGGCCCGCCTGTACTCCTGATATGTCGCAAATCGAACAGGTCTGGTCACTGAGCGGCAACCGAGTGGCATGGCAAGCACCACCCGCGGCTACGCCTGATGAATTGTGGCAACGTGTGGAAGCAGCCTGGGCCGACATACCCCAAGCCCACATCCAAAGCCTCTTTCGTTCGATGCAGCGGCGTCTAGCGGTCATTATTGCCAGTCATGGGGGCCACACAAACTATTGATGTCTGCGTGTTCCGCAAGTCGCACGGGCCTGTAAGCTCAATCACTTCATCTTTGTATCTGTTGTTATGTGTCCAGTAAATCTGGCTTTGCTATCTCGTGTCCTTCTTGGTATTGCATTTTGAGTGGCCAGCAGTGTATTTGCTAAGAGAGAAAGTTTCTTTCATCTGCCACAATGTCATTCATAACACCAAACCCTCATGCTGCTTCTAACATGCAGGCAATAATTATCAATTATTTGGATGATTTTTACTGTGAGAACTGTTTTCTGAATTTCATGATCAACATCACAATTATCAACAAACTTACAAAAACAATGCTTAAATAGTATAACTATACTAGTGATCCAAAATTTCTTGGCGAAGAATAAAAATAAAAGTTTCCAAGCTTTCACACATCAACCAGATGGCTTTCTCAAAGAAGGTAGACAGCTAACTGCAAACTGGATAATAGAATGGTTCAACAATTTGAACATGGTGACATGACAGTAACGAATAGACGAGAACGAAATCAGGTATTCAAAGACACGAGGCGTTTTGCTCGTTTTGGCATACAGAATCCTAGAAGGAAAACCAAGAGGCAGTCACTATTTGAAGAACTGGTTCCAAACTTGTGGCAACTTCAGTGAGACGCTATCATTGCATGACTCGCTGTTGGTTATGATCTCCAAAGTTTCGCGAATGGCAGTAGACTTTGGGGTGGAGTAGGAAGCTAATTTCTTTACGTCATCCCACATAGGAGCAGCGGACTTGAACTTGACTTCTCTGGATAGGGCCGTGGTTACTTTGCCATTCTTTATGTCCCTTTTATGCTCGTTAACTCTAATTCTAAATGAACGTTTAGTCATTCCAATGTAATATCACACGGATTTGTCTGGATATAGTAGAGGAATGGCATAAACACCTGCTTCATTGGAAGGTGGGGACTTCTCAGTGTTTCCCTTAATCATGGTATATAAAGATGTCGGAGATCTGATGCCAACACTGAGGTTCATCTTCTTGAGCTGATAGGAAGCATCTGGTATATAGGGAATTGATCCCAGGTAGCGTAGCTGCGGCATAGAAAGATTAGTACGACTGGTTCGTGTCTTCTCGATGTAGCAGGTTCGGGGCGTATCCTGCCTCAGTGGCCAGCTTGATAACGTTTCTCAATTCGCATTGTCTAGAAGGAACATCTGAGGAGACTGCAAAGGCTCTTTGGATTCGAGAACGGAATAAAGCTGTCTTGTAGTCGGCGGGGCAGAATGAGTTGCGGAGCATTAGGTTAGATACGTATGTGGGTTTAAAATAGACTTGTGTGTGAAGGCGGTTTTCAGGTAATTTACTCAGTAAAACATCCAGATAAGGCAAGGCGCCATTGTGTTCAAGCTCCATAGTGAAATTGATAGTAGGGTGAATATCATTGATTTTATCGATAAAAACTGGGATGGTATCATTTCCGTGAGGCCATATGAAGAATACATCGTCCGCATATCTTAACCAGGTGGTAGGTCTCAGGGTAATGTTGGTGAATATATATTGCTCAATTGGATGAAGTATTGCTTCCGCGAGGATGGCTGAAAGGGATGATCTCATCGGAGCGCCATTTATCTGTTTGTAAATTTGTCCTTGGAAACTGAAGTGGCTGGAATTTGAGACCAAGTCCATTAATTTGAAGATGCTGTGGCAGGATTCCTGGGAATAAAGTGACGAATTAGTTATGGCTTCTTTTAAATATGAAGAATATATCGTCCTCATATCTTAGCCAGGTGGTAGGTCATGGGGTAATGTTGGTGAATATATATATTACAAAAACAATATCCAATAATGCTAAACTACAGATAACTTGCTAAGCTCTATTAATTATTTTCTGCATCTGCTGAAAGTAGAAATATATCCGATGGTAAGATAGTTTGGTTAAGTCAATCAAGCAAGCCTGACGAATGAGTACAAATCTCCACACTCCACTAGTTATCATAAGATGTCATAAGTATGGATGTTGGTGTTATCTTTACTGTCATATGGTCCATAGAATATATAATAGGAATGACAAACTCCTGTGATCCACCTAACTTTAGTGGAGACATTGGGGGAGGCAGGGCTTGAAAAACATCTGAAAAGTTACATGCCCAGCTGGTTATTTACCTGCCCAGGAAGTAAAAACTGGAGGACCAGGAAAATTTATCTTTTAAAACAACAAACCATAGCCTCATGTTTTTTAAGAAAAAAAATATGAACTTGTTTTTACATGTTTTGCATTTCTATTGTAAGGGTCTGTATTCAAATTGTTAAATGCACAAAATGGTATGACAATGAAATTAGTATTTGAGAAACTTAGTGATTCTGCCATGTCCTTTCGTTGAAATTTTCACCCTTCATTACTAAACACTGGAGGCTAGTTCCATGAGAGGTATGCATTCCGTCGCTGACTATAAACAACATTTGGAGCAAACTATGATACATATGGTTCCAATTTCTACAATTTGAGCAGTGATATTCTTCGGTCTTTCGCACTCCGTAACAGCAATACAACTTCTGGTGATTAGCAGTGAAATGAAACATGACATGGAACAACTGTATTTTTTCTTTAGGAAATTCTATTCCAAGCTTTTTTATTCTTAAATTTAGTTGCCTGAACTGGACAATTAGATTTTTTATTTACCTATCCCGGGCATCTTGGGCATGGTATTTTTCAAGCACTGGGAGGTAATTTAAATATTTTTACAGCTGCTTTTATTTTTATTACTGATGTGTATAATTTTACATAAAACTAATATTTTATAATTTAATTATTTTTACTATACTATTTTTTAAATACAATTATAGCAAAATGTGCGCTTGTTTTCTGGTTTGATAACAGCGTCAACGGTGGCAACTATGACAGTCATTTTCAGGTGCAAGGAGTTATTTTTAAAATGATTACAAATCAGGTTTGTTTCAAATAATTACAAAATTTTCACATTTCAAAAACTTGTGGCCCACCAAAAATCAGCTCAGGATCCACCAACTGGTTTGCAAGCAGAGCTGAGACGGGCTGAGCCCAAGCCCGAAAGCCTGAAGTGGAGCCCGGAACCGGGCTCCGGTTGCACAATACTTATTAGAGTTCGGGCTCAGGCTCTGAGAAAAGGAGAATTTTCTTCCTTTTTCTTTTAATACGATTTTGTATGATTTAGCACACAAGACTTTTTTACACTTTCTAGTTGTTAAAGAGAGTTCTTTGATAACTGGATCCAGGGGTGCAGAAAATTTTCAGGGCCCAATATTTCCCCAGAACGTCATTTTTTTCTGTCCGAAATTTCCCCCAAAACTGTAGTGGACTTTCATACAAGTTTAAGCGTGTATTAGATCTATATGTTGATGATTAAGAACTAATCCTTAAAGCCTATTACTTAAAAATTTGAAAAAAAAAAAACAACCTAATATTTATTTTAGATTTAAAATGTCTGAAACATTTTTGAGTCTAGGTGAAAACAGTGGTGGGGCAGAGAGGCTGAAAAATAAACAGATAAAAAAAAATTCTGCAATTAACTATAATTTATTTCATTCTAGCATTTCAGGCGTATAATTGTGCCAGATAATTTTACTGAATTAAATTTAAATTAGACTTAAATCCTTTGAAAAATGCATGCAGGGATCATAGCATACTTCTGGAAAATTTTAGGTAGGAATTTTAGGAATTTTAGGAATTTTTAGAAAAATTTTAGGAAAATTTTAGGAGTGTATTTCAATAAAAACTAGATGTATATTTGTATACATCTAGTAAAACAACTTTGTATACATTGTAAAGAGTTTGCTTCACACCCTTCAACCATATATACTGATAGACTGCGCATGACATCAAAATTTCTGGCTCCAACATAAAATCACATGACAACAGTCAAAAAGATGGGTTACACCTGCTGTGCTTATGGTTGCTCTGAGCGATATAGTAAAGAAAGTTCTATGATTTTTCATGGGTAAGAAACGAATTAAATACCTAAGTCAATAAAGTTCAATTACTTAACCAGAAACTTGCAGCTATTGATATAAAAATATAGTAACTTAAGAAAAAAAAATGGAATGCACGTTCCAAATTCTTCGCAAAATGTTCATCACATTATAAATCACAAAATGTAAACAACCCGATCATGCATGTATATAGCTCATAAGTAAACTTACCTGAAGAGTTTTCATTATATATGAGGCGCATTCACATAATACACCAAAAACACTGAAGTTCTGCAGCGTAAATTAGTAATCATAACAGCATTTTTACACGAAATTTGGAGTCTGATGATGACGTGCCCAATGTTTGAGCCATGGCGGCTTTGATGCAGCTATTGCCAATGTGCAGTCCATTAGTATATATGGTCGAAGTTAACACCCAAATTTTTTGCCTAATGTCTAAAGTTTAAGTATGATTTACTTCTAATGTTCAGTTCTTATCTTTTCACGTGTTATTATCATATTCAAGTATATTTACCACATTCAAGTTTCACTTTGAACATTAATATGCTGTTGAACCAGAAGCAATTCACGATTTTCACAGTAAAGTTTTCAGGTTTCACATTAAATTATAATATCCTAAAAAGGTAATTGAAAACCAAGAACTATGTACAATTGTTCACTGAATTACTTTTTCATATTATTGTTTTAACCTTTTCCTGATTAGCCTATCTTTTTCTGCTTCTACCACAACTAATTTACTTTCAGTTTTCTTTATTTCAGCTGAACCTTGTATGATCAAGTTAGAGGCAACTGCTATTTCAACAGTATTTTGTTTTTCTACAGCTTTTCTCATTCTTTCTGTTCCCTCTTGAATTATTGCTAGGGAGGCTTCTTTATCGTTTTTAAGTCTATTTATTTCTGCATCATTTTCTTTTATTTTGTCATCAAACTCAGCTTTTCTTTTTTTCTCTAGCTGCTTTTCCTTATTTTCCCTCTCTTTCTGCTTCCTTTCTTTTACCTTTTTTGATTCTTCTTCCTTCAGCTTATCAACATACTCTTTATAAAATTTATGTGAATCACAAACACTATTTAACAAATTTCTTGTTATGGGAACTTTACTTACACATCCATAGTGTTTAATGGCCCCTTTAACTATTCTTAATGATGTTATAGTTGAGTCTTTTAAGTTAGCCTTGTCCTTCCTTAACAGAGCAGTGTTAACCGAAAATCCCCTTTCTGCATCAGCATTACCATGAGGTAAAACTAAAATTGACTTTATGAGTTTAGCAAGATTTGAGTATTTTTCTTTTCCGCTAGAGTCTTTAATACTAAATATATTACGCCAGTAATGATCAATCCGCACTGGAATATGCCCTTCCTCTGAAAAATTTCACTAGTTCATCTAGAGTTGGCTTATCACAATTTAAAAGTTTCCACTCTTCTCTTACTCTATCAATTTGTTCCTCAGAAAGATGCAAAACACTTGAAATTCTGGTTATTTCCGAAAGTCCTTCAGTGACTGAAAGTTGAGTTGACTCTTTCTTTGGTTCTTTTACCTTTAAAACTTCTATGTCTCTTAGCTTTTGATTGCAGAATGGCAAATTTGACTTTAAATATTTTGTGGTTGCAATTAGTGATGATCTTACATCTAAGAGAAATAATTTCTGCCTGGTCTCCTGAACATTCCTGAGGAGATTTTTTGTCTTCATACCAACTTCTAACTCCCCTAGTTTTTTCCATGAATTTTTGTTTTCAAAATCTACATTCTTTAGGTCTTCTCCAAATTTCCCTGCTATAACATCATCTTGGATAAACTGAGCCATAACATTCCTCATTAAAGTATTTAAATCAGAATATAACTGGTGTATTTTTGGTTCTTCACTCTGATAACATAATGAAAACTTTTCAAAATTTTGGTATGAAAATGAAATTAATGCTAAATAGCAAGGAGTAAGCTCATTTTTCAGGAAACAGTGAATTCTTTTATACCTTGCCGAATTGCATAGTTGTTTTTCAAATATTTTTTGAGATGGCAAGAAGTTTAAAAAATATTCTGTAATATTTAGCCATTGATCCAAGAGCCTCTGGGCTACAGAACCAACGGTTAACCATCTGTTGCTGACATGACGCAAAAGAAATTTGGCAGTGACCAATGTTATATCCTCGACAGATTTATAATCCTCTCGCCTTGCAGCACTACTCTTTAAAAAGTAATGCATATCAGTAGCAAATTCGTCAAAATCTATATTTAAGCTTGTCAAAAATTTTTAAATGCATTACTAACAACATGCAGGTTGCAAAAACCTAGTTCCAAAGATTTCTGGCCTGTTTCTTGTTTTACAACTTCATTGAATTTGCGTAAAAGCACTTATTTACATTTGGACTGTCCATGGATACACAAATAACTCTGTTCAACGAAATATTGAAGGATGATAACACATCAAGAATTTCTTTTAGCAAAATATCTGCTGTTGCATGACCCTGAAAAACGCTTGTTAGGTATCGGCAAGAAACTGAATTTATTTCTGAAGACCAGTACCTGAGATACACATCCAACTGCCGTTTCACTTGTGTATTTGTAGTTTCATCAAATGCTATAGTAACCTTTCCTGGGCTACTAGATGCAATGTCTTTTTTCAAATCCTCTTCAAAATATTTTGACAATCCATGTGATATCACATAAGCAACTTTTTTTTCTTTAAGTTGCATTTTGGCTGCAATAGCAGAATCAGGAAACATTTCTTTGAAAAGTTCAACTGTTTCAGTGCATGAAACAAAAGACATATTGTCCTTAGCAACTTTCATGGCCCATAATGCTTGGCTTTAGCCAACTGTAAATCATGACTCAGTACTTCACTAATATTTGTTTTGGGCTGAAGATCCCGTCCTCCAAAGGCTTTCAGGATGGACTTATTTTGAAATTTACTTTGAAATTTCTGCAAATGTTTTTTTCCTTTATGGTGCGCTTTTACTTGTGAAAAGCCACTATTAGAAATGTTGAAAATTTCTGAACACAATATACACTTAGCAGAAAATATTGTTTCAGTTGCAGAACACCATTCTTTCAACTTCACTCCGTCCAATTCTTTGGCGAGCCACGCATCTTGAAATTTCGTTTTGGATTTAGGCATCTTAAACACTTGTATTACTAACCAGAAAATGAAAGGGAAGTACAAAAACACGTTCCAATATTGCAAAACCAGACAACTTCCCGAAATTTGGCTGCGAGGATGTCAGAAGATATGAAAAAAAAAAAAAAGCAGGTCACCACTAGAGAACTGAACCTGCACACAGCACAGAGAACACCATAAAAAAGACGTAAAACCAGAAACTATCATACGCATCTCACGCAAGTTCAGTCAAAGCGAGTCTGAGCCGAGATATATTGCGCATCGAAGGTCGCTGTCGCCGACGCATGATCGAAGGTCAATGATCACGTGCTCTACTGCCTGCCAAGATAATACTCAGCTACCATCCCATCGTCATTACCGGAGGTTACGGAAGGAGACCACGTTTCCTCTTTGCTTCCACCCACCTGCGGTTTACAATAACAAAACATCAGCAGAAAGAGGAGGTTCCACAAGGCATGTACAAAAATAAAGTACGATCTTCTGCGTGCCATGGAGTTCGTCTGCAAAGCGCAAACCAGGGGTGAAAATGACCCCTCCCCTTTTCCCTTAGATCTCTTGTTACTCTCGAAAACTGTTCGAAGGCAAAAAAATGGAACGCCCGCCCAAGCAAGTGCATCTCGATGGCGTCATTTTTCCCTCCTTCAGCAGCACAGCATATAGGCTGTGTTTCTACAATAACAGGTCTTTTTACCTTACCGTAATGGTAAATTTATTGGCGTTAATAACGGTTTGTGTTTTTAATAAAAATAAGCTTATGAAAATTTTAGGATGAATAGCAAATTTTAGGTCTAATTTTAGGAATTTAAGGAGGGTCACGGAATTTTAGGAATTTTAGGAGGAATGCGATCCCTGTGCATGGCTCATTCGCTTTAAAATGTGCGGAACTCCTAATAACTTTTCAGATCGGCGCCTACGACACATAAGCTGCCATTAGTTTTGGAAAAATTTTATTAGCATGACTAGTGGTTGCGCCGTACTTATTACTCTGCCACACTGTCTACGCTTTGGCATTAGTATAGTTGTTTGGGCTCAGTGAATCATATGCCAGTGGTAGTCTGCAGTACGTCACTTTGCTCATAACCTCTTGTATTTATAATGACATGACATTTTTCAAAATGATTACCTGATTACCGTGCAGTAAATTACTCTTATCTTTCGTGTTATACTCGTTGTTAATAAGTCAATTTTTTGTTTTATTATTATTACTACTATTATTATTTTACCCGCGGGCAAAAATTTCCCCAGAGCTGCCTTAATTTCCTCCGAACTTCGTTTGCAAGTTCGGACAAATTCTGCACCCCTGACTGGGTCTAGATGGGGAGTGGGAACTTGGCAGGGCTATTCATTCCGGGCTTGGGTAACAAATACCATAGGTCATGAATTACTGGATTTCTGCAATAGAAAAGTTTCTTCCAGAACTATAGATAGTACATAGCAAGTTGACGAAATTTTGCTCCCTACCTCAGCGGGGCAACTCCTTTCTGATTCTATTGAGCAACGTACGACGTAGATTGTTGTGCCTCCCAATTTTTCCTGACGCCCCGCCCCTGAAACAGGAAGAAATGAATGGTAAAAGAAAACTATAGAAATAGCTATTCATCCCTTCCCCACTCCGCAGTTGAGAAAGAAATTGGTTAATTGCACAGGGAGGAAAGAATGGAAGTCTGAAAGAAGGATTTTTTTTAATACTTAAAAAGATTAATCATAGTTTTCGGGCTCGTTCGGGCCCAGGCTCTAATTTGCAATATAAAATTTGGTCTCGGGCGAGCTCAGGCTGACATACTTCGGGCTCGGGCTCTTAAAATTGAGCCCGAACTCTGCTCTGGTTGTAACCCACAGTTTGAGATACACTAACCTATAGTACTTTATCTTATGGATTAATCCTTCAAACACTTGGCTGGTACATTGTGTAAATGAAATGTGATCATAATGTTCAGATTTGGTAATTTTTGAAGCACACTATTTTCAGATAAGCCTTGTCCTTTCATTTCCCTCTGGGGCTTCAACTCTTTGTTGTAAGACAATCAGTTGCAACCAATGAGATGCTCCATCTCTGCAAACATTTACTCAGATACATATCTTTGCAATATGTTAATCACTATCAATAAATCCATAAAGAAGGTAATTTGTTTTTACTTTATTCTGAGGTAATTTCATTTCATTTTTTTGTTCAGCTGAAAGTTTTTATATAAAAACAGGATATGAATTCCATGCAGCTTTGCACACAAACCAGGCCCAGCCTTAGTGCTTCAGCAACCCTAGGCAAACATAGTGTTGGTATCTCTAACAGTACCCTTGAAAGAAAAATGGGCTTGGTTCTTAGCCATTAAAATATTAATTTTCAATCAGATTTGAGTAACATATTAAAATAGATAAATAAATTAGTTACAGAATGCATAAATGATATTCTAATATTCTTCAGAAAGCTGGCTACAGTGTACTTATTTGTAAATGTCATTGTATAATGTTTTCATGATTAGGATTGTATAAATTGTTGGTCACAACTGAAAGTTTAACATTAAATGCAATCTTAAAGTACTCATCGTGAAATCCATTTTTCCCTATGCACCCAAGAAGTTTGTCAAGAATTACTTCTCTGCTTGTGGTTTGTAATCTGATTAAGCCAGTGCACACACAGATGGCTTCTTCCACATTTGACATTTCTAAGAGTGAAAGTTTTGTCAGAGTAGCAATGTCTGTGGGTGTTAATACTTTATCAATAATGATACTGCTCTGTAATTGTAGATATATTGTTTTCTTAATAATCTTTTACATATGACAATGGCAATATACTCCACAATTATTGCATGTCTTGAATGACAACAAATGCAACAGTCAACCCCATTTCTCACATGCAGTTTAACTTTTTACATGCAAATTTGGGGATTGATCTATTCCTTTCCATCAGACAATATGTGATGTTAAAAATAAAATATGTTGTTAATATCACATCAGTATTACATTTATCTACAAACCTGTGTGAGTTCATCATTTTAGCTGGCTGTTATTTTATCTGTAATTTTATGGATGCTATCAACTTTTCCTACTTTTTTAAACTTCTTATTGAGTGAATACCTACTTGGACTGGTTTCAAATTACTTGATAGTCTTAGGGAAAAATATACTCATGGAAGAGTTAAAATAAGCCAATTACTTTCTTTTTAGCTCCCAAAGAACTGACTTTCAGACATAACTTGCACATAAGTTTTTCTTGTGCAATTAATCAAGAAAAAAATGCATTATTTCTGAAGAAGTTGGACACCCTGAATGTTTTAAGAAATTTACCAGTAATTTTTTTTAAATGGTGATTTTAGGTATTTGCTGCCTGGGTGACATTAGAAAATTCACAATGCAGCCACTGGAAAAAGGTTTTATTTGGCACTGACACTCATTTTGAATTCCAGGATAATGTGACACTTCCACAGTCCATGCAACACTGCTGCTTAGCATGGGCCTTGTTGACTGTTCTGTTGATCAGCATCAATCTTCATCCTAAATTTAAATGGAATAATGTTGAGTATGACACTCCCCAGCATAAATGTTTAGATTGCTAGCATGCAATACTATGGCATCTGACAGGAATCTGTTCCATAGTATTGCCACAGAGTTGGTAGGGCATAATTGTCCAGAATATCGAGGTAGATGTGCTGGTTAACAGGTTTATCCTCCATAACCAATGAGCCGGGACCATACAACAAAAAACACCCCCACACAAGTACACTGCCAGCTCCAAACTCGACCGTAGGAACAGTATACCGTGGTAAATAGCGTTCCCCCAGCTGCCGCCATACCCACACATGGCCATCAGACTGATGGATCGAGTATCGGGATTCATGAGTCCATACGACCCGTTTCCATTCACCTACGATCCACGAAAAATGTTTTTACGCCATGCTAAACGACAAGTAGCATTCCGAGTGGAGATTAAAGGCTTATGAGCAGCTGCACGACCATGGTGGCCCATGGAATGAAGTTCTCTGCAAATGGTACGTGTACATACCGAGGCTCCAGTATTTTTACTCACCTGTACACTGAGGTCTTGTGCAGTAAGTACTCTGTCGATTAGCTGCAACGACTCTTCTGAGGCTTCGGCATCCTCTATCACTGATTTTCTTTGGTCTGCTGGTATATTTTGCTACTTCAGGCACGCCATGTGTCTTTCACTTATTCAATACATCCAAAACAGTTGACTTGGGTATGTTTAAACGTCTCTGGGCTTCTCTTACGAACAATCTACTAATATAACATCCAACAATCTTTCCCTTCTCAAAGTCAGTTCTCTCCCACCGTGACATTTTCACTCTACCTCACAATGGTGTGATATAATCGCGGTCAACTGCCGGCCTGTTTTTTATACCGTTTACAGCTGTACTGCGCATCCTAACAATGGCGGATCTGTTCATTTGCTTTTGAAGGGGTGTCCGGTGACTTTTGTCAATATAGTGTATGTATATATATATAATTGTGTTTGAAATCGGAGCAGGGCAGGTCGTTTTTTGCTTTTAAAATAACTCCCCAAATATTGTATTTTAAAATCTTTGCCAAAGCTGAAGCAAATTTGCTGCAATACCTTAATATAATTTTACAAGCTTAATTTTGAAGGTTCTCAACACCACTAACAGCAAAATTTTGTACGTGAATTTACATTAACAAATAACTGGGCATTCATCTACCTGTTTTGACAAATCCATCTACTTCTTTTGACTGTTTTGTTTAACACTGTTTACAGTACACCCAAGCTCTTCATAGACTGATTTCAAATATTAAGTGCTTTATAATTTAATTGCTCAGTATGTTTGAAATTACTTGGAGCAGAAAGCATACATAAAAAAGCGATCAACTTCCTTAAGCAAAAAAGAAATTGCAATATTGCTCTGAAAATTAAAAAAAAAAAGCAATAAAACCCATCTTGGAGTGTGTGGGGTTTTTTTTGGGGGGGGGGGCAGATGAGTTTATACAAACCCTGGACATTGGAGATAGCAAAATAGCACTGCTAATCATAAAAAAATAAAAACAAAATTCTGGGCTCTAGATGGGGTTTTAACTCTTAATCCGCAATACTGGTTGCATCCCTAGGTCCATGTCTATCATCCAGAAACAAGAGATGAAAGGATGTATTGATTAAATAAAAACACCACTTTCTTCTTAATGCATTCCAGACAAGTTTCATACAACTATTAATTTCTTCTTAAATATGACCATCAATTTATATTTGTTGTCCAAGGTAGGCATAGCCACTAGTTATTTCAAAATTTGTCTTCTCAACCTCTTAATTCTTCAGTTCTGGTAAAAGCATTGTACATCCATTTGCATTCTGTAAGTTCATCTTTAATCCCACTTCTTTACTCTTGTCAGCAAGTTCCAATATCATACCTGGCAGCTGTAGAAGGGTATGACGATGACGGGCAAAACACGTAACAATATTAACAAATAAAGGTAACTTGATCACGCTAGTTACGTTAAATGAAAACTTTTACAAAAAGTTCGTAAGTTGGAAGCTTGGTGTAGCTTCCGCTGGGCCCAGGGTGAAATTTGATAGCAAGGCCCTGAGCAAAATTTTGGCTGTGGTCCTTAGAAAATACAGTTCATATATTAATATTTTAATAAAGTTGTTATATGAAAAGCGTCATTCAGGATAAAGAACATGCACAAAACTATCATAAAAAAAATATTATCTCAACGAAGTGTTTGTTTTATGCTTAAGAAAAAAACCTTAATATGAATTGAAAGTTCAGAGAGAAAAAAAAAAAGAGAGAGTAAACAGTGTCAAAATCTACAATTTTCTTTCTGGGGGGAAAGAGTTGCAGCTGCATTGTGATACTTGTGAAAGCTTCCTCATAATGTGATAAAAAGATAACTTCAACTAATTCATAGGAAATATTTTTGTCTAGAGAATAAAAAGGATTCCACTAAAAGAAATTTGTTTAAATCGGTGCTGGATTAAGGTGGGGGGCAGGGGGTTCTACAGGGGCTTGGGGCCCACTATGACCAAGGGCACACGAGGCATGCCTGAGCAAGTAGTAAATAGGGAGAGAGAGAAAGGTTTATAAAATAGTTTCACTTTTGTCTCATATGATTTCCACTTGGTTAGAAACAGAGGCTGGGAAACAAGACAGATTTCAAGACAGTGACTCACCATAGGTAAAGATTTCATGTTGCTGTGTACAGTGGGGTCGACGAGACAGTTGCAGGTTTTTCACTACCATCCACCCACACCTCCCAATTTGCACTTGGAACTGTTAATAGTTGAAGTCTCCTGTGGCTTCACGTTGCATAGCAAAAAAGATGTTCTAAAAAAGATGTTGCATACAATGCTAAATCATTAGAAAATCCAAGACAAAATCTAGGAATCTGAAGCATTTAAACTCATGTGCTTGTGAGAACGAAGAAAAATATAGCGACTTATTATGAAAACTGCAGAATAATTTAGTAGTTTCAGTTTCATGTTTTAACGAACTTCATAATAATTCCCCATCATAAGTTCTTCGAGGGCCTACTCAGATGTCTTAGCCTTGGGGCCAACTAAGGTCTTAATCTGGCCCAGGTTTAAATAGGGTTTTTTTGCCCCCCCCATACATGTTTTAGTGATTGATTTTTGATGCATGGTGGAGAAATGACAAATTACTGACCTTTTAAACTTTTATATGCACTCATATATGAAAACTGCTCTTTTTTTAAGAAAAAAAAATAATTCTAATATTGTTTCAAAAGTCACTGAACAATTGGCCTCTATACATAGTCCAAAAACAAGCTTGATATTGTTCCTTTTTCTTTTCTTTTTTTTTTTAATTTAAGTATCTGATTTACACACAAATTGTTCCATATATATAAAAGTATGGAACTACAAAATGATGAAATTTATTTCATGAATGCTGAAGAGTTTAAGGTGGTTACAATATTCATTTGAAATCTGCAAATCTCAACATCTGTACAACAAAAGACAATAATACCCTATTTGAAAGTGGGGGGACTGGAAACTAAAAAAAAAACACTATAAAAAATATCTTTTCAAGGGCCTCTTGACCCAAAACTTTAAAAACAATAATAATAAATACAAAAAAAATGCTACCCAAAATGATTTTGTTTTTATTCTCTAAACTGTGGGGCCCTGTGAAGACACGGGGCTCAGGCGACACCCAGTTGCCCTATGGTCAACCTGGCTCTGCTATTCAGTTCAGTGACAAGACATTCTGCCAACAGGCACTGTAAAGCTTGGGATATATGGAATTGGGTTGGTGTGAATGAAATGTCCAGTGCGGACGAGCAGTGGAGACAGGCCCCCACCACAGTAGAATGGAACCACCCACAGGTGTTGCAGGTATTACGTCACAGAGTTACTATAAATAGCTAGCACGTGCGTGAAGAACTAGGTTTAGACGTGGTTTGTTTGGACATAACATGGCTTGCAAAGGAAGCATGCAGACATCGGATTTGAGAGTCATCTTCCTGTATGAATTTAAACTGGGTCATTCTGCAAGAATAGCCACTCGAAATGTTAACAAAGCGTTTGGGGAGAATACAGCCCACAAACAAATCATTCAGCGATGACTAAGATACATAACAATATATAAAACTGAATAACGTGCTATAATATGCATTCACTGTCAGCATTTACCAGAATGTAATGCTGGAAACATGAACTCTTTGCATGTTCACATCTGGAGTGAATTTGCTTATCGGCACATAGACGAGTCCATATCGCTCTATCTCCGAGTGTCATGAAGTACACATATACACAGGGCTCAACAAATCCTGGGGGTCAGGTCGCCCAGGCGCCTAAAATTCAGGCTGTGGCGTCTAATTTTCTTCTTACTTGAGATTTCGTAATTTGCATTAAATACCATAATTTCTGTTGTATAATCCATAGATTATCAATTAAAAAGTTCTAAATTTATGTACTGCGGACACCAGTAAAGAAAGGGGAAAAAAAAAAAAAAAAAAAAAAAAAAAGCTGTGCGGCGTTTTAAAAAGTCCGCGAGGGTTGGTGTTACTGGGAAAATACCGAAAATGCGGTAACAGAAAAAAATGTAATGTAACAGCGAGATAGAAGACCGCAAAGAGATTGTAAGAATATATATACATATAACTTTTTACTTAGAAGCATTTTGACAGAAAATATGATGCAAGGAAGGCGTTACTATTTGCGCGTATGGAAGCCTACGTGTGAGAATTCGTGATTCTCGTGAATCCGGCAGTTTCTACAGATTCCGTAGCATGTAACCATTCTGCGATCGCATTGGCTAATACTGTTCAGTTATAATTTCCCTCATTAAATCGGTGAAATGTGAATCGCATTGCCCAGTTTTGGTGCGCTAATTGTATTACTTAAGTTTTTTTTTTCTTTCCGTGTTCAGTTGAAACGTATTCAAAAATAAGACAATGCTATGGGCTGTCTGCAATTTCAATGGATTTTTTAGTGTAACTAATGAACTACAGGAATGCTGCAACAGTAAGCGATTTTAGTTCTTTATTTACTTAAAAGTAACATAAAAGTACTTCAAAATGACAGTTACTTTTTCAATAAGACGATCATTTCTTTCTCACATCATTGGATTTCTGAGTCGGTCCTGTGAATTGCTGTTTTCTGTCAGAAATTACGATTCACGATTAACATGATAGGTGCGGATTATAGACTGTCATACATGCCAATTACTACGGAATGTCCATAGTTTCTACGGATTTAGTTGTCTGACTACGGATTCTACGAATTTTCATTTTGTTTAAAAAATATTATTTTGCCAAATTACTTTATGATATACATAAAATCCTTAAGCGGATTTGCAAAATTCTCCAGTTCATTTTTTTTTTTTTTTTTTTTTGTCATCATTTAGATCGTTCTCAAGATTTGTGCAAAACTGAAGATAATTTGGGTGTGGGTCATTTTCCGTCAGGGAAACTTTCAAAGCAGATCATTTTCCGTCTGGGTGTTTCGATGCTTTCAAAAACAGTAGTTAAATGGATTAAAACGAATTTGCCCTAATCATAATTTTTTTCTCCCGATGTTGCGTTTGTGTCTAGTATTCTTGTTAAATATCATTTTATGGCATATACTGTACGTTCGTATTATAGTTTGAAATTGTACCCAAGAATCTGCGAAAAGGAAGTTAGACGCCGCGAAAATTTCCTCCTAATCTTCGGGGCTGAGATTCTTTTGCCAAATAGTGAAAATCCGCCTTTTTCGTTATTTTGGCCATACAGGAGATCAATGCATAATTAAACAGAATTTGGGGGAAGGGGGGGGGGCGTAGATGTTCGTCAGAGGACGGAATGACCGAATAGCATCTTCACGAAAATTTCGAAAACGAAAAGTCGACGCGGAGGGTTTCAGATTTTTTTTTTTTTTTTTTTTGGTAATCATAATTTCATTTTACCCGTGATGTTGCCTCTATTTGGTATTTTTAAGTATCATTTTACTGCATAAATTTTTGTATTTCAGCTTGAAAATAGGAGAAAAATTTCCAAAATCCAAAGTATTTCCCATAATCGCTACCCTCCTCCCCGATGTTCCCACTCTCTAGCACTGTTAAATATCCCACCACCCCATAAGTTTTTGCACTTAATCTTGATAAGGGAAGAAGGAAATTCCCAAAAACGGAAGTGACGAATTTGGAAAAATTAGAAAAACTGATGCATGGTGTTCAAAAGTATTAATATTCCCAAAGTTACACCATTTATCTAAAATAGTTGAAGCCTTGATATGTGCTCATGGTCATCAGGCTGATGGTTGTTATCGGACGGCATAAAAAAACTAGAAAAAAAAAAAAAAGAAAAGCAACAATGAAAAAGTAGGCAGAGAATGATATCAGCAGAAAGAAAAATCAAGCAATGGTGCTGTGCAGTTGCAGAGTCAACAAAAGACAAACTGACAGTAGGGTCTGCATTCTTGCTGTCTGTTTTATTTTTCACCAGTTAAAATGTTCAGCTTTTTTTCCCCCTTCTTTGGTCTCATCTTGTCTTAAACTGCAATTTTAGAGGCAGTATGATCATACGGTAAATGGAGGTTCGTGCACTACGCGTTTACTTGCTTGAATTTCCCGTCTGTCAAGCATTGTGGAATTCTGTATGCATCTCACTGATTTTTACTGGTGGAAATTTCGAACTCAAATCTCACAATCATGCCCTCACCGGGAAATCAACTTTGTGTTTTGCACGTGTTAAGTTTGTTTTATTAGAGTCCTTGTTTGTTGTAACGTTTTGTTAGGGCACATATTTGTTTTTTACAAAGAGATGGATCATTTCATAAAATAGTCCATGTATTTCACGCAATACCAGTTATTAGTAACAAGACTAATGCTAATGTTGGCAGGTATGGACGAAGGAAAAAATTACTATGCGATGGGAAAAAATGTTTTTCTCTTTGGATTACATGGTCTTGCGGATCTCACGAAGGAAATTTTTTCCTGAATTTTATGGTCTACAGATTATACGAAGAAAAAAAAAATATGGTACTTTGAATTAATATGTACAAAATATGACATCCACAAATAGTATTTTGATAAAATCGAAATCTGAAATTTTAATTTTTTTAAGATCATCTACTGAAAGAATGGAAAAAGAAAATTGTGAAGCGAATTTGAACTTCAATTTGGAATAAGTGGTTTGGGTAAAAAAAAAAAAATTGGCATTAAATATGGTTTATCACTTTCGTTCCAGCGTCATAAACCATCTTTTTGTTCATCTTTTTGTTCGTGCGTTATTGACTTTGTTTCATATGGCGCCTAAATTTTGGAGCTGGCTCCTAAATTTAGAACATATTTGTCGAGCCCTGCATATACACATATTCCATATGTCAGTTGCAATCTTCAAATCATGTCGCATTAACGAAGAGAAAGGGAACACCTGCTACTACAGGACAGTGGCCCATATAAAAAGGACACTGGTCTATGTTAGCATATTAACTTTTACCAATTTGCAGAATTAACAATAGTATTTACAGGATGAAATGAGTACATTACTTACGTTGGTAGTCCTGTATTGCGACAGTCCTATAACTTGACACATGTACATATATTTCTCTGATATTCCCACAGTCCAAAAAATCAGAGTTTGGTCTTCACATTTATAGTTGTCTATTGGTGTGTTATTCATTGAGTATATGGAGGTGAGGAAGGGGGGAGGGAGTGTCAAGCAGCTTTCCAGTGATTAAACATATCCGTACATCCAAATTTTGGGTTAATCCGGGTATTTTACGCACAGTGAACTATTATGTTGCATAGCCTGAAACAGAAGTATGAACAAGAGAAAAATTTCGAATGGTTATTAAAAAATATGAAAACACAACAAATTCTAAAATAGCTGAGAATGATTGAAACATGTTCGCTGACTATGGCACACGAAGATTAAAAACACAAGAACAGACACACAAAACCGAATACGAATAGCTCCAATGAAAATGCTACAACAACATCAAACAACAGCCGTAGTTCTTATCACAGTGATGCATTTCAATGCGTCTGCACCATCTTCAGGCAGGGGAACTCCGCGACTGGTTCGTCTAAGGAACAGCCACAAAGTGTCCTGGTGATTAGGTTTGCCAGTTGCCTATTCCACATGCCACGTGTTGGGCTAATCAAAAATTCTCTCCCACCTGTCAACAACTTAGTTGTCAGTGTTTTCATTTGTTGAAATTAGAACGATGCGTTTCTTATTTTTTCTAGAATTGTTTTTCAAAATTTATCAATAGTTTCCAGGTCAAAGGGAGGTCTATGCCATTGTTCTTATTAAAATTTAGTTCAATAGTTTTTTTTTATTATTATTATGGCCTCTGCATATCGTAAGTGTTTTTTGGTATGCTGCCTATTTATTATTTTAATATTCTTGAAATCTGGCTCTACTTTATTGTTTCTGCAGTGATCTATTAACACTGTTTTGTTTTCATTCCTGCACCAGTTGCTGACATATTGACATAATCTATTTTTTGATCTATTTTTTGTGCTGCCTATATAAAATCTTTTAGGAATGTTTTGGCTGTTATTAGATTTTATGGGGATTTTATATACTCCGGCTCTTTCAAGTATTTTACTATGTTCTTTATTTTTCAAAATAATATCTTTGTATGTAACAATGACTGTACTAAAGTCTTTATTTTCTTGATGGCGTTCTTTCTTAAGAATTTTGTTGATACGTGGAATATGCGAAAGTTGTCCACAATATTCGATATCTCTGCAGGTCTTAAGTTTCGGACGTTTGTGGTAGACCAGTGTCCTTTTTACAAAGGCTTCTGTCGTGTGGTAGCAGGTGTTCCCTTCCTCTTCGTTACTGCGACATGATTTGAAGATTGCAACTGACATATGGAATGTGTGGACTTCATAACACTCGGAGATAGCGCGATACGGACTCCCCTATATGCCGATAAGCAAATTCACTCCAGATGTGAACGTGCAAAGAGTTCATGTTTCCGGCATTACATTCTGGTAAATGCTGACAGTGAATGCATTCGGCGATGGTTTGTGAAGTTTCGAAACGGAGATACGGACCTGCAAAACGAAGCACATGGTCACCGACATGTTGCTGTTTCTGACAACGTTCTGTTATGTGCGGTTGAAGTGGACCTCTGGAAAATGTGTCGTGAGATAGCGGCAGAGGTAGGTGTCCACAACAAAACAGTTGTTCGGCATCTGGCTGCACTGGGTGAGGTAAAAAGGCTGGACATGTGGCTGCCGCATGAGTTGACATTTGCCAACAAGACTAGGCGTTTGGAAGTCTGCCCGTCCTTGCTTGCTAGGAATAAACAGGAACCTCTACTGCATCGAATCATCACCTGTGATGAGAAGTGGATCCTTTATGATAATCGGAAATTATCTGCACAATGGTTAGTCAAGGCACAGCCTGCTGGACAGTATCCTAAGCCACCCCTACACACCAAGAAAATGATGCTCCTTGTCTGGTGGTCCACAGCCATGATAATTCATCGGAGTTTCTTGGCATGAGGCCAAACCATCACTACAGAACGTTATTGTTCTGCATTACACCAGATGCACCCGGAAATTGCAACAAAAACAACAAACTTTGGTCAACAGACATGGTGTTCTTCTACTCCAGGACAATGCCTGCCCTCATGTCGCACAACAAACGATGCTGATACTAAGTGCCTTGGGCTATGCAGCACTGCCTCATCCTACCTATTACCTGGACTTGAGAATAATTATCAAATTTCTTTGCAATGAAGGTGTGGGTGGCAATAAAATTCACCAGAGACTTCAAACACAGTTTGGTGATTTGTGTCTGTCCTGTTCATCCATCTTCAAATGGTGTAAAGCATTCAAGGAAGGCAGACAAAGTGTCGGCAATTAACTGCACAAGGCACGACCCGTAACTGCTGTTAACGACGCCATGACTGTGGGTGCAAATGAGCTCATATAGAACAACAGAAAGATTTTTTTCTTTTTTATTGGTGGTTTAACGACCGCCGTGAGCAACTCAATGGGCTATAAGCAGTCGCCCGTCCCTAATTTAGGGTCACTGGTTCCAGGGAAGGGAAAGAGCCAGTGCCGTAAGACAAATGCAACATCCATGCCTGACCGGGATTCGAACCCGGACCCCTTACGGACGAATGATCAGAGGCCAGCGCCTTAGACCACTGCGCCACCGGGGCAGCAAACAGGAAGATTACTGTAAGTGATCTGATCTCTGCACTGAACATCAGCGCTGGCATCGTCCATACCATCGTCCACGATAAGCTGCACTTCAACAAAGTGTGTCCAAATGGGTACCGAAGCAGCTGTCCAACAAGCAAAAGCCAGCAGGTTGCAAACTGCACACTTGTTGTTCCGAAGACATCATAGAAAAGGAGACAACTTTCTCAGAAGTGCAGTGACAGTGGATGAGACATGGATTCATCAACATACGCCGGAAAGCAAACGTGCAAGCATGGAGTGGAGACACAGTGATTCCGCCACGAAGGTAATGGCTATGGTGTTTTGGGACATTAACGGTATTATTCTGACGGATTTCCAGGAAGATCATTAATCAACCAATGCCAACTATTACAGCAATCTCCTCAAGAACTCCCTTAAGGCAGCACTGAGAAATTTATATTTCATGAACTCCTCAACAGTGGAGTATGCCTTCTCCAAGACAACACCAGGCCCCACACCGCTAAAGTGACTACGGAAACTTTGGAGGAATTGGGATGGGACATTGTACCACACCCTCCGTACACCCCGGATATGTCACCATATGACTACCACCTGTTCAGCCCATTAAAAGAATTTTTGGGAGGGCAGAAGTTTAGATCAAATGAAGAGGTGAAAAGTGTCGTCCTGAGGTGGTTTAAACAACAGAGTAAAGAATTCCATCTAACTGGGATACGGAAGTCTCCAGAACGCTGGAAAAAATGTATGGACCAGGATGGAGATTACTTCAAAAAGTAAGTGATAACTGTATGGTGCATAAATAAAAAGAAAGCAAAAGTTATATGGTAAATAAATATCTGATTAAAAAAAAAAAGTACTGGTCAAATTTGAATCCTCCTCGTAATTGGTTTTTATAACTGCACAAAATTAGTGGATACATAGGTGGAAAATGCAGTATTTATAGCTCTAGTCGTCACACCAGATGTTGGCCAATGGCTGTATTTTTCTTGAATATTAGATATGAGTACAGAGAAAACATATATTCTGTGTCAATCTCATATTAATCCGGATCCTCTATCACAGTCGGATTTCATAAAATCTATAGGTAAGGATCTTATAATTCCATATCTAAAAGAGAGATTGGATAACACGAGACTTTCAAGGGAATTGCATTTGTCCATGAAACGCATCCTTGGAATCAGGAAAGAAGAGCAGATTTGGAGGGGGAAAAGGATGAAAAGTTAGCAAGAGAAAATAGGAAAACACGCTTTCTATGTCCAGCGGCAAAGAAGCGCAAAACTGCCTATTAGTGTACTGTAGTAGACCAATATGCCTTGAGTGTTGCTAAAAAAATATGCTTCTGATTCCTAAAGCTGAATATATTGTCAGTTGAACACTTTTAGTTTTCTAGAAATTCTTACTGGAGAGACCTAATACTGAGTTTTTATGAAGAATATTTCATGAACAGCAAATATGCACAGTCTAGAAGTGTACATAATTTATTATTTTTAAGAGAATTTAAAACATTATATATGATTCAGATTAAAATTTCTGGGTTCCAACAAAATGGCATGCTTTTCAGTAACATAATTTAAAAATATATTTTTTTCTCACATTTAGGTGTCTCAGAGCATTATTAAAATGCAAAACAGTGATTAATAGTGTTTCTTTTGCAACAGGTCTTTATCTAGGGTACAGTACAGATAGTGATCTTCTGGACAGCACGACGCCACTTACGGTTAAATACCTTGTTCACTCCCAATTTCAAATGTTCACACATTCTGTATCCTTGGTGCATTTTAATTGATGTTATAAATATCATTATCATATGCATCTTCAATACCACACGATTTGGATGCTATAATAACTGCTGATGGCTGCATGGAATCAAGTCCTTTCGTGATCAATAAAATCCATGCACAGTGGAAGTTCAAATAGTTTTGAAACTTGGCAAAAGATACCTTACATTCATAATGCCTACACGCTAATGCGTTTCAAATAGTAACTAAGCCCTTAATTTTATTTGTACATTGTTTTACTTTTAGTAGTCTTAATTTATAGCATGCAGAAAGAAGTACATCGACTCTGATACAAACAGATGTGCTAATGATATAAAAATTTGGGGGATGGGATCAGTGTTTTCAGATCACAAAAGCTTTGGAATTCAATTATTCTGCGGGTTTTTCGCACGCAGCAACAGAACTAAATAACATTATCTAAATTTAAAAAAAATGACCAAACACAAATTTAATAGCTATTTACCTAGCGTTACCACACCTTTGATATATTTCCATAAGGTGCTTATGCTCATAACAAATATCTAAATACTTGGCTTGCATATTACCAAGAAATATAGTTCGCTCGCGTAGCAATAACATAACAGCGTGCAAAAAGTGACTAGAACTGAACATTTAATTTTGTTAAGTAAAATCCTACCATATCGTTTCCTTTTTTTAAACATATGTAAACAAGAATTAAGGAGAAAACCAGATTTCCATTCATTTTACGATAAATATATATTTAGTTCACGCGATACCTGTGAGATAACGCAAAATTTTACCTGTAACGGGAAAACCTTCTGCAGGATTTCGCACTGCTAAACTCATTTCACCGATTCCGGAAACCTCACATCAAAATATAACTGAAATGATGACTATCTACATCTTGAAAACACACAAATTGAAAGTCCTATCTCATTAAACTTATCGCTAGTTTTACGTTTTCCATTCACTTATCAACATAAGCGTACCGCAGATCGAAAATATCAGATATAAAATATTAACTTTTTGCCTTTTTCTTTTTTGTTTTGCTACAAACACTCTCCCCACCGGAATCACTCATTAGCATCACGGCTACGGGTTTTACAAATTGCTTGGCGTCTGCTGGAGTCCAAAAAATTGGCTATTTTTACCCACTCTTTTTACAGGAACATTGAGTAAACCTATAGTTGCAATTTCTGGGCCACAGAGCAACTAATATAGATATTCGCTAAAAACTCAGAGCGTTGTTCGAAAAGTCATAACTTCTAGAACACTCCTGTCTATTTCAGAGGCTGTCATATATTTGAAATCATACTTTTGCAAATAAATTCATCTTAAGCATTGCTGTCTATATCATTGACGGTCATAAGACTGACCACAGAATAGAGATGTGAGAGGGACTACGCCACCACAAATGAATTCGCCATGAGATCATTATCTGTGGTACTGTCGGTAAATAAATTTGGATCCATGATCACCCTTTTTATAATGGCTATTGATATCGACAGGGATGCTCTACTGATATTGATTTCTAGAAAAAATTCTTGCCATGGCCCGTAATCAGGGCCATCTTTAGGGAAGTGCTTAGCTGAACCCTTTTTTTTTATTTGTCTGTGTAAAATGGTAGAGTAAATATGCATATAACAAAAATACCTTGCGAGTATTGTAATTAGAGACGGTGAGCGGTCTCTGTCACTGGAACAATCCAAATTGTCACAATAAAATATTGCTACAATTACGCGCAAAAAGGAACATAGTTTTTTGCGTTGAACTTAGAATAAACGCGCGCAAGTACTAATTTATATTGTTGCATTTCATATATGGCTGAAAAACTATAAAATCCAACATGCACACACACACACACAGCTTGTGGGGAGCTGCAACAAAGTTTGTAGCACCAGGCACACTAAAAGCTAAAGCCCGCCCTGCTGTAAATATTAACATTTATTAACTTATGACCTATTATATATGGCAGCCCCAGTGGTCTAAGCAATTGGCAACCTCAACTATATGGGGCGCGGCGCAAACGTAAATAAACTTCTTTTAGTACGGATAAGGTCGCACGTGTTCCTGTGAAGTCGTGTGTAGGAATGGCTGGTTTAACCAAGGATGTTAGAATAAGATATCTGGAGATGTTCTAGTTAATGGAGTAGTACCACTTTGCGTGAAGCCTATAACCGCAAGACACGGCCGTCAAAGTGTGGGAAAGCTGATGGTTTTCAAGGCTATTGCAATGCATTTTGTGTAGGCCGAATCGCTTTCTTTCGACGCAAATGTTTCCAATTTGGAATCGTAACTTGCTGCCAATCTGTAAGAAAATGCTGAATTTATAAAATTCTTAATTATTTTCAAGCTCCTTCCCATTTTTATTTTAAATTGAAATACACGAACGTTAGTTCGAATTCTAAACAAAACATAACGTTGAAATTGAAAACTTAACTTGTATAATAATTGTAATTCATTTCTGTTTGATATTAACACGGTTTCTGCAACCCACATTCACCCAATTCCAAACCACACACAGTTGAAATTACATAGATATCGTGTAAACAACATCAAATTCACACAGTTTGGGGCTTCACGGTTAAGAGACTCAGGGCATCTCTAGAAGTATTATTCTAACCTCCTTGGGTTTAGCACTCTCAATCCTTGAGATAATGAAATTTGTGGACGCTACAAAATATTCACGATGCATTAAAGCAGAGGAAGTGATTCTTAATACAGGTCATGTCATTTAATGTGCAATTAAGAAGGAAGATAGAAAAGAAATCCACATAGTTTCGCATGACATTCAATCCACCGCCATAACGTCGTCGCCTCATTCGATCAACGGTATTTTAAACAGAAATAATTGTGAAATTTCTGTAGTCTTTTCAATGCTCTTGTAAAGCAGGCAGAAGTGGAATGCGTAAGCACTGTGTAGCAGTAATGCTTTACTGTAACAGGTAATATTTATTTTTAAATTTTCGGACAAGTGATATAGTAATGCCGACAGGGGCGACATTTCGGTAAATGTGTAGATTAGCGTCCTAAATTATTTCGTCGGAAAAATATTGGTACCTGGAAAAAGTGCGACGTACGGATTTGAGATTATAGAAATTTCATGTTTTTTAAAGATTTTTATCGTAATATTTACCTGTTAATGCGATGCTGTGAAGAGCAAGGAGGTTATTATACTGGAGACACCACTCCTATCCACGCAGCATTGGCCACCATAAGTCACCGTCTGTGCTGCAAATAACGTCATGAGCAGGCACGACGCAGCCGCAAAAGAGAAGCTGCTTGGAAACCAATGGAACAAAAGCTTTTAAGCGTATAAACAGATAAAATGAGTAATTCAATAATATTTATCAATGATACACAAGCTTACTGCTCCATGAACGGTATAATTTAGTTCATTTTTGCCTGCTTGTGACGTCACACCACAGATTAGCTGTGACCTATGGCAGCAAAGCCGGTGGTGTCTCCAGTAATATAACCTCCTTGGTGAAGAGACGCTGTGGTAGGCCTAACGCATCGCTACCACGGCAATGTCAAGCTTTGCTCCGTTGAAAGAACGATTCGCTGCGGCGTGTGATTCACGCGCGGATGACTACAAGTGCAGCCACGTACGTTCTTGCCAGGAGAGCGAATCATCATGTACACATACGATACAGAATCAGGGCCGTAGCTAGGTCCCAGAACTAGGGGGCTCGGGGCTCATCTGGGGGGCTCAAATTTTTTGCTAGGCGTGGGCAAAGACGGCAGTCGCTCACGCAGTTTTGCCGACTTGGGGGACATTCACTAAATTCAGGAGATTTCAGAATGGAGTTAGTGGCAGACATACTGTTTTTCGGATTTATGACTTTTTCAGCGGATTTTTTAATGTTTTGAACGATTTCAGTAACTTTTTAGATTTATGGTTTCAAACATTTAAAATGTTGTATTTGAAGCTTCTTCAGTTCCGTAGTTTCCATAATTGTGATTTTTAATTCTTATAATATGCAATCCCTTTCCCCTTTCCGCTTTTATTTTTGACAGGCACAGAAAGCTTGCCTGTGCCAACTGAGTTACACTAGAAGAAAAAAATCTGTGATCCCTTAGGCCGTAAATATGATAGTGGTGCGATGAATACTCTCTTCTCGTTCGCTCGGAATGTAAGAGAGGCCGAGAGAGTAACAACGAGCAGTGGACTATGATGAAAAATAGGTTTTGGTTTGCTAAGATAATAATATCTTTTTTTTCTCAGTAAGTTCTTTGAACTAGATTTTTTAGGCATTTCAAAATTATTAGTGTTTTTCCTCTCCTTAGTGCACCACTGAAGCCATATTAAGGAAACCAGTGTCAACCTGGTGGCCGACAGGCACAAGGCGCAGACTTGTTTTCACTCTAATCAACCTGGTACCGGGTTCGAGTCGCAGGTGTAACATAAATTAATGTGTGCAGCCTATCTTACGGCTCTGTCGCTTTCTGAAATCTGAAACCAGTAGCCCTAAACTTGTCAACTGCCAATAGCCTTAAGAACAACTCTTGGCCGTCCCGGTGACGCAGTGGTCTAAGACGCTGGCCTCTGATCATTCGTCCGTAAGGGGTCCGGGTTCGAATCCCGGTTAGGCATGGAGGCTGTGTTTGTCTTACGGCACTGGCTCTCTCCCTTCCCTGGAAGCAGTGACCCTAAATTAGGGACGGGCGACTGCTTATAGCCCAGTGAGTTGCTCACGGTGGTCGTTAAACCTCCAATAAAAAAAGAACAACTCTTGGTGATCGTTGAACCTCAAAATTGCCGGCCCCGGTGGCGGGACAAATTCTTGGGATATTTTTCAAGTATCACTTGTCTGATATTTTCGCCTGATTTCGAAATATCGTCACCAACATATATTTCTGTGGTTGACTCTCCCCAGAATTTTGGGTAGAATCCTTTAATGTCACTGAATGCTTTGAAGATGTTAATGGAGAAATTGAAGAATTTGCGTGCTTGCGAATTACTATGTATTTTTCCATATAAAAATAGCTCACACTACAAATTCGAAAAAAAAATAATTCAGCCGAATTCTTGAGATAACAGCTAACGGAAAAATCAACTACACTAAGCACTGTTTGCAAAGATTCTAGTCTGTCCGGCAGACGGCAGTTAAAAGCAACATGGGCGAGGAGACTTTGTTGATGAGAAAACTTCCCATGAGAAAACTACTGAAGTCGGTAGAACTATCAGATTGTGTTTTGTATGCTTTATAATTCCAGAACTTCTCACCTTTAAATGTTTCCGCCTTTGGAGCCCCTTCGCGTCACCATATGTGTCAACAAGTGTCACGCCAAGAAAAGCAAAACAAATGTACGAATTTGTTACCTCCAGCATAATGAGGGACCTTCCTTTTGAGGGCACGGAACAGACCCAACGGCAATAGGATCCCATGTGGTCTTAAAGTGCTTCGTTCGCCATCAAGGGCAACATTCAATTGTCTCCTTAAAACTACAATGGATGCAGCCTGGGAATTAAGCCCCCACAGCTTCCGACCTACCTGTAATCCGGTCCCGAGTGCAAGTACGCCTCCACCCTTGATTACTTCTTTTTAGCTTGTTCTTCTAAATTTAACGACCCCCCCCTCCTAAAATGCGTTTCTTGTTTCTCATAACTCCTACCGCTAGTAGAGAATCACTAAAATTACTAATACAGCCGTTACAACTAATTCAGAATTCAAAAAGTCGAAATTTCTTTTTCTTTTGAGTTACATTCATACTGCGTCATTTTACTGTTACTTACCTTTTTAAAAAGTCCAGTATACGAATAAAATATATATGCCTGTGATGAAATATCAAAGTAATTTACGTAAACCATCGAAATAAAAGCTTAAGTCGTTTTTGACAGTGCCAATTTTCCAGGAGGGGGGGGGCTCGCTAGCCTTTTAGGGGGAGTTGAGCCCACTCCAGCCCCCGCTAGCTATGGCCCTGTACAGAATATAGTTCGTTTATGTTTTGTCATTGCTTGTCAATACTTTTTTCGCAGGTCAGTTTCTATCACACTGATACGTATCTTTTGCAAATCAAAGAGGTTTTTCGTACCAACAACGTACAGAATACAACAAAATAAAGGGTGGATAGTCTGGACCTATTTTCTGTAGCGTATCACTACAACATTTATCGTTCTCCTGTCAACAAAGAACCTTCCTTTTAACGGAGCAACGCATGACATCGTGCGGTAGCGATGCGTTAGGCCTACCGCGGCGTTTCTTAACGTCTTCGCACTTATAAGTAAATATTACGATAAAAATCTTTAAAACCCATTTAAAATATGAAATTTCTGCACCATTTGCCATTATTTTCCATACTCTAAAATCCGTACATCGCACTTTTTCCAGGTACTAACATTTTTCCGGCGAAATTATTTAGGACGCTTATCTACACATTTACCGACATTTCGTTACACTTGACGACTTCCAAGACCCATTTTCAATACTCCGTCAACAATAACAAATTTGTAATTTTTGAACATCCTGTTCCTAAGACAGTGTTTTTGAATTTTCAATTATTGATCATCATTCTGTTCTCAGTGTTTTTGAACTGGTGACTGTTGACAGAACATTTCAAACCTTGTTCCTTAATGGAGTTTAAATTTATATCGATAATAGCAATTACTTGTTTTCAAGAGCATGTAGAAATACGGAATTTTAAATTATTACTATGCAACAAAATCATGTCTTGTTTATTATTCATTCAAACACGTTACTAGGTTAGTAGTATTTCACTGGAAGGATTTCAAATGCAAGGCACAAGCGTTTATACTAACTAGTGAAAAACATAGCTGGAACTTTGGGAACGACACTGCGGGACGCAACAATATGAATTGTTCTTTTTCACGGAATTCTCCATTATACTATTCACTAATTCCAGAATGAATGCAAAAATACCCCACAACAAGCCAACCGAACCTAGGCAACGATCTAACAACAGCTAAGAATGTTATCCGTACTAGAGGGAGAGCGGGCCACTGAGATTGCCAATGGCTTATGATCGTTCTTCCGACATGGGTCCGGGATCGAATTCCGGTAAGGCATGGATGTTATGTTTGTCTTACTCGCGGTGGTCGTTAAACCTCCAATAATAAAAAAAGTCGCTATTTTTTAAACGTTTCTTTGCTTCAGACCAACTGTTTTATGAATAGTGATACTAATGTTCATACTCAAGACTTCCCTTTCTCAGAGGACAGTCCATTTTTTCCCTTGCTTCTTTTGTGCCTATTAAGAATGAAAAAGTAGTCATTGGTCTACTTTAATTTGTCCACTTTTTGTTCTTTTTTTTTCGGGAAGTCGTGCGTAACGTCACTTTTGAACTATTAGTTACGATAAACAAATCAATAAGTAACACAAATGTGAAATTAAGGCAGCGCCATCGCTTCAATTTTTGGGGACTGTTCCAGTGATATCCGGGGAAAAGCTCTATAGAAGGTTGGATGTCAGTGAAATCCCATGGCATATGAAAATCAAGGAAATTTAATCACCAGGCGTAACATTGAACGTTCTTTTAAACAATAATACAAATTATGAATAATACAAGTAAAATTAAATATTAAAGGCAATCAAACTGTTCAACAGAATAACATATTGAAAACTGTCTGAATAAAACTTTTGGAATAAGATTTTTGCCATTTTAAAATTAGGATTTTGGTGTGCACTCGGAATATGATATAATGTACGTTCACTAGGAAACTATCAGAGATTTTCTGAAATGTTCTGAAGATGGTTTTCGCGAGAGAATCCCTTTCTACATTTTACCTTTAATTAATAAATTGACCAGGCCTTTTGCTCGGCCGAATAATTTTACAGCTTTCCCTGCTATATAGCTGCTGCGATGCAGGGACGCCGACCGCACAGGGCCTCGCGCTTTGAGGGGTTTCGCGCTGGTGGGTAAATAAGATAAATAAAACAAAAGAGAGAGAGAAAGAAAAATATAAAATTAAGTACACAGACAAAAAATAAATCTGACAGTTCAAAACATAGGATTTACCATCCCAGTTCTCCTCGTCTCCGCATACACAAACATCCCAGTGATGTTATACATACGCTCCCCCTTCCCGTTTCAAAGTGCAGAGCGCTAAGATCGGCGCTTCTGTATGCATGAGAGACCCTGAGTCTGGTGGGCGGGGACAGATGGTGTTACCTTGATAAGTCCAACAAACGCCGCAGCACTGACAGCAATATATTTTCTTCTCGCCGCTGGGAACTGAATGATTGACTGGTGTGAGGGGACATCACGTCGCGACATTCTTTGAGTTTTACCGCCTATCTTGGGATATACTTTATGTGGATTTTCCACATAAAGTATATCCCAAGATAGGCGTATATCCCAAGATGTGTGTGTGTGTGTGTGTGTGTGTGTGTGTGTGTGAACTGACTGCTGTGTTTGGCGATCTATCTTTCTTCGGTTGCTCATTTGTGCTTGTTTTAACCAGGTTTACTTCTCTACTTCGAATGTAACTAATTAATTTTTTAAGAACAGGGTTTGCGTTAAGTGAGTTGAGTTGAGATGTCTAGAGAACGGGATATGTTCCGTAAATTCGAATTAGGTTATCAAAAAGCAAAGAAAAGGGAAAGAAGGGAAATGTTTTTACGAAGTCAGAAAGGTGCCTTCGATAAATATTTATTACCTTCAGCTTCAGTTCCTGGGGCCAGCAGTTCGTCGTTTGCTTCAAATTGCATCGAAGATAAAGAATCCATTGGTAATAATGTGGAGTCAGAGCAAGTGAAAACAATATTGCGAGTGTCTCTGACCAACTTACACGAATATCTGATGTGAAGGAATATGATTCACCATTTCAAACAAGTGAATAATTTGTTCTACTGTTAGATCCAGGTGAGTGGCTGCCTGTATTAAACAACACACAGTTTGATGTAATCTTGCAAAATGGCTCAATTTATGTGGTAAACTATGATTACCCAAGTGATGACCAGAAGCGGCATTTTTTGCTAGAACACTATAAGCGTATTTTACACAACGGAGAAACAGTAGACAGGAGGTGGTTGATTTACTCAAAGAAAAAAAAATAAAGCTTTCTGTTTTTTCTGTAAATTATTCGGAAACACAAATGGGGCATGTTAACACGTGAAGGGTTTTGCGACTGGAGACATTTAAGTCATAGGTTGAAATTGAAGAGTCATGAAATTTCGCAAAATCACGTAGAATGTGTCAAAAGGGGGACTGAGTGTGAGCTTATATAGACTTGCGAAAAACCTCACCATTGACGGCAAACAAAGGTCACTCAATTTTCAAGAAAGTAGCATTGGCGTGAAGTCCTGAAACACATTTTATATGTTATTCAGTATTTGGCTGAACATAACCTTGCATTTAGGGGTGATAACAACACTCTGTACTCGCCCCAGAAATGGCAATTTTCTTGGGTTGATACAAAAGATTGCAAAATTTGACCCTGCTTACAAGTGCATTTAAGACACATCAAAATTAACAAAATTCACGACCATTATTGGGTAGCCAAATTTAGAATGAACTCAATAATCGAATGGGATCTAAAGTAAGAAAATCAAATGTAGATCATGTTAAGAAATCAAAGTACTTTTCAGTTATACTAGATTGCACTCCCGATTTAAGTCAACAGGAGCAAATGTCGTTGGTCGTTAGATTTGTTAATATTTCAGAGGAAAATTTTGAAGTTGAGGAACACTTCCTTAAATTTATAGAAACTGTATCATCTACCGGAAAACACCTCTCTGACCGTCTCTTGGTAGCCCTGGATGAACTTGGTTTGAACTTAAATGACTGCAGGGGCCAGGGGTATGATAACGGTGCTAATATGAAGGTGTAAATAATGATGTCCAAGCTCAAATTCTTCAGTTAAATCCTACAGCATTTTTCATGCAATGTGCATGCCACAATTTAAATTTACCCTTAGGAGACATGGCTAAATGTTCTACAAAGGCTATTACATTCTTTTTTTTATTGAAGGTTTAACGACCATCACTAGCAACTCATTGGGCTACAAGCAGTCGCCCGTCCCTAATTTAGGGTCACTGGTTCCAGGGAAGGGAGATAGCCAGTGCCGTAAGAAAAACACAATATCCATGCCTCACCGGGATTCGAACCAGGACCCCTTTCAGATGAACGATCGCCACCGGGCGGCTACATGTTTTCGTGTAATTGGTAGAATCCAAGAGCAGCTTACGTAGATATGACCTGCCCATTCAGAGGCTCCCTTCCTGAAACGGCGCTGCCCCTGTTTTTTTTTTTTTTTTTTTTTTTTTTTGATTGGAGGTTTAACGACCACCGTGAGCAACTCAAATGGGCTATAAGCAGTCGCCCGTCCCTAATTTAGGGTCACTGGTTCCAGGGAAGGGAGAGAGCCAGTGCCGGAAGACAAACACAACATCCATGCCTCACCGGGATTCGAACCCGGACCCCTACGGACGAATGATCAGAGGCCAACGCCTTAGACCACTGCGCCACCGGGGCGGCCTGCCCCTGTTGTTTTATTTTTCATCAGATGATGGTACTTTACGTCGTATCATATTGTGTACTTGTACGTTACTAAAGCTAGCCGTTGATCTATGTCCAAGGTGATAAAACAAAAAATAAATAAACAACAATTGGACCTAACTAAACCAATTTATCAATTGTAATATTTATGCTTTCGGCAAAGGCAAGTACGTTTTAAATTTACTATGAGACGAGTTTTCTAATCGAGTTACGGCAAAAATCTGGTAGTGTTTACTGGTCTTGTGTTTACAACACTTTTTTTTTATTGGAGGTTTAACGAACACCGTGAGAAACTCAATGGACCATAAGCAGTCGTCCGTCCCTAATTTAAGGCCACTGGTTCCAGGGAAGGGAGAGAGCCAGGGCCGTAAGTGAAACACAACATCCATGTCTCACGGGATTCGAACCCGGACCCCTTTCGGACGAGTGATCAGAGGCCATCGCTTAGACCACTGCGCCATCATGTGCTTCACGAGAAAAGCTTACAACTTTCTCGTGAAGGACAGGATAAGTTTGTTTTTCCTCAGTTTTGTTTCTATTTTTGAAAGTAGAGTGTGTTATTCGAAAATTAATATAACAAAAACTTCAAGTCAACGCTGATTTCAGGACACTTTTCGAGAAAATTTCTTAAAACATACATCACATTGGTAAGGCTTTTGGTAAATGTATAGATTAGCGTCCTAAATTATTTCGTCGGAAAAATGTTAGTACCTGGGAAAAGTGCGACGTACAGATTTTAGAGTATAGAAATTAATGGCAAATGGTGGAGAAATCTGATGTTTCAAATGTCTTTTAAAGATTTTTATCATAATATTTATCTGTAAGTGAGATGCTGTAAAAAGACGCTGCTATAGGCCGGCCGAACACATCGCTCCCGCGACGACGTCAAGCTTTGCTCCGTTGAAAGGAGGATTTGGTGCGGCGTGTAATTCACGCGCAGATGACTACAAGTACAGCCGCGTATGTTCTTGCCATGGGATCGAAGCATCATGTACTCATACGCTACCGAATACAGTTCATTCAAGTGTTGTCATTGTTTTTAAAGCAGATGTTGAGAAATGCTTCTTTCTTTCACACATGATTCCAAATTGAAAGTACGAATATGCCTTTCTATGTTGTACAAGAAACTGTGGAAGTATAACTTTCGGTTCTGCTTTGAACGGCTTCCATTGGTAGCTGTTTTGCTGTGCCACTGTACTTTTGGTTCTCCTGTTAATACTCTCTTCGCAGGTCAGTTTCTATCTCACTGATACGTATGTTTTGTAAATAAAAGAGATTTTTTCCTGTCTTAGCTTTCTCTTGTACTCTTCCGCCCGTCATTTCGGTACAGCAACTAGCCTTCCTTTTAACTGAGCAAAGCTCGATATCGTCGCGGTAGCGATGCGTTAGGCCTACCGCAGCATCTCTTCACAGCATTGCGTTTACAAGTAAATATTACGATCAAAATCTTTTAACCATATTTACAATATGAAATTTCTGCACCATTTGACATTATTTTCCATACTCTGAAATCTGTACGTCGCACTTTTTCCAGGTACTAACGTTTTTCCGATGAAATAATTTAGGACGCTAATCTACAAACTTACCGGCTTTTCACCTGAATGAATAAGCATATGCCTTTAAAGATTTCTTTTATGAGCAAATTGCTTACAGCACACATGACGTTGATGAGGTTTTTCACCTATGTGCATAGCCAAATGCTCTGAAAGATGACTTTTCTGAGCAAATTGCTTGGAACATGCATCACATTGTTCGGGCTTTTCACCTGTGTGCGTAAGCACATGTTCTGAAACATGACTCTTCCGAGCAAATTATAAATTTTTAGAAAAGATGAATTTTCCGAGTTTCTATTTGAAATTTTTCCTCTGTTAGCACAACAAAATATGTCGTTCAGTGCGTTATGTCAATCAAAATGGGAAATTAAACTGGTCATGACTGCAGGGGAATTTTTGAAAGGAAATTTGAATGTTCCTTAACATTCTTTTTCTTATTTGATTTAAAGAATGGCACTGAACCGTATGACATTTTGTTGTGCTAACAGTGGAAAAAGTTCTAATAGAAATTGATAGAAACTAACGTTTAACGCACATGCCAGCTTCTTAGAACCGCCGAAACGCAGCGCCCTCTATGGGCATATTTATTCGCAAGGGCGGTCATTGAGCTGCGTGAAATGGGCAGGTCAGATCTATGTAAGCTGGTCATAATGTTCCATCTCCTACTCGATTGAACATTATGCTCAAATATGTTCACTATATTATTGTTAAGAAGTTCTGTAACAGTAGAAAGAAAGCCGTGTAGAAAGTGTTAAACCCATTAGATTTTTTTAATTGGAGGTTTAACGACCACCGTGAGCAACTCAATAGGCTATAAGCAGTCGCCCATCCTAATTTTGGGCCACTGACTCTAGGGAAGGAGAGAGCAAGTGCCGCAAGACAAACACAACATCCATGCATCACCGGGATTCGAACCCGGACGCGTATTTCACAAGTGAATGTACGGAATTGCGATTAAGTTCATTTCCGCCACGCGATTTGTTCAGAACTACTTTGGAGATTGGGAGTAGGCGGGCCCTATGAGAAAGTCATGTGACGAAGACATGTAGGCTTTACTGCACTCGCCATAAGCCATTTTAATGTTCGGATGTTTTCTTTGCGACAATGATTACCTTCAGTTGTTTTACCCGTACAGTTGAATACGACAGGAGGTAAATACAGAATGTACTTTATTGGTAGGGGAACTTTTGAGTTTTTATATCAACATGAGTTCATGGACTTGTAACTTATCTTCTGAAGTACCTTAATTCTATATAATTCTCACAGAGCCGAGAGATGTCAGCGTGTCAGCACTCACTCCTCCTGTAGCTCAGGATTAGGACTGATGTTGTTTAACGTTTTTTTTTTTTTTCGCGATAAGGGGGTTGAAATGTAGAATTGAAGGCATTTTTGATGAAGTTTGGAGGGAGAAAAACATGAGGAATTTCATAAATATTAGAAAAATATATATATGACAAATCACTTATTATTTTATCAGACACAATATATGGCAAACAACATTCTGGAGTATTTATTCCAACGGAACTGTCTTATTTAAACAGGTCTTACTTCGTGTCATTAGGTAGTTCTTTGCTAATACAAAATCACTCTATTTGATTATTTTTTTCTAACTAGATCTTTTCACATTCATGAGGAAAAAACTTGATCGTCAGAATAAATATTTCGGTGTGGAGAAATACTTTTCATTGTTAAAGGCCCTTTTAAGGGTAATAGAAAGGACCTTCAAAGCAGTACTTTTTAGTATCCTTATATACGCACTTTCACAACAGCACGAATCATGATGGGTACTAGGTTGACGTGCTGCCATCTGTTGGTCGATACGGAGTATGGTATTCAACTATCTATTTATTGAAGTCTTCCTCAATTTTAATATTAAGATAGATTTCTACTTGTATTCATGTGAGAAACTGCAGATATTCCTTATGATATCGTGCACAAAATTACTTTACCGTATTATTCAATATGATCATTTGTCACATATGTTAAATAACCTCACAGTGAATTTCTTAGGAAGCAGAACTTCCCACGATAAAACTTTCCACGATATAATTCAATATGATCATTTGTCACATATGTTAAGTTACCTCACAGTGAATATCTTAGGAAGCAGAACTTCCCACGGTAAAATTTTCCACGATATAATTCAATATGATCATTTGTCACATATGTTAAGTATAACCTCTCAATGAATTTCTTAGCAAGCAGAACTTTCCCCGAGAAAAAACAGTGTTCCTGTTACGTGACTCTCCACTTGCAATCTCGAAAGTAACTCTGAACCAATCGCGTGGCGGAAATGGCTTTAATCAATCTTTTGCTCATTAGATACTAAGCAAAAGAAGTAAGAGACGCACTTCTTGAAGTTGCGGACACAGTAAATGATCATAAAATCAAATGTGAAGCTCGCTCATTGGCAATACATGAACTTCAGAGTTATGAATTCTTATTGGGTATTGTTATACACATGTATGGTATGGCATACTCTTTTCTGTAAACAGTGTGAGCAAACCACTTCAATCAGAGAGCAACGAATTTCGAAATGAAGGCTTCAATTCAGCAATTCTGCCCGCTCGTGAAATTTGTGAACAGTTAGGTGTTGAACCAAAATCTTCTGAGCATAAAGTCGATATAAAAAGTTATTACGAAGTAGACGATGAGCCCTTGTGAAATATAAAACCTGCATAGGAAGTCTTCAAAATAGAGTATTTTTTATCTTATTATCAAAGACTTTTAAGATATATAGACTGGAAAACCGTCAGCTAACCGTGAGACATTTGAAGTTCGGCGCTGTACGGAAAAAATCTATCACATGTCGTAGTTTTCTGAAGGCGGTCGTATGTTTACTTCAGCTAAATCCATTTGGTATGTTTAACGACTAAGTTTTACATTTTCTTTTTTTTTTTTATATAAATAGTGCGTTTATATTGTCAAGTATTCCAGAAAGGAATATAGCCAAATTTAATGAGCTAAACAAATTTTGAAGATGGTTATATCTTGCGTAGCGTACTGATGTACCAACAAGCAAACAACTGACCAGAAACTTTCATTTCATAGGTTTCCACACATCAATCATCATACTTTGGCAAAGTGGAGAAATGCTGTAAGACGGGCTAACTGGAAACCAACGAAATATTAATTCTTGTGCAATCAACACTTTAAACCTGAAGATTTTCGGGTGAAGAAAAGCCATAATGCAAAAGCAAAATTGAAGCCAAATGATGTTGTTCCTTCAATTTTTAGTTTTCCGGAACATTTCTCTAAAATTCAATTTCAAAGATCTTTCCCAACTAAAAGAAAAGTAGAAAATGACACTTGTTATATTTCTTTGGAGAAAAAGAGGCAATTTGTGAATCATGATCACACTTATACCTGTCCTTCAGAACAGCATTCTATAACACAGTTAAAATGTGTGTTTGTAAATTAAAACTGAAGTGCAGGCTCCTTCAAAAGAATAAAAGTAAGATTAGGAAGAAATTTTCTCACCTTAAATCAGTGGTAAAGGAGATGAAACAGCATATGAATGTGCAGCCTGAGTTGGAAGAAATTTTATGCTCAAATTTTGAGTACTTGGCATTTGAATTTATGAAGTACCAGATAAAATAGCTGCCACAACAGAAAACGTTTCTTCAATAAAACAATGAAAAGTTTTGCAATTACACTGCATTACTTATTACGCTTTCTGCGGGAACATTTTGTTTTACCCAGTGAAAGAACAATAAGGACATGGTACTCCAACTTAAATACAGAACCTGGGTTCACTGAACAGGTGTTCATTCACCTTAAGAAACAAATATCACAAAATAAACTTTTACCAGATTGTGTGATTATGTTGGATGAAACGGCTATTCGAGAAGGGACTGTGTATCATACTTCAAAAAAGTGATACGCAGGTTTTGTTGATTTTGATCAGGGTGAATTCAGCAGTGAAATGCCTTTGGCATCAGATGCTCTAGTTCTCATGTGTGTGCTTGAGAACACACAAAATATTCACTTATATATATATATCCACATCGGTTTCTTTCACTCAAAAAGCAGATGCATCAATATTAACTGAAATAGCAAAAGCGTGCATTAAAAAATTGCATGATATAGTTGTGAAAGTCCATGCCTTAGTATCTGATGGTTTACTTAGCAATGTTTGCATGGGCGAATCTTTGGAAGGTAAGCTTCGTGAAGGTGAGATTTCTCCAATCTTCTTAAAACCTGCCACCTTAGAAAACTGTTACATAATTTATGACACTTGTCACATGTTGAAACTTTTACGAAATGCACTTAGTGACCTAAAATAATATTACATGGAAAACAGTAAAAATCCAGTTTCATGGACGTATGACTTATATTGAAAAATTGTATGAAGTGCAAAAATCTAACCAACTGCATCCAGCTACAAAGCTTACCAAAAACATATAGAATGACAGCACCATAAAATGAATGTTAAGCTTGCTTCTCAAGTATTTAGTAATTCAGTTGCTGATGCTATTGATTTTCTCAGAGAAGATTTGTGTATTCCACAGTTTAAACTATCCAAGGAGACTGCCTATTTTATTCGGCTTGTAAACAATGTCTTTGATCATCTTAATTCAACACGTAAATTTGGAAAACATTGTAAACAATCATTAACTATGGAAAACCAAAGCTCATGGAAACCACTCTTTTCAGAGTTTTTGGATGTTTTCTCAAATGTATGTGATCTTACAGGGTAATTATTAATCAATTCTAGAAGAAAAACTGGATTCCGTCGTTCAATAGCCACAGTTTTTTCAACTGAAAATGTTGCAGTAAGAACTTACTGCTGAATCGTGAAACAGAACCACTTGAGTAAATATTAACTTATCGTTTCTCACAGGATCACCTAGAATTATTTTTTTAGTAGAATTCAACAGCGTGGTGCACTAAATAACAATCCAAATGTTGTTCAGTTTCAAAATGCATATCAGAAGCTATTGCTAAATAATTTTGTATCTGCCTCACAAAATGGGAACTGTGAAATATGGGACGAAGAAATGTGTAGTTTTTTGGAAAACGTTGGAAGTAAAGAAAATGATGATAGTTGCCAAAATGATATGTTAAATTCTGCATTGTTACACATTAAGAATGTTGAAGCAAGTATATCAGAAATGAAGTACAGAAACAACTATTCGATGTATACACATGTGTATTGCAGGATTTATTGCTCGTATTTATCACAGTAAAATGTGTAACTTGCATGAAACTACTCGCTGCTCATCAAAATGAAATGCATAGCCCTGAAGAAACAAAATTTATTCTCCGAAAGAATTATGGAAAGGACTATGGGAAACAATCAGTGGCGTAGCGTGAGGGGACGCTGGTACGATCAGCGTCCCTTGAAAAATCTATGGAGAATAGTGCCTTTCTTTGCAAGAGTGTATTATTCCATTACATTTTTTTCGGCAATTTTAAATGTTATTCTTAACAAAAATAGCATGAAAACACTATATTAACGTTTATTTTCCCATAATAGCAAATACGCAGTTCCCTCTCTCTTTTGCTCGTCTGATGTAACGTGGTTTTCTCCTCAATGCCAGACGCTCGGCCAATCTAGCGTCTGATGACCTTGAGGAGAACCGAGGCCAAGGTCAAATTCATGCGACTGCGCATGCTCGCGAAGGGTGACCACTCCAGTTTTTTGCGACGGAAAACGCCAGCGTATTACAGGAGGATGAGTTTTAGCGAGCATTGGTATGCAGATATTATCTGTTGTTCAGCGTGGTTTTTTGTGTTCAGTGTTGTTTTATAATATTTTTACTATGAAAAAATGACTGATGTGGAAAGCATGTTGGACGAGGATTTCAAAAAACTCCCAGGTGTAATGTTACGTTGGAGAAACGGTGCTATTTAAAAAGCAAAAGACCTACGCCATACTTGAACATTAAGCAAACAAATAAAGGTAATACTCGTACTTGGCAGTCTTCGTGGTATGATAATACAAATGGACTACTGGGTGCAGTAGAAAACAAAAAAATGTTTTGCTACGTTTGCTTACTATTTGGAAAAAAAGACAACGAATGGCGCATTAATGGCATTTCAGACTTGAGCAATTTCATCAAAAAAGTATAAACATGCCTCTTCAAGAGGACATCTGCAACATATGGAGTCTTTCGTTTTGCTTGGAAAAATTCGTATAGAGCATGTTTTATCAAAAGCAGCACGCACTCAAGCCGTGAAACATAATCAACAAGTCGCAAATAACAGAGAAGTTCTTACAAGAATTATCCAGTCAATTATATTCCTTGTAAAACAAGAATTGCCATTTCTAGGGCATAAGGAAGGTGCAGATTCATCAGTCAACAAAGGAAATTACTTAGAAATTTTAGAGCTATTGGCTTTGAACGAATCAACCATCCGAGAGCACTTACAGTCATATTCTCATTCAAAGGAACGTCACCTGACATACAGAATGATTTGATTGAAGTTATCACGACTGTATTAAATGAAACCATTAAATCTGAAACGAAAGAAACTCCCTTTGTCTCTGTACAAGCTGATGAAACACTTATCTTGCAAAAGCCAGATGACTGTGATATTGTGTTGAAGACAGGACTGAGGAGAGATTTCTTGGATTTTACAATGTTTCAAGAGAAAACAGGTGAAGCATTAGCAGACGTAATTCACAAATGGCTGGTCGAGCAGGGGGAGTTCAGTACCTAGTTAGAAAATTTTGTCCAAATGCACTTTTTATATATTTTTATGCACATCAGTTGAATCTCGTGCTCTTGCATGGTTAAAAAGCATTAAAAAAGTGAAACTGTTTGTGTGTGTGCTGACTGCTTTTCACAGTTTTTTAGCAAATCATCCAAGCGAACAGTTCTTCTGACACAGCAAGGTTTTAAGCTTCCACAAGCAAGCAGTACTCACTGGAACTTCTACTCAAGGGCAATTCAGACAATTAAAAATCATTTTCATGAACTTTACAGGGCCATTTCTAGCATTATCGAGGACGTGGTGTAACGTATACTCTATATTCACTTTCCTTTTGATTTTACTATCTCTGGTTATTTTATTTTACTATGTAAATTATCTTCCTACTGAACGAAATATTATTTCACCCGCTGAATGAGATCTGGCAATGAGTGTAAGTCATGACGTGGTGGTAGCTAGTATATAGGCGCGTTCATCGAGACTTAGGAGAGCTTTTGTGTTGTTACGAGGAGAGCTTGTGGTCGTTAAGCGAAAGCGTGTATATTACGAGGAGTGATTATTCATAATTGTTCTACTAGTGTTGTGTGTACCTTAGTTGACCAAGAGTCGTTGAAATAAAGAAGTTTTCAGTAAGTCAGTCTTTCTCAATTCATAGTTTTTGTCAGACCTCTGTCTGGCTGTTAGGTTTATAACATTTATTTGATTCCTATAAATAACCAGCGTTGAGACTTTGTTTAAGTTCGTAATTAACTAGTAACAACACCCTTTTGAATTCATTATTTTGAAGCTTAGTACAAGTATATCATTAGCTAGCTGGTAGGAAGAGAATCATTCATAATAATTAGCTTAGCGGAAAGTGAATAAAGCTAATTCATTATAGTGGGACTGCGATTCTATAAACTCTGCCGTTGGGTTGAAAAGACATTTGGATAGTTCGATTTTTGTTTTTCTTCTGTGTGTTTATGACACCTGCTTTGTTTATATTGAACCCTTGATTAAATTACTTCAGTCAATCTCAGTTAGTATTGTTTCATGTCATAATGAGATTCGTCAGACCATTCAGCAGTTAGAAAATATTAGAAAGAATGACGATTTCATTGATATTTGTGTTAAAAAAGTAAGGAGTTCAATGAGAACTTGCAGTTTGGGGAAAGCGAGGAAATGAGTGTGACTCAGGTGTGCTACGAAATACTTGATTCTCAAATTGTTCAATTGAAGGAGAGATTTTAATATTTTGTTAACTTGAAGTTCACAGAACTTGTGAATGAACAGAAGTTCACGGAATATTGAAAAACGTTTCCTGTTGTGTCTCTGAATAACTTGTTTGAAAATTACGACTTTTTTACGAAAGATAAACAGAAAACTGAGCTAGTCAATATCAAGAAAGCTTTGCAACCTACAGAATTGTTGAATTATTTAGTAGCAAATGGTTTGGACGGTATTTACGAAGAGGTAACCAAACTACTTCGTCTAATTCTCACATTACCAGCAACAACTGCAAGTAGTGAGAGAAATATGAGTACTTTAAAGCGCGTTAAAACTTTCCTTAGAAACTCTATGACAAATGACCGTCTAAGTCACTTCAGCTCATTAGCTATGAAAAAGACTTTACTTCGAGAGCTTTCAAGGGATCCCGTGTTTCTTGATAGGTGTATTGACGTGTTTGCTGAAAAGAAAAAACGAAGAATAGAGCTGATATACAAAGTTGTTTAAGGAAACACGGTACTCACAAAAATGGTAGGAATACTGATTTTTTTCTTTCATTATCTCAAATTATAATGCTAGTAGGCTTTGTATGTATACAGTATATGTAGCTGAAATTTGAAATTCAAAGCTGTATATTCAATATAAACACCAATCAAAACTTCTGCATTTCACAAATTTTGTACATTAACTTAAAAAGAACCTCTATGCTCAAAATTAAGACCAAATGACATTTCATGATAATTATCATATGGTATTCTATTTTGCATAAATGTTTTTTGTGTACTCCCTTCTTTTTAGGGCAAAACAGAATTTCAAAATAAAAGGTTACATTTCGATTTTAACTACGTTATTTCAGCGTCCCCTTGTACAAGACCTAGGCAACTCCACTGGAAACAATTTCTGTGTATTCCTTCAAATACTGTTGTGAAAGTTTCAGATGTGGTATATAGAAAATTTCATGGCAATGATTTAGCACAAAATAAACAGTTCCATCTTCACCTAATGAAGCACACACACTGACGGAAAAAAAATCCCAACACCTAGAAGGGGTTGTGTTAGATAAACGATAGTTGGTAGGCGGTGAGAGTACATCTGTAAGATGACGTCTATGCAAATTTCGCGCTCAGCGCATACGTGTGGCGCTGGTAGCGCCCCTCGGAACATGCAAAGCAAGTTTGCTGTAAATACGCGTTGTAACGTTCGTGAGCGTTAGTTATCGTTGAGATTCGACGTAGTGTGTTGATGTTAGTCAAGAATGCCTTTAAGAAGACGAAGAAGCCATTATCAACAGCTCACGGAGTTTGAACGCGGTCGTGTAATAGGGCTACGAGAAGGTGGATTTTCTTTCCGCAATATCGTAGAACGACTTGGTAGGAATGTAGCCACCGTGCATGATTGTTGGCAGCGGTGGTCAAGGGAAGGTACTGCCTCAAGAAGACCGGGTTACGGCCGGCCACGTGACACTACTGAGAGGGAAGACCGCCGTGTACGGCGTATGGCCGTGGCGCATCTTACCGTGTCTGCTGCAGCAATTCGAGCTGCAGTTGCCACCACAGTAACACAACGAACTGTTACAAATCGGTTACTTGAAGGATAGCTCCGAGCCAGACGCCCTGTAGCGTGCATTCCATTTACTCCAAACCACTGCCGTTTGCGACGTCAGTGATGCCAAGCTACAGCTCATTGGAGGACGGAGTGGAGATCTGTTGTGTTTTCTGATGAAAGCCCGTTCTGCCTGGGTGCCAGTGATGGCCGTGTGTTGGTTAGAAGGAGGCCAGGTGAGCACCTGCAACCAACCTGTCTGCGGCCGAGAACACTGGACCTACACCTGGAGTTATGGTCTGGGGAGGAATTTCGTATGACAACAGGAGCACTCTCGTGGTTATCCCACGCACCCTGACGGCACAGTTGTACGTCGGTCTGGTGATTCAACCTGTTGTGCTGGCATTCATGAACAGCATTCCAGGGGGTGTTTTCCAACAGGATAACGCTCGCCCGCATACCGCTGTTGTAACCCAACATGCTCTACAGAGTGTCGACATGTTGCCGTGGACTGCTAGATCACCAGATCTTTCACCAATCGAGCACGTATGGGACATCATTGGACGGCAACTCCAGCGTCACCCCAACCAGCATTAACCGTCCCTGTATTGACCCACCAAGTGCAACAGGCATGGAACTCCATCCCACAAACTAACATCCAGCACCTGTACGACACAATGCATGAACGTTTGCGTGCTTGCATTCAACATTCTGGCGGTTACACCGGTTATTAATGTACCAGCATTTCACATTTGAAATGACTCTTCTCGCGCTTACATTAAGCTGTGATCTTGAAACCTTAATCGATTAAATATGTTACCTATACAAATGTATTGCCGCCATTTCATTCCTCTACAACATATTTTTTTCGTGGTGTTGGGTTTTTTTCCGTCAGTGTATATGAAACTTTGGATCACTACAAACGTTTTGTACAGAAAAGGACGATATTTTGGAGTATTTAACTCATTATTCTGAGTTATTAAAGTTAATAATAAACAAGTTCATCAAAATACGATCACACAGTTATAACAGACTTTGGAATGATTCGAGAAGGAATAGAGCATCAAACAGCAGGAAATGTCAAAAACAATACTCTTTATGCACCAACAAGAATTTGAAATAACTACTATTAAATTTATTAATTCTGACAAAATTTGGTTATCAAATGTATCTTGGCTGCCTGCATAATATTATCACCTTCATTCCAGACAGTATGTAAATAAAAACTATTCTTGTTATCTGCCATGAAAAATTTTAACATCAGTAAAAGAGTTATTAAGATGTACACATAGCCACACATCCACAACAGAGTCCTGTGATGCGAAATCAACAAATTTTAATTTTTTAGATTGTATCAGACTCGTGTTACTCAGAATTTAATCTTGAATAATATATAGAAAGAGAAGACGGAATCCCAAATTTAGATGGTGTTTCACTGTTTTTGCCATGAAGTTGGTTGTATTTGTCCAGAACTCAGGATTATATACAGGATTGGCATCATTTTCAAAAAGTAAGTTGTGTTAAAATAAAAATTACAATTTTTCATGTTTATTTTTTTAAATGCTACTTTTTTATAAACTCAGAAACTGATAACTTTGACGTATAATTGAAGCTAGCTATAATATTTGCACTGCTTGAAGAGGTAAAGCTACTTGATCTCCATAATTAACGTTGAGTTTGTAGTTCTAAGTTTACTTGGCTTTTGGGATTTCCAAACTTAAAAAAAATAGTAAAATATCCCTTTTCAGCTCTTAGTAGCTTAAAGTAAGCAAGGTGTTAAATATCTTAAAATTGCTTAAATAAAGGGATTGATGCATATAGGTTTATCCCTGAAAGTAATGTTTATTTTGTTTCTCTGACTGTTTATGTTTTTAAAAACAGTGTAAAAATAAAACAAATGCACACCCACAGCACTGTGCAACATTTCTTTCATGCTTCATTAGTCAGTTCTAATTTTAAGCATCTAAAACCATGATAAAAGAATAATATTCTTTAGTAGCCCACACTCTTTTCAGCAAATAATTATTTACAAGGACAGTACAAAACTTTGGAAAGCGACTCTAAGTATGTACACGCCTTGAAAATGAGTGAAGTTCCCTTAAGGTAAAAAAAAAAAAAAAACTATCGTTACGTTGAAAAAATTAATTTATCAATTATATGAAACTGACTTTTATGAAAAATACCTCGCAATATTGTAAAATGAAAGAGGGAAGCATTCGATTACACATTGCATACCAAACAAACAGCTTTTAAGCATATGCTTGAGCGTGGTAAATTAGTCCGGTCGGTAGAGAGCTCAGCTACCACGCGAACGGCCCAGGTTATCACCCCTAATAGTTTTACAGGCCCGCGCACCGAACACTGGAAGCTGCGTGACGTAGGGAAGAGTAGGCTGATGTCCGTCGTGGGTGGTCGAGCATGCATGAGCTTGCTCACTCTGTGTAAGCGTGACTGTCGATGTGCGTGGTTGTTGTTGTCAAATTGTCAACTAAATTTATTTTCATAGAGGAATATTAAAAGTATTCAAATTCCCTACTAATGGGGAGGCTCTCAGAAAATGGATTACAGCAACAAAGCGTGAAAATTTTCAAGTGTCCAAGAACTCTAAGGTAAGTGGAAACCTTTTGTTAACCTTATTTAAACTACTCGTAAAATAAAAATTTTGAACTAGAAAATTTAAATTTGGCTAATTTTATAATCTAATGCATCTCACAGCTGAAAGTCAAAGCACTGAAAAGATTTTTGAAAAATGAAATTTATGTTTGTAATGGAAAGAATAGATTACTTGTGTTGTTATAGTAACCCATAACATGCTTTTGCTAATGTATCAAATAAGTTCAAAGTAAAATATGTATATTTAGGAAGGGATTTTAAACTTTATTATGGACACAGAATAATAAGGTTTGCATGTTTTTGATCCCAAGAGTAATATGTTGACACATTCGTACTTAGTTATTTAAGTGTTTAGGCAGTGCCAGATTAACTTTTTTGGGGTCCTTATTTCTGGGCACAAGTGCTTGTAAAATACCTATATCCTATACGACATATATGTATGTCATGTACACATCTAACATGCCTATGTCCTTTATATAAATGCTAAGGCCTTGTTGCCATGTGAAATACATCTTTTGTGTTTGCAGACATGGAGAGTTGCATTGAATTATCATTTTTAATATTTATTACTAAAGGAACACAAACACTGAATCAAGTATAGACAGCAAAAATTAGATATGAATGCACAAAAACAGAAGTTCACACATAGTTCAGGAGTAAGTTTGCCTTTAAAATGTCCGTTTAAAGATTTTGAAGCATTTTTCTACAAACCAACACATTGAAGAACTCTCGTGTGAGCAGTGTGTATGCTCTATCTGTGGTAGGATGAAAATTTATCAGAACCACTGAATTTCTTAAAAATTAGGTGAAATATATCAGTACTACCTGGGCAAGAAATTATTTACTTGCCCAGGTAGTAAAAGCTGGATGGGCAGGAAATTTTATCTTTTAAGATAACAAACCAGAACCCTAATTTTTTTTAAGTTAAAAATATGAACTGTTTTAACATGTTTGCACTTCCATTTTAAGGGTCTGTATTATAAATGTTCAATGCACAAACATGTGTATATCAATTTTTAAGATGCTGATGCTAAAATTGGTATGAAATGGTACGATGATGAAACTGGTGTTTCGGAAATTTAGTGATTCTGCCATGTTCCTTTTGTTAAATTTTTCTCCCTTTGTCTCTAAACATGAGAGGTCAGTTACATCAGAGGCATGCATACTGTTGTTGATTATAAACAAAATTTGGAGCAAAACTAGGTTTCCAATTTCTGGGCGTAGAGCATAACATAATTAAAGATGTGATAATGCTCTTTCCTTGGTACTTCGTAACAATAACACAACTTCCATTAATTAACAATGACATGAAACACGATATGTGATGACTGTCTTTTTTTCTTGTGTAGTAGGAAATTTTATTACAAACTTTTTCATTTTAAAATTTAGTTACCACGCACAGGCAATTAGATGTTTTATTTACCTGCCCAGACGAATGATTTACATGCTCTGGGCATCTCGGGCATGGTATTTTTAAGCCTTGAATATTGTTATTTTTAAGAGAAAAAAAGTACCTGGATCGACATGAATCCACATATTGTGGAAACTATGTTCTAAACAAACAAGATTTTTAAAATACAAGTAGAAATATATACTCGCCTCTTTTTTTTTCTTTTTTGAAAACATTTGCTTAAAATGAGAGATCAACTTTTCATTCATTTATCTAGACTTATCTGTTTCCAGACTTCCTGCACTGTTTCTTCACAAGCTACAGCTATAATAACTGGAACTAATATATCTCATATTATCCGATAACTACTGGAAAGTGTGCTTCCAAACGTAGGGGTGGGTGTCAATTTTTGTATGGGGAAAAACTCCTTCAATCCTTCATAGAATTTATTTTGAAACCAAAATCATAAAAAAAGAAAAATAATCTTTTTCAATAGCTTTAGTAATGACAAAACATTTGTGCAAAATTTTATACCATTGCTTTTTATAGTTTCTGAGAAAATGGTACATCAAGTTAGTCAATTTATAATGAAACATGTACATCTTTTAAAATACATCCTATAGTACCAAAACAATCGCTTAGGTTTATTCAGTACAATAACTGCATGTGCATTTGTCAGGTTCTCAAAAAATATAATAATTATCTGAAAAAATACTTTAAGAAATTATTGGAACAAATTTTAGATTTTCTTAGGAAATGTGTCTTTGAAATTCTTCAAGGAACAGCTAACGGACACATAATCAAATTGTGTTTGTGATACACAAAGAACTACACAACCATAATTATTTGTACATTGGCAGTTTTCCTGAATACTTCTTGAAAATCAAATTTCAGGAAATTTCTGCCAATAAGTTACTTGTATTTTTCCAGATAAAAAGAAGTGTTTATATTGTGGATCCAAATAGTTTTGCTTAATGCTACTAATATACTTAATACAGATGTGTTGAACTTTGACAAGGTAACTTTTTTGAAATAGTGCTCTGGAAGACAAAAATTATAAACTTTATATTTGCTTATCAAAATGAAGTTGTCCAAACACGTAACTAGATGGTACTAAAATTAGGAAAACTTTTTATGTCATTATTGTACGTTTAATAATGTAGCAATTGCATAATTTTCTTGAAATCTTAATTTATTTGATACAATCAGTGGATCAAGCAGCAATTTACTGTATGTATGTTAAAACGTGTTTTATTGAGCCTTTGGTAATAATTAAAAAACACAGAAAAAAATTCGGTTTTTCTTGACGTTTTTTTATATATTAGTGATCACGGATTGCATATAAATTGCTAGTTACTATCTGATGTGAAAATACATTTTCACTAAAGTAATTATTTCATTACTAAAATTTTCATAGTCATAAGTTTGCAATGAATGAAAAATCTGATTCCTTAAATTAGTCAATCGACATCTTTTGAAACGACGGCGATACTTCATAATGGACCCTCAAACTAATCTTTCAAGTACAAGAACGATTTGTTCACTAGTACAGGAATCATTCGGTTAACTATAAAGGCACTATAACTTCAAGTGACTCTACGACAACAGTTTATAATTTCGATTATAGGAATGGTTTATCACTTCCAGTGAAATGACAGTGATGCTTTCATTAAGTTGACGAATCTGTCTTGCTTACCCTTTCAAGTCGAAATTATTGCTACGCTAAATTTTACGCTGTAATTTCTTTTTCTTCTGTATTTTAAAAGATTATTAAACCAACTTGTTAACTCTGCAGTTATTTAAAACTAACACACAAGTTCTTATTTAAATGCAGTGAAACTCTAAAAGAACGCACGACCTGGTTAGTTGGTGTACGTAAAGACGCGTTCGTTCGCACATCGCCGTAAAGCTCCTTTCCGCGACTACGGACTACTCTAGTGAAGTCACAAATCGGTGCGCGGGCCTGTTAAGCTATGAGGGGGTGATGCCCAGGTTCAAATCTAGTCAGATGCAAACGGGCGTTCTTCCGGTCTGTTTACAAAATTTCCACAGCGCAGTACGTTAATTCACAAGCTTCGTAAGGGTAGAAAAAATTGTAGCTTTGGGAAACTGCGGTTATCCTTGCTATTTTTTTTATTATTATTATGGCTACTACTGGGAAATTAGCGGACAAGATTCGGCAAGCCACCAGTTACATCACGTGGTTGCTGGCTGCCACTAACGGCACACTAGCGGACCACATTAGGCTAGCCATAATTTCTGGCACGTGCTTGCAGGGCCACTGAAGGGCCACTTGTGGCAGCTACTGCCTGTGATGGACCACTGATGGCCATGTTGTGGCATATGACAACTGATGGGGTGCCAACTGTTGGCCAGCTGTTGGCCTGAACTGCTGACTCTTCTGTAGGCCGCCCGGACATTTATTGACGGTTCGGCAGCGGCAACATAGTGCTGGGCCAGCAAGACTGTTTTTGCTGGGTATTTATATTGTAAAAGTTGTATATTAAATTGGAATTGGTCTTTTTAACTAAGTATAATATGTACTGTACTGCACATAGATGTACTATTTCTTCCGTATAATATGTACTGTACTGCATGGATGTATTATTTCTTCAGTTTATGAAGAGTTGCAAGAGTTAACACTAAACTCGAACGTAGCAAGCTCATAAGACAAACAAAATGTATTGACATAACCAACCTTAAAAAACACCATAATACCTTCAAGTTGGAACTGAAGAACATATTCTCTGCTTTAGAAGGCCTAACATCGGAAGAAGTGGATATTTCTGAAGTTATTAGAAAAGTAACCAAATCTGTTATGAAAACAGCAACAAAATTAGCTGGGTCTAAGAACAAGTTGCATGGGAACAAATTATCAGGAAAAACCAAAATGTTGATGCAAAAAAGAAGAGAGATGAGGACAACTAAAGATGTGACTTCCAAAGTGGAATATATAGAGCTATGCAAGACAGTACGAAAAAGTATCACTGAAGACGTAAGGAAATTCAATTGTGAACTAGTGAGGAAAGCAATTGAAAACAACATAGCCTAAAGATAGCAAAGGGACATCTCAGTAAGGGAAGAAAACAGATTATGGCTCTGAGAAAAGAAGATGGTTCTGTAACAAGAAATAGAGGCGAAATTTTGTCAAGAGTGAAAGATTTCTACTCCAAATTATATGAAAGGGATAATACATGTTCTCCAGGCATCATGAAAGGTACCAGTACCAGAGCTCTTCCAGTCCTCCCAGCAGAAGTTGTAACGTACCAGGAGATGTGACGTACCTGCCAGAAGGACGCATGCGACATAAAAAGGCGGATAGGAATCAGAATAAAACGTCCGCGTAGCTCAATTGGTAGAGTGACTTATTCCGGAATGAGGGGACCCGGGTTCGAGCCCGGCGCGGATAAAAATGACGGAGAAATTTACTTCGTTATAATGGCGCCCGAACTATCCGGATGACCCGACCGTTCAAAATCTCGCAATGGTGTGATGTTATTTCCACACCGCGAGATAGGAAAAATAAGAGAATCCCTTCTCCAGCACTTCGACAAAAAAAAAAAAAAAAAAAAAAATAAGGGGGAGATTATGTAACGTACCAGGAGATGTGACGTACCTGCCAGAAGGACGCACGCGACATAAAAAGGCGGATAGGAATCAGAATAAAACGTCCGCGTAGCTCAATTGGTAGAGCAACTTATTCCGGAATGAGGTGACCCAGGTTCGAGCCCCGGCGCGGATAAAAATGACGGAGAAATTTACTTCGTTATAAAGTTGCACATGCAATCAAAAACATGAAGCGGGGAAAAGCTCCAGGAGAAAATGGAATTACTGTAGTCATCATACAAGAAGCAAGTGGAGAAATCGAAACAGTGCTCGCCCAAATTTTCACTCGATGCCTTAATGAAGGGAAGATTTCTGAGGATTGGAACAACGCTACAATGATCCTGCTACATAAAAAAATGTGACATTGAGGATCTCAGGAACTACAGACCCATCAGCCTCCTATCAGTGGTTTCTAAAATCTTCACTAAAGTTCTTTCACACCGTTTGAAGGTAACACTGGACATGGCTCAACCGAGAGAACAAGTTTATAACGAAGTAAATTTCTCCGTCATTTCTGTCCACGCCAGGATTCGAACCCGGATCCTCTCATTCCGGAATAAGTCACTCTACCAATTGAGCTACGCGGACGTTTGTTCTGACTACTATCTGCCTTTATGTCGTGTGCGTCCTGCTGGCAGGTACGTCACATCTCCTGGTACGTTACATCATCTCCCCCTTATTTTTTTTTATTTTTTTTCGAAGTGCTGGAGAAGGGATTCTCTTATTTTTCCTATCTCGCGGTGTGGAAATAACATCACACCATTGCGAGATTTTGAACGGTCGGGTCATCCGGATAGTTCGGGCGCCATTATAACGAAGTAAATTTCTCCGTCATTTCTGTCCACGCCAGGTATTCGAACCCGGATCCCCTCATTCCGGAATAAGTCACTCTACCAATTGAGCTACGCGGACGTTTGTTCTGACTACTATCTCACATAAAAATTTGAAAGGGCGTGTGCGTCCTGCTGGCAGGTACGTCACATATCCTAGTACGTTACATCATCTCCCCTTATTATTTTTTTATTTTTTTTCGAAGTGCTGGAGAAGGGATTCTCTTATTTTTCCTATCTCGCGGTGTGGAAATAACATCACACCATTGCGAGATTTTGAACGGTCGGGTCATCCGGATAGTTCGGGCGCCATTATAACGAAGTAAATTTCTCCGTCATTTCTGTCCACGCCAGGATTCGAACCCGGATCCCCTCATTCCGGAATAAGTCACTCTACCAATTGAGCTACGCGGACGTTTGTTCTGACTACTATCTGCCTTTATGTCGTGTGCGTCCTGCTGGCAGGTACGTCACATCTCCTGGTACGTTACAAGTTGGATTCAGGAGTGGCTACAGCACAATAGATCATATCCACGTATTGAGAGAACTAATTGAAAGAGCGAGGGAATATGAACTTCCATTGTGCATGGCTTTTATCAATTATGAAAAAGCCTTTGATTCGGTGAAACCATCAGCAGTTACAATGGCTCTGAAATCCTGAGGTATTGAAGATGCGTACATTAATATTATTAATAACATCTATGAAAATGGAAGTGCAAAGATTCGGCTGTTTGAAAATACAACACACATAAAAATTTGAAAGGGAGTGAGACAAGGTGACACCATATTTCCGAAGCTCTTTAATGCCACATTGGAAAATGTCTTTCAATCACTGAACAGGGAAAATAAAGGGATAAAGATTAATGGAGATTATCTAACCCACCTTCGTTTTGCTGATGACGTAGTCATTTTTGCAACTACCCCATCAGAGCTGCAGAGTATGATCCAGGAACTTGCTGACAAGAGTAAAGAAGTGGGATTAAAAATGAACTTTCATAAGACAAAAGTGATGTTCAGTGCTTTTACAAGAAATGAAGACTTATCGATTGATGGAGAAAAGCTGGAGATAACAGACACGTACGTTTATCTTGGACAGCAGATATCAAGTGAGGGTCACATTAATGAAGAAATTAATCGGCGTACAAAACTTGTCTGGAGAGCTTTTGGAAGAAACAGCATAATTTTCAAGAGCAATATGCCATTATGTCTTAAAAGAAAAGTGTTTGATCAATGCATCCTTCCAGTGCTTACGTATGGTGCAGAGATGTGGACCTTAACTAAAAGAGACACACAAAGGCTGCAGACAATTCAAAAAAGCATGGAGAGGTGCATGCTTGGTGTAACCAGGAGAGATAAGAAGAGGAACTCGTAGATCCGAAAAATGACACGAGTGGAAGACATCATGATCAGAGTTAAATCCCTGAAATGGCAATGGGCTGGGCATACTGCCAGAAGGACAGACCATCGATGGACAGCCGAAATTTTAGATTGGATTCCAAGAGACAGGAAAAGACCCAGAAGAAGACCGCATGGGAGATGGGTGGATGAAATTCGAAAGTATGCGGGAGTGACATGGAGGAGACTGGCAAAAGACAGACCGCTGTGGAGGAAACTTGGGGAGACCTTCGTCCAGCAGTGGATTGATAATGGTTGACAATGATGATGATGATGATGTACCGTACTACGCATATTTAGCACGGGTGTACTCTTCAGTTTATGAAGGGTTGCTAGTTATATTTATATTGTAAAAGTTGTATATTATATTGTAATTGGTGTTTTTAACTAAGCATAATATATTCTGTACTGCACATATTTAGCATGGCTGTACTATTTGTTTAGTTTATGAAGGGTTGCAAGTTGTATTTATATTGTAAAAAATGTACTGATAGGCTAGTTGGTGTGCTTTTTTTTCTTGCATGTTGCTAATTCATGAGCCCTCCTCAAGTAGCTCAGTATGTATCAGCAAATGCAGTGATAGATTAATAAATTACTTATCTGCTAACAAGGTTGTCTAACATCTTATAGATGTCATATGAAATTAAAAAAACACAACAGAAGTTCAGCTTTGTTCGGCAAGAATCTGTCATCAACTCCTTGTTTACTAAAGGGGTTCCCGTGTTTATATCAGTTACATACTTATTTTTATATATGTAACCAGTAAGACTTATTATTTTTTGTTTTTATAAATAGTATTGCATATTGTAAAGTATTTCCGAAAATAATACAGCCAGATTTAATGACTTAATTTTTTTTTAAATGGTTATACCTTGCCTAGCATATGGATGTGCCAACAGATAAACAAGTGGCCACCAGACACTTTTATTTCATAAATTTCCTCATAATAATTGTGATACTTTGGGGAAGTGGGTAAATGCTGTAAGACGTGCTAACCGGAAACGAAGCCAAGCCAAGCCAAAATCTGACGATTGCCACTTAGTAAGTAGTATCCCTATATCCCCTGTCTATAATTAGAAAACAGAAGTGTAAGAGCCAGTTGTTCCCAAGGAAACACAGCATGAGAAAAAAATTGAAACATTCACATTTCCTTCTGAATTTAGCTGCTAATCACTGCAATGTTGCATTGACTTGCAGTTTCAATCTAGGCTTCTCACCTCTTTTTCTAAACTTTTCCTGGAAATAATAAAGTTTTTTCAGTATTTTAAGTGCAAGATAGTTAGCTAGTAACCTTTTTCACTTATCTGATCTCTAAATATTAAATTGAGGGACTTGGTTTTTACTACAGCCTTGTGTCATTCACCAGACTATGTATGACTCTAAAGTGAAGGTTTCTGGTTAAACCTACACATGGTTTGCTAAGTAGTGTTTCTTTTCAGAGACTTTTCATCCTCAAGATTTGTAATTGTCGAAACTAAATTATACGAAGAGGGTATTTCTTTCTATCATATTTAATTTCACTTACACTGCTGGTCACCCAAAATGCAACACGGAGAAGGAAGCATCCGACTGGCCTGAAATTCACACCATGCGTCGCCCGCGAGAGGACATGCAAACGATTAGCATTGCAGGGCATATGCAAATCATGTGCCCCCGGCATGCCACCGAGAAGCACTATAAGAAGGGTGCACAGAAGGCGGGGTGTAAGTAGTGGAAGTGTGTTGTGCTGCCGGACCTGTGCGTGGGAAGCTTCCTGATGCCTCGTCGCAGAATACGGCAGTCATTCAAGCACATTTCGGAGTTCCATAGAGGACGAATAGTGGCGTATCGCGGCAGCGATTTATCGTACCGAGACATCGGTGCCCGTGTGGGACGACATCCGGCCACAGTGAGGCGAGTATGAATTCGGTGGGTGCAGGAGGGACGGACGGACCGACGTGAGCGATTGCCGCAGCCGCAGCACACCACCGAACGAGCGGACTGGCATGTTGTGCGGCAAGCATTGATGGCTCGCACGGTCACATCACGAACGTTAGCGCAAGAATTAGGGTGTGGTGTGCAACAAGCTGTGTCAGCACGTACTGTTCGACGTCGTCTGCAGGAGCGAGGACTTGTTACATAGCGCCCATTGCTCCGATTACCATTGACGTTACACCACCGGCAAGTGCGGCGGCAGTGGGCCGTTGAACGCCGCACCTGGACTACGGAATGGCACGACATTGTTTTCTCCGACAAATCCCGCTTCTGCCTGCAACACCACGATGGTCGGATCCGTGTGTGGCGGCACCGCGGCGAGAGACTGTATGATGCCTGCATTATGCATCGCCATACCGGTCCGTCGCCTGGCGTTATGGTTTGGGGCGCAATTGGATATGACACCCGCACCTCTCTGGTACGCATCGCCTGTACACTCAACAGTCACCGCTACATCTCCGACGTTTTGGAGCCTGTAGTCCTCCCTTAATTGTAGGACCTGCCAGCGGCCACGTTTCAACAGGACAATGCGCGCCCACACGTGGCACGCATCGTGCAACAATTCTTCCCGGCCCACCAGGTGTCACTGCTGTCGTGGCCTGCCTGTTCTCCCGATATGTCGCTCATCGAACACGTCTGGTGGCTGATCGGCAACCGAGTTGCCCGGCAAGCACCACACGTGGCTACGCCTGAGGAACTGTGGCAACGTGTAGAAGCAGCCTGGACCGACATACCCCAAGCCCACATCCAAAGCCTCTTTCGTTCGATGTCGCGGCGTGTAGCGGCCGTTATTGCCAGCCATGGGGGCCACACGATCTATTGATGTCTGCGTGTTCCACAAGTCGCACGGGCCTGTAAGCTCAATCGTTTCATCTTTGTATCTGTTGTTATGTGTTCAGTAAATCTAGTTTTGCTATCTCGAGTCCTTCTTGGAGTTGCATTTTGGGTGGCCAGCAGTGTATTTTTTCTCCCGTTGAGTAGCATTACGAACTCTTAATACTGCGGGAAAAATTTCCGAAATTAAGTTTTGTTCTCGGCAATTTCTCTTAAGAATAAACAAATGGCCACATTAAAATGATTTTTGACATTATTTAGAGTGTGAAATACGAATTTCATGCAACTAGATCACGCAGTTTGCAAGCAACTGAAGCCGAAATACATTTTACACGTAGGACAAGCGACGTTTCCCTTCAGTTATTTCATATCCCCCAAAATTACGATAATGATGTCTTCTTTAATCGTAATTAAAAGGCGCAATGCCTAATTTATGCCCGTTGAAAAAAAATTAATACGCAGTATTAAAACAACGTAAAATTTCTTCTTTCGGGCAGATAAAATAGTTTAATTAACGTTGATTACATAGGACACATGCTGTTTTTTACGTACGAGCTCTGTAATCAAAATGTCGCCAGCTGCTGCCACTAATTTGCATAAGAACTTCCGGTCTACGTATCTTAAAGGTCTTTGCCTATGAGGATGTAGCACGTTACGTCATTGAGAAGTTTAGGTGAAGTGGTAACAGTCCCTCAGTCCCTGCAAGTTCCTGAAGGACAAATAGAGCTGGCTGTCCTGCAGTTAGTGAGTAAGTGTGTAAAGTGCGATCATTAGCGGTCGGTGTTTATAAAAATTTGAAGCCAAAAGGCCTAAAGGCCTAGATTTTGTGGCATTATTAATTGCGGTAGTAGAGGAGTTCTTTTTTAAGTTATTTCTGAAGCTGCCAGCTGCTGTCTAAAGGCATTATACCGGAAATATTTATTTATCTGCCAAACGAAGGGAGATCGGTTTCCAGAGCTTATAAAACACTTTTTATTGAAGAGTTAGACTCTTCAAAGGCAGAGATCTTAGGTTTTTCAACTCCATGGGCTTCTATTCAGAAGGTTCCTGATTGATCTAGGGGAAGGGGGAGGGGTTGTAACTTCTTATAGAGATAAAAGTTGTTTTATTTTGTTAGCCAACCTGACTTTTAATAAGAATGAAATCTCTTTGGTTGCTGGATTTTTTTTGGAGAGCTCGAGCACCTATCTCCCAGACTCACTTTTTTTGCGAGTTTTCGGCTTTTCACTTAGTATTTTCACTTTTAAGGTTATTTGACTGTCTGTGTTGGACGTTTTACTTTATTAGTTTGTTCTGTACGATATTTCCTCCATAAACCACTGTTGATTTTATTTTTAGTACACCTGAATTTTTATCTGGAGCTGAAAAAAACTGGAAAAAAATACAAATAATGGCTAAAATTGTCCAAATAAAATTATTTTTGGTGTCTAGGTTTCTTTACAGACTGGTATTATGCTGCTAAATTTATATGAGGATAAATAAATTAGGTCGCAAATTCCAGCAAAGTCACTGTGTTTTTTCAAGACAATTTTGCGAGAAAAACCAGCTTTTGCTCTAAATTTTTCTAAGTTTTGGAAATCACTTCCCAGAGCTTAGAAAAACACTTTTTATTGAAGAGTTAAATTCTCCAAAAGGCAGAGAGTCTTTCAAGGGTCAGTTTTATCTAGAAATCAGTGATTCCTGGAGAGGCAAAGAACCTGTCTTTCTTACCCAGGGCTCCGCACCTGGGAGGGAAGATACCTTACTTATTAAGACAGTGCACCTACTTCCTCACTAAATTGCTAATTACTCACTAATTAGTGATCTCATTAAATTACCATGTAAAATAATCCAAGATGAGAAATTATCATCTACGAGACTTTTATATGCCTCGGAACTGTTCTGTGGTAAAGGAGCTTCAACCAAAGACGAAGTAATAGAAAATATTTACTATTTGCATTTTAGGAAAACTTTTCGCGTCACCTTCGAAGATACTTGCATTCAACACATACGCGTCTTTTCCTTCAATCACTTTAATTTTTTCCAAATACCGCATTTTGTTGTAGAAATCTCGGGTCAACGAATAGATGCCTTTGCTAATGGAGCAATACCGCTTTGTGTGAAGCTTATAACGCAAACTACGGCCGTCAAAGTGTGGGAAAACTGATGGTTTTCACGGCTATTGCAATGCATTTTGTGTTAGTGGAATCGCCGTCTTTCGTCGCAAATGTTTTCAATTTTGCATCGAAATGTGTTGCCGATGTGTGAGAAAATGCTGAATTTACAATTTTTTAAACTATTTTGAGGCTCCTTCCCATTTTTATTTTCAATTGAAATACACGAACATTAGTGCGAATACTAAACGAAACATAACGATAAAATTCAAAACTTCACTCGTGTAAGAAGTATAATTCATTCCAGTTTGATATTAACACGATTTCTGCAAACCCAAAACCACGCAATTCCAAAATACACACAGTTGTCATGTAAGCAACGTCGAATTCCCACACGTGGCAGCTTCACGGTTAAGAGACCCACGGCATCTCCAGAAGTATTATTCTAACCTCTTTGGTTGAAACATGCGCATTATACACCTAAACGCGTGACTGAATGAACATCAGAGGAGAATTTTCAAGAGAAAACAATCAGGCATACATGTTCACTAGCGCAGGCAACAATTTCCCGTTTTGAAATAGTATGACCAGAGTTTTATAAATTTCCAAAGCTAGAAAAATATTATCGTGTTCATTGCATTTGATATTAATATTTGGAGAGCTCAAAAACAAATTACTAATGCATTTCATTATGTGTTTGCCGTTTCCCTTATTATTATTGCTTTGATGGAACCAACTATCCTTCCCCTTAGCATCGAATAGCATTATATCGAAGCCTCGTTTTTTCAGTACATCTCGCAGCATTGGAAGAAAAATCATTTTACCGTTAAGATGGGCAAATATTTAATTGTGTGGACGACCCCTAACCAGTGTATTTTTTTAGTTTTATCTTACACCTCAGGAAGTTTTTATGCTAGTATTCTAATTTTTTTGGATCTAGGGGTTTTACATTTCTTATCTCATGGTCTGTTAATCAGATATTGCCATAATAATGTTTTACATAATCATGTTTCATATTTCAAATTTCTTTGCATACACTAGTTCTGTGTCTTTATAGTGACCCAAATTATCTGGGATTTTTTTTCGCTGTTCCAAAACTAAATCCATCGCATCCAAAGAGACTGGAAAAAAATGAGGATGTACCACGTGATGTCATCGAGAAGTTTAAGCGAAGTGGCAACAGTCCCTGAAAGTTCCTGAAGGACAAACATAGCTAGCTACCTTGCAGTTAGCTTGTAAAGTGAATTATTAGTAGTCGGTGTTTATAAAAATTTTGAAGCCAAAACGCCTAGATTTTGTGGCATTGTTAATCGCTATAGTAAAGGAAATCGAAACGGAAAGTCTCTTTTCAGGCTGTCAGGTGCTGTTTCTAAACGTAGAACCGAAAGATTAGCTTATCTGCCAAACGAAGGAAGACCGCTTCCCAGAGTTTAGAAAACACTTTTTAATGAAGAGTTTGACTCTTTAAAGGCAGAGAACGTTTTAAAGGTTAGTTTTATCCAGAAATCAGTAGGCAGAGAATCTTTCTTTTACTTGTTCAAATGCTGTTGGCGTGCAGTGGCTTTCACTTATTGGGCAATGCGTTTCACTCGTTGATTCCAAGCTTTCAAGTTGAATTTAAAAGGTGTTGGCTGGTTTTTTCGCGTATGTTTTATTGCTACTGGCTATTTTCTTATAGAAAATCTTTTAGAGTTTGTCTTTTAGTGAAATTTTTTTAAATCAACGCTTTGGTACCCAATCAGCACTTTTGGGCATGTTGTAGGTTTTTCACGTCCAGAGACTTCTATTTAGAAAGTTCCCGGTTAATCTTCTAGAGGGGGGGGTGAAATATAGGGCTAAAAGTTAATTTGTTAGCCAACCTGACTTTTAGTTAAAACCAAATTTTTTTGGCTCTTCTGGATTTTTTAGAACTCGAGCACGCCGGCCGTCCCCCTGCCTCACTTTTTTTTTGCGAGTTTTCAGCTTTTCACTTAGTATTTTCACTTTTAAGGTTATTTCGCTGTCGGTGTTGGTTTTTTTTACTCTACTAGTTTGTTCTATATGGCATTTACTCCTTAAACCACTGTAGATTTCCTTTTTAGTACACCTGAATTTTTGTCTGGAACTGAAGCACACTTTCGCGGGAAAATGCAAATAATGGCTGAAATTATTGCCCAAATAAAATCCTTTTGGTGACTAGATCTCTTTACAGACCGGGATTATGCTGCTAAATTTATTTACGGATAAATTAATTATGGTGCCCAATAAAATGATTATGTTTTTTCACCAAAATTTTGCGTGAAAAATCAGATTTCTCTCTAAATTTTTCGAATTCTTGGAAATCACTTCCCAGAGCTTAGAAAAACATTTTTTTATTGAAGAGTGAAACTCTCCAAAAGGCCGAAAACATTTCAAGTGCCAAATATGTTTTTGATTAGGGGTTTAACGACCACCGTGAGCAACTCAGTAAGCTATAAGCAGTCACCCGTCCCTAATTTAGGGCCATTGTCTCCAGGGAAGGGAGAGAGCCAGCACCGTAAGACAAATACACCATCCATGCCTCATGGGATTCGAACCCGGACCCATCTCGGACGAATAATCAGAAGCCATCGCTTAGACCACTGCGCCATCAGCTCAATATCAACTTAGCAGACTTCCGAAACACAATCTGGATTGCATCTGAGTTTGAACAAGGTAAGAATTTCAAAATGAGGTTTAAATTCTCATGCTGCCATTCAATTCCAGCAGCCCTCGAAAAATTCCAGGGTTAGCAGAATATAAACATAAGTCGTAGTAACGCACCGAAAATTCACCCTCCAAGAAAACTAGATACAATTAATTACAATTATTTCAATCGACAATCTCAGTGGTCCCCTCTCCCTCTAGCGGCAAAAAGAAGCATTACTGTAGTACGTTGCTTATTTTCGGTTGGCTTGTTTCGGGGTATTTTTGCATACATTCTGGAATTAGCGAATAGTATAATGGAGAATTCCGTGAAGAAGAACAATTTATATTGTTGCGTCCCGCAGTGTCATTCCCAAGGTTCCAGTTATGTCTTTCACAAGTTAATATAAACGTTTGTGCCTTGGATTTGAAATCCTTCTAATGAAACACTACTAACTTAGTAACATGTTTGAATGAATAATAAACAAGACAACATGGTTTTATTGCATAGTAATACTTTAAAATTCCGCATTTCTGCATGCTCTTGAAAACAAGTAATTGCTGTTATCGATGTAAATTTAAACTCCATTAAGGAACAAGGTTTGAAATGTTCTGTCAACAGTCACTTTGACTTTACAGCTCCGTTTGTTTTATCTAATTTGCAGACAGGAAAAACAAAACTCTAATCTACCAGTATACCTACTAGGGGTGTGGCGGGTGAAGATGGACACCAAAATGTGACTTTCCCAAGGTCCCACTAATTCTTCCTATATCCCTGTCGGTATTACTATATCACTTGTCTGAAAATGTAAAAACAAAAATTACCTGTTACAGTAAAGCATTACTTCTATACAGTGCTTACATGTTCCACTTCTGCCTGCTTTACAAGAGCACTAAAAAAACTATAGACATTTTACAATTATTTCTGTTTAAAACCTCTTTGATCGAATGAGGCGACGAGGTCATTGCGGTGGATTGAACGCAATGCAAAACTATGTGGATTACTTTTTTATCTTCCTTCTTAATTCCACATGAAATTATATGACCTGCATTAAGGATCACTTCCCCTTCTTTGAGGCACCGTGAATTTTTTGCAGCGTCCACAGATTTCATTATCTCAGGGACTGAGAGTGTTAAACCAGCCATTCTTACATTCAGCTTTACAGAAACACGTGCGACGTTATCACAAGGAGGTTAGAATAATATTTCTGGAGATGCTCTGAGTCTCTTAACCGTGAAGCCGCAAACTGTGGGAATTTGACGTTGTTTACATGATACCTATGTAATTTTAGCTGTGTGCATTTCAGAATAGCGTGGTTTTTGGTTGCAGAAACCGTGTTAATATCAAACCGGAATAAAGTATACTTCTTAAACGAGTGAATTTATGTTAACGTTACGTTTTGTTTAGAATTCACACTAATGTTCGTGTATTTCAATTTAAAATAAAAATGGGAAATAGCTTCAAAATAATTAGGAATTTTATAAATTTAGCACTTTCTCACACATCGACAGCAAGTTACGATGCGGAATTGGAAACATTTGCGACGGAAGAAGGCAATTGGGAACCTCAACGAACTATAGGGGCGCTGCGCAAACGTAAACAAACTTCTCTTGTACGGGTAACGTTGCACGTGTTTCCATAAAGTCGAATGTTAGAATGGCTGGTTTGTCGCTTTCAATAATTGAAATAATGAAATTTGTGGACGCTTCCAAAAATTCAAGATGCATTAAAGAAGGGGAAGTGATTGTTAATGTAGGCCATATAATTTCTTGTGGAATTAAGAAGGAAGATGGAAGAGAAATTCTCATAGTTTCGCACTGCATTCAGTTCACGGCAATAACGTCGTCGCCTCACTCCATCAACGGTGTTTTAGATACAAGTAACAGTGAAATTTCTATAAAGTCATTTGAGTGCTCTTGTAAAGCGGGCAGAAGTGGAACGTGTAAGCACTGTGTAGCAGTAATGCTTTACTGTAACAGGTAATTTTTATTTTTACATTTTCAGGCAAGTGATATAGTAATACCGACAGTGGTTTTCTAATCCGGATTACTATTAAAAGCTGACATTTTGTTTCACTTGACGTTTCCCAGGACCCATTTTCAATACTGTCAACAATAACATTTGTAATTTTTGAACATTCTGTTCCTAAAAGTGTTTGTGAATTGGTAATTGTTGATCATCATTGGGTTCTGCGTTTTTGAACCGATGACTGTTGACAGAACATTGCAAATCTTGTTCCATAATGAAGTTTAAATTTATACGGATAACAGCAATTATTTGTTTTCAATATTATGTAGAAATGCGGATTTTTTAATTACTACTATGCAATAAAAACATGCTGCCTTGTTTATTATTCAATCAAAGACGTTACTAGGTTAGTAGCATTTCACTGGAAGGATTTCAAACGCAAGGCACAAACGTTTATACTAACTTGTGAAAAACATAGCTTGAAACCTTGGGAACGACATTGCGGGACACAACAATATGATTTGTTCTTCACGGAATTCTCCATTATACAACTCTCTAATTCCAGAATGAATGCAAAAATACACGAAACTACGACAACTGAACGTAATGAGCGATCTACCAACAGCCAAGCATTGAGCCGAAAATGTTACCCGTACTACAGTAATTCTTCCTTTTGCCGCTAGAGGGAGAGCGGACCGCTGAGATTGCCAATTCCTCCAACATGAAATGTATTGCAATAGCCTTGAAAACCATCAGCTTTCCCACACTTTGACAGCCGTCTCACGAAAAGCGGTACTGCTCCATTAACAAAGGCATCTCCAGATATCTCATTCTAACTTTCTTGCGTTATCAGTACTAAAATAAGTTTGTTTACTTTTGCGCAGCGCCCCCTATAATTCATTTAGGTTGCCAATAGCATTTCTCCTAACTTGTCTTCTTATGCTGTCCAAGCTTCACTCATTGTGTGACAATATTAATTTTTTCCAGCGTAGCTAAGAAGATCACATTTCTTATGCATTTTGAAGACCTTTCGTGATTTTATAAGGAAAAGAAATTTCAATTAAGTCCGTCACCCCAGTTTGATTTAAATAGCATGGCCAGTGAGAAGCAAGTATGAAAAACCAACCACAGCAGTTTTAACAACACAGTTCCGTAGAAAATTGTGCCTAGAATCAATTTTGCTGCTAAATATTTTTGAAAGGTTCTTTTTCCTACTAGATGATGTTCGAGATAAGTTGAGAAGAGGGAAGTTATTATTATTTTAATCTTTCTTTCACGCGAAAACATCTGAGGGTAAAAATACGATGCAAATGTAAGTTCCCATACTTTCAGTGCTTTCACTGCTAGGTGAGTCAAAAGTTCGTCCCGTTTGCAACTAAAAAGTTTAATGACGCACGAAAGCGATACACGCTTACCTCGTTCTGCAATGAACTGGTCGTTATTTGCTATTGTCCTTTGCCAACATTCCACCAAAGCCACGATCTCTCGCCGGTACCACTCGGCAGGTTTCGAGGACAGAAACTCTCTGATGTCAGATTCAACATCCACCACTGGAGCAAAGTGCCGTACTTGTAGGAAATGTTCCATGAAGCGAAAGAGTTGGTAGTCGGATGGAACAAGGTCCAGTCTGTGTGAAGGATGGATTAGGATCTCATCCACCTCCAATTACTGTTTTTCTGCGGACCGTTCTGCAGGTGTGTCCTGAGGCATTATCCAGCTGCAGCAACGCCCGCTTGCTATTGATTATTACTGGGTAACGTCGGCCCAGAGCATCATCGACCCGCTGTAGTTGTTCGACTCAGAGGTTCCCGTCCACAACTTGACCATCTGGCACGAGTTTCAAGTGCATAGTACCCTCACAATTCCACCAAATGCAGAGCATGACTTTCCTCTCGAACCGCCCTCTTAGCAACACTCGCTGTGCTTACAGGTGTGACATCAGCCACTGGTTCCCAGTGGTAGTATAGGAATAATAACTTTTTATCACATCTGACGGTACATAGCCAAAGCCTATCGCCCTATGGACTTGACAGCAATATGCGACAGAAAGCAACACGTTGTTCTTCCTGCTGGGGATTCAATACATGGGGAACTATTCCACCTCATCTAGACGAGAAACTAAACTTATGTACGCGACGAACCATGGTCGATTGGGAAGACCTCACCTCAGCCACCAATTGTCGTGTACTCGTACCGAGGCTCGCTGTCACAGCTTTGACCAGTATATTAATGTCATTTACCGTTGGTCACCCTGACCTTGGTTTATCTGCGAGACTGATGTTGCCAACATTGAAACGAGAAACCATTTTCATGCAATGCTGCAGTCCACCGTTTCCTGGTTTTCAACTGCAAACATTTTCCACGCTCCTGTTGCCGTGTTTGTTAACCTTTTTCTAATAATGACGTAGATATCAAAGTTGTTTTGGGGCTATATATACTGAAGTTCCAGAAAAACTGGTACACCTGTCTAATACTTGGTATGTCCCACACGGGAGCGCAGAACTGCAGAAATACGACGGGGCATGGACTCCATTAGCTTCTGGAAATATGCTGTAGGCAATGCACACCATACTTCCTGCAGAACGTTCCACAATTCGGGTGTACTCCGAGGTCTCGGATTCCTGTGTTCAATAGCGTGATGCATGGCATCCCAAATGTGTTCTATCACGTTCAGATCTGGGGACTTGGGTGGGAATGGCAACACCCCAAACTCAGATGAATGCTCCTCTAACCATAATGTGGCGTCCCGACACTTGTGTGGAGGTGCATTGTCTGTTGGAACAGGCCAAACCCATCAGCAGGAATGCAGGACATGAACGGGTATACCTCGTCAGAAAGGATGCGCACATTGCGTTGGCCGGTCACAGACGTTCGTAGATGTACCAGGGGTCCCAGTGAAGTCCAGCTAAACACACGTACCCCATACCATTACGGACCCCCCTCACCAGCCGGTACAGTTCCTTGTTGACAGGTGGGATCCATGGCTTCATGGGGTTTGCGCCACACACGAATCCTTCCATCTGCCCGTTATGTTGGAAATGCGACTCGTCGGACCAGGCTACTTGTTTCCAGTCATCAAGTGCCCAGTGGCGGTGTTGCCGTGCCCAAGCGAGGCGCATAGCTCTGTGCTGTGCACCCATCAAAAGGACTCAAGTTGGGAGTCGGCACCCAAAGCCCATATCGTACAGGGTACGTTGCACAGTCCGGACGCTGATGCTTGTTGAGGCTCCAGCACTGAATTCCGATGATACCTGCGAGAGTGTTGCACGCCTATCGCGTGAAACGATTCTTAACAGCCGACGATGGTCACGTTCACCCAAAGTATTTTTACGGCCACACTGGTATCGTAGGTTGGAGGTTTTGCCGGAATTCTTGTAGTCACGATACACCCTTGCAATGGTCGTCCGTGAAAAATCGGAACTTCGTTTACACCTCCGAAATACTATGGCCCATCTCACAAGCTCCAACTATGACACCGGGTTGAAAATCGCTTAAATCGTTATTACTTGCAATTCTCATGCCGAAAACAGATCTGACAGCTGGCAAGGATGTCTATCGCTTTACATACGCACTGGCGGACGCAACCGAGTACGCGCATAGGTGACGTTGCTATGTATTTTGCATAAGCTTGTATGTGCCAATTTTTCTGGCACTTCAGTGTACAGTCATTTACGAAAGTTTAAGACCACCTGTCAATTTATTGAAAATTAAGATTTTCA